>CAMZMU010000069.1:15291500-16499586 GCA_947311845.1 Poa pratensis
CCCGTGCTTCCCCAACACGCGACAACTACGAAAGCGGCAGTCGAGGCCGCAGAGATTCATACAGAGAAGATCGCAGGCGCAAACGTTCCAAACGTCCTTACGACGATAACAGACCCGAGTTCATGGCGGCTGGATACACACAACCCCGGGAGACCAAGATAGAAGCAATCGACGCTCGGATGATCGACGGGACAGTCGAGATCGCGAGCAGCGGAGCGACAGCTACAAAAGGCAAGAATGGCGCAAACGGCGACGCAAAACCCGAGCGGTCATTCGAGGAAAAGATGGACGACTGGTGCAGATTCCACCTCTTCAAGGGGGACGACGGAAAACTACGCTCCAATCACACCCTAAGGAACTGCAGGGAATTCGACCAAATGGCGACTGACTACATGATACGACTCAAAAGGTACGGCCCAGCACCTGCTCAGCCCACGCCTGCACCCGCACCACAGCCGAACGCTGTGCCCGCTCTCATGGCGCCACAGCCGCCACCACAACCACCACCACAGCCTGCTCCAGGCGCAAACCTCGCAGGTGCCATACAACCCGTACTACGGGCGGAAGATGATCAATATCCACAGCCCCACGGGCAGATGTACATGATACAAAAGGGTCGCCCCTCCAACAGGCAGCAAAAGCTAATCACTCGACAGGTGAACATGGCTGTCATGGCACCTCCTGCCGTGCCCGAATTTCTGAAGGGATCGAAACCATCATAAGCTTCAGTCGAGAGGATCATCCCCCAGCTGTAGTTCGACCAGGACATGCGCTCTGGTACTCGACGCGCAAATAGGAGGCTACGCCATGACCAAGGTCTTCATGGATGGAGGCAGCGGCATAAACATCATCTTCGCGGACACGCTCCGCAAAATGAACAGGTCAGTCGAAAACCTCCCAAAATCTTCAAATACCTTCCACGGTATTGTTCCTGGCAAAGCAATTAGCCCAGAAGGCACCATACAACTCGACGTTACGTTCGGGGACAAAAGCCACTTCAGGACAGAGTCGATTGAGTTCGAGGTCGTCGACTGGAAATCACAATACCATGCTATTCTTGGTCGCCCGACGTTTGCTCGATTCATGGCGGTGCCACACTATGCGTACCTCACGCTGAAGATGCCAGGACCAAAGGGAGTCATCTGTCCGTGGAAACTTTCAAAGGTCCGATGCTTGCGACCGCGAGTTCAGCAAAATCTCCGAGATGTTCGGGGTGGAAGAATCACTCGCCGACTTGGATTACCAACGACCGCACACTCCTTCCGAGCATAAGAAGTTGCAGTCGACAGATCCTTCAATGCTACAAATGACACAAGGTCGCATCAGGTGCACCCGACCGATCCGTCCAAGACAGTCAACATATCTTCGAGCCTGCCTATCGCATAGGAAGGCGCGCTCGTCGAATTCCTCCGTGAGAACTGGAAATATTTGCGTGGTTCCAGCCGACATGCCAGGTATTCCCAGGGAATTCGCCGAGCACTCTCTCCAATTGTTTCCAGATGCAAAGCCAGTCAAGCAAACGATGCGTCGAATCTCCGGCCCAAAGCGAACCGCAGTCGAATCTGAAGTCGACCGTTACTCGCAGCAGATTCATTAGGGAAATCAAGAAATCACAATGGGTGGCCAACCCCGTACTCGTAGAAAAAGCATACAGACATCCTTCGGATGTGCGTGGACTTCACAGCGCTGAACAAGTGCTGTCCAAAGGATCACTTCCCGCTACCCCGAATCGACCAGATCGTCGACTCCACCGCCGGATGCGCACGACTCTCCTTTCTGGATGCTTACTCAGGTTATCACCAGATAAGGATGAAGCAAGAAGACGAAGAAAAAACGGCGTTCATAACCCCACTCGGGGTCTACTGCTACACAACTATGCCCTTTGGGCTAAAAAGCGGGTGCAACATACCAGCGCATGATGCAGGACTGCCTCAAAAAGCAAATCGGACGCAACGTCCAGGTCTACGTGATGACATTGTCATTACCACAAGGGAAGAACACACACTACACGACGATTGAGGGAGACGTTCGCAAACCTCAAACGCTTCCATATCAAGCTCAATCCTAAGAAGTGTACGTTCGGCGTTCCAGCCGGGCAGCTCCTAGGGTACCTAGTCTCTGCCCGTGGAATCGAAGCAGACCCGGAGAAAATACAGGCCATCCTCACAATGCAAAGGCCTTCAAAGCTTCATGATGTGCAGAAACTAGCAGGACGAGTAGCAGCGCTCAGTCGATTCATCAGCAAACTGGGTGAAAAGGCTTTACCATTCTATCGACTGATGAAGAAGGCGGACAAGTTCGAGTGGACGCCAGAAGCTGAAGCAGCCTTCACAGATCTCAAGCGGATCCTCACAAGCCCTCCGATCCTCGTCGCACCTAAGGAACGGGAACCACTCTACCTGTATGTCTCGGCTACAAACAGGGTGGTGAGCACCGTACTGGTAGTCGAACGCATGGAGGAGGGACATCCAAAGCATACAACGTCCAGTCTACTACCTAAGCGAGGTTCTCTCCATATCAAAACAGCGGTACCCGCACTATCAAAAGCTGGCATACGCTGTATTCATGTCCTCAAGGAAGTTGACACACTACTTCACCGAGCACCCGATCACCGTGGTAAGTAACTCAGCAATCGGTGATATCCTCACAAACCCCAATGCAACGGGTCGAGTCGCAAAATGGCTCATCGAGCTGGCTCCAAGAGACATCAAGTACGAGCACCCGAAGGCTATCAAAGCACAAGTCCTACCCGACTTCACAACCGAGTGGATAGAGGCCCAATTACCTGGAGCACCAGACGTGTCCAATTCCTGGACCATGTACTTCGATGGGTCCAAGAAACACGAAGGCGCAGGCGCAGGCGTCATCCTCATATCACCAAAAGGGGACAAGCTACGTTATGTTTTGCAGATGGGATTCAAACTACCCTCCAATAACGAGGCTGAATACGAGGCTGATCCATGGCATGCGGATGGCAAAAGCACTTGGGTGCACTCGATTGATGATCTACGGCGACTCCAATCTCGTGTGCAGCAAACAATGAAGGCCTGCGACGCAATCGCGGACAACATGATCGCTTATCGCGACCTGTACAACACACTGGAGGGCAGCTTCGAGGGCGAGTTGAGGCACATAGGAAGGGAAAGTAACGAAGAAGCAGACATGCTAGCCAATTCTGGTGTCTTCCTCGAGCGCATCGAACACAGATCTATCAAGGAGAAACGAGAGCCTCCTCCGTCGACTACGCCACCCAAAAGCAAATGCCTAGCACAGAGGACCCCCCAGTCGAGGTATTTCTCATTGAGCCAACCTGGACTCAACCTTTTCTGGCTTACATACTCCGTGGCGAGCTACCAGATGACATAACCGAGTCCCGACGCGTGACTCGAAGATCAAAAGCATACACCGTTATCAACGGCGAGTTATACAAGCGCAGCATATCAGGTATGTTCCAAAGATGCATCGCATTCGAAGATGGCCAAGCCATACTTCGAGACATTCATGCAGGTACCTGTGGGCATCACGCCAGCAGTCGATCACTCGTAGCCAAAGCCTTTCGCGCAGGGTTTTACTGGCCTACAGCACTCAAAGACGCGGAGGACATAGTCAAAAGGTGCGTCGGCTGCCAGAAATTCGCAACAAGCCGCACGCACCCGCATCGGCGTTGAAGACTATACCGCTGGCCTGGCCTTTCGCCCAATGGGGCTCGATATGGTTGGGCCACTCAAAAAATCATCGCATGGCGGGCATACTCACCTACTGGTGGCAGTCGACAAGTTCACAAAGTGGATCGAGGCGGTCCCCATCACAAATTCGACTGCTACTATAGAGTCAACTTCATAAAAGATCATACATCTACCGCTTCGGTGTCCCAAACAGTATCATCACTGATAACGGCACAAACTTCACGGCTGAGGAGTTCAAAACCTTCTGCAAAGAGCAGGACATTACGCTCAATACGCATCCGTGGCACATCCACAATCCAATGGCCAAGTCGAAAAGGCCAACGGACTTGTGACAGTGGGATCAAGAAGCGCCTCCTGGTGCCACTCAAAAGAGCTGCGGGTGCTTGGGTCGAAGAACTACCATCTGTGCTATGGAGCCTACGCACAACTCCCAACACTTCTACGCAGTTCACCCCATTCTTCATGGTCTATGGTGCAGAGGCAATCTGCCATCAGATGTAAGGTTCAATGCGCCGAGTTGAAGCATACAATGAAGAAGACGCGGAAGAAGCACTCGAAGACACAGTCGACTTGCTCGATGAGGCGCGAGACACGGCCTTGGCCCGCACAGCTGTTTACCAGCAGGATCTCCGCAACTACCATAGCCGTCGACTGCGAACCAGGTCCTTTGTTGTGGGCGACCTGGTTCTTCGACTGAAGCAAAAGAAGGTGCACAAGCTCGCTTCCCCATGGGAAGGTCCCTTCATCATCACGGAGGTCCTTGGTGGAGGCGCATATCGACTGAAGCACGCGAAGACAGGCGAACTCTCTCATAATCCTTGGAACGTTGCGCATCTGCGCCGTTTCTACGCATAAAGTGCTCACAGTCATACAATGTAATAGGCTATATGTCGGATGGCTGCAGGTTTCAGACGCGCTCTTTTCCTTACCAGGGTACCTAAGGGGACTGGAAGGTTTTTAATGAGGCGGCCTGCAGCCTAACATTCAAAAGAGGAATAAAATCAATGTTCCTTCGACTTCTGTGACTACTACCCGCATAATTCATACCTTAACCACACCCGAAACCCTCGGGGGCTGTGTTATTGATCAAATGAGCTCTCGCTCTTGCAGAAACACAATGCCTTAGCCACCCGAATGCTCGGGGGCTGCGTAACAAGGATCCAAACAAAGACACAAAAACTCTGCAGCCGCACTCGAATACTCGGGGGCTGCACAGTCATTGGTTCACAACCAACACATATTTCACAAACCCCGCTCGACTGACTCGGGGGCTCGACAAAAATCAAAGTATACAAACTATACAATATACAAAGAGTCAAAAATTACACTCGGGGGCTGCCCCCTACAAAAATTGCACTCGCAAACTATTCTAATCCTCAGGCTCGTCCTTTACGGGCAGCTCGGGACCACAAAGCTGTTCGCGAGTGCACTCGATTAGTGTCTCCGCAGCTCGGATCGTGTCATCCAGGTCTCTTTGTTCGAGAACCTCTCCGGCTGCAGGTGTCCGCAACACCAACCTTGGTTTTCGACTACGCATATACGCCATTGCAGCGTTGGCTCCAATCACAAGTCTCTGAGACAGCAACTCTCGAATGGGATTTGTTTGACGGAAGATGTTCAACAAAGCACGAATCCCTTGTGGTTGTGGCCCCGCAGGAAAAAGAGTCTCGTTCAGGCGAATAAACGCTGCCCGGCATAACTCCAGCAGTTCAGCACTTCGCCAGACGCGATCCTTCAGGGTGGCGAGTATGCGGGCATGGTACCTATCAAGCCAAAAGTGTTGACGCCCAGTCGTAGGGTCGTCAACCACGCTATCCAGACGCCCTTCCACGCGAATCTTTTCAGCCTGGAAGTTGTCGACAAAGCCTACAAAACGGGCGCACCAGTCAGATCAAAAGGACAATAGCTACGCAAAAAGCTTGTAAACAGAGCAAGATTCGAACTTACACTCGAGTTGCCTGTTCACAAGATCCATCTCCCCGAGCACATATTCTCGCGTTGGGTGGCCAACGCGGGCTCGCCCTCAATCGATTCAGCTCAGCCTGGGCGTCCTTCAGATCTTGCTCCATTCTCACAAATTTGGCCTTCATATACTCCATCACCTTGGCATCATTTACCAATTGACCCTGGGATCGGGTGGTGATTGGAGCCTGCGAGGAACTAGTCGCAGTAGCAGGTTCTCGTGACTGTTCAAAGAGCATAATCACAAACACAAAGTTTGTGTCAGAAGCTAAAACTCATGTCATAAGCATACAACTCTCGAGTGAAAGACATTAGCAAAAGACTATTTGCATAAACAAGGTAGCACAAACAAAGCGCAGACTCGCGCAGTTCAGAAGGTATCATTACAAGGCATAAACAAAAGGGTACGCTACCCTAAACCTAAGATTCGATTTCCTAAGCAGACGATTGGCAGTCTCGAGTGCCCGGCGCTCCATGGTGGACATAAAAACCTCGGCCAGTCGCGCGGCGGCTCCGCTCACCCCCTTCAGAGAAATGGGCTTCCCATCTGGCTTCCGAGGGAACGCAGACAGTGCTGCCTCGTAGTCGCAATCTATCCCATGTCCCATAAGAAGCTTGATGGTGGACTCGGATCCGCGTACCGTGTTGGCGCGAGCGAAACCCGCCATGGTGGACGTCCCAGGGCCAAACACGTCGGCGAAGTCGTCCGCCGTCGACGGCACTACGCCAGTCGGGAACACCACCTTGTATACAGCCCAAGTGTGTTCGTCAATTTGGCGAGTGCGTCCTTCGCCTGGGTGCATACGGCGCCTAGGCCGCCCACAACCTGGTCCAGCGGAAGATCACACTCGACACGTCCGCAGAGGCCGGTGCGCCAACAGCTTCTGCACAATAAACAAAAGGCAAAAGTCATTTCATGACACTCGACAGCTATTATCATATCAAAAGGAGAAAAGATTACTCACCTCCCATGGCCTGCGCAAGTGCCGCGAGTTGGTCAGCATATCCTCGCTCGCGTGCAGCGGCTGAGTTGGTGGCGGCAGCCAGTTCTTTCTTCGATTCTTCGCGCTGTGCGGCGAGTGCATCTTCCAGCTCCTTCTTCTCGCCTGGCCCAGCAAGATCACGTGCATTCAATACTTGACAAAATCAAGCATTGCAAAAAGAAATTCGGCAAAACAAAGGCAAAAAGGAGAACTCACGACTGAGCCGCTCTAGCTCGGCGCGCATGGTGTCCCTCTCCTGCTCCACCTGGACATAAGCCTTGGCGGAATCTGCCAAGGTGTGGTAGAAGGGCTGCGAGCGAACGAGTTCAGCAAAAATTCAAACTTTCACAGACCTACAACTAAAACGGGTCAAGCAAAAAGCTCCTTACGTGGTTCATCCACGGCTCAGGAGCCGCGACTGATGTCCCGATAACTGGAGTTGCCGCCTTGGTTGGCTCAACAACAGCATCAGTGGCCGTTGGCTGGGCAGCCTCGTTTCCAGTCGGTGCATAATTCGACTGCTCCAGGGTTGGAACATTTTCGACTGGAGGAGTCCCAGGCTGATTGTTTTCAGCGCTGTGGGCAACACGACAAAGCAAAAAGACGGTCAGCATAAATATGTGACAGCACAAAATTCTCATACTCAAAAACACATACCTGTGCTCCTCATCTTCCTCATCTTCGGAGTCGCCAAAAATTGGTCCCCCAAAGGCTGGGGTACCACTCGACTGAAGAGGAAGAGTTGAGCTTGTTGAGCACGCACGCAAAGGAGTGGCTTGGAAAACAGGTGGTGAGCCTGATTCCTCGTCATCCTCCAAGCCCTGCTCCCTCGCGGGTGAACTCACAGCAGAAAGCGCCTTCTTGGCCAGTCGACGCCGCTTCGGTGGCGCGGTATCGACTTCTTGGTCAGAGGTGGCCTTGTCTTCAGATTGGACCTCTTCTGCTGCTTCCTCCTCGACTTCCTCCACATGTGAATTGGTGGCAGAAGGGATGGGCGACTGATCCCCTTTCGGGTCCACCACCAGTGCCTGAGTTTCTTCAGTCTCTCCATTTTCAGGCAGAGGAGGAAGGGAGGCAGCAGTCGAATGACCCTGCATAGCACATATCACAAATTGCAAAGTCAGAGTCAAAAAGCACATATCGTAGAAGCTACGAGTGGCAAACTATTAAACTACAGACATACCTCAAGCAAAGGGTTTTCCGTCCCGTATGGCATGACGGGGCAATCGATGTTGCAAGGGTCGGCTGTCGTCAGGCTGGTGATGTGGCGCACGTGCGTCACAAGTTCGTTCCTTGACAGTTCCTCTGGGCTCATTCGAGTGGAGTCACCCGTGCCCTCATACTCCCACATGGGATGCGCTCGGGCACGGAGTGGCCACACCCGGTGGCGATCAAATGGATGCCTGTGACTTTGTCTAGCATGCCTCCGATCCGAGCCAGCAAAGGGCTTGCCTCCTCCATTTCTTCGGCTGAGAGTTGGTGATCCCACGCCTTGGTCCTGGTGAAAGCAGCAGTCGAGAAAGGGGCGGCTGCGTCATGCTCGACAGTCGCATAAAACCACCCTTCCTCCAGCCTTGGGCGGAGTCGACGGTCTTCAGGCGGAAGTAGCGGGTGTCGCTGCGCACCTGGATTCCACAGCCGCCAACTGGGTAGGTGCGACCACCTCCTCTGTTCGGCCGTACCATGAAGATGGCTTTCCACAGCGCCCAGCTGGGTGCGACGCCGAGGAAGCACTCGCACAGCGTGATGAAACACGCGATATGCATAATACCATTTGGGGTGAGATCATGGATCTGCACCCCGTAGGCAAAAAGAAGACCACGAACGAAATCGTGGAGGGGAAGCGAAAAGCCCCTAGGCAAAAACTCCGCAAAACAAACACGCTCGTTAGCGCGTGGTTCAGGGAGTACCTCCTTGGGCGATGGCGCGCGGACGGCGAGCTGCTCCGCGGGTGGCAGATACCCCTGCTCGCGGAACTTGACCAAATGGGCGTCCTTGATGGTGGACTTCGCCCAGTCCCCGCTGCCTTTCTTCAGCGCGGCGGATGCAGATGTACCCGCCACAGTCTTCTTGCCCTTGGCCGCATCGGTCGCGGCAGCGGCAGCGGCACCACGCTTGGAGCCTCCACCTTTCGCCATCGCAACGGTGGATGAGGGTGGAGAAGAGAGCTTGGTGCAGAGCAATGGAGGTGGGCGCGAGGAGGAAGATGAGACGAGGGGCGGCGCAAATAGGCAAATGGCAAGTAAAAAATTCTGCCAGCGCCGTCTCCACTATTTACCACAGATCGCAATACGATCGCAACCGTCAAAACAAAGGCATACGCTCCGCGCGAAATCTAGCCATACACGTGGCGGCCGCGGAAGGCAACCGTCGCAGGCCACTCCGCCCACTACGCACGGGAAACTAGGAAATCATCATCACGCCCCGTGAAAACCGCGCCAGAGCGGTCAAATCAAGTCCAAACGGCGCTATACTTGGTCAGCTCTGCAAAAATGGGCCCACACAGAAGTGTCACGTCCCATCAGTCTACCAGGCACGCCACCGCTTGTCAGAGATGGCAGTCGCAAAATGCGTCATTGCTGACGTTGTTTCATCCTTCAGAACTGGCATAAAAATCACTCGATGATATCTTCGGGTGGTCTCTCGCATAAGTCTCGGTTGGTTCTTTAGCAAAGATCATAAAGCCAGTCGAAATTCTTTCGACTGTAGTATCATACTCCCATCGGGAGCGTATCAAAAAATTTCTTTGACTAAAATGTGCAGGGTAAAAGATTTTGAGATTATCCTCCATTGCAAGCAATAAAGCACAATCTCGGGGGCTACTCCCATCGGGAGCGCTGTCGCGCACCCGATAAATAATGGCAAAAGTATCAGTCGACGAAACATTCGACTAAGTTCATAAGCAAAATCACACTCAAAATATTCCCGAGTTGATCCGACGATCCTTGGATGCTGCATGCATAGTGCAAAGGTAAGACCCACCGATCAGTCGAGCTGGGCTAAGGACCGCTCCAGCAGCGTTATCCTTAAATTTTCCGTGTCAGCAGACATGATGAATTATCCCCGACGGACGCGTTGGGTTGATTCAAAATTATACTGCAGTTCGATTCCGTAAGACCTCAACGGCTGTTTCGAGTCTGTCCAGTTTGTTCCAGATTCGAGTCCGGGGACTCGAGTTTGATTGAAAGCTAGTATGGTTTTGCCACAAATGGTAGTTAACTGGCCCCGATCCGTCGTGTGTGCCGGGCCTGCTAAGCTAATATCCCTTGACTATCATAAGCAAAAACTCATAGTCGATGAAACACTCGACATAGTCAACATGTGCTATTTCATAAGAATTCAAATACAGATGTAAAAATATAACGTGCATGATGTATGAGTCCATGCCCGACTCTTCGAATCAGACAAGTACTCGGGGGCTACTGACATGGGTATGCCTATCGGGTACCCTACAATGAGGGTACCTGGTGCACGTATCGACTAGGCCCAACTATCAGAGCCTACATGAAGCCCATGAAGGGAGGCCCACGAAGATGGAGTATCCTCCAAGTTTGGCGAAACAGTAGTCGGTTTAGAGTTTCCTTACTTGTAAATCGAGTCGGTTACGAACACCCGAGACCCAGCCTACTATTTAAGGACTGGGAGGGCCATCGAACCAGACCACGTACTTTCAGAGCCACCAAAACCCTAGCGAGATCGACATCTCGCCGGGACTCTTGTAACCATCATATTCACAAAGCAATAACAGACAGGCAGGACGTAGGGGTGTTACCTCCACACGAGGGCCCTGAACCTGGGTAAAATCTTTGCCCTGCTTGTCAGCCGACGATACTTCCAGCTCTACCACGTTCTCTCCCCCATATTCATAACCTAGGGACCTTAACCATGGTCTTGATGAGTCTACCCTCGTCAGTAAGCGTTGCATATTAATGATAGTGCTTTAATATATATTTATAAGGGTATGTACATCCATTGACAAGACAACAATATTTTATGGATTGCATGTAGTTTATAGAAGAGAAAAGACAACACATGCTATCCAACAAATTATCTCTTAGCGCCGTCTTGAACAAATAATGCTTGCATGTTCCTACAATCATGTCATGATTCAAACTAAGTAATTTTTAGTTTTATAGAAAATACTCCCTCCATCCTTAAGTAAGTGTACTTTTTTTTGAGCAAGCAACGGAGGGCAAAAAGCCCACCTGAATTTATATTAATACTCAAAAAGCGAGTAAGTGTACTTGTAGCTTTAATCTAAGTAATTTTTTAAAATTTAACCAACTTTATTGATAAAATAGCAACATATATGACATCACATTGGTATATTTTGAACCTTCATTTCAAGATGAATCTAGTGATACTGATATAATGTCATAAATGCGGTTCTTTTCCTATAAAGTTGGTAAAAAATTAATAAGTTTGACTTATCTAAAAGGTAGAAATACACTTATCCGAGGACGGAGGGAGTAAGTGACTAAGTGAAAAACTTGTGAGAGAAATACCATGTAGTTTTTCTCTAAAAGCCATCTCTTTTTAAAATAAGACATGACTCTTGTATTTGTTTATCCCTCCTGGTACTTAACAATAATCACGCTTGTCACTCTCAAGATAACACCATCTTGTATTGCGATTTTTGCACTACGTGTGACCAGTTAATCAATATTAGCTATTTTGTGGCATTGATATATTAGCGAAAGAAAAACCAATCAACGGAACCGGGAAAAAAGTCCGCGCCGTAACCGACACGTCAGAAAACTCCGCTCGCCGGCGCGTGGGTCCCACGATTATTTACCGCCCCGCCTGGTAACCGCCCTCCGCCACTTTCCCCAAAAATAACTCTCCCATCGTCATCTCTATCGCCACTCACCCACCCTGCTACGAGTACTCGCCATTCTTCCCCCGCCGCTTCGCCTCTCGAGGAGCAGAGAGACGCTTCGCCCATGGCGGGCGGCGCGGCCCTAGTACCGTCGCTGGCGCCGCCGGCGCCGGCTCCGTCGCAGCAGCAGCAGCAGCAGGTGGCCAAGGAGCAGCTGCAGAAGGCGGTGGCGATGAACGCGCTCCGCCTGCAGGCCATCGGCGACCGGATCAAGGCCCACTTCCGCGACCCCAACGCGCTCCCGCCCGCCGACCTCAACCACCTCATCTACGCCTTCGCCAGGTCCGTACCCCGCCCACATCCTCCGGTCCCGGCACTGCCCCCCGCCTCTGCCGCTCCCGGTGCCCCTAATTCTTAGGGTTTTTGGGCCAGCCACGGAGGGACTCTTTCTCGTCGTAATTTTACTTTGCGTGTGTGTGTGCTTGCAGAGGGATCGATTACGCGCTCTCGGGCGGCGATATTCCGAAGATCGCGGCGGAAATACCCGACACTATGAGAAAGGTAAAAATTTTGTGTTTCTCCTCTTCCTCGACCGGCCGATTTCCCTTGTTTTTCTTAGAGCAGTCTCCTCGACTGCTTTCGTCTTTTAACTGCGCCTTACAACTGATGTGGCAATTATCTGCCGGCGCGTTGTTTATTATTATGCCATAATTGCTCTTCTTATTAGTATTAATGGCTCACTGTTCCTGTTCGTGTGGATTGCTACTGCAGTTATGAATTTTGTTCAACTTGAATCTATACATGGAAGTTGGGTGGTTATTTGCTGCAAGGGCATTTGCGTTTTCATTACAAGCTAGGCGTTTTACCCTTTGATCTCTCGCGGATGCGCTTCCCTTGGTCTAAAATTGGAAGGTTTAGCCAACTAACATTAATTTGTAATCGGGGACTGCAAGCTGTGTAATTGTAGGGCTCGAAACAATGCATGGTAGGCCGGTGTATTTCTGTTAAAGTGCCATAGCATCTCTTTCAGACTGATAGGGTATGCCGTGCATTGTTAGTTCCAATACTGATATAGAATAAATTAATTGACCAGGAAAGTTAACGAGTGAAGGGAATGTAAGAAGTGATATTACATTCCCTTTCAAGTACTGTAGTCGGTGATACTCTTTGGAGGATTCTAGCTCCTAACTTTGCAGGAAATTATGTTAGATTTGTCATACTACCGTTCATATGTATTTTTGGCGCAATAAGCGAGTAGCTTTGCTAGATGTCAGTTGCTTTTCTGCAAAATCCCCAAATGCCATCTGTTCTGCATCACAGGAATGTAATTCACATGTTCCAACTTCTTTTCTTTTAGGGAACTTTGTTACTTTCCAGCATTGTTGTGCACTTCCGTGTCATTAATCTCAAGTCTACCTCTATTAACCAGGTATATCAGCTGAGAAATGATCCATATCTACAATCTTCCGTCATGGTACTAATTATATCATGCAAGGTAAATTGCTTTCCATCTCAGGCATGTATGAGTGAGTATCACTTAGAATTGTTTTCTCAAGCAGAACACAATTACTCTATGAGGAATTATCCATGCATTTAGTCTTTGTTCACTCATGTTGGTTTATTGAAAAAATCCAAGCGTATACAGATTTATGGTTAAGAATATTTTTTTCGTAACCACATTCATGTATCAACTGTTCATTTTCTTCAGCACAATGTTCGCTAGTATTCCTCTTAACTGTATAATGACATTATGTTTGGAGTTTTCTCAAGCGGCTTAAAGGGTTTCATCCATATGTGTACTGTGTTATGACTTATTTGCTTAATTTTCAACATAGCATGTGACTTATATCCCACTGAAAAGTCAATTTGGTAACACACTTACTGTCTTGCAGAATGCTTGTAAAAATAAATGGTTTCAACCTGCAGATTTCATTGACATTCACAGAATGGCTGATGAGGTGTGTATGAAATGCTTCGTTTCTTCTTTTATGGTCATTGTTCTATGAGGACCTTTTCCCCCCTGGGTGCAGTTTGTACTCTTAGGTGGTGGCACGGCCGTATCATCTTACCTAGTCATAATTTCTCCTTGCATGCAGATATCTGGAAACTTCTGCACGCCTGGCAGCGAGCCAGCTAATGGCAGCACTGTGCTTCAGATTATTTCAACAGTAATGCCAAGGTAAGGAAGGAATCCCTCCCTCTGAATGTTTACATGATGACATCTGCCATCATGATCACTGTTGTCTATGTTTATGTAGATCTTAATACAAAATAGAAATTGGGACTACGAAAGTATTATAAAGCCTATTTTTCTTGAAACTTGTTCTATAGATTGGATTGAAACTTCTAACATTTTAAATTCAAGATGACACAGATATCGCATATCACATTATCAAGTAAAAAAATGTGAAAAATACTTGAAAAAATACTATTTATAATATGGAATCCGATTCTAATTATTTTGTAGCTTATAACAGTATGTATTTTCAGCTTTGTAAACTATTAACTTCAAAATGTTAATTTCTTACTTTCAGATGTTTAGGTTAGTAGAAGATAATATTGGTTATAATATGATTAACCTAAGCCATTCATTTGATTCACGGCACAATTATATGTTTAATTGTGATTTTTCTTGTAGGTACTATCCTAAGTTGAAGTTCGACCGTTTAGTCACTTCGCTGGAAGCAAAGGTGGTCAATCTGTTCAATTTAGATATCTAATTTGTGCGATTTTTCCAGTAAAGTTCTCCAAGTTGTTCTTATTACCGTCCAAACTTCTTTCATTCCTAAATCCTCATATGTGACGACTGACGACATATCTGATCAGTGATAAACCTATGTTTCATAGCGTAGCCTGATTGATGAGTGGTAAACCTATGTTTCATAACGTAGCCTGATTTTTTTTATATCTCTTCTGTACTTACAGGTTGGATATGATATTTTGATGGCCGACTTCTTTATTCATAGAAATCTACCTAAAAATGAAAAGATTGTAAGTACCGTTCCAGGGTGAATGTTTATATCAATAGTTTTCAGTGTTTGTACCTGTATGGTTGCCTCCAGGAGTGTTAATTCTGTTTAAGCTGCTTGTGTACTGATTTTTTCCGCTATTGTACTATTCACTAAATTATCTTTTTTAGTTTCTTGGTCAAAAGGATAAACTATTTTGACACAGTGCAACTCTCTTAGTTACTTTTATGATGTTTCAGTAAACACTATGTAGCATCATGTTCTGCTCGCATATGAAAGTAGTGTATTAATATATGATAGTTGACTGCATATTAGGTAACTGAATCTTGGTAAATTCGTTGTTTCTGGCTTCCTGCATGTTGCCCACTCTGGTCCTGTTGATTTGGATCGACATGCTTAGTTTGTAGCTGTAAATACTCTGCTTGTGTGCTCATTATTGCAAAATCTCTGATCGGTGTGCCCTTTGTATTTATTTAGTCATCGATATTATAATGATATAGCGGCAGTCTGGTAGCGTTTCATGACTATGTATTGTAGTTCTTGTCTTACTATTTTTTTGGCATGCCATTGTCTCCTGATGTTATATCAGGTATATTTGTTGGTTGTTTCACCTTCTGCAGAGTCTAATTGTTGTCCAAAAGGAAAAATTAGATGTCTCATCGTGTATCGCAAGCCCACCGCATGTGAGGTGCATTACTTTCTTTGCTTTGATGCTTGCCAATGTTAAACAAAGAAACACAACTGATATTTTTTATGTTTCAGCTTTCTAGTAAACGGAAAAGGTGTGGACAAGAGGACTAATGTTTCAATGGTCAGCCCCACCATCCTCGCCTACAATTTTTTTGAAGAATAAAAAAAACATTGTTGTCCACTTCCTGCCATTTCGTTTTGCATTGATTCAAAGCCTTGTGCAACCTGTGGACTCTGGTTAATCTCTTTTGTCAAACAAGCTTAGCTCACACATATCAAACATATAACAGGAAACAGGACCCCAGTTTCCAACTGATATCACCAAGATGCTCAAATATGGTGCAAACATCTTACAAGCTGTTGGATATTTTAATGGTATGTTTAGTGATGTTGTGTGCCCTTCAATTTTTTCTCCAGAAGCATACATCAATTTTTTCATGCGCTGATTTAGCTTTATATTGCAGCTAACTACATCGTAGCAGTAGCATTTGTGAACAATTTGATGTCTTTTGATGCTCCAAAACTCAAGGACTACACCCCACCAGTCACAACAGATGTTCCTGGTAGGTGATTAAGTTCAGTTCTTTCAGTTTTACGTTATGCCTTAACAATTTCTTGGCATAAATTGAAATTGCGATTTCTTGTTTGTAAATGGAAAGTTTTCTTTTGACACATCTTGAATTTCATGTAGATTCAGATATACTTGAAGGGCCATCAAGAGTTACCCTAAAGTGCCCCATAAGGTACCGTATATCATTCTTCATGGCATGTGTTTTGCTGTATTATGTTTGATATATTCTAAATTGAAAAAACTTGGGTGTCCTTAAGTCTGTTATGTTATATACATATGTTACAAGATCTCACGTGTGCTTTTGCTAAATGACTAAAATCCTCTATACGAACTATTCTTCTTAGCATCTGCATTTATTCCTTTGTCTGATTGCCAACACAAAAGTATCATGCATGTGTATTTTAATAGCTGACAGTATATTCTCATTATTATGACTACTATGATAGTCGATGCTTGTATAGACTGTTGGTGGTTTGATTTTGTAAATTCAACATCGAAAGGAAAATGCTGATGAGCTGCAACTTGAAAATGTTTGTTGCCTTTTCTTATTGCAGTTTTAGGCGCATGCGGACCCCAGTTAAAGGGCACCTATGCAAACACCATCAGGTATAAATTTTATCCGTTTGTTTGTATTCATGGGTTGAGCTTTTCCCTTCTTGGCAGAAATGATAATATGACCCCTTTTTTTTAGTGTTTTGATTATGATAATTACATGGAGATGAACTTGAAGAAACCGACCTGGCGCTGTCCATTTTGTAATACTCCTTCAAATTTCATTGACCTACGTATTGATCAAAAGATGGCCAAGGCAAGTTCTATAAAATATGTTTACCTCTCTCTATATTCTCATCTTATTATATTTTTCATATGTGTTTAATCTCCTTTTCCTTTCAGGTTTTACAAGAGACTGCTGATGACATCATTGATGTTCTTGTATTCCCTGATGGATCTTGGAAAGCTGTTCATGATGAGAGATCAGATAGACACACAGGTGATATAATTCATCAGAATGGGGATACTGTAGATACTGATGCAACTACTTCCGATGTCATAGACCTGGTAAACAGGGATGATGATGGTGATACGCTTATGAGTTTGGCATCTACCCCAGAAGATTTGAAGCCTTTGTTGAATAGTCAGGATTTATCTATCGCAGACTATCTTCCGGATGTAAGCACAACTTTTCGGTCAGAAGATCTAAATGTAGGTGGAAATAATGGATCTAGTATTGGTACTTTAACTTCTGGCCAAAATTCATTACCATTGTCTACAAGTGAACCTGGCTCTAGTTCTTTTGGGACCTTGGAGTCTATTCATGGTACTTCAACTTCTGGCCGAAATTCATTACCATTGTCTACAAGTGGACCTGGTTCTAGTTCTTTTGGGACCTTGGAGTCTATTCTTCCTAGAGATATCATGCGAATGCAACCTGCTACCACAAATGATGCATCTCCTTCTTTTGAAACTCCTAATTCAACATTTGCCATGCAGCAAATTTCACAAGGAGCATACCCAAATCTTTTTCACATGCAATCACAGCTAGATTCTGTACTTAGATCAGAAGTAGCACGGCATATACCTAGAACTCTCAGGAGAGAGCCTACAGGAGTCCAGGCTTTAGCAGTGCCACAACAGAATTATAAATCTAGAAGGGTGCAGGCAAATGTCTTGAATTCTTCATCTCCCACTCCACGACCCATTTCAGCTCCTTCAAACTACCAAGCATATCATGTGACAAATGCAGACAGTGTAATCACATCGATGATTGGTGTTGTTCCACTCTCAAGGGCTCTGATGGTTCATCATCCTTGCATCTTCAGTCGACACAACAGGTAACTCTTTTGAAGGCCCTGTGGCATGATATTTGCCAACGTAGTGTAGCATTACAGTGATTTATCTTTGCAGTAACATTGCCGTGCACATCATGTTAGTATACACTGTCACATTAGAACTAGTTGATGACTTCACTTTCTGCATTACTAAGTTATATTTTTTGAGCTTATGCAATACCAAGTTATAAGTTACCCGGAGCTGCAGAACTAGTATGAGTGATTGGATGTTGAAAATGTCTCATTTGGTTCCGATAGACACCACCAGTGCCTAGTTTTTTTCACCTAAAAGAACGACAAGTTGAGTAAATACTAATAGTACTGTAGTCTGCCCGCTCGGGGTAGCCAATTTCAACCTACTAACTAGAAGTGGAATTAACTTCTGTTTCTGTATGTTTTGCTTGAATTAGATTCGTCTTGACAAACATTTGTTGACGGTCTTACAAAATGTTGGCAGGACATGCGCAACACGCCACGTGGTCGGGTTATGGGCCTTGCTGCATCACCCTTCATGTGTATGAGACCACCATCGCCGGGAGGCCCAGGACAGGGTAGAGGTTCTAATGCCCATGGAACTCCCTTTCCCCAACAACAGCAGCACTTTGACCAGAGACAACTGGACAATCTAATGGGACAGATCACGACCCAAGGTGGTGCAGGTAGCCAGGCCATGCCGAGCCATCTCTACGCTCCCAGCAGAGCCAAGCATTGAGGTCCCAGGCAGTGTCCCGACCAGCAACTCCACGGTGCAACAGCGTGTGCAGTCTCCACCGGTGCAACCGCGTGTGCAGTCTCCACCGGTGCAACCGCGTGTGCGGTCTCCCAGTTTACCACCTGCTGCTCCTGCCACGCCCTTCATTGAGGCTTCCGATGCCCCAGAGCTTCAGATGGACCCGAACTGGCAGCCCACGGGGCGGATGAGGGGGAGCCTGGTAGGTCCTGCTTACGACCAAGCAATCGGACGCTACCTGCAGCCTGGTGACCAGCGGACAGGTGAGGCTCAGTCACCTGGCAGGTAGGCAGGCGCTGTGGGCGGCTCTGGGTTCAGAGTAGCGGGTTAGACACTAACTTTCTTAGTGGAGTATGTTAGGCCCTAATGTAGGGATTACGGAGAGCATAGTAAGTGACCTGCTGACACGCGGCCCTTTTTCTTTTAGCAGTTCCAGTGCTGCTTAGCGTACAATTGTGCTGTGTAATGGAACGAATCATCTTTATTTATGTCACCTCTCAGTTGTTGAACATTTCTGTGCTGTATTAAAATTTATTTTATTTGAAACAATTAAATTCAGTTAAATTGGAATGTGCACTTAGGGAGTAGCTCATATTTTCTCCAAATTTTCAATTGTCAAATGATCTTCCTGTAAGTGCTCAATGTCCGCCATGCTGCCAGGAAGCAGAGGATACCATACACCTTTCTTTGTGTAAATGTGGATGAGGTGTTTTTTCTTTGAACAATTAAGATGTTATTTATAAGAGCATTTTACGGATAGCAGCGTGTCAGGAGGCACTCAAGATACAACTAGGATGTCTTTGCCCGGAAATTATCATGTTCCTAAACTTAAGGTACATATAGCTAAAGACATGGACTGAATTTTGGCTGCTAGGTCTGCCAGTTTGGCTGCTAGATGCATGCCGTGTGGCTCTGCGTGCAGCGGAGAAGTCGGAGGAGCCAAGAAATATTACAGTTCTGCATCAAAGGATAAGAAGGGGGGTGTATGTAAGTGATTGTCCTGGTGTTGGACATGTACAATGGGGTGACATCAGTCTTCTCTTAGTGTTGACATGTAGGATATTTGTCTAGTTGGCGGAGAGAGAATGAATAAAGGGGAAACTGCCTTCCCTTAGTTAAGAGATGATCTCTTACGAAATAAGAGAAGACTAATTTCACCATTGTATCATTTGTCTTCTCTTAAAAATATAATTTTCTACTAAAATATAATTATTTCTCATTAATTGTTAGGGATGACAATAAGAGATAATGCATTATACAACTTATAATTTTACCTTCTACAGATGATGTGGATGGCTAAGAGAAGACACGTCTTCTCTACCATTGTACATGTCCTTAGGTGATGAGTGGTGGTTGTTTCTTCAGAATTGAGTTCCTGAATAATCACGTTTGATGCTACATATACTTGAGTAGGCCTTCTTATCCTCTTGCAAAATAGCAAATTGTTCTTGGTTTTCCAAAGACACCAAAGATTTATAAGTTGAGTAGATTAATCTGAGGATGCCCAGAGGAAAACTAGGTATGAATCATGAACTACTGAACGGAGACAGATGACGCATGGGGAGCCAATTTTACCTGCTAATAGAGCAACGATGCTATCTCAATTCTTTTTTTTGGAAAGGGGGGGGGGGGCAAAAGGCGAAGCGACCATAGAACAAATTTGTTGAGTTGAACGTTGATGTCTCTTTTTTCCTTTGTTTGAAAGGAACGTTGATGTCTCCTGCCACCGAAGCATAACGGGTGCGGGGCGGGTGCCCGCACCGGGATGTGTACGCGGTGACTGTCATGGCTTCTTTCATTGCAGCAGCGGCGCGGTTCCCACCAGAAATGATGAATACCAATGTTTCTGAAGCAACAACCGTGGAAAACGGTATTCAGTGATATACTGACCAGATCGGATGTCACTGGGTTGAAGTCGAACAAGATAGCCTACAGGCAATCTCAGCGATCAATGACCCTGCTGAGTTTTGTGCTCCCTGCATCATCTATTCTGGCTGAATGCTACCTAATGGCTAGAGAATCTAATAAAAAGAAGCAAATTTGGCGGGACATTTTGTTCTTTCCCTGCATCAAAACGATGCACCCAACGTTTTTCATTAAATAATGCAACAAAGCCTTATAATATAAACATGGACAAATCCGAAGCCACCCTCTCGGGGATAAGTGTCACTAACCTATATGGCTATATAGGTTGGGGATGGCCATGACTTTTAACTTCCTTAATGTACTTCATCTTAGGGGTTGGCCTTGAATTTGTTTTGTATGGTCTGCAGTATGGCCTTTTCCTTATAACATTGGTCTTGTTGAAGATAACACTCTTGCCATCTTAAACACCAAATGTATACGAGTACAAGCGTCTTGTCGAGAAGGTTTTGAACTGTGAGGTAAATGAGGAGAATGCTTCGGAGCAACTGACACTGCACTTTGCCAAAAGTATGAACATAATAGTTAATACACTTTTTCGGTAACGTTCGTTTGTAATATTCTTACTCTGTCAGAATTGGCCGTGTAACTGTAACCATCATGAGGAAAGGAAAAGCAGATCTGATTAGGTGTGCTAGAAAGCTGCTTGCGTGCTTAACTATTAAGTTCAAGCTTGATCCTCATCTCTTCGTGTCTAGTGCTGCATTACTTTTTCAGATCATTGCTAACTACTTTTTCTTTGAACTATTGGATATTTCTTTTCCTGAAGTCACACAAGTGAGTACCTTTGGTTCCCCAAATGATTTAATTAACCTAATTAACTATTGAGCTCATGAATATGTATGCGTTAATGTTGCTCTGCATATGATGATTAGAAAATATACTTGGATCCATAATTTCTCAGGAATATCTTGTAGTTAATTACCAGAAGCCCACCTTTGTGCGTTGCTTATACTTCAAAAAATTAACAGTTCTACTTTTCCATAGTTGATTTATAAATTTGCTTCCCCAACGAGCAGTCGGATGACAAGGGCATGAAAGTTGCTGAGTCCTCGGGTGGCTAGAAGCCGCCTAACAAGAGCAACAATCATGAATGATCCCCAACGACAACTGGTGATTTGGCGACAACCGGTAGAAGGGCAGTGGTAGAAGGGTCCAAAGATGACGTATAATGACATCATGAATCAGCCGTGCCACTTCCACAGCAAGTCCGACATGCTGGAGACACATAGGGCGTGTTTGGTTTCCTGCACGAATTTTAGCCCATTTGGCTCCGTGGCTCCGCAGGCCTGGCCCCGGAAATATGAGGCATCAACCACCTTGTGTAGGTCATTTGGTTGCCCATAAAGACTCAGCCAGCCTCGTTTGACTGGAAAAGACTTTTGAAGCACCAGTGTTGGGTGTACATCTCTGTTTCATGTACTCTCACCTCTTCTCTTGTGGTGAGTTTACCTCACTTTTGAAACGCGAAAGTTGTGCAAAATGTCGAGGTTAACATGCTTGTCAAAGATATTTCAAACGGTCAACTGAGTGCGACGAATTTGACAAAATTCGTCTAAAAAAGTTCTGAACACTTTATCGAAATTGAGAAATTACACTCGACGAAACTCAAAACCGAGCACGGGAATGGAACCTACTCGTCGAGACGCATAATTTTCATGTACACTTTATTTTGATTCGAGATATTTTTTGAGGCACTAAGTGGAGAAGTTTAAGGGAGGTAAGCCGAACAAACTCTCCTACCGAGCTGAGCCACCCCACGGGGCTGTCTAGTGCAACCGAAGGTGAATCTGGGAAAGGACCGGATCGGCCGGCCTATCCCAAGTGTGCTTTTAGGTTGGTGCTATGCAGGAAGGTGAAACCGAGAACCAAAAGCTCGTTTTGCATCCATGGGCCCTGGCCCGAGTGCATGCAGTAAAACAAACACGCCCATACCATACAGACTCGGGATCAACTTTTCCTAGCGCATCCGTATCGAGAGCCCGGGTGACAACGGCGATGGTAACACGCTGACTTCTGGAGCTGACAACTAGTACCCGAAGAGCAAGGGTACACTCTTCATCTTCCAGGGGCCCGACTTCAAGAGTAGTTTTTTTTTTTTTTGAAACCGAAGGTAAAAGTTTTGCCTTATCCATTAATTAAGCAGAAGATGCCCGGTTTATTAGCGGAAAAAACCGGGCGAAAACCATACAACGAACATCACGGGGTAAAGCCCCCACAACACCCCCTACACGGCCGACTGGCCAGCAAACCACCCTTGCCGGAGAGAAGAATCCGCAACTGCTATGGGAGGGGCAGGTACGGGACACTCCGTCGCGGAAGAAAGCGGCCACCGCCGGGGAGCCTCGACGACGAACAGCACCGAGAGCAATCTTGTCGCCCACACGACACAAGGAGGAACGCCCTCGATGATGCAGAAAAACTCGGAGCCGCCACCCGACATCCAACTCTCCATCACGCCCTGCGCAAGCCACCTGGACCACCTTCCGGGGCCGCCGCCCCGACATGCCACCGCCCACACTCGAGCCACGACGCCGCACGACTCGGCCACCCACAACCCAAGCTGTACCAGGTGAGCCGCTCGCAGACCACGGCCGCCGTACCAACATCCGGGGCCACCGCCCCGGTCTAAAAGGCAACCGCTGCCGCCGCTGCCCTAACAGCCCCGACAGCCTCGCCGCCAACACCCCCTTCCGGGACCGCCGTCCCGACATAGCACTGCTCGCAACCGAGCCACGACGCCGCACGACCCAGCCACCCGCAGCCCAAGCTGCCCAGGGAGAGCTGCTCGCAGACCACAGACGTCATACCAACATCCGGGGCCGCCGCCCCGGCCTAAAAGACAGCCGCTGGTGCCGCCGTCACACCAGCCTCGACACCCTCGCCGCCACCTCCCGCAACCACAGGTCCCTCTGGCCGGTCACACTTCAAGAACGATGCCCCCAAGGGGGAGCATGACACAGGACGCCACCACCGCCCGATCCCGGAAGATCTAGGGTTTCCCCCGAAGTGGCACGAGTAGAAGGCAAGCATCGCGTCTCGACGGTGCCTCCAAGGAGGGAAACGGCGCCCGGAGGCGTCGCCACCGCCTGCGCCGGGAAAACCCGCAGCAGAGCTTTCGCTCGACGACGACATGCCATGAGCCTGCCCGCGCAGCCCGACCGGCCAGCCGCCGACCATCCCCGCGCTCCTGCCACAGAACCTCGGCCAATCATCCGGGGCCAGGCTTCTTCTTCTCCGGGAGCATGCCGCTGCCGAACGAGGAAGGACGACTAGCGCCACGACCTCCCCGACAGCAGCCTGCACTCATCTTCTTCTCCTCCCCACAGCCTTCCTCCACACGCAGCACCTCCACTGCAGGAGCGCTACTGCCGCGCCCCGAACTGCACCACCGCACCATGCAACGTCCTCCTCCGCGCACAGCAACTCCACGTCGCCCGGGAACTCCCACGCCGCACACCACGCCGCCAAGGGCACGGCCAGCACGCACCTCAACACCTCATGCCGCCAGAGGGCATGGTCGCCCGCACGGGCCCGCCAGGCCCAGATCGGGCCGACGGGCCCCAGATCCCACGCGCGAGCGCCTCGCCGGTGAGGACCTCGGCACCGATGGCACCCACCGCGCCGCACCGCTGCCAGAGGTCCCGCCGACCACCAACTTCGCCCGAGCCCGCCGGCTCGGCATCCGGAGCCCCCACCGTCACCGCCCCCACGGCTGGTCCACCACCATGAGCGCGCAAGGAGAACCACCCCCCACCACCCTTTGGCAGCGGGGGGCGCCGCCACCGCCGCGCCCGGCGCGCGACGACGGCAGCGGCAAGGGGGCGCCGGACTGGGAGGGCTTGGCGGCGCTTCTTTTTTCTCCCCTGGCGCCGCCTGGGGGAGCAGCGCGAGGGGTCGCCGTTACCCCGATGTTAACCCACTCCAAGAGTAGTTGGAAGATACACCCACGGGAGATAAATGCCATCGTACTTGTAGTTTCATAGTGACTCAGTTGGTCGGAGGTGCCGATAATTTGGGATCACAATGATCACCCACCCTGGTCCCAATTCCTAGGAAATACGCCCTGGTGCCCTGGTGGTGGATCCAATGGTGGACGGGTTCACACTATTCTTCGCCAGAGAGGCAGCAACATCAACACTCTCTACGCCAAGTCGTCAACACGCTCATTAAGATGAGGATTCCCGAGTTCTAGCATCCGGAATTTTCATGGCATCGTGCCGGGGAAGTCGGCTAGGCTTTTGGGTCGTATCACACTCAAAATCATCTACTGCCAGCCATATGATTTCTGGGCCGAGACTGTGGCGCCCCGACCCGACTGTTATACAGTGATGTTGTGTGTCACCGGTTAAGCGATACAACCGGAGGTTACGGGTTTACCAATCCCGGCCAAAACCTTTGGCAGGCGTTGCTCGGAATGGATCATCGGCAATGCAACACCCCGATTGATGCCTTAACACAGGCACAACCCTCAATGTATAATAGAGAGATCAAGACTTGTGGAACAACTGACGCATCACAGACTCTACGACACAAATCATTATAGTTCAACTCTTATAATAGAGAAAGATAGCAAATGACAACCAGAGGTCACAGACCCAACATTACAACATGCGGAAGCGAAATAAGTTGTTCTAAACAACAAGAACGAAATTATGGCCTAAGAGGCCTACAAATAAACATCACAGCGGCAGCTGATCCGGGATGTCCCAAGCTGCCACCTGGGAACCCCAGACTACTCGTCGACGTCCACAAAGAACCCACCTTCGAGGTCGGTGAAGTCCTCCTCTGAAACAAAACAAACGACGTTGAGTTCGGCGAACTCGCAAGATTATATATAGAGTTTTAGCTCAATAAGGCTGTCAAAGTTATATGGCTGTTTTGCATAAAGCTGATTTTATTTACGTAAAACATAACTCAAAGGCATCGACTATTCAGAGTATTTTCAAAAGAGGTAAGAAGTGACTCTTTTCTTTGATCACCTTTCTCAACATCAACCATCATCAACCACTGTACCTGTTCATCAAAGGCACATCCCCGAATCACCCTCGAGGAAGCTCACCTTGCATCTGTGAGTGGTACCTCTAGTACCCAGTTTTTAATCATTCTGTTCAAGTTATTCTATGATCTTACTTCACTTCCCAAGTTTGTCCATAACCGCGGACACGGCTTTTCGAAAAGATTTAACCCTGCAGGGGTGTACAAATGTTTGCCACGCGTACCGTCCGGCCTATTACCTAGGTTTTAGCTCTCTTCCTTGGAGAGCCGGCTGGGTGGGAGCGGTGTCGACTTCTCCCCCGTTAAGGACTTTCCAGGATCATCAGTGGCGGTAGGACAAGAGGTACCTCCAGCACCCTGTCCCGCGGCCACTTATTTTCCTGACACCACCATCTTCATCTCAGTTCATCCCACCATCATCACGCACGCGCAAATGGAAGCCCGAACTAGAGGACCCTGGCTAGCCCGCCCGAGTTATTTAGTCTATGAGGGTTCCTGCAATTGCATAGGCCTCACGCTCAGTCTTGGTTCAAGAGGTAAAGAACTCGCACCTAGGCGGCGAGAACGAGACAAAGCACCACAACCACAGTGGCCTCTCATCCCCACCTTTAAGCATTTTATTATCCATCACCACATTTCTCCACCATCATTCTCATCTCAATCACCTGTTTCCAACATGAAGTATCCATCGCACCGCTATGCAATTACTAAGCATGGCTAAGCATCAACATAGCATAGTAGATATCTCGGGCCAACAATACAAACCTATGGATATAGGAGGGAAACAGGTAAATGGCATAGGGAACGTAATGCAACTATAGGATACTCTAATCCAATCAAATTGACATTTGGAACCACATGCAATATTATAGTGGAGAAAATATTTGCGAAAAATAGGATAAGACATGCTCAGAGGGGGGATTACGCTTGCCTTGTTCGGGATACTGGTAGTACGGGTCCTCGGGGTATTGTGGAGTAACCCCGACTACTTGATCTATCGAAACATAACAACGGAGGAGCAATCAATCACCACACCTTTATTAACAAAATGCAATGCGCAAACACATGATGGCATGACATTTTAATACACTGGAATTATTATAGCAAGAGCTACTAATTTACATGGGGTGCAAGAATAATTATTAAACAAGAGAGAAATATAGCTCTACATTGTTTTTAATGTTTTCCTGTGCTAAGCTCATGTAAACATGCATGCAAGTGATGCAAAAGGTTAGTGCTCATTTTACTGAGCATTCCGATATAAAGAACACATTTTTCGGATGCCCCGATTAAAAGTTATTATTTTTATAATTTCCTCTTTTAATTAAACGATTTTAATAACTTAATTATATTCAACAACAATAGTAATAATAAATCAAGTTCGAGCTAGAGTGATAGATCACGAAGGAATCATCGAGTTTCGATAACCCTAGCGTCGTGAGGGAGTAGCGGGGAACAGGTGCTACGAGGGAGAAATGAAAAAAAACATAGACATAACAAAAAAATGTGTAGCCGGCCTGTGGCCCGGCTGGGCCGGTTGTGAGGCCGGCCTGGCTCCAGAGGAGCCCGGCATCCAGCCGGCTGAGGCCAGATCAAAAACCGGGCCAGTGATAGAGAGCTCCGGCCTTTTGGCCGGTTGGGCCGGCCCAAGAGCCGGGTAGTCGACAGAGGGGAACGGCCTCTAGGCGGCTACGCCGGTTTCCTGACCGGGCGAGCGAGGCCACGACGGCGACGTGCTGCACGCACGGGCACGGCGGGGCTGCGGAAAGAAAGGAGAGGGGAAAAGGGAAGAGGGTGCTCCTGCACCCGACGCTCACACGAACGCGGTAGGGTGGGCGGCGACGGCGGTGGTGCAACGGCGACAGCGAATCCGTCCGCGGCGGAGCTTCGGACGGCCGGCGGAAAGACGGCAAGGGCGCGGCGAGACGGCGGCGTCCCACTTCAATTCCTCTGGCTAGGCGGGAGAGGAGGAAGAGGCGAACGGCGTGGTGGAGCTCGATTGGCTCCTTGCGCTCTCAAACGGCGGCGACGGGCACGGCCATGGTGCGGCGGCGGTGGAGCTCGTGGGGAGGACGCAGGAAGAAGAGGGAGCAAGTGAACGGGGCTAGGGTTTGGAGGAGCAGGTCGCGTGTGTGTCTCCTGGCTGGGGGAAAACATAGGGGGGCCCGGCGCGAGGCAGGCGTGCGGCACGGGAGCAGCGCGGCCATGGCGCACTGTGCCCTCGTGGCTACAGGGAGAAGACCGGAGTTTTTACACTTTGCCCCTGGACATTTAAAAATCATCACGAACAGATCCTTCTATTGTTTCTTTTTAAAACCAGTAGGTTTTCGGGATTTTATAGAGGCACTTAAATACTCCAGAAAAATATGAAATAATTTGAGGAGGCTCCCCTTAACATTTAGTAGCTCT
This sequence comes from Poa pratensis, assembly GCA_947311845.1. Taxonomy (NCBI): domain Eukaryota; kingdom Viridiplantae; phylum Streptophyta; class Magnoliopsida; order Poales; family Poaceae; genus Poa; species Poa pratensis. Next base: position 15,319,070 of record CAMZMU010000069.1, read on the forward strand.
ACAATTTTTGGTATCTCCAAATAAAATGTTTTTGACAACATTTTCTCATAGTCTTAAAATAGAGCATTTTTCTCAAATTCCAAAAGTTATTACTTTAGAAACTTGAATCAAGGGCAAAATATTATCTTGAGCTCTTGGAACTTCCTTGACAAATATAAGATGACAAGGATTTATATTTGCAAGTTGAATGCTTTCATTGTGGTGAAGTTTGGCTGAAGCAAGTTTGGCAGTTGTTTGTAATTGGTGCCAAACTCATTTGTGTGTGGTTTAGCAAGTTGAAAGTGAATGCCATGATGCAATGCAACGAAAAGCGAAAATTTTACTCGGGTTTTCGGGGTTCACAACTTCGGGCTGTTACAATTCTACCCCCCTTACAGGAATCTCGTCCTGAGATTCTAAGGTTGCGGAAAGAAGTCGGGATACTCCTCACGTAGACTAGACTCTCGTTCCCAAGTTGCTTCTTCCTCGGAATGATGAGACCACTGAATTTTGAGAAACTTGGTGGTCTTGTTACGAGTCTTCCTTTCGGCTTCATCCAGGACACGGATGGGATGCTCGCGATAAGTGAGGTCTTCCTAGAGATCTAGCTCTTCATGATTGACTCCATGGATAGGATCCTTGAAGCACCGGCGAAGTTGGGATACATGAAACACATCATGCACATTTGGGAAGATGGACGGTAACTCCAACTTGTAGGAAAGATCTCCTCGCTTAGCCAGAACGGTGAAAGGGCCAACATAGCGAGGGGACAATTTCCCTTTGATACCAAAGCGGCGAACGCCAAGAAGGGGAGAGACACGGAGGTAGGCTTTATCACCAATTTCATAGTGAACCTCTTGATGATGCTTGTCATAGTAGCTTTTATGCCTAGACTGGGCAATCTTCAAATTTTCTCGTATGATTCTAACCTTCTCCTCAGCTTCATTGATCACATCCGGACCAAAGAGTGCTCTCTCTCCGGTCTCGGACCAATTTAGAGGAGTGCGGCATTTTCTTCCATAGAGAACCTCAAATGGAGCCATGCCCAGACTAGCTTGATAGCTATTGTTGTAGGAGAACTCCGCGAAAGGGAGATACTTTTCCCAATCTTTGCCGAAGGAGATTACACATGCCCGAAGCATGTCTTCCAAGACTTGGTTCACTCTCTCGGTCTGACCATCAGTTTGAGGATGGAACGCGGTGCTGAAGTTGAGACGGGTGCCCATAGCAGTTTGGAAACTAGTCCAAAACTTGGAGGTGAATAGGCTTCCACGATCCGAAATTATCTTCTTGGGAATGCCGTGAAGGACGACGATACGAGAGGTATACAGGTCTGCCAACTTGGCAGCTGTAATGTCCACACGAACGGGGAGGAAGTGAGCCACTTTTGATAGTCGATCAATGATGACCCAAATGGCATCATGTCCCTTTGGAGACTTCGGCAGACCAGTAATGAAGTCCATACCAATTTCATCCCATTTCCACTCGGGATAGCAATAGGGTGAAGAGTGCCGGCAGGCCTTTGATGTTCAGCCTTTACCCGTCGACAGGTGTCGCATTCAGCAACATACTTAGCAATTTCCCGTTTCATCCGGTCCACCAGAATTGTGGCGAAGGTCTTGGTACATTTTGGTACTACCGGGATGAATAGAGAGAGGAGATTCATGAGCTTCTTGGAGGATCACTCCCTCAATTTTCGTTTCTTTGGCACCACCAAGCGGTCACCAAAATAAACAACTCCGGATTCATTGACAGAAAAATATTTGGCCTTCCCGCTAGCAATGTTCTCCTTGATTTTTAGAATACCCTTGTCACGCTTTGAGCATCCTTAATCTGATCTACAAGAGTAGATTTGATTTCTAGATTTGCAAGGTAGCCAGAGGGAACCATTTCTAAGTTCAAACGAGAGAACTCTTCATGGAGGGCAGGTTGGGCCTTCTTCAATCATCAGATTGTTGCAATAGGACTTCCGACTTAGCGCGTCAGCCACGACGTTTGCTTTGCCGGGTTGATAGTTCAGACTCACATCATAGTCCTTGATTAACTCCAACCAACGCCTTTGCCTGAGATTTAAATCCGGCTGGGTGAAGAGGTACTTCAGACTCTTGTGATCCGAGAAGATCTCGCAACGGTTACCAAACAGGTATGGTCTCCATTGCTTCAAAGCATAGACCACAGCGGCAAGTTCTAGATCATGAGTTGGGTAGTTGTGCTCATGCGGCTTAATTGGCGAGAAGCATATGCCACCACATGGCCATCTTGCATTAGCACACAGCCCAAGCCTTGTAGAGAGGCGTCACAGAAGACGACGAAATCCTTGCTTGTGTCCGGCAGGACAAGCACAGGAGCGGACGTGAGTTTGGCTTTCAGTGTTTTGAAGCTCTCTTCAGCTTCGGCCGTCCATACAAACTTTTTATCCTTCTTGAGAAGGTCAGTCAGGGCCTTGGCTATCTTGGAGAAACCTTCGATGAATCGGCGGTAGTAACCCGCCAATCCGAGAAAGCTACGGATGTCCTTGACTGACATTGGAGTTTTCCAATCCAAAATGGACTGAATCTTGTCAGGAATGACAGCCACACCATTAGCGGATATCACATGACCAAGGAAGACGAGATTATCCAACCAAAACTCACACTTGGAGAACTTGGCATAGAGGCGGTGTTCTCGAAGTCGTGTCAGAACCAACGAAGATGTTCCTCATGCTCTTCATTGGTTTTGGAATAGATGAGGATGTCATCGATGTAAATGACGACAAACTTGTCAAGATAATCCATGAAGATGGAGTTCATGAGCCTCATGAAAGTAGCTGGAGCATTGTGAGACCAAAGGACATGACGGTATACTCATATGAGCCATAGCGAGTAACAAATGCCGTCTTTGGAATATCCTCCTTTCTGATTTGATCTGATGGTAGCCTGACCTCAGATCCATCTTGGAGAATACCGTTGCACCAGCTAACTGATCCAACAGATCATTGATGCGAGGAATAGGATACTTGTTCTTGATTGTCACCGCATTCAACGGTCTATAGTCAGAGACTAGACGAGGCACGGTAGAATCCCTCTTCTTGACAAAGAGTACCGGACAACCCCAAGGTGAACTGCTAGGCTGGATGAAATCCTTCGCTAACAGCTGATCAATTTGCTCTTTCAACAGAGCCAACTCTTCCACCGGCATACGGTAGGGCTTCTTGGAAATTGGAGCAGTACCGGGAAGTAGATCTATGACAAACTCCACACTTCGGTCAGGAGGCATGCCAGGCAATTCTTCCGGGAACACATCCGGGAAGTCACACACCACGTGTATGTCCTGGATTTCAGGAGGGGATTCGCCTTCCATAAAGCAAAGGAGAATCTCAGGTGAGTTGGGTATGATGAAGATGGAGGTCTTGATAGTGCAGACCAATACTTCACAATGTCACCGGAAGTGGTCACGGTGGTCTTGGCAGCACAGTCGAGATTAGCCCGGTATTTGGCTAGCCAGTTCATGCCCAGTATGACATCAATGCCACTTGACCTCAGAGCTACCAAGGCAAAGGAAAGAGAGTAACCGATAGTAATCTGGACTTCAGGAGTAACCCATCGGTTTGCCATTTGGAGCCAGGAGTGGCGATCACCAAGGGTCGGCTCATTTTCTCAAACGGTATTTTGTGGTCTTTTGCAAAAGCTATGGATATGAATGAATGCGATGCTCCAGAGTCAAACAAAACTGTAGCTGAATTGCCGTTGATTCGTAACTCACCCATGAGAACGCCGGGGTCCTCTTCAGCTTCTTCAGCAGAGATGTGGTTCAGGCGACCACGCACAATAGGTCCAGCCTTGCCAGCTGGAGTGGCAGGGGCTCGTGCAGGAGTTATCGCGAGAGGTGCCTTCTGGGGGCACTCCCTGGAGTAGTGGCCAGCCTGGCCACAGGTGTAGCAAGTGAGTCCAGGTGGAGCAGGTAGCATAGGACGGTACCCACTCCCGCCTACCCCAAGTGTCGAAGTAGTGGGGCGCGGAGGAGGTGGCCTGTATCCCGCGGCTCTGGCATGAATGGAGCACGAGGTACAGCGCTGTAGGGAATAAAGACCCTGCGCTTCTTGCTCTCAGAACCCGAGGAACTCTGGTGGTCCCCATGTGCGGGCCTCTTGGAAGCTTCAAGTTCCTTTCTTCCTTGCTCGAGAGTAAAAGCCTGGTTGAACAGCTCCTGGTAGGTCTGGAACCTGAAGGGCAACAACTCATAGCGGAGCTGCGGAGTAAGACCCTTGCGGAACAGCTCTTGCTTGTCAGCATCATTGGTCACGTCCCTTGGGGCGTAACGAGAGAGATGGTTGAACTCACGACCATAAGTGCGGAGGTCCATCCGTCCCTGTTGCAAGTCCAGGAACTCCCTCCTCTTCAAGTCCATGATCGGCTGGGGAATGTACTCCGCACGGAAGGCAGTGCGAAAATCAGCCCAGGTGAAGACATGGTTGGCTGGAAACAAAGCCACATGGCTTTCCCACCAACAGCCAGCTGCACCAACCAAGAGGTAGGTGGCAAAGTTGACTTGCTCGGCCACTGGGACATGAAGCGCGGAGAACTTGCGCTCCAAGCACGAAGCCAATCATCAGCTTCCAGTGGCTCCTTAGCATCAGCAAAGTGGGTGGCTGGAACGCAGGAACTCAGTGAGAGTGTTGCACTCGTTCCTCCGTGCATTCTGCTGCACCAACTGCTCAAGCAAACGCTCATTGCGCCCACGGTTCTCCTCAATGGCCATCAAGACCTCAGCCATCGAGGGTGGTGGCGGCAGATCATCCTCATCATCATTGTGGTTACCGCGGCCTCCACGGCCTCCTCGAGCCATTCTGGAGATTTGACAATGACACAGTTAGTATCTTTCTCCGAATGGTCGAACAATAGCATTAGCGTCTACTCAAGTACACAGACTAGGGACGATAATACATTGTACAACAACTAACAATCAACAAGATAGAACTTGGGTCAAAGATCAGCATCATGTGCTACTAGCGTGAGAGTGGTTAAGAACCAATGATAACACACTCTAGTTGGCACAATCCGGGACCTTATGTTCAAGTCCTTGGGTTAAAACCCAAAGAAAGGATCAAAGATTAGACTCGGTAGGAGTAACAGTGTTCAAACATCTGAGTTGATTTGGATTGTGTCGCAGCGGGAGCAACTGGACACATAACACTAAAGGTCGAACCCAACCCCGTTTCTAATCATTTTGAAGTAACAGATGAGAAGTAAAACCTTTAAGTCAAATCGAGGTAAGATTGCTCCGAGATTAGAGGGTAACCAGATAAGGAGTAAAAAGAATCCTAAGATGGTTTTCACAACTCATTTTTAGGTTAAAAATATTTTCACAAACACTAGACTCAACGTCGACCAGTAGAAGGGTTTCCTACAGGCAGTACTGCTCTGATACCAACTTGTGGCGCCCGACCCGACTGTTATACAGTGATGCTGTGTGTCACCGGTTAAGCGATACAACCGGAGGTTACGGGTTTACCAATCCCCGGCCAAAACCTTTGGCAGGCGTTGCTCGGAATGGATCATCGGCAACGCAACACCCCGATTGATGCCTTAACACAGGCACAACCCTCAATGTATAATAGAGAGATCAAGACTTGTGGAACAACTGGCACATCACAGACTCTACGACACAAATCATTATAGTTCAACTCTTATAATAGAGAAAGATAGCAAATGACAACCAGAGGTCACAGACCCAACATTACAACATGCGGAAGCGAATTAGGTTGTTCTAAACAACAAGAACCAAATTATGGCCTAAGAGGCCTACAATAAACATCACAGCGCCAGCTGTTCCGGGATGTCCCAAGCTGCCACCTGGGAACCCCAGACTACTCGTCGACGTCCACAAAGAACCCACCTTCGAGGTCGGTGAAGTCCTCCTCTGAAACAAAACAAACGACGTTGAGTTCGACGAACTCGCAAGATTATATATAGAGCTTTAGCTCGATGAGGCTTTCAAAGTTTATGGCTGTTTTGCATAAAGCTGATTTTATTTATGAAAACATAACTCAAAGGCATCGACTATTCAGAGTATTTTCAAAAGAGGTAAGAAGTACTCTTTTCTTTGATCACCTTTCTCAACATCAACCATCATCAACCACTGTACCTGTTCATCAAAGGCACCTCCCCGAATCACCCTCGAGGAAGCTCACCTTGCATCTGTGAGTGGTACCTCTAGTACCCAGTTTTTAATCATTCCGTTCAAGTTATTCTATGATCTTACCTTCACTTCCCAAGTTCGTCCATAACCGCGGACACGGCTTTTCGAAAAGATTTAACCCTGCAGGGGTGTACAAATGTTTGCCACGCGTACCGTCCGGCCCATTACCTAGCTTTTAGCTCTCTTCCTTGGAGAGCCGGCTGGGTGGGAGCGGTGTCGACTTCTCCCCGTTAAGGACTTTCCAGGATCATCAGTGGCGGTAGGACAAGAGGTACCTCCAGCACCCTGTCCCGCGGCCACTTATTTTCCTAACACCACCATCCTCATCTCAGTTCATCCCACCATCATCACGCACGCGCAAATGGAAGCCCGAACTAGAGGACCCTGGCTAGCCCCGCCCGAGTTATTTAGTCTATGAGGGTTCCTGCAATTGCATAGGCCTCACGCATGGTTGCACGCTCAGTCTTGGTTCAAGAGGTAAAGAACTCGCACCTAGGCGGCGAGAACGAGACAAAGCACCACAACCACAGTGGCCTCTCATCCCCACGTTTAAGCATTTTATTATCCATCACCACATTTCTCCACCATCATTCTCATCTCAATCACCTGTTTCCAACATGAAGTATCCATCACACCGCTATGCAATTACTAAGCATGGCTAAGCATCAACATAGCATAGTAGATATCTCGGGCCAACAATACAAACCTATGGATATAGAGGGAAACAGGTAAATGGCATAGGGAACGTAATGCAACTATAGGATACTCTAATCCAATCAAATTGACATTTGGAACCACATGCAATATTATAGTGGAGAAAATATTTGCGGAAAATAGGATAAGACATGCTCAGAGGGGGATTACGCTTGCCTTGTTCGGGATACTGGTAGTACGGGTCCTCGGGGTATTGTGGAGTAACCCCGACTGCTTGATCTATCGAAACATAGCAACGGAGGAGCAATCAATCACCACACCTTTATTAACAAAATGCAATGCGCAAACACATGATGGCATGACATTTTAATACACTGGAATTATTATAGCAAGAGCTACTAATTTACATGGGGTGCAAGAATAATTATTAAACAAGAGAGAAATATAGCTCTACATTGTTTTTAATGTTTTCCTGTACTAAGCTCATGTAAACATGCATGCAAGTGATGCAAAAGGTTAGTGCTCATTTTACTGAGCATTCCGATATAAAGAACACATTTTTCGGATGCCCCGATTAAAAGTTATTATTTTTATAATTTCCTCTTTTAATTAAACGATTTTAATAACTTAATTATATTCAACAACAATAGTAATAATAAATCGAGTTCGAGCTAGAGCGATAAATCACGAAGGAATCATCGAGTTTCGATAACCCTAGCGTCGTGAGGGAGTAGCGGGGAACAGGTGCTATGAGGGAGAAATGAAAAAAACATAGACAGAAAAAAAAACTATGTAGCCGGCCTGTGGCCCGGCTAGACCGGTTGTGAGGCCGGCCTGACTCCAGAGGAGCCCGGCATCCAGCCCGGCTGAGGCCGGTTCAAAAACCGGGCCAGTGACAGAGAGCTCCGGCCTTTTGGCCGTTTGGGCCGGCCCAAGAGCCGGGTAGTCGATAGAGGGGAACGGCCTCTAGGCCGGCTACGCCGGTTTCCTGACCGGGCGAGCGAGGCCACGACGGCGACGTGCTGCACGCACGGGCACGGCGGGGCTGCGGCAAGAAAGGAGAGGGGAAAAGGGAAGAGGGTGCTCCTGCACCCGACGCTCACCACGAACGCGGTGGGGGTGGGCGGCGACGGCGGTGGTGCAACGACGACGGCGGAAGGACGGCAAGGGCGCGCGAGACGGCGGCGTCCCGCTTCAATTCCTCTGGCTAGGCGGGAGAGGAGGAAGAGGCGAACGGCGTGGTGGAGCTCGATTGGCTTCTTGCGCTCTCAAATGGCGGCGACGGGCACGGCCATGGTGCGGCGGCGGTGGAGCTCGTGGGGAGGACGCAGGGAAGAGGGAGCAAGTGAACGGGGCTAGGGTTTGGAGGAGCAGGTCGCGTGCGTGTCTCCTGGCTGGGGGAAAACAGAGGGGGGGGGGGCCGGCGCGAGACAGGCGTGCGGCACGGGAGCAGCGCGGCCATGGCGCACTGTGCCCTCGTGGCTACAAGGAGAAGACCGGAGTTTTTACACTTTGCCCCCTGGACATTTAAAAATCATCACGAACATATCCTTCTGCTGTTTCTTTTTAAAACCAGCAGGTTTTCGGGATTTTATAGAGGCACTTAAATACTCCAGAAAAATATGAAATAATTTGAGGAGGCTCCCCTTAACATTTAGTAGCTCCACAATTTTTGGTATCTCCAAATAAAATGTTTTTGACAACATTTGCTCATAGTCTTAAAATAGAGCATTTTTCTCAAATTCCAAAAGTTATTACTTTAGAAACTTGAATCAAGGGCAAAATATTATCTTGAGCTCTTGGAACTTCCTTGACAAATATAAGATGACAAGGATTTATATTTGCAAGTTGAATGCTTTCATTGTGGTGAAGTTTGGCTGAAGCAAGTTTGGCAGTTGTTTGTAATTGGTGCCAAACTCATTTGTGTGTGGTTTAGCAAGTTGAAAGTGAATGCCATGATGCAATGCAACGAAAAGTGAAAATTTTACTCGGCTTTTCGGGGTTCACAACTTCGGGCTGTTACAGAGACCCTCAGCTTTTAAGTCGTCGACTCCAAGAGCGCCTAACACTCCATTTTCGGCCGTCCTGCTTTCGCATAATTCATGACACGCGTGGGGTATAAATATCTGAAGCTAAAGATGTGGAATCTGAAGGGCATCATCACCTTTATCGGCGACTACAAGCGCTCTATCAAGTACAAAGATGTCAATGCCACGATCATCGATTCCCTCACCGTTGAGGTCGGGATGTTGCCAAAACTGACGAGATGCCACCAACTAAGAATTGGTCTACCGACTCATTCTAGTCAGCTTTGGAAACAAAAAAGATCAACCTGGTGGAGGGCGATTGCTCCAAAGCTGACTGGAACGAGTCCGTAGCCCAATTATGGCATATTTACCTCCAAGATGACCAAGAACCTGGACCCGAGTTAGGAAATCGGCTCACTGAGTTCCTCCATGAGAGTTGGAACATATTTGCATGAAGTCATCTAGCATGCCAGGTCTATCAAGAGAAGTCGCCGTGCACTCCCACAACGTCTTCGAGAACGTGAAGCCGGTCGAGAAAGAACTCTTCCGTGGACTAGTGGTAGCCGTGCATATGCGCATAAGGGCTAGGTCTCGGGTTCGAGTCCTCACTTCTACCTTAATGACAAAGCCGGGGTGGAGTCCCCCCTCCGGTCTTGTTATTTTGTGAAGCCGGTCGAGAAGACGATATGTCGCTTTGCTGCCGACTGGGGCAAGGTCATCGGTAAATAAATTACCTTTGCCACAGCTCCTCGGAGCGGCTTCATCATGGAAGTCATCCACCCGAATGCTTGGCTAATCCAATCCTTGTGCTCAAGAAAAACAACACTTGGTACACTCCTCGGAGCCGGCTTCATCATGGAAGTCATCCACCCGAATGCTTGCTATCAACAACCCGAGCAACCAGATAATTGTCGAAACGGACTGTCAGTCCTTGATCAAAGCTTTTGACCCAGGCGACAACGACCAGACAGACTTGGGGACCATCGCAAAAGATTTCAATCATCTCATTTCTGAAGGGAAAACTGTCAAGCTAGAGTATAGGAGCAGAAATGCCAATCGTCTTGCTCATGAGATCGCAAAGCTAGCAGCTAGAGAGTTGAGCACTGGGGTTATGTTTGGTCATGTTCCAACCTGCATGTCGGAACTAGCTGAACTTGATTGTAAGAATGTTATTTACACTTAATATATAAAACCCAAAATTCAAAAAAAAAACTACGACCGTCTATAAGTTGTTGTGTTTTCTAGATGCTTGTTCAGGCTACCACCAAATTAAGATGACAGAGTCGGATGAAATAAAAACTTCTTTCATCACCCCTTATGGGGCTTATTGCTGTGTTGTGTATACCTTTGGTGTAATAAACACATATGCCACTTATCAACGTGGCATTCAAAGATGTTTGCATGAGAAGATCGGCAGAAACTTACACACATACATTGATGACATAATAGTCAAGTCCAAACAACTACTCGACCTCATGACCAACTGCCTCGCAAACAGTGTTGGATAACAACCCTACTCTTGTTTCTGCCGGTTTTGACTTTCTTTCGGTGCTCGAGCGATCTCGAGGATATAGTTATACATGCTTTGTACGTGTATAGTTTATACATACTCTCTCCAATTTTCAGGGCATAATAACAAAATCAATTAGTCCCAAAAATCCCCCGCCTCCAAGGCACAATTATATTAATTGCCTCTCAATTAGTGGCTGGTTGCCTCTATCACCAATGCATGCATGGTTTTAGCTCCAATCAACTAGCACCTTGGGCTAAGAGATTTGCTAATTAATCCCAAAAAACCGGGACGGAGGAAGTACTTATGATATTCGATGTAGTCTCAAAGATTTTGCATTGTTTTTTGCACCCAGATAAAGCCCATAAATATGTATTATATCGTCAGTGTTGTTATGGACATATCGTTCAACCAGATTGGTGGGGTGTCCAAACTTTGTTTTCTTGAGCTGGTATGTAGGTATATTGAACAATCTGAACCAAATTAAATATCTTCTCTTAAGTAGACGCCCAACACTTGAATGGATAAAGCAAATAAATTTGATCCCAACCTTTATTGTTTGTTCATGATCACATTGAAATTGGAAAAGACCATCTCTTCAAAAGGAGCATCATTTTAAGCAAGGGGCTTGGTGTTACATGAGCGTAGCATACATGAATCTATGCATTGGTTAGGGTGTCTACATACTTCTTGTAAATTCTAGTGCATTATATATTCAATATATTCCACAAGTCCTTGCATGGTCCTTTGGAGGTAATTCCTTGGAAAAAACTCCTATCGCATAACAAGTTGCACAAATTAAATTATTTGCATGTATCTTCTCTGTCTAACAAGACTTGTATTAAGTTTATGGAAAACTAAAACAAGTTAAACTAAGATAGTCATTTCATTAATTTAAATGGTCCTAACCCCATTTCATCCCGGTAGAACTTCACTGGTGAGTCATGCTAGTGTATCATGTTCCTTTGTCACGAGGAATCACCTAGCATATTATCACTTATGTAACTCTTTAATTCTCCGTGACTTGTAGTTGAGCCTACTACCTTGAATGACAAATATGATGAGCCAGGAGTCCCTTAAGGATTGACTAGATAGACTTATTATATGTATCCATTTAATGATATGACGGAGCATAACATTTCTTCTGAGGCGTCTAAACACAATCCAACCCTTTGAATAACCCGGTGATCCGAGATTTTTGTTTCATGTCTTGATTATGCCATGCAATTTATTTTTTAGGTACCCTAAAATAAAGTGTATGTCATGCCTATCTGAACCTATAGTAATTACAATAAGTCTATTCAGTCAATCCTTAAGCGACTCGTTGCCAGAAGATTCATTCAAGGTAGCAGGATCAATTACGAGTCATAAAGAATTTATAATTACATAAGTGAGTAGATGCTATGTGATTTCCCTGACCAAAAGAAAACGATACACTACTATGACTCATGAGTGAAGTTTCACTGATATGGCATGGATGGGGTTAGGACCATTTAAAGTAAGACAATGATTGTCCTAGTGTACTTGCTATAATATTCCGTAAACTTGTACAAGTCCTGTTAGACAAAGAAGATATATTCAAATAATTTTAATTTGCGCAACTTTTATGTTGATAGGATTGTTTTCCAAGGATTACCAAGGACTGCAAGGACTTGTGGAATAGACTGGATATATAAAGGGCTAGAATTTCCAACGAGTATGTATACATTATCCGTTGATTAGCTCCATGTATCTTAGGATCATGGTAACACCAAGCTTTGATTAGAATGCTGCCCCTATTAAAGAGATGTTATTTTCGAATTTTGCTGTCAATCTGATTCATGAACATACATTAAAGTTTAGGGGCCTATTTTTCTTGTTTTATTTATTCAAGTGTTGGGCGTGTCCTTAAGAAAATACATTTCAACTAAAACAATTAGTTCAAAATACACCTACATACCAGCTCAAGAAAACAGAGTGTGGACACCATCAACTTGGTTGAAAGACATGTCAAAAACAACATTGTCGATGTAACAAATTTGATGAGATTTTTTTGGGTGCGTAAAACAATGGGAAAGGCTTTGGTACTACATTGAATATCAGTAGCCTGTATAACTATATAAATACATAGAACCAAACCCACATTTATATCATGTCCACGCATTTGTCCACACATTTGCAGATCATTAATATGGAAAAACGGAATAAACTAAGAGACCATGCATGATGACAGGTGATAAAATATGGTAAAGGTCCAGACATTGCCGACGAATAATACCAACTCTGTATGCATGCTAGTAGAGTCCTTTAGTAAATGGCGCATACAAATCAACGAGACCCTTTTTATTTTTAACAAGCATACATATATTATAATCAGGATAAAGTATTATAAGAAAGAGGAAAAAAAATCAAACATTTGTGACTGATCAAAGGTGTGCAACTTATTTTCGAACCCAACAATGTAATACCGCCCACATAGGTATATGCTGCAAAACTCTTTTGCTTAAGTTGACAATTCTTGTCAATACACAAAAAACTGCTAGAAAATGCAGGGATTCGTGTATGGAAAACAAAAATTTCGCCCTACCCGATCCACTAAGATCTATCTATGAACATATGTACAAAGAAAGGTTATATCTAGATCGTTACCAACACCGTGTAGCGGAAGTAGATGTTGATGTAGCATGTCATTGCCGATTCCCTTTGATCAAACGTGTGTTCTCTCCGTGGATTCACGCACGTATGTATCTTCCAGTTCAACAACACTCTGTCGTCCGTAACGTGAGAGAAGTTGGAGCACGTATGGTGGAGAACCCAACTACTAACAGAGAGAGATATGTTGGAGTGGACTCCTTGAAAACCAACAAGTGTACAAGAGGAGCGATCTATCATTTGGTATATTGGGACCTCCAATTTTTTCAAATAAGCGGACAACAAAACCCTCTTTGGATTCGCATAAGATCTTTGGGATTCATTTACTTCTTGTAGTGGTGACTTGCTTTGGATTTGTCTCATTTGACATGACGGTTTTGTATAGTCCTGGATAAGGGTATTCAGTCCTTATGGATTAACTAGAAAAGTACAAGCTATAATCCAACTTAGGGTACGAAAGATTTATATCCTTTTTTTCTTGGGGGAATAGCTTCTCAGCATATTGCTTCGGGATATTAACGGGCTTATTTCATCTTAGTGGTATGTTTGCCTCAATGTCTCTATACCAAGGATTATGTATGGAAAATATTGAAATTTTACTTGTCAGTAGTATCACTGCTTTTTTGGTTTTTGAAACTTTATATTCCCTTTGATTCGTTTAAAGTGTCGAAGAAAATGAAGGTTGAACGCATATCTTCGTAGATGTCTTAGCGACAGTTTTTTTCCGGATCAGAGGGAGTGTATAGTTGCTGAAACTTTTTGGTATGGGTCAGTAATGACCCAAATCAAATTATTTGGTCCTACTCATCATCAGTTGGATCAAGAATACTTTCAGCAACACATTTATTAAATAGTTTGTAATAGTTCAGCCAAAAATATTAGTTTATTAGATACTTGATCTAAAAATTATTGAAAATTTAGCAATTTATGATTATATTGTTAATAATCCGGCAAAAGGGGGATTGTTAGATTAGGTTAAATAGACAATGTGATGGAGTATATGTTGGATGGTTAGGACATCCAACATATAGTGAAACATTTCCGATTGTTCTAGTAGATGGAGGGACTTGTTAGAGCAGACGTTCATTTTAGAAGAGCGGAATCCAAATAAAATGTTGAACAAGTAGACTCAATGGTGTAGTTCTTTTTGTGTGAAACTTAATGGAGTAAGTTATTCTGATTCACTATTGTAAAAAATATGTGAGGCGATCTCAACTAGTAGAAACTTCATAAATTAGATTGTGTGAAGGTAGTTCTATGTTGACACCAATGATAAAACATAATTTATGGCAACACGAACTGCTGAAGATAGTTCTAAACCGAGGCCAAAACGAACTAGTGCAGATACCCTTGAATTACAAATATGGGAAAACAAATCTCCGAGATGGGAGACTACTCCTTTTACGTGGTCGGAAAGGCTTTCACTATATTCAATTCCTATATATCATTTTTGGAAATTTTATAACTATACTATTTTACTTGATGAAATTTTAACCAAATAGGTTTATCATAATTAAATTTAGGAAGTCACAATTTTTACATAAAAAATATCCTTTCAAGATTAAGCTCTAAATTTCTAAACTGGTAGATCGATAGTTAGCGAATTGAGATGACATTTCCCTATTACACGAGGACTGGGAAGGACGCACCTATGGTGCGTACAATAAATGCTCGGCAGCCAAGGCGGGGAGGATAACTTTTGAAAGCATATAAGTAGTACCCAAGATGAGTTCTTCTCCTTTGCCTTCTCTAGAGGCTCTGGTATCACAACCAGTACGGCGACGGGCTCTCCAACCGTATAGGGGTGGATCAACATAAGTATGGAATTACGACAATTTAGCGGCGAGCCGAGCCATTTAGATATGTGTCAAGTGGAAGTCCAGTGACGTATGTAGCCGCGACATCCTAACGAACGAATGATTTGAACCTTGTTGCTACATGTCATGATAAAATCAGTTAGGCAATTTCCATCTATCTTAGTTGGTAAAATCTTTGATAAAAATATGAAGAAACCAACAAAATCTCTCCCCTTCCATATCTTAGATAGAGAGGATGTGTGGTGGGGGTGGGGGGATGAGGCGTTTAAGGAAGGTGAGGCACTGTTAATTACCAGGAAAAAAAGGAACAATATTCCTTTCATTTCCCATTATCTCTTAAGAGAAAGTACAATAGGTCTGAATCAGCAGGATCTAAGATATAAATAACATAGTTTTGTTGAGTCATGGCAAGGTTCAAAATCTTGGTTTCAAAGCCCTAGGCGTTGGTCCGATTCACCTATTGAAAGTGCATGTGCCCTCATGTGTGATTTTGATAATTAATGACAATCTCTATGGACTAATGTTTGCATTGAGATATCTTTATAGATCTTGTCCATGGGAAAAGATTGGAGTTCATGTGTTGGACTCTAGAAGAGTATATGATGACCAAGGTTCTATCCAAGGGTTTATATGAAGAATGGTCATCGATCTAGAGTTGAGCTTATTGCAAGCATGGCTTGGAAAAGGAGATTGAGTGAACTTTCATGTTTATCTCCAAGCCATCATATACATCAAGAGAAGAAGATGAAGTACAAGTGGATACATGAAGACGGTGCTTAGCAAGGCTCTTCCATAACGGAGTATGGGGAAGCATTTGAAGAAGCCTTCATCAAGCATGTGCTAGCAAGCACAATCAAGAAAGGTGTTCCAACTTGAGGGCGTCAAGATCGTCTTCATCTAGCTCAAGTGGAATGCGCAAGGCAAAGGTATGATCTTGATAGGCTTTCTATTTTACCGGTCTCATGGTGTTAGTGGGAGACCGGGTTATAGGATAGACGATGTACTATCAAGAGGGGCTGTCAAGTGAGTAACTTGATCGCATCTTTGTGGAGAGCTCAAACCTTTGCACACTTGGCATCATCTTTCTTGGTTCTTATTTGGCTTTTCTTCTTATTGGGTTTTAGTGCTTGTTGTGATCTTCATGACAAGCCCAAGTACACCGAAAATGGATTTTGTATGGAAAACTTGTTGCGTTTTCACTTTTGGAGGTTTTGCCTGTTCGTCTTTTATAGAGAGGTTTTACCTTTCAACATTTGGTTTTATCCTCACATGATGGATTATGATGTTTCTCTGCATAATCTTGAAGAGCTCTTTGTTGCGATTCCAACGAGCCCAAGATCATCGAAATCGGAGTCCGGATGAAAAAGTTATTAAAGCTTTCGTTTTGCTGTTTCTGTCAGTTTTCAGAAAACTGGATATTCCGGTCCAAACTTGAACAGGAATATCCGATGACCACCAGAAGGTTTCGAACTGGGCCGGAAATTCCGGTCCAAACTTGGGCCGGAATGTCTGGTCCGCGTTTTTTCCTGCAACGGGTCTATTTCGTGGGGTTCTATAAAATGCCCCCTTCTTCCCCAAAGAGACAAGCTTTGGCACTCTCTTTCGTCCTCCATTGTTGACCTCCAAAGCTTTGTGTTCTCTCAATTCCTCCCATGATTCTTGCATATCTTTGAGGGATTTGAGAGAGGAGATCTAGATCTACAATTCCACCAATCCATTCCTCCTCTAAGTGAGGGGAACCTATTAGATCTTGATCTTGGAGTTTCATTTGTTAAGTTATTCTTTATTCTTCCTCTCTTCTCCCCCACAAGCATTAGTTGCTTTTGGTGGGATTTGAGAGTGAAGGACTTGAGCACTTCTTGTGTTCTTGCCATTGCTTTTGTGCATCGGTTTGTGGTCTCCACGAGGATTCATGGAAGTGAAAGTTCGTGAGCTTGTTACTCTTGGGTCTTTGGACCCTAGACGCCTTTTGTGGCGGTTGAGGCCTTTTGTGGCCACTTGGGAGCTCCCAATCCTTTTGTGGGTTGTGCCTCAAAATTGTTGTAAGGGACTCGATTTCCACCCAAAAGGGAAATCAATAGTGGAAGGTGAACCGAGCTTTTGGGCAAGGTTCATCGGAGAATAGGGTGAGGCCATTTGTGGCGTTTGAGTTTGAAACTCACACCCTCCAACGAGACGTACTCCCCTAAAAAGGAGGAGCTCGAGAATACATCCTCGTCTCCGCGTGCCTCGGTTATTTCTATACCGAGCTCTTTACTTATGCACTTTACATTGTGATAGCATTCGTGCTTGAAGTTTTATATATTGCTATCACTTTGTTGGTTGTCTTGCTTAGCATAAGTTGTTGGTGCACATAGGTGAGCCTAGTATATTTAGGTTGTTGGCTTGTTAATTTAAACATCTAGTTTTATTCCGCAATATCAAGCCTAAACCGGAAAAGTTTTAAATCGCCTATTCACCCCCCCTCTAGGCAACATCCTTGTCCTTTCAATTGGTATCAGAGCCTGGGCTCTCTTTTAGGGCCTTACCGCCTAGAGAGTAAAGATGTCGTTTAGAGAATTAGTGCACGATCCCACTTTTATATTCGATGGCACAAATTATGATGTTTGGAAAATTTGCATGCTTAATCTTTTTAGGGCCATGGGTCCAAATTTTATCAAGAGTATTGTAGATGTCGGTTTTTCTCCTCCAAAGAATTCCCAAGAATTATCTCTAGAGGATGAGGAAAATTCTCATCTCGATACTCAAGTATCTAATGGTCTCATTTGTATTGTGAGCGATGTAGTTCTTGCATCAATCATGCCTTTTCGGAACGCTCATGAGTTTTGGACCAAGCTTCAAGATAAATATGAAGTGTCCAACATTATTGAGGATGATTAATTGTTCTCCTTCCACCTCTGGCCGTGATGAGTTCACAACTTCTTCCACTCCACCAACATGTGATTTGTCACAAGGTAATGATATGGTGAGTGGTGATACAAATTGCTTTGTTGATGGTGAATATTCTATTGAGTATACTTCATATCTATCTCATTGCAACGTTCTATCTTTGAACTTAAACTCTTCTAGCACTTCAAATGTCCCACATGCTAGTGTTGATAGTCCTTGCATATCATGTATTAGTTGTTTAACTAAATCTCATGATGATATGCTTTCTATGTCTTGTTGCCATGAAAACAATGCTTCCATTTTCTCTAGTACTTGTGTGGCTAACAATGTAGAGGAAACCCAACACTTGTTGGAACAAGACATGGACATCAATGGTGCTTCAAGCAATTCTTCATCATCATCGTCCATTACTCACTTTTGCCTTATGGCTAGGGATTCAAAGGTATCTCCACCTTTGGAACCCTCTACATCTTGTGATGATGATGATGAGGATTATTATGGATTAAAAGAGGATGATATTGACTCTTTAAAAGAAAAGAGTGAGATGGTTTTTTGTGCTCTCCCTAAAGGTAGTAAAGGTTGCTCTTATTTGTGTGAAATTTTGACTTATGCTATTAAGTGCAAGGAAATCATTGAAGAAAAGAGAAGGATCGAAAGAGAAGATGCTATGGAAAAAGCATCCTTAGAAAATGCTCTTGAGGAAGAGCATGAGGTCCGAGTGTCTCTTGAGGAGAAATTTGAATCTCTTGATGAAACAAATGATCTTATTTTTGCTAAAATCATTAAGGAAAGAGATCATGCTATTGCTAAATATAAAGTGTTTAAAAAGAAAAAAGTTGAATTTGGTGTTGGCGATGCTAGACTAATTGAGGATATAGAGAGACTTGACAAAGCCCTTAAGTCTTTGGAAAGTGAACACTCTCTCCTTACCAAGTCTCATGATCAACTCCAAAATCAACTATCTAAAAATGATGTGCCTAGTTCCTCTACTACCTCATGTGATCATGCTAATATTATTGAGAAAAATGCTAGGTTGAATGATGAGCTTGCCAAGTTGTCTTCTTCCATTTCTAATGCTAATGATGCTTGTGTTACTAACTCCACTTCTTGTGAAGCATCTATTTTGAAGGAGAATGTTGAGCTAAGGGCTTAACTTGAGTTGCTAACTAGCAAGTATGGGAAATTGGAAGAAAGTCATGAAAATCTCTCTAGTTCTAATGAGGATCTTCTAGCATCCCATGCGAAGCTAAAGTTAGCTCATGAGGCTATCACTACAAAGGTAACATCGTGTGATCCTCATGTGGACAATGGCACTACTTGTACTCTAAATGCCTTATTGCCATGTGCTAGTCCTTGTGATTCATCCACTCACAATATTGCTACATGTTGTGATGAATTACTTACCATGCCTTGTTGCTCTAACAATGAAGCATCTACTTCCTCTAGTGTTTTTGTTGATACTAACCATGTAGAGGAATTAAAAGAGCTCAAGGCCCAAGTCGCTTCTTTGAAGAAAGACTTGGAAAAGCGTCATGTTGAGAAGTCCACACTTGACAATGTGTGGAGTGTTCAAAGACACTCCAATGACAAGAGTGGACTTGGATTCAACTCCAATAGCAAGAACAAGTCCAAGTCTATCAAGAAGAACAAGGGCCAAGAACAAGTTAAAGATTCGGCCAAGATTGTTTGTTTCAAGTGCAAAGTTGAAGGGCACCATGTTAGATCTTGTCCTTTGAAGAAGAAGCCCCTTAGTGAGAAGCAACAAGGGAAGCGGCCTCAAGTTCAAACTCAAGTTCCTCATGGTGTTAGTGGGAGACCGGGTTATAGGATAGACGACGTACTATCAAGAGGGGCTCTCAAGTGAGTAACTTGATCCACCTTTATGGAGAGCTCAAACCTTTGCATTCTTGGCATATCATCTTTCTTGGTTCTTATTTGGCTTATCCATGTGTGAATTTAGAGCTTGTGTTTATCTCCATACCAAGCTCTAGTTCACCGAAAACGGATTTCGTATGAAAAACTTGTTGGGTTATTGATATTGGAGGATTTACGGTTGTTCTCTAATAGAGATGTTTTACCTTTCCTCATTTGGTTTTATCCTCCCATGTTGAACCATGATGTTTCTCTGCATGATCTTGTAAAGCTCGTTGTGATGATTCCAACTGTCGTGGGTTTGTCACGTCAGATGTCATGGATGACTTCGTAGGTGAGGGATTTGCGCAAGTCAATCGTCTCCGAGCTTGGGATCGCAGGAACAACGACGAACACAGATTTACCCAGGTTTGGCCCCTCAATGTGAGGTAAAGACCTACATCCTGCCTACCCTAGATTGGTATTGATATGATATATGTGGTGTTACAATGGAGGCGATCCGATCTGGGTACTCGCCGTAAGAACTAGGGTTTAGGGCTTGATAGCTTGACCCCGTCTAAGTCCTGCGAGTTCTCTTTATATACACAGAGACTCGCTAGGTTACAAAGGAAACTTCCTCCACAAGGAATACATCGACTGGAACCTACTTGGAGACTAATTCCTCCTCACGTCTTCCAGGATATGTCTTCTAGATCCTTCTCCTTGTGGCGGTGCGATATTTGGCTTGCTTTCACGCAGCCCTTTGCTGGTGCGAGTAAGTGGGTCGCACTTATTGATATGGGCCGCAGGTTAATCCACAAAGTATTCCCCCGACATTAGCCCCCAAGATTAGTTAGGACTTCACGGTGAGGATCCTCTGGTTACTTGAGGTAGTTGTTGAGCCGCACTGTGGGCGTTCTGACCAATCTCTGACTGATGTGATTCATAGCCGCGACTCATTTGCGCGACTTATGCTTTCCATCTGAAATATTCTGTTTCCTTCAATTGCGGACCGTTCCTCATTCTGCGGGCGCAAATTGTTCCGTTGATTTCGGGCATCCCAGTTATAAGCTGCGGCGGCCTAGGTCAATATTCACTTGCCTCTGCTCTCTCCTCGCCTCCAGCTGCGCCGCCGTCTTCCTCAATCGAGCTTAGCCCCCGATCCAATCTTCTCGCAATGGCGCCCAAGGCAAAGCCATCCGATGATAGACGCAAGATCTCCTGCAACTGGGAAGGATCCTGGGTGACGGAGGAGTTTCTTACGGATCTCGCTGATAATGGCTTCTTGCCGCCGAAGGAGGACAACGTCTGGCGGGCGCCAGGTGATGAGATCGAGCCGCGCCCCAAGCCCAACGAACTGGTGATGTTCGTGGAACATGTGGAGCGTGGATTCACGCCGTCCGGCTCCCTCTTCTTCCGCAACCTGATGCAACGCCTAGGCCTCCGTCTTCACGACATCGGGCCTAACTCAATGCTCCAGGTGAGCAATTTCCATGTACTGTGCGAGGACTATCTCGGCATATCCCCCAATATCGATCTGTGGCTGGCCTCCTTTTCTTGCAATAGCCAACTTGTCTCCAAAGGTGGCGCCTATGTTCAGGTTGGCGCCATCTCTCTACAGCGCCACAAAAACTCTTGTCTTCCCAAGCTAGCCCTGGCGAATTGACCCAGGGTTTGGCAAAAATCTTTCTTTTATTGCCAAGATACTTCTCCGGAGGGCGAAACTCGCCTCCCCTCCTGGTCCAATTCCACCTTCGTGCCTTCTGAAGCACTCAAGTCCAAACCTCGGGATGCCGCTACATCCTTTATAAATGAGTCGCTGATCAAAATCCGCGCCTTAGTTGGTCATGGCCTTACTGGCCTTGATCTTCTTTCTTGCTGGACGAAGTGGCGCATCCAACCAGTGAGTCCCCGTCAACGGTCCTTCCTCGAGTGCTCTGGCATTTCTGCTGATGTTGATCGCGTCTAGGCCGCTGACTGGGAGCCTGAAGACTGGGTGGAGTTTGTCGCCTGTGACTGAGGAGAAGTATATCTCCTTTGAGAAGGTGGGGCTCGCCCCTTTTAGCGTTAACAACAAGCCTTTTGAGGTAACCCTCCTTCTCTAGTCCTTTGTCCTTGTAGCAGAATTGCATTTCTTTTTGATACTAAGATCTTCCTTTTTCTGTATCAGGCTGACGAGAATTACTGGTCGCTTCCAGCGGCTGGTGTAGGCACTGTTGCTCCCAAGCGTGCCGCAAAGAAGAAGTTGCTGCCCGCTTTAGAGGGCAGTGAAGTTGCTGATGTTCCATCTGTCACCACTTCGGCTTCAGATGATGAAGAAATTGAGCTGGAGGAAGACGACAGCCCTGTGCCTGCCGCGAGTCCTTCTGCTGCGGCTAATCCGACTCCGCAGGGTTTCAAAGAGGCTGTCCCGGGAGGAGCCAGAGCTTAACGCTCTGGAAAATCGTGAAGTCGTCAAGCGTCGCAAACCTGCGGTGGGTGCGACTCCTCCTATTGCCAGGCGTGTGCTTAGGACCACCGCCTAGGCCGAAGAAGACATGGCACCCCAGTCTGGTAATTCTCACTGTCTTGGCATCCTGACTGCTCATTCTTTACTTCTTTTTATTAACATATGGACCTCTGATTGTAGACTCAGGTTTCCAAGTTGTGTCATCGCCGTCAAGCGACATCCTTAGGGCCTATGTGAAGATGGCTCCAGAGTTAGTAACTTCCTTCGCTCTCATAGCATTTCTCTTCTGCCGCGCGTGCTCCCTTCTTATATAATTGTCTTGTTCTTGCAGAGTTACGGTTGATGCTACGACCGCGACTGATCTGGGAGTTGTCTCCAAGGCTGCGGTTGAGCTGCCTAAGGCGCTTGCGGCTCATAATGCCATGGTGGAGGGCATGGCCACCACTGATGACTTGGCTACGTCGCCTGCCCCTGACACGGCTGCCCAGGAGGTGGCTCTGGAAGATGGGACAGATCCCCTCGTTGCCCAAGACACAGAGGAGGTGAATCCCACAGCCGCAGTCGTGGTGGCTAAGGATGTCGAAGCACTGCTGGTTGAGTCGCCAGCGGCTGTTAATCAGAAGTCGCCATGCTGCGCCTTGAAGTTGCTTCCTCTTGCTCATCCTTGAGCCGCACTGAACAGCTATCGCAGGCCATCATCGCTTCAAGCGACAAACAAGCCGCAGAGCTTCGTGAAGCACTCTCCAATTTATCTGCGGCTTACAAGGTAATAATTTCTCTTATCCTGTCTATCCCTAGCCCCCAAGGATCAAGGTCTTCTTGGACGTAAAGGGGAACTTGGTACTTCTTGTAATTGTTGTCTTTTGTAGTAACTTCTCACAAATTACTGCAAACTTCTCCGCTGCCCTTTATCTGTTGATCTTCTATCTTTTAGGAAGAATTATATACTGTGACTGCGGAGAAGCTGGCTTTGGAGAAGCAATTGCAGGAAACTCCCTCTGAGCTTGAGAGTCTGCGCGATCTCCTTCTCCAACGCGTGGCTGAACTGAAGAAAAAAGACGCCAGAATTGGCGATCTTACTGATGAAAGCTTTAAGCTATCTAAACAAGCCAAGGCCATTGAGCTGCGGCTTAAAAAGTTGGAGGAGAAACCTCATGAGAGGATCCAACAGCAGGATTGTTAAATCAATGCCCAGAAGGATGCCATTACTCAAGCCAATAAGGATGCGCGGCTTAAAGCTGTGGAGATTGGGCGCCTTCAAAAGGAGCTGACGAAAGTATCGAACGCCTCCAACCTTGTCCATGGCAAGGTGTGCATCATGACACAGGAGCTGGCTGGTATGTTCTGTTAGACCTCTGCTTTGTTTGTGATATTGAACTCTCGTTTATGCCTCTGTATTCACTAGTGGGTGCTTTTTTCCAGGCGAGGATTCTTCACTGCTTAACCATAGCACCCAGGAACAACTTGACCACATCCGCGAGTTTGCGCACAAAGCTATCGATTCTATGAAGAAATTATAAGCTTGCCTTCTGCCAACTAAATCTGTCCCTGCAGACGCTGAAGGACTATTGAAGAGGCTCTTAAGGTGCCTCAGTACTTCTTGGATTGGAAAGGATCCTCAGCTCGTTCTGGCGCGACTCATGTACTTGCACTGGCCAAGACATATGAGCCATCCTTTGATGCTGCCAAGGTCGCACAAGGCAGGCCTCCAAAGAAGACTGACGGCACCGTGTTGATGCCCTCGGAGTATGCGGCGACATGGAAGAGCATGCGTGGGCATGCGACTGAGCTTGTGAATGGGGTGGACCTGGCGGCCTTTCTGGGAAAGTATCATCCGATGGGTCGAGATTTGAGAGATTACCCACTGTGTCAGCCAGCGTGGTTGCTCCGCAAGAGAAGAACTCCTCTCCAGGTGTATCCAGCTCCGCAGCCCCCAAGCCCGCGACTGATAAGCCTTCAAGCGAGCATGCGACTGCTGCTTCTGGCAAGCTTGGTAAGCCGCCGGTGCCTCCTTCTCATAAGCCAAAAGCTGGGCAAAAGTGAAGAAAAACAATGATTGGTGAAGTTAGCCCTTAGTGGCTTGTAATAATTGTTGAAATGATGTGTCAGCAACAATATTTTATGGTTATTAAGTACTCTCAGCAGTACAAGTTCCGACCAATAGTCTGGTCCTTATGATTTGTCTCGGTTTTCCTTACTTAGGCCCTTGCGCGGCTCAGTATTTCCTAGGAACATGTGTGTTCAGGGTCGAGAGCGGCCATGATAGGCAATCAAGCTCGATTGACGCCACACCCCAGTACTTTGGCCGCATAATGCAAGTCGCATCCAAGTGAAGGTTGAGTATAATCACGATAAATGCCACTCGTTTGGCGATTCCAAGGTAATAGGCCGCGCTCAGAAAGCTGCCGCACCCCAAGGAACCAATGATTAGAAAATGAAAGACTCACAACTCAATTGGTAGTTTGAGGCGAAACGACAGCCACCTACATGGTAGGGGTGCCGGCTTTATTTCAAAATCATTATATGATACATAGGGTCGGTCGCGCCTGAGTGGCGACCAGAAGTGATGGGGTCGGTCGCGCCTAGGTGGCGACCAGAGATGATACATGGGGTCGGTCGCGCCTGAGTGGCGACCAGAGTGATACATGGGGTCGGTCGCGCCTGAGTGGCGACCAGAGTGATACATGGGGTCGGTCGCGCCTGAGTGGCGACCAGATTTTTGATGCACAGGTACGGCCGCGCCTGAGTGGCGGCTAATTCCTGATACATGGGTTGATCGCGCCTAGGTGGCGATCCAATTTGATACATATGGTACGGTCGCGCCTAGGTGGCAACCGGTGTTGAGGTTTGAGCCCTGAGTGGCCAGCTTGATACTGTGAACCCTTGTTGGTTCTGTTGCGATCGTTGATGGCGACTCGCGATGGTTGGGGTATACCCTTATTGCCGATGGCCTGCAGCTCTTGCCCTTCTTGCGGCTGTAATCTGAAGTCGCAGGTCAGGCAGGTGTCTTTTGGCTTCCACGATGTCATCAAAGTTTTGTTGCGGCTCAGGACAGCATTTTTCCGCGACGCAAGCGTCTCTGGCCATAGCCCTGTCGCCTTCCTCGCATTCTTGTGCTATCTCTTTATTGCCATTATTGTGATTACTCCCTTAGGACCAGGCATTTTTAGCTTCAGGTATACGTAGCACGGTCGAGCCATGAATTTTGCGAACGCTTCTCTGCCAAAGAGGGCATGGTATGGGCTCTGGAAATCTACAACCTCAAACCAGACGTACTCGCTTCTGAAGTTGCTTTGCGTCCCGAAGGCGACTTCCAGGTTGATTCGCCCCAATGGTTGAGCTGATACGCCTGGCACGACTCCGTGAAACGTTGTTCTGGACGGATGCAGCTGCTTTTCTTGGAGATTCATCCTCTTGAAAGTCTCATAGTACAGTATGTTGATGCTGCTGCCTCCATCCATCAATACTTTGCTTAATTTGTATCCTGCGACTTGAGGGGCAACTACAAGCGCGAGCTTGCCTCCTTCGTTTATTTCTCCTGGATGATCTTCGCGGCTCCAAACTATTGGTTGCTCGGACCACTTCAGCCACTGTGGTATGGCTGGTACTACGGCGTTAACAGCTTGTTGCGTCGTCGCAGCTTCTGCTCCCTCCTTGAGGTATTAACCACAATTGTGTGATATTGACCCAGCTGTTTTGGGAACTGCGGTTGGTCTGGCTGTGGGTTTGGAGCAGCATTGTGGTGGCCTCCGCCTGGTTGCCTCCCTCGTTGTTCTGATTGTTGTTATTCCCATTAAGTGGCTGCCCATCCTTCCACTTTTTGTAATGTAGCACTGTGCCTTTTGTGTGGTTGGGTGGTTTTCCATCTTTTCCCACATGGATGTCACAGGGACGGTTGAAAACTTCTTCCAAGTTAACTGGGTGGAAATTTCTTCCTCTGCCACTACTTGGCTTGTAACGAGTGTTCGTGTTTGCGACTAATCCCGAGTTTCCTTCCTCGTTCTTGCGCTTGTTGTAACTCGCATTACTATTGCTAGCTTGCTGCTGCTGAGGCTTGCTGCTGGTCTTCTTTCCTTTGCCAGCAGTTTCTCTTCCTCTCCATCAGATGCGTCCTTGGTCTTATCCGAGCTTGCATACTTGTTAGCCGCTGCCATCACCTCGCTGAGGCTCTTAACTTTGTCCTTCATGCGACCCAGTTTGTGGACCAGCGGCTCAAACTTGCAGTTTTTCTCCATAACTAGGACAGCTGAGCTTGGAGGTATGTTGTCTGAGGAGTGTATAATTTCTGCCACTCTCCTCATCCAATGGCGACTTGACTCGCCTTCCTTTTGCACGCAGCGCTCAAGATCTTCTATGCTGCAGAGTCGCTTGCATGTTCCTTGGAAGTTCTTGACGAAAGCTTCCTTCATCTCATCCCAAGAATTTATTGAGTTTGGTGGTAGGTTTTGTAACCAAATGTGGGCTGCGCCTTCCAACATCATGTTTAGATATCGGGCACAGATCTCTTCAGATGCGTTGAGGATGCTCATGCCCATCTCATAATTGTTGAGCCAAGTGACTATCCATGCTTGGGTTGTAATTTGCGACCTTGCGAGGTCCTTTGAAATCTGCAGGAAACGGCTCAGACCTAATCCTCTCGCTGAAGCAGACTGGACCTTTAAGTCGCGATGATAAGTTGGATGGAGCTGGCCTCCCTGCCGGTTAACCATTGCGTGCATGCACACTTCTGCGGGTTGAACTTGTACCTGTTGGTTTTCCCTTTGTCGCCTGGCTGAACTTGAAGTCGCAACCTGCGGCGACTCGGCTCGGATGCTTCTTTCCGCTGTTACTCTACTGTTGTAGGGGGTGGCATGCAGCCGTCCCCCATGTTCAGACATGTTTGCCTGCTGTACTACTGCTGTGCTCAGCATCTCAATGGCGCGCCGCGCCTCTCTGTCCATCGGTGTGTTTCCTGCCGGTGTCAACCTGGCTAAGATGTTGGTAGCCGCATAGAGATTCTCCACTGGGCTAACATAGTGTCCTTGCGGTGTATGGAACCTTTGAGGCTGCTGCCGGCTGCTGCACAAAAGTTGGTTGTGGCGACGGAGGTGGCATGATAGCCCTGTTGTTAGCTTGCACCAGAGCTCTTGACCCTGGTGCTTCCGCCGCTCTTGGTGCCGCAAAAGATGGAACTACAGGCGCGAATGATGGTAATGCATCGTCCGCACTGCAGGCGCGACTAAAGGCGCCGCGGGTCGCGTAGCCGCGACATGGTGCCATGTATGAGGGTGCTGCGACTGATGGTGCTGCGGCTTCTGACCATGCGACTGGACGCACTGTGTTAGTTGCGACTGATGGGATCGCGTGGGGTGGCGCCGTGGCTGCTGGTGTATCGACTGCAGGGACCACGGCTGTAGGTCCAGAGGTGGGTGATTGGAATAACTCCATGGGATTTACTGTTCCTGGCTGCATGCGACTGATATGGCGTCGTGCGGCAAGGTGCTTGGCCCTCCTTGTAAGATGATGGTGTCTTCGGCGAGTCGCCGTTGTTCTTGTTGGAGGCGCTGGTCCTCGCGTGCGAGCCTGCTCCTTTCATCCACAATCCTTTGGACTTCATCATACACCCAATCCTGGTAGCTTCCAGCTCCGCAACTCTAGCGGCAGCGTTAACCGCAGATATAGGCGTAAACAGCGGGCTGCTCTGGGGCATCACAACCGCCGTGTTGGGGGTTATTCTTGGCCCTCCTTCCGTAGGTACAAC
Source organism: Poa pratensis (assembly GCA_947311845.1). NCBI lineage: Eukaryota > Viridiplantae > Streptophyta > Magnoliopsida > Poales > Poaceae > Poa > Poa pratensis. Next base: position 15,346,794 of record CAMZMU010000069.1, read on the forward strand.
TCCGGACGGGGTTTCTCTGTTTGCGACTCCTGAGGCCGCGACTCCTGGGGTGGTTGCAGCGGGTGCCGCATGATTTGAACCGAGCTCTGCGACTGGTGCGGCTTGTTCCGCTACTTCCGGCGCCGTGGGGGCTAAGCTGCCCTGTGGCATGCCCAGCCCTTCCTCTGCTTCCACGGTCCTGTAGATCCCTTCCATGCACTGATCTCCTACGGAGGGCGAGCTGCCACCCCTAGGGTTTCCACATAGCCTTTCCTCGAGTACATACTCAATGGATTGGGCTTCTTCGTCTTCAAGTGTTAGTGGCTCGTTGTTGGTAGATTCTTTTCTTCATCCACCATTACGGCGACTCCTTCTTCTGAGTCGCCTGGCTGTGATGGGTCTTCTGACTCGCCGCCGATGAAGCCGACGAAAACATGAATAGATCCAAACGGGATGATGCGACCGGTCTCCAGGTAATCAGCTTCTGGTCCCCAGCTTGAATCGTCAATGAGAGGCATGCCATCGACCATGATGATGTGGCCAATGGCGAGATCTTCAGCTCCTTTCATCGATCCTGCGCGAACGTGACGCTCTTGACCGCAGGCCCCACGGTGGGCGCCAACTGTCATGGGTTTGTCACGTCAGATGTCATGGATGACTTCATAGGTGTGGGATTTGCGTGAGTCAATTGTCTCCGAGCTTGGGATCGCAGGAACAAGGACGAACACAGATTTACCCAGGTTCGGCCCCTCAATGTGAGGTAAAGACCTACTTCCTGCCTACCCTAGATTGGTATTGATATGATATATGTGGTGTTACAATGGAGGCGATCCGATCTGGGTACTCGCCGTAAGAACTAGGGTTTAGGGCTTGATAGCTTGACCCCGTCTAAGTCCTGCGAGTCTCTTTATATACACAGAGACTCGCTAGGTTACAAAGAAACTTCCTCCACAAGGAATACATCGACTGGAACCTACTTGGAGACTAATTCCTCCTCACGTCTTCCAGGATATGACTTCTAGATCCTTCTCCTTGTGGCGGTGCGATATTGGGCTTGCTTTCATGCAGGCCTTTGCTGGTGCGAGTAAGTGGGTCGCACTTATTGATATGGTCCACGGGTTAATCCACAAAGTATTCTCCCGACACCAACGAGCCCAAGAACATCAAAAACTGAGTTCGTATGCGAAAGTTTTGTCCGTTTTGGTGTTGGTGTTTTTGCAGTTTTTACAAAGGGCGGTAGTACCGGCCCAAGCCCGATACTACCGCATAACGCGGAGTCGCTACTGGTATCCGCGAGTTTTTGGCCGGTACTACCGAGCTGGCCCGGTACTACCGAGTGCTCAGCACTACCGGGCCTTGCCCAGCACTACCAGGCATGCGCGGAAACTGCCCAACTTGGGGGACCTATTTAAGGGTCCTTCTTCTCCAAAGGGTTCCTAACTTCTTGACCTTGTTTCCCCCTCTCTCTCCTCCATTGTTGACCTTTGGAAAAGCTTGCCTACCTCTCAATCCCTTCCATGATTCTTGCATATCTTTGAGGGAAAGTGAGAGAAGATCTAGATCTACATTTCCACCAATCCATTCCTCATCTAAGTGAGGGGAACCTAGTCGATCTTGATCTTGTAGTTCTTGGTGTTTCTCCTCCATTGTTCTTCCTCTCTTATTCCCCCATAAACATTTGTTGCTTTGTTGGAATTTGAGAGTGAAGGATTTGAGCACTTGTGCTCTTGCCATTACTTTGTGCATCGGTTTGTGCTCTCCACGAGGATTCGTGGCAGTTGAAAGTTTGTGAGCTTGTTACTCTTGGGTCATTGGACCCTAGACGCCTTTGTGGTGGTTGAGACCTTTGTGGTCACTTGTAGCTGTCCGGGATCCCCAATCCAGTTGTGGGTTGTGCCTCGGATTGTTGTTGTAAAGGCTCCGGATTCCGCCTTGAAGGATTTCGATAGTGTAAGGTGAACCAAAACCTTTGTGGTGTGGTTCATCGGAGAAGAAGGTGAACCCTTTGTGGCTGTTGAGTTGACCTTTGTGGTATCTCACACCTATCCAACGAGACGTACTCCTCTAAAAAGGAGGAACTCGGGAATACATCCTCGTCTCCGCGTGCCTCGGTTATTTCTTACCGAGCTCTTTACTTATGCACTTTACATTATGATAGCCTTCGAGTTTAACGTATTCTATTTTGCTATCACCTTGTTGCTTGTCTTGCTTAGCATAAGTTGTTGGTGCACATAGGTGAGCCTAGTATATTTAGGTTGTTGGCTTGTTAATTTAAACATCTAGTTTTATTCCGCAATTTTCAAGACTAAACCGGAAAAGTTTTAAATCGCCTATTCACCCTCCCTCTAGGCGACATCCTTGTCATTTCAATTGGTATCAGAGTCTAGGCTCTCTTTTTGGGCTTTACCGCATAGAGAGTAAAGATGTCGCTTAGAGAATTAGTGCACGATCCCACTCTTATATTCGATGGCACAAATTATGATGTTTAGAAAATTCGCATGCTTAATCTTTTTAGGGCTATGGGTCCAAATTATATCAAGAGTATTGTAGATATGGATTTTTCTCCTTCAATGGATTCCCAAGAATTATCTATAGAGGATGAGGAAAACTCTTATCTTGATACTCTAGTATCTAATGGTCTTATATGTGTTTTGAGCGATGTAGTTCTTGCATCAATCATACCTTTTCGGAACACTCATGAGTTATGGACCAAGCTTCAAGATAAATATGAAGTGTTCAATATTATTGAGGATGATTGTTCTCCCTCCACTTCCGGCCGTGACGAGTTCATAACTTTTTCCACTTCACCAACATGTGATTTGTCACAAGGTAATGATATGGTGAGTGGTGATAAAAATTGTTTTGTTGAAATTGCAATGATCTATCTTTTTTTTTCAATGATCTATCTTTGGACTTAAACACTTCTAGCACTCCAAATGTTTTACATGCTAGTGTTGCTAGTCCTTGCATATCATGTAATAGTTGATCAGCTAAATCTTATCATGATATGCTTCCTATGTCTTGTTGCCATGAAAATAATTATTCCGTATCCTCTAGTATTTGTGTGGCTAACAATGTAGAGGAATACCAACATTTGTTGGAACAAGGCATGGGACTCAATGGTGCTTCAAGTAATTCTTCATTATCAACGTTCATTACCCACTTTTGTCTTATCGCTAGAGATTTAAGGTATCTCCACTTTTGGAACCCTCTACATCTTGTGATGATGTGGATGAGAATTCTTATGGAGAACATATGGATGTTGAATCCTTAACAAAGAAGGGTGAGATGGTATTTGGTGCTCTCCCCAAAGGTAGCAAAGCTATCCCTTCTCTATGTGAAATCATTACTTATGCTATTAAGAGTAGGGAAATCATTGAGGGTTTGGATACTCAATTTGATGAGAAATGTAAAATTGAGAGAGAGAATGCTATGGAAAAATCATCCTTAGAGAATGCTCTTGAGGAAGAGTAAGAGCTTAGGGCTTCTCTTGAAGAGAGACTTGTGTCACTAGTACAGAACGACATATCGGATAACCCTCTATAGAAACGGCAGCAAAAAAGCAACGGTAAAACGACACTGTGCAGGGAAAATAAGACCTGCGCCCGCGAATCGCGACACATCGAAAATGGTTAGATTAATTCAACCGTTTGCCATGTGAATACACAATATCGGCAACGGTTAAAATTTTGCTCCGTGTGCAATTTAAGGGCGGTCATACCCAAACCCTAACCTTTGCACCGCAGCCCCGTCCCCGACTCCCCGCCCCCGTCTCATTCTCTCTATCCTCTCTCCCCTAGCAGCCGTCGTTGATCTGCTCCTCCCTAGTGGTGGCCGCGCTGCAGCGAGCAGCAGTCCGAGCAGCCTTCCGACGGCGCCAACCAGGCTGTGGACGAGGCGTTGTTCTCCATGAGGTGGTGTCCTCCGGCGAGCAGACGCTGCTCGAGGAGACCGGCTAGATCTACGTCGGCGCCGCCCGTCACAAGCAGGCCTGCGTCATCGTCCGTGCAGTCTTAGGCGCCAGATCCCGCATCGCATCTGGTATACTCATGTTCTCCCTCAGAAGAGAAATCTCAGATCTTATCTCTTCCCCCTCCACCGTGTCACCGTGTCTCTCCTCTCTCCTTGAAAAAACAGGCAGCGGCAGCAGCAAATGGACGCGAGGCGGCGGCTGGACCTCAGGCAACGGTGGATTGACCCTAGATGGCGACGGCCGCCGCTGCACAGGACCCTATCCTCTCTCCATCTTGGTCGGCGGTGGGGGCTTTGTTTCTGTCTCGACCTGAGTCAAATGGAGAGAAGTGTCGGACATACTTATCCTCTCCCATCTCGCGTCCCGTCCTGCCTCTGTCTCTCCTCTCTCCCAACCCCTCAATCTCTCACTTCTCTGTTCGTGGTCGATCGGAAGGAGTATGTTGGGTGCTGGCCCGAGGTGCATGTGTTGCGGTGACTAGCTAGTGCTGCACGCGCCTGAGATGTACTGATCTCCTTTTATGTTCAGTATTGCATTATGTACCGGGTGCATGTGTTGTGGTAAAATCTTGCCGACTGAATTGGATTGGATCCCTGCTGCTGGCTTGCAGGTGAACAAGGTCAGCATGCCGCCCAACTTCACCCGAAAGGACCAGGACGGCAAGACGGTGTCACTCTCCAAGTTCAACGGCAAGCCCGTCGTTCTCTACTTCTACCCCGCGGATGAAACGCCCGGGTGCACCAAACAGGTCAATGAATTTTCCCACTGTTTTGTGCATCAGTTATTCAGCCCACCCGAAACTAAGTTGCTGACAGCATAGTAACAGTTTGCGAACGTATAAGTATCTCAAGCCAAGGTTTACTTTTAGTCACAGGAAAAAGAGAAAAGATGGGAATAATTTACCACTTAATTCGTTGACATGCTGACCTATTTCATCACTGATCATAAGAAAATATCAAGTGTTGGTCATAATTGGGTTCGTGCAAACACATGCCATCACTAAACTGAAGTTGCCAACTCAGATGTGTGATTTCATAGCCACGTGAAGATGTGAATCATATATACTGGAACTTTGAATCATATATACTTGTAGATTGCTTTTATTTTGCAATGGTCTTCATATCATATTTACATAAAGTCGCAGGTTTTTACACAGAGCTGTAGTACTCACATCGGACGTAACTATTTGCACTTAATTAAATGATTGGTTTTGTGATAGCTGTAGTGACATGAACCTGTGCACCTGTGTTTTGTAGTACTCATTGGCAATCTCATAATGTTCTTTCCCATCCATGGCTTTCAGGTAACCTTTGTCCACTGCTCTTACGTATGCAACAAGTACTACCAGAAGTGAGCTAGCTAGCATGAGGGCACCTGCGACTTCTCAATAGAACAACACCATGTTATTGTGGCTCGAGAAGCTGATGTGCCTTTAGCATTTTTTTTGTATCACGTAAGTGAATCTTGGATCCCTGTTCTACCTTCAAATTGTTTCATGTTGACTCAGAGTAGTCTTACATGGCAGCGCACTACTGCCTTAATAATGCACTATGAGCAGTGTGTGCTGATACTTGATTAATGGCATATGAGTATATTTCCTGTAGGTTAGCAACCTTTGTACTGACGATTGTTTCTACAGGTTGATGTAGGCACTTAGCACTTGATGTGGACAAGGAAGGTAGAATGGCTACTCGAGAAAAAAAGAAAGGTATAGTAGCGCACTAAATCATACTTTGAATTTTTTTCTAGTAATGAGAGGCAACCTGTCCACATACTGCAGTGATAAAAAACTGAATTTGTTGTATCACCTGTCTTCCAAGTGAGGTTTTGAACATGCTTCTACCGTCAGTAAATTGAATAATATATCTACACATGTTGGTTGATTTGGACTTGTATAATATATCTCAGCTTTTATCTTCAGTTCTCTTTGGTTTGATGTGTGATATACTACTCGAGTGCGAGTTATATTTCTTTCTTAATATGGCCTGATCATAAATTTGAAATAATATGAATTGTTCAATTCACTCTGCAGACCTAGGATATTATCTCAAATAGTCAAAAAAATAGAACTTCATATTGTTTCAGTACTAGTAGAAAATCCATGCCATGGATATATGATTTTCTATTTTCTCACACAGAAATGTAGACCTTGTAAACTAAAGCATAATACTATGGAATGCTCTCTAGTAATGTTACTTTTGTCCTTAGCTCTTTTGATTATGAGATGATAGAAACATATAAATTTTGGTTGGATTTTTACACCTGTCCATTGTTTGTTGTAGATATCAATTCCGTGACACTGGCCTTATGACGAAGCTCAGGGCATGTTCCAACACAAAATGGGTATCCGGAAATCATGGAATGCCCCGTCAAACTCAGGAGCATTCTTTGCGGATGGTTCGAGCTTATGCCTTTTCTAGCTAAGAAGCAAACGGTAGAGCACACTTGTATATGTAGATTGCTTTAGCTGTGTAAATTTTAGTGCAGAGAGCTTTGTGTGGAGAAACTATTTAAAGTTGTTCATGTACAGTTGTTAACTTGGTTGGAATCTACTTGGAAATAGAGAACAATAATATTGCTGCCGGTAACCGGTGTACCGGTGGAGACCTGCCGGTAACCGGTGGAGACCTGCTTTTTTGTTTAATATTTATTATTCACATTGGATACGAACATTCAGTTTGGACCGTTTGTCTTGTTCTTTTTCATTGGTAACGGACATATCCAATGTCCGTATCTCTTAATGGGCCTCAATGGAAACGGTCATTGGCCTCCGTTGCCAATGAACCCGTTCACATCAGTGATAGGGTCGTGGACACGGACCCTTTTCCCGTTGCTGATGGGGTTTTTGGTCCGTTGCCGATGTGTCGTTCTGTACTAGTGTGTTCTTGATGAGTCTAATGATCTTATTATTGCTAAAATCATTAAGAAAAGAGATCATGCCCTTGCAAAATATAAAGTGCTTAAAAAGAAAAAAAAGTTGAATTTGGTGTTGGCAATGCAAGACTAATTGAGAACATAGAGAGACTTGATAAAGCTCACAAGGCTTTAGAAAGTGAACACTCTCTGCTTATCAAGTCTCATGATCAACTTCAAGCTCAACTATCTAAGAATGATGAGCTTTCTAAGTTGTCTTCTTCCATTTCTAATATTGATGATGCTTGTGCTACTAACTCCACTTCTTGTGAAGCATGTATTTTGAAGGAGAATGTTGATCTAAGGTCTCAACTTGAGTTATTAACTAGCAAGTATAGGAAGTTGGAAGAAAATCATGAAAAGCTATCTAGCTCTAATGATGATCTTCTAGCATCCTATGCCAAGATAAAATTAGCTCATGAGGGTATTATGTCAAAGGTAACATCTAATGAGCCTCATGTGGACAATGGCACAACTTGCTCTCTAAATGCTTTATTGCCATGTGCTAGTCCTAGTAATTCTACATCACCTACTATTGCTAAATCTTGTGATGAATTACCTTCCTTGCCTTGTTGCTCTAACAATGAAGCATCTACTTCCTCTAGTGTTTGTGTTGATACTAACCATGTAGAGGAACTAAAAGAGCTCAAGGCCCAAGTCACTTCTTTGAAGAAAGACTTAGAAAAGCATCATGTTGGGAAGTCCACACTTGACAATATGTTGAGTGTTCAAAGACGCCCCAATGACAAGAGTGGACTTGGATTCAACTCCAATAACAAGAACAAGTCCAAGTATATCAAGAAGAACAAGGGCCAAGAACAAGTCAAGAATTCAGCCAAAACTGCTTGCTTCAAGTGCAAAGTTGAAGGGCACCATGTTAGATCTTGCCCTTTGAAGAAGAAACCTCTTAGTGAGAAGCAACAAGGGAAGCGGCCTCAAGTTCAAACTCAAGTTCCTCATGTTGAAGATCGACCACTTCCCAAGAAGAATCAAGCTATTCCTCCTCAAGTTGAGATTTCAACTAAGAAAAAAGGAGGAATCAAATGTTGCTACATATGCCGTGAGAAGGGCCACTTTGCTTCTTCATGCACTAATGGTACCTTATCCAACCCCATTATTATTGATGATGTTTATTCTCTTCGGAAGGATAAGGTTGGCAATGTGTTTGCCAAATATGTTGGTGCTCAAAGCGGTGTCAAGAAAAGCACCATTTGGTTTGCCAAGCCTATTGTGACTAAACTCTTAGGACCCAACTTGGTTGGGGACCAACAAGCTAAAACTTGATCAATAGGTGTTATTGGAGGGCATTGGAGACTTGGCTACATCATGAAAAATTAAGTGATCTTCATCAATTATATTATCTCAAGCCAAGTCATTTGGATTATATTGTTTTATCTCATATCCAATGTTTTTCCTTGCGGTAACTTTTATTTAAATCATATATACATTGAAAGTTGCTTACACCCTTGCATGTGTCAGGTTTTGTACCTTGCTTGTGTTTGTATGTGTTGTGCTCTCTACTTACTTCTCTTGAGTAATCAAGAATGTGTATGTTGGTTTGCACACCATTTACTTGTGTTGAGCCTTATTGCTTTTATTTGTTAACTTACCTTGTTGGCTCTATTTTTAAGAGATTAACGGACTATCCTATTTTGGGGGAGTGATATGCTTCGTGCACTTCACAATCCTAAAAATGTGTATACATGAGGAATACCACTTAGTGATGATATATCAATATTATCTACTCTCTATGTGGTATGTCATTCTCATGAGAAATTCAAATTCTATAATGTCCATTAATCATCTCTAGTTGGTTTTATTTGCCTCTTGTTAAGAATTTTTGGATTATCACATTATGGGAGAGTAATAAGCTTTATGCATATTACAAACCTAGAAAATGTGAACATGTGAGGTATTGCCACGTATAATTGTTTTGTTAATAATCTTATTCCTATGTGGCATGGTGCTCAAACTAACTTCCATCTTGCTTAAAATGCTTTGTTGCTCATTCTTTTGGATCTTGTTTGTGATGGACGTTCTTGGTACGGTTTTTCCCAAATATGTTTGCATATATCTTTTTGGGAAACCAATTGCTTCAAGCTACTCTTTATAGTGGCTTTGCATGATCGCGTGAATACTTGAAGCTATCAAGAATATCTATCTATTTAAGTTTTGGCCTTTAAATCTTATCTTTTGCCATATGCTTATTTGTTGTGAAGTTGGTCTTGAATATCATTTCTATATACCACCGAGAAATATCTCTATATACTCCTTGTCCTTGACAAGTGATACTCATATGTGTGGTGAAATTTGTGGACCATCTTCACGTTGGCTCTTGCTTTGAATTGCCTTATTTCTATTGCCAAGGATTTGGTTTGATCTAAATCCTCCTGTCATCCTAGTATCTTTTGGATCCTTGTTACTCTACTCAAAATTTGTTTTATGCTTTCTTGAGGTAGGAAAAGTAATGATCCCATTCTCTAGTGCATTTTCATTCAAAATCATACTTCTAGATAATGCACTATTTTTGGGGAAGTTATCCTATATTGAGTAGAACATCATTCTTTGAATCGGTTTTGTACCCTATTGCTTTTCTTGAACTTGACTAGTGTTTGAATAATATGTATGGAAAGTGATGATCTCATTTATGTGCATTTTGTATTCAAATGCAGCATCATAAATAATGCACATATCCTGGGAGAACTATCCTTGGCACGGACGACGGATTGCCCCCTTCAGCTTGTGAAGGGCAGAAAATCGCTCCTTCATCAGTTGATCCAGCAGTCACCCGTGCCAGTGTTAGATAGTAAGTTTCATCCAGAGTAGAAGGCAGAGTAGAGAGGAAGCAACAATGGCTCATTAGCCAAGCTCAACGAGCTCATCAAGTTCAGAAAGATGTTTGTGACCCAAGGGTCAACCAATTCCTCCGAAAAGGCAAGGTAAAGATATCCTACTAATTATTAAGCATGGCTAAGCATTTCTACTCTACAGGATTACTATATAATTCTACTCAGGGCATCAAGTATATAAGGCGACAAGCGGATCAGGCTGGTGTGTCAATCGACAGGCCAGTAAATAAATAGCATGCATATTTATAAAACAATAAAATAATGCCCCTTTTAAAAACATAGGATAAAACATGAGAGGGGGGGCATGCCTTCGTTGACGAATCCTTCTTCTTAAATAAGTTGATTATATCCACGTTCTTCAGTAAGCTGATCATATCCACGTCCTTCAGTAAGCGGATCATATCCACGTCCAACCACGTCACTCCCTACTCATCGTAACGATAGCAAATGGCAACCAAATAAATACCAAGGCAATAAATTACCAAATCCAAATGAAATACAAATGAGAATGAAGAAAGTAGCAGTTGAAGGATAGGATAGGACAACTTGACAGAATTGTGGAAGTGAGTTGTGTGAACTCGGATATGAATCAAGTGGCATGCACGGGATGCTAGGATAGATTATCAGAATGGAATGTAGTGTTAGGATATATGGATAGATCTTACTATATCTAACTGACTACAAACCCAACATATGGGGTTATAACATAGTTGGTCATACCCTTGTAACCCGATAAACTCAAATAACATAGAGTAGCATAACTAGATAACTATCAAACATATAAACGAGACATATCAACAAATCATATCATACTAGTTTGTAATCATCAAACAATACCTGCCATACTAGTAATATAAACCGTAGCAAGGATTATCTAGCATGCCATCATAAGCATATAACAACACAAAAACTAAGCTGAACATCGTCATCATAAAACAACAATCGCTAGCTAAAGTTATTACTATGAAAACACACAATACACTAGTGCATCATATAGCCATACACCACAACACACAAGGATAACATAAACAATAAATAAATACTACCATAGCTAAACTCCAACGACAATAAGCTAGGAACTAAACAAGGTGTAACAACATCTAAAACATATGAATCATGACATGGCATGATAGCAAACTGAGATATGCTATATACATAAACAACTTATAAACACTTTCCATAACAAGAATATTGTTACAACCATATAGCAAACAAAGCATAGTATATATTAAGCAAGGTCATAACATAACACTGTATTACTAATCACGAAGTAAATACAAGACTATACATTGGAGAGATACTATAGCACAATACAAAATAACGGTCAAGCATGACATTACCTGCATAGATCACAAAGCATACAAATATATCCTACCAGATCACACACATGACAATCAACACTCTTCTTAAAAGAAAACGCATGCTCACAATCATATACAATGATATAATATTATCATGCACTCCGACCATAAGCACGGGATGATCTACTACAATAAGTAACACACAACTAGTAAGCTAACATACATGTATGCAGCACTATATACATCTAGAACCAATCAACAACTGGAAGCATACTATCATCTAGTCAGCGCGTAAATCTGTGCTAGCATACACGAGATAAAGCACTATATAACATGCAATGCTAACATGAAAAATAATCTAAACATTGGTAAACCTAACACAAAGAACGGAGCAATCAAATGTGACATGAGGTTAGATCTAGCTATAAATACATGAAGGACATTAACATACATCCTAGTAAAAATATATGCCACTAGAATAAATAGAACTAAACATCATATGGAACACATGGTACACAATATGCAAAGATATCTAAGCATGAATGATAAACTAGGCAAACATCACACATGTAATAACATTACTTATTGCATGATTCAACAGTTAAATCTATGCATGAGCTACTAAGCAGCCATAGGAAACAAAGTACGACATCATCATATGAAGCACGAAACAAATAATAGACTACCAAACAAACCCATATCTAAACATGCATTAAGATGACAAACTAATAGTAACAAGTCATGCTTGAACAAATATTAAACATGGATCAACATCACACGAGATATCACATACGTGATCATGCTAGTGATAATTACAAAGTAACACAAGCAAAACTAACAATATAATAAACCATAAACAACTATTTAAATATAAACGAAACGACCATCTACCCATGTCAGCAAACAATATACATAAACTGCAGAAAACACCTACACATGTGGTTCAACTAAGAAAATAAATCACACACAAAATCAAGCATATAAATCAGTACCGTATATTAAAGCCTAACTTTAATTCTACCCAGTGTATTTACAATACAAATCCACCAAATGGTTCCTAAGGTCGTCTAGGTACCTTCACATGTTTAGATTGAAGTGTACATATGAACTGAGAAAGATTTGTATGGAAATGTCGGTATTCGATGAATTGCCATCAATGGTGTATTCCCTTTGGTGGTCAGATTGGAGATCCGTCTTCTTCTCTGGACTTGTGGAGACGAGTTGCACAAAGTGACGTGAAAGAATATGACAGAATTGTGCTGAAAGTGAAGATGGCATAACAACGTCGACATTGGATGGCATGGTTATGAGTTGGCGTGGACAGTGGCATGGATAGGTTGCAAAAGGATGTCTAGGAGGTAGGGCTACATGATATGAGACTAGGTGGCAGAGGGATTAATATGATTCTCACCATACGCGATGAACTCATCCGACGAAGTTGATGAACAGAGCAGATCGAGTCGTGCAATTCGTCAGCTGCAACCACCGGTTCGATCTTCTGGTCGCCTGGATCGGTTCTCCTCCTCCTAGTGGCCTTGTTGGTGCAGCAGTTCGGCCTGAGGTAGACAGAGTCGCCGGGAAACATGAGCGGCGTCGTCGACGGTCTGACCGGAGCTTCGCGAGATTGGATAGTGGGACGAGCTATGGGTTGTGCTGGCGGCTTGAGATGGAAAAGAAGATCAAGGAGAGGTCGACTCGGTGCTTTCTATGGGCAGGGCGAGGCGGCATAGCGAGGCTTGGCTTACCGTCGTTTCGTACGTTGCAGACAGGGAAATCAATGGTCGAGTAAAGGGAATTGATGCGGCAGTTTCTTGTGTGACCTGCAGTTTCTACTCGTGCGTGCAGGGAAAAAGAAGCAGAGACGTTTCACTCGGTAGGCGTCTTGCGTTGGGACTCTGTCCGTACATGCGTGCGAGAGGGAGCGGCTGCTCGCCTGGCTGGGCTGCCTTTGCTGGTTCGGCTGGGATGTTTGGTCCAACGGCAGGAAAAAGAAAATAGAAGAAAGACACGAGAGGGAAAGAAGGCTAGCATCGTGATGGTACAGGAGAACATCACCACTACTATAAAAAGAGCGAGAGTGTCAGATCCAGATCATCTGGACCGTTCATGTGGCTTAATCTAACGCTCGAGAGTCTCCCAACGATGTATGTTGTGCCACACCACCGAAAAAAAACTACCTGCCCCGCACGGCCGCACCCCACGTCCCCACGGCCCACGCAGACCCGGTGACCCAACTTCCATGGACCTCCCAAATTCCATGGATGCCCCTCCCTCCGGCAGCCCTCCCCTCCTCCGGAGCACTCCTCCCCGCCCTTCCCTCAACCGGATCAAGCGGCCCCGGCCTCCCTTCCACCGGATCGAGCTGCACCGGCTGTTCCACCCCGGGCCTTGCTCCATCGTGACTCGTGAGGTCGTGGGCCGCCGACCTCCCTGCTCCACCGTCCCCATCCCGCGTTCCTCCGCCGCGAAGCCGAGGGCCGTCGGCCTCCCTGAACAACGGCTGCGGCCCCCCACCCCCGTCCCCAATCCACCGCCGACGACCACCTACGCAGCACCTCGCCCTGCCTCCACCAGGCTCCCAACCCGCGACCGCGCGCGCGCCAGGGCCTCGCCTCCACCCGCTCCTGCTCCTGGACCACGGGGGCCTACGACTAACCCTGCGAAGGTCCAGCACAACCTCACTAATGCCGTTGTCCGTGCCCCCCCATCGTGCTGTCCTCGCCACGCCGCCAGGCCTGTCATCCATCCGCAACTGAACAAGTCCCTGCCGCCGGAGAGCCTCCCCGCGGGGCACGCACCTTGACATTCTTCTTACATGCTTCTGCAGGCGCAATTATAGATTGCAGCTTAATACTTTTTGTAAATTCCGAAATTATAGATTATATTGCCTTGCAATTTGTGCTAAAGATTTGCTTACTTTTATGAATATTACACGTTAAAGGCTTACTAATTTGATTTGCTAGACGCTTCTAAAGTGACTCTGTTGCCTTGAAATCTTGATGACTTTTTATGTCCGTACCACCATTGGTTGCTTTGCATGCATTTGTGGATGATTCGAGTAAGCTATCACTGATTACTTCCTGATTTATGTTCAGATTTTCATTACTTCTTGTTAATTGCAAATCCTATTCTTACAGTTTGTGTTCAGACTTTCACTTCAGACCACATGAGTGAAGTCTGGAATATGAAGGAGAACACAATGTGTCCAGAGCGTCCTAGAAAGCCAAGGTGACTGCTGATATGTCGATTAATCGATAGTATCATCAGAAGGACCTCTATGATATTAACCTCTATTGATTCAATTAGGGAAGTGCTATGGTTATTATGTTGCTCTTTGGATGTTGTGTAAATGCTTGAACGATATTTCCAGTGAAGGCCTGATATTCATAACTTGCAAGAATTTTGAGGAATCATTCATCGGAATGGTCCAATATTCATACAGTGAAGGCCCTTGTTTGTTAGTCCATACAGTCAACTTACTTTGTTGATCCATTGTGTGTTTTTCCTAGACATTTCTTAAAATTAGTTTACATTCAACTTACTTTGTTGTGGCATCATTATAGATATTTTGGTCCGTAAATGATCTCTTTTCTAGGAAGTGAGTTTGAGAATAATACGCGATTTAAACAGAGAGGGATTGTTGTGGTGATGCATCTCTAATCCCACTTTTTCATCTCTAACACCGTGACAAATTAAAAATGCTACTTCAAGTATTAAAATGCATAATTGTTATATGAAAATGTAATCTTCTCCTTGATCAACAAATATGCTTCAAGTTCATCTGTAATCTTTTGAGATCTCTCGGGGACAGCAAATTTTGTGCCATCAAGTAATTATCAATTTTTTAGTGTAAACAAATCCATATCTATACTTAACCTTAAGCACGAATTATGTGTGACATGCTATCTGGTTACTTACATCTGTTGTACTACTATCTTTGACTGGGATTTCTTGATATTTTCAGGGCAGAGGTATACTTTAGTACCACAAACTTTTCCCGGACATCGTAACCAATATTTGGGTCTCTTAATTGGTTCATCATCAATAATAATTATTGGGAAGGAAGCTGAATTTACTAGAGGTATTTGCGATTGGAGTCTTCCTGCCACCACAATCGTGGTCGTCGTAGCTTATACAGAACGGCGCTCCTCCCATTGTAATCATCTTTCTGCTATGGATTGTTAGAGTTTCATCTTTGATCAGCTTTGCCAGATGGGACTGACTTTATTGTGAGACAGGTATATATAGATTCAACTTCGGCGAAGATCATATACGGAGTATGTTTTTCTGGGTTATCATAATGTGTCTATGTATAAAAGGATCGGTTTATTTTGCTACTATTTCTTAAATCTGCATGTTTAGCTATTCCATGATTGTGTATGAATCATTGATTCTCGAAAAGTACTGATTGCTTGATAGGTTTCTCTGAGATATTGAGCAGTTGGTCGACCTTCAGTGTTCCTTCTTCAATGCAAGCTCCTCCCTCACAATTGTCAGTGTTCAAGCACCAGTCTGATCTGCTTTATTTACAATTTGCAGATTGGCATCCAGTGATATGTACAAAGTCTGTAGAATTTTGTGGGTGTCTATACTTTCTTTAGGTTGGTATCAGTGTCTGAAGTGCACCGTATTCACATCAACAATTGTGGTATATCGACATTCAAATTAACTGATCGATAATTATGTGATTGTAGATCCAATTAAGAGAAACCCAGAAAGCTGTATCTTTCTTGTGCAGGAGATTAACGATTGAATACAAGGATGTCTTTCGTAGAAAGAAGATGGCAAGCGCTCCACAAATATGGCACGTGGTTTTCTTCCTAGAGAAGCTGAGCGCCTGGACCTGTGATGTTTTCATTGGGTTCTTTGTCTGCTAGAGTCTACCGTAACTGAGTTGCTCATGAGTTCGTGCATTTTTGGTTCAGTGTTTTCTGGCTCAGTGTTAGAACCAATGTATGCAATGAAATTGATGACTCCACATTTTAATATTTAATGAGATTTTTTCTATTCCATTTCAGAAAGAAAAAGTGAATATCTGTGTATATTTTTTATGACAAGAAATTGCAAATGATTACAAATTTAGTTTAGCCTGAAATAAATTCATCAATTTTATACAACCACGTTTATAGACAATTTAGTAAAACTCGAAATAAATTACAAATGAAACGTGCATGTGCACGTGCTTGATTACTAGTAATAGAAAGAAGAGGAACGACTGCCAAGGCTTGGCTTACTGCCAAAGCTTGCACGTACATGCGTATGGCTGCCCAATGGGATTTTAGAGAGAGAGAAGGACATGAGGCAATAGTAAGGAAGGAAAGAAATAAACCGATGATGTAATAGTTAAGTACTGGCGTATACAAGCATGGCTACAGCCTAAATGTACATCATTTGATTAGCTCGAGGACCAAATCCAATTAGGATTTTAGATAGCAGGAAATAAGAGATAAAAGAAATAGATTTTCCTTTTTAGGACAATCTAGAAAATGCTATATAGCTCCAAAAAATACCAAATGAATTTATGAAAACAAAATCAAATTCAGAGGTGGATGTTTTAATATGCCGAAGCTAAGAAAATACAATCCAACTTGAAGGAAAAATAAAATAAAAGATTTATTCAAGTTGATGCTAAATTCATTTCAAACCTTCATATTTATGAAAAGTCGAGTTAACTTTTATTTAATTAAACGAAATTTTCTAGTCCTCATTTTTAGATAAAAGTTTTTGAAAACTCCAAAAATCGGTCTGTTACAGATGTGTTCTTGAAAAGCCTTTATCAAAACATCTTTATTGCAAATGTGAGCAAGCCGGGATGATTACATATCAAGGGGAATATACATAATCATTTTATTGATTCACCAATCCCAAATATGTTAATCTAGCATTCCTTCTCAAAGTCTCTCATATGCAATATTGATGAATTTGCAATTTCATTTGCCCTTTGTGATACTTGTTATCTTTCTCGGAGCATCCCAACTATCCTTTTTCCCTTGTGGATATTTTTGATGCTATGATGAGATTGTGTTGGAAGTTCATCTATATCTTCTAAGATAAAATTGAGCTTTGCGCTATGCTTTTAAGCAATGATCTTATTGGTATATATATGAGTTCAACTTGGATATCATGTTCTTCACCGTAGTATCTTCTTTGTGTGTGCATGTTTCTTTGTGGACTTATATCTCATGATTGATGTCTACTTAGAAACTTATACACATGAGAGTAGTTACATCTTTATTTGGTATTCCATTTTGTTATGACCACCTTTTATTGCTTTTGATTCTTTGGTGGTCTCTAAAAGGCACAAGCTTTGCTTTTCTTTTGGTATTCCTTTTTGAACCTTAATAAGCTTGTGAACCTATTTGCTCCAACTTTTGGGTTGTGTCTATGGAAAAACATGATATGCACTATGTGCCACTTATATTGAAAGAATATGTCGATGCTACGCTCATCTTTGCATTAGTATCCTAAAATGTCTCTCCATGGTACACCCATCTTTTTCGGTTGAGCAAGTCTTTATTTGTCTCCTCTTGTTCTTGTTGCTCAACATTGGTTTGTTGCAATGTGTTTTGTTTCTTTCCTATCTATGTCTCTTGCACTTATTTGTGTTCAAAATTATCTAGGAGGGAGTGAGGATTCCATGTTGTGCACACCATATTGCAATGCAAATCCTACTTTGTGCATGTACCTTGGGGAGCTCTCTCTTGATGTTTAGCACACTTAGTTGATCTTATCATAATATCTTCTTGTGTCCAATTGGTTTTTCGGATCCTTTGATTGCTTGCCTCTTTTATTGAGGTATATTTCCCTTTGCTATTTTGTTGCAATCTTTGGATTCTCTATATAGATTGATTTCCTCCCATTATTGATCGGTGGAAATCTCCACTTGATTATACTCATTTTATGAGAAAAGCTAAACTCGTGGAGGAACTCTCACTATGTTGGTCTTCCGAAGCTTTTTGCCCATTTCGGCAGTTGTTGCCAATGGGGGAGAAGTTTTGGAGGGTTTATGGAATTAGGCTTTAAACTTTGATTGGTTCTTAAGTATTTGTCTTTCTTGCCTTTGCATTCATTGCTTGGTTTTGTATATAGCGGAAACTCCACCACCGGTAATGGTTGACAATATATGCAATGAATTCATGTTCATACACACGTGCATAGATTATGGGGGGAGTTTGCACTATATATGTGGTTGGACTAACATCAAATACTTTTGTAGTATTTAATGTCAGTGCAACCGCCCCTTGTTTGTTAAATTCCATATTGTAAACCTCTCAAAAGAGATTGCCATCAATTACCAAAATGGGGGAGATTGAAAGTGCATGAGCCCTCATGTGTGGTTTTGGTAATTAATGACAATCTCTATGGACTAATGGTTGCATTGAGCTATCCTTGTAGGGCTTGTCCATTGGCAATGTTTGAACACCATGTGTTGGTATCAAGATTGAAAGAAGAAGATAAAGTGATGACCAAAGTAATAGTCAAGGTGTGATCCACACAAATGGTCATCTAGAGTTGAGCTTATTGCAAGTGTGGCTTGGAAAAGAAGATTGAGTGAACATTCATGTTTATCTCCAAGCCATCATATATATTAAGAGAAGAAGATGAAGTGCAAGTTCAAGAGAAGCATATCGAAGAAATCCTATGCTTGAAGCTTGTCACCCATTTAGAGATATTGGTCAAGTGAAGATGTGCCTTATAGAGACTCTCCCATCTTGGTGTATGGGGGAGCGATATGTGAGTCTTCACCAAGCGAAGCGCAATCAAGAAAGGTGGTCCACTTGAAGAGATCAAGATCATCATCATCTAGATCAAGTGGAATGCGCAAGGCAAAGGTATGATCTTGATAGGGTTTCTATTTTACCGGTCTCATGGTGTTAGTGGGAGACCGGGTTATAGGATAGACGGCCTACTATCAAGAGGGGCTCTCAAGTGAGTAACTTGATCCACCTTTGTGGAGAGCTCAAACTTTTGCATTCTTGGCATATCATCTTTCTTGTTTCTTATTTGGTTTTTATCCATGTGTGAATTTAGAGCTTGTGTTCATCTCCATACCAAGCTCTAGTTCACCAAAAACGGATTTCGTATGAAAAACTTGTTGGGTTATTGATGTTGGAGGATTTACCGGTTGTTCTCTAATAGAGATGTTTTACCTTTCCTCATTTGGTTTTATCCTCCCATGTTGAACCATGATGTTTCTCTGCATGATCTTGTAAAGCTCGTTGTGGTGATTCCAATGAGCCCAAGAACATAAAAAACGGAGTTCGTATGCGAAAGTTTTGTCCGTTTTGGTGTTTGTGTTTCTGTAGTTTTTACAAAGGGCGGTAGTACTGACCCAAGCCCGGTACTACCGCATAACGCGGAGTCGCTACTGGTGTCCGAGAGTTTTTGGCCGGTACTACCGGGCCTTGCCCAGCACTACCGGGCATGCGCAGAAACTGCCCAACGGGCAGATTTTCGGGGGACCTATTTAAGGGTCCTTCTTCTCCAAAGGGTCCCTAACTTCTTGAGCTTGTTTTTCCTCTCTCTCCTCCATTGTTGACCTTAGGAAAAGCTTGCCTACCTCTCAATCCCTCCCATGATTCTTGCATATCTTTGAGGGAAAGTGAGAGGAGATCCAGATCTACATTTCCACCAATCCATTCCTCCTCTAAGTGAGGGGAACCTAGTTGATCTTGATCTTGGAGTTCTTGGTGTTTCTCCTCCATTGTTCTTCCTCTCTTATTCCCCCATAAGAATTTGTTGCTTTGTTGGAATTTGAGAGTGAAGGATTTGAGCACTTATGCTCTTGCCATTGCTTTGTGCACTGGGTTGTGCTCTCCATGAGGATTCGTGGAAGTTGAAAGTTTGTGAGCTTGTTACTCTTGGGTCATTGGACCCTAGACGCCTTTGTGGTGGTTGAGACCTTTGTGGTCACTTGTAGCCGTTCGGGATCCCTAATCCAGTTGTGGGTTGTGCCTCAGATTGTTGTTGTAAAGGCTCCGGATTCCGCCTTGAAGGATTCCGATAGTGGAAGGTGAACCAAACCTTTGTGGTGCGGTTTATCGGAGAAGAAGGTGAAGCCTTTGTGGTTGTTGAGTTGATCTTTGTGGTATCTCGCACCTCTCCAACGAGACGTACTCCCCTAAAAAGGAGGAACTCAGGAATACATCCTCGTCTCCGCGTGCCTCGGTTATTTCTATACCCGAGCTATTTACTTATGCACTTTACATTGTGATAGCCTTCGAGCTTGAAGTATTCTATTTTGCTATCACCTTGTTGCTTGTCTTGCTTAGCATAAGTTGTTGGTGCACATAGGTGAGCCTACTATATTTAGGTTGTTGGCTTGTTAATTTAAACACCTAGTTTTATTCCGCAATTGTCGAGCCTAAACCGGAAAAGTTTTAAATCGCCTATTCACCCCCCTCTAGGCGACATCCTTGTCTTTTCAGTTTTGTACCTTGCTAGTGTTGTATGTGTTGTGCTCTCTACTTACTTATCTTGAGTAATCAAGTATGTGTATGTTGGTTTGCACAACATTTATTTGTGTTGAGCCTTATTGCTTTTATTCGATAACTTATCTTGTTGGCTCTCCTTTTTGAGAGATTAATGGACTATTCCATTTTGGGAGAGTGATATGCTTCGTGCACTTCACAATCCTAAAAATGTGTGTACATGAGGAATACCACTTAGTGATGATATATAATGTTATCTAACCTCTATGTGGTATGGCATTCTCATGAGAAATTCAAATTCTATAATGTCCATTAATTATCTCTAGTTGGTTTTGCTTGCCTCTTTAAGAAAAATTGGATTATCACATTATGGGGAGTAATAAGCTATGTGCATATTACAAGCCTACAAAATGTGAACATGTGAGGTATTGCCACCTAGAATTGACATTGTCAATAATCCTATTCCTATGTGACATGTTGCTCAAACAAGTTCCATTTTTGCTTAATTATTTTATCTGCTCGCTCTTTTGGATCTTATTTGTGATGGACGTTCTTGGTACGGCTTTCCCCAAATATGTTCGCATGTATCTTTTTGGGAAACCTTTTGCTTCGAGCTACTCTAGTAGTTGCTTTGCATAATCGCATGATCTTTGAAGCTATCAAGAACATCTATCTATCTAAGCTTTGGCCTTTAAATCTTATTCTTTGACATATGCTTATTTGTTGTGAAGTTGGTCTTGCATGTCGTTCCTTTATACCACCGAGAAATATCTCTATATACTCCTTGTCCATGACAAGTGATACTCATATTTGTGATGGAATTTGTAGACCATCTTCATATTGACTCTTGCGTTGATTTGCCTTATTTTATTGCCAAGGATTTGTTTTGATCTATCTCTCTTGTCTTTCTTGTATCTTTTGATACTTGTTGCTCTACTCAAAATTTGTTTTGTGCTTTCTTGTTTTAGGAAAAGCAATGATCCCATTCTTGTGCATTTGCTTTCAAAAGTCATACTTCTAGATAATGCACTATTTTTGGGGAAGCTATCCTATATTGAGTAGAACACCGTTTTTAAATTGGTATTGTATCTTATTGTTTTCTCTTGAACATGACTAGTGTTTGAACAATATATACGGAGAGTGATGATTCCATTTGTGTGCATTTTGTATTCAAATGCAAGATCATGAATAATGCACAAATCTTGGGAGAACTATCCTATATGCTTTTGAACATTAGTTGCCTTCAATTGGTATTTTATCCCGATGACATGTCTCTTTGGAAGACAAACATTTTTCGTCTTGGTACTTTGTGCCATCATGAAAAGTGTAGAGGGTTTGGTTTTACTCCTTGATGCTATTTTCTTCAATTGGTTTCTTTCTTTTATTTGGTATCTTTTCAAAGTGGTATCTTCAATCATATGTTGATTTGGGTTTTGATATAATTTGGACAATTCTTTTTCTTCTCATACTTGTCTGTGCTTTCTTGGTTTAATTGGTGGTTCTGTCCAAATTGTCTCTCGTTTGGTTCTTGAAAGTCTTGTGCATGTATGTTTACTATATGTACATCTTATGGCATGTTTACTTTCATTGATCCAATATATAGGATAAACTCCATCAAATCCTAAATGGTTAAGATGTGCATGAAATTCAATTTCATATCAATATGCACATATTTATATGGAGTCTGTCCTATGTATTATAGTTGCTCTAACTACTTTGGGGCCAATAAGTTTGGGAACCATTTTGTATTTGAATTTGTTTTAGGAACATTGGAGATGCATTGGAAGCTTGTCTCACTTACAAAGAAGGTATTTTCACCATGTGCTTATTGGAGCCAAGCTTGGATGATCGCGAACTCTTATCTCCTACATCACGAATGCCATCTCGGTAACGAGTATCTACCTCATGCATACATCTCTAGCGTTCAACCTTGTGTAGGTTGTATCTTGGCTTGAATGTGTTTTTTGCAAAAGTTCTTATCAAAACTTTTTCAGTGCAAATGTGAGAAAGCCGGGATGATTACATATTAAAGGGAATACATATATAATCATTTTCATGATTCACCAATTCCAAATATGTTTATCTAGCAATTCTTCTCAATGTCTCGCGTGTGCAATATTGATGATTTTTCAAAATCATTTGCCTCTTATGATACTTATTATCTTTCCCGGAGCATCCCAACTCTCTTTTTCCCTTGTGGATATTTTTGATGCTATGATGAGATTGTGTTGGAAGTTCATCTATATCCTTTGAAGATGAAATTGAGCTTTGTGCTATGCTTTTAAAGTAATGACCTTATTGGTATATTTATGACTTCCTCTTGGATATCATGTTCTTTATCGTAGTATCTATTTTGTGTGTGCTTGTTTCTTTGTGGACTTATATCTTAGTGATTGATGTCTACTTAGAAACTTATACACATGCGAGTAGTTACATCTTTAGTTGGTATCTAAATTCTTTAGTGACCATCCTTTTATTGCCTTTGATTCGTTGGTGGTTCCTAAAAGGCACAAGCTTTGCTTTTCTTTTGGTATTTCTTTTGCATCTTAATAAGCTTGTGGACCTATTTGCCATATACTTGGGTTGTGTTATGGGAATGGCATGATATGCACTTTGTGCTTCTTATATTGAAAGACTATGTTGATGCTTCGCTCATCTTTGCACTAGTCTCCTAAAATGCCTCTCCATGTCACACCCATCTCTTTTTGTTTGATACAAGTTGTTTTGCTTCTTTTCTATCTTTTCTCTCTTGCACTTGTTTGTGGTCAAAATTGTCTAAGAGGGAGTGAGGATTCCATGTTGTGCACTCCATAATAAAATTTGAATCCTACTTTGTGCACGTACCTTGGGGATCTCTCTCTTGATTTTTAGAACACTTGTTTTATCTTATTATAATATCTTCTTGTGACCAATTATTCTTTCGGATCCGTTGATTGCTTGCCTCTTTTGTTGAGGTATTTTTCTCTTTGCTATTTAGTTGCAATCTTTGATTCTCAATATAGCTTGATTTTCTCCTATTATTGATCAATGGAAATGTCCATTTGATTCTACTCATTTTATGAGAAAAGTTAAACTTGTGGAGGAACTCTCACTATGTTGGCCTTCCGAATCTTTTTGCCCATTTCGGCAATTGTTGCCAATGGGAGAGAAGTTTTGTAGGGTCTATTGAATTCGGCTTTGTACTTTGATTGGTTCTTATGTATTTGCCTTTCTTGCCTTCGCATTTGTTGCATGATTTTGTATATAGTGGAAACACCACTGATGACGTGAAACACACGTTCGTTGGGAGACCCCAAGAGGAAGGTATGATGTAGTCAGCAGCAAGTTTTCCCTCAGAAAGAAACCAAGGTTATCGAACCAGTAGGAGCAGCAACTCTTCAGAAGGTTGTCAACGGCGCCAGAAAAATAGCTGTCGCAGGGAGTCTGGACTGTTGACGTGGAATCTGCACACAACACAATCAAACTACTTTGCCCCAACGAAACAGTGAGGTTGTCAATCTCACTGGCTTGCTGAAAACAAAGGATTAAACGTATGGTGTGGAAAATGAGTATTAAATTGCAGAGAATGAAAAAGGAACAGTTTGCAGTTTGTGGTTGTTTAATCAGTGTAAAAGAATGGACCGGGGTCCACAGTTCACTAGTGGTGTCTCTCCATAAAAGATAACTAACATGTTGGGTGAACAAATTACAGCTGGGCAATTGACGAATAGTGAGCGCATGACAATGCATATACATGACATGTTGACTACTATGATATTTAATTGGGCATTACGACATAATACATAGATCGTTATCCAACAGCATCTATGACTAATAATCCACCGCCGGGTTGTCATCCGAGTCCCCCGTTGGTATTAAGTTGCAAGCAACGGATAATTGCATTAAGTAAAGTGCGTAATGTAAACAAACACATATGCCGTGGACATAGCATCGTTAGGTTATCCCTAGTGGCAACAGCACATCCACAACCTTAGAACTTTCTGTCACTGTCCCAGGTTAAACGGAGACATGAACCCACTATCTAGCATAAATACTCTCTCTTGGAGTTACAAGCATCTACTTGGCCAAAGCATCTACGAGTAACGGAAAGCATGCAAGATCTTAAATAACATATAAGATAGATTGATAATCAACTTGACATAATATTCAATATTCATCGGATCCCAGCAAACACAACATGTAGCATTACAATAATATGATCTTGATCATGTAGGGCAGCTCACAAGATCTAAACATGATGGCACAAAGTGGAGAGACAACCATCTAGCTACTGCTATGGACCCGTAGTCCAAGGATGAACTACTCACGCATCACTCCGGAGGCAGGCATGGCGATGTAGAAGCCTCCGGTGACGATTCCCCTCTCCGGCAGGGTGCCGGGAAGAGGTTCTGAACCCTCCCGAGCTAGGGTTGACGACGGCGGCGTCTCTGGAACTTTTCGTGGATATTTGCTCAGGTACTTAGGGTTTTCGCGTCGGGGGGAATAAGTAGGCGAAAGGGCGGCGGCTGCGGACCCCCGAGGGGCCCACACCACCCAGGGCGCGGCAGAGGGGGGCCCGCGCCCTAGTGGCGTGTGGCCTCCTGGTGGCCCTCCTCTGCTGCTCCTTCGCTCCGTCAGGCGTGTTCTGGAAAAATAGGCACCCCCGTGTAGTTTCGTCCAATTCCGAGAATATTTCCAGACTAGCTTTTCTGGAATACAAAAACAGCAGAAAACAGGAACTGGCACTTCGGCATCTTGTTAATAGGTTAGTCCCAAAAAATGTATAAAAGTGATATAAAGTAGATGCAAAACATGTAGCAATTGGTATAAAACAAGCATGGAACATCAAAAATTATAGATACGTTTGAGACGTATCAGCATCCCCAAGCTTAGTTCCTACTCGTCCTCGAGTAGGTAAACGATAAAAACAAATAATTTTTGAGGTGACATGCTACTATCATAATCTTGATCATATAATATTGCAAGGCACATGTAAATGAATGAAGTGATCCAAGTCAATGGTCTATAATTTGCTATCAAATAGATAATGAGTAAACAATGAATCACACAAGCTAAACGTTTTCATGAATAGTACTTTCGAGACAAGCATCAAACAGTTTTGCATAAGTGTTAACTCATAAAGCAATAGTTTCTAACAAAAGGTATTTAATCAACACAAAGGAAGAATTTAGTTTCAGCATTTGCTTCAACTTTCAACATATTTATCTCATGGATATTGTCAACACAAAGTAGTATAACAAGTCCAATACATTGCATATAACGCATGTTGTAACAAAGTTGACACTAGTGTTTGCTTGTGGAAGACAGAAAGAATAGGAAAACTGACTCAACATAAAAGTAAAAGAAAGGCCCTTCGCAGAGGGAAGCAGGGATTAAATCATGTGCTAGAGCTTTTAGGTTTTTGAAAGCATATAGAGATTGCATAAAATATTTGATACTCCTCCCAACCTTGCTAACACAAGCCATGGCTAACCGAATCCTCGGGTGCCTTCCATCAATCACATACCATGGAGGAGTATCTATTTTTGAGAGGTGTTTGTTAATTGTCAACGAATGGTAGCGGGTGAGAACAGTATTCTACCTGTCGAACGGACTTTTAAGAGCGGCTCCCATGAAGGACGTTATTTCTACCAGCAAGGCAGATCATCCCTCTTTCTCTTTGGTTTACACACATTCAGGTATTTCACTGTTTGTCATTGCTTACTGATGAATCAGGGCAAAAGTGTGAAGAGAATTAATTGGTTAAAGTTGTAATTAATTGGGACTGGGCACCCCGTTGCCAGCTCTTTTTGCAAGTTATTGGATAAGCGGATGTATATGCCACTAGTCCAGGTGTAAAAGTCCACTCGACAAATAGAATAAAGAATAACCACACTAATTCCTCATGAGCTAGTAAACATTGACACAAAAAGGGAATAATAACATTTTGAATAATTTAAAGGTAGCACATGAAAAATTTACTTGGAGTGGCAAGGAAATACCACATATAGGTAGTTATGGTGGACACAAATGGCATGGATTTTGGCTCAAGGATTTGGATGCACGAGAAGCATTCCCTCTC
Source organism: Poa pratensis (assembly GCA_947311845.1). Taxonomy (NCBI): domain Eukaryota; kingdom Viridiplantae; phylum Streptophyta; class Magnoliopsida; order Poales; family Poaceae; genus Poa; species Poa pratensis. The sequence continues at coordinate 15,373,301 of CAMZMU010000069.1, forward strand.
AGTACAGAGTTTAGGCTAGCAAGGTTATGTAAGCAAACAAGAATATCAACCCGTACACCAAGTTTTATATGACAAACATATTGCAAACGTTATAAGACTTCATACCGTCTTCCTTGTTAACCAAACCCTGTTATTAGAAAATATCTAGACCTTAGAGGTACCACCGATGCAAACCAAATTTTCAACAAGCTTTACGGTAGTTCTTCACTAATAGGCTTAACTCATGTGATGCACAATTTAATCATGATCTACTTGTTAACTCAAAACAATTGACAAGCATCAAGTTATCCATTTTAGTGATCTACAAGATTAAGCAAGTTTTTCCTTATACCAATTACCACATGCAACATTTTCTGAACCAACCAAACACCAATCAATTTATTTCATCAACTCTCCAAACAAATATAAGTGAAGCAAGAGAGTACTTTCTACAAAAGAAAGCTAATAGCTCTGACAAGAGATACATGAAAACAAGAGCTAAAAGCTGAACAGCGCTAGATATGAATACTCAACAAATATAAGTGAAGAATAGGAGTATTCTCATGAAAAAGCGGAGCGTGTCTCTCTCCCAATCAAGAATGCTAGGGTCCAGTCAAGCTTTATTGAAAATAAAATGCAATACTGAAAATAAAAAGCACACAGACGCTCCAAGAAAAGCACATATGATGTGAAAGAATTAAAATATAGTTTCACTAGAGATGACCTGATAATTTTGACGATGAAGAAGGGGATGCCTTGGGCATCCCCAAGCTTAGACGCTTGTGATAGGGGATGCCCAACCGGGTAGGCCCAGAACCCCGAGTCGGCCTTCAAGGCCGGGTGGCCCAAAGCCCACCCGGTGTACATCTTCCAGGATACCGGGTCCCCGAGGATCCCGGTATGACGGCTCGGGGAGGCGGCAGCAGATATCTTCGAATCAGTCTGCGATTATGTATCCCGAAGAGTGCGCTCCACGAAGCCGTACTTGTAGGCAGGATAGCTAGCGCGGCCAGCGGTACCCATCATTCCCTGTAAACCCTAGCCGGCTCCCTATATAAAGCCGGCAAGGAGCAACCCTAGAGGCATACTCATCTCATTCCATAGCCTCCGGAGCACCCGCAAGCTCTGGTGCGCACACCATTGTACACCCCATTCAGATCCAAATACATACAAGCAGAAGTAGGTATTTACCTCATATAGAGGGGCCGAACCTGGGTAAACTCTGCGTGTGCAACCTCTCTGTGAATCCTACGTCGCCTGGCTCACACCCGAGTTAAGCCACCCTGTATGGCATCTGCCGTGATTACCCCACGACAGTTGGCGCCCACCGTGGGGCCAGCGATCGCTGGAATTTACTTCATGGAGAGTCCTGAACCCGGCACTGGCGTCTACTTCAGCCCTCAAGCCATGTCGGGTCGCATTGACATCATCACCGGCAGCTACTTCGAGCACGGAGGGATCGGCTACGTCGCCGATCCAAACACTTGGGGCAGGCCCAACTACGCCCCGATCACTCGCGCGATGGCAATCCCGTTCGGGACCGCCGTCACCGCCTACGTCGGCTTCTGCGGCTCGGATGAGGAAGGAGTCGCCAACAGCTACGATGGTACTTCCTCCCCCGTCGACCCGCTTGACGAAGCCGCTGTCGACACCGGGTCGATCTTGCCCGTTCTCGACTACGAGTCAGAGGGCTCGACCGATCTGGCCTCGGACGGCACGGCAACACCGCCCACATCTACATGACGGGCGAGGCGGAAAACTCTGCTGCCGCCAAACCTGCGGCAACAAACGCCGCCACAGTAGAGGCCAACACGCAGAAGCAGCGCGACCAGGCACGGCGCGAGCAGGAGGCTCGCAAAAAGCAGCAACGCGACGAATCTCTCGCCGCCCTGCGAGGACAAGCAGGTCGGGCGGCTGACCCGCTCAGCACCCCGATCACGCCGGCGAACGTCGTCGACCAGGCAACACAGCTCGAGCAGCTGCGCCGGAAGATGGCCCTCCAGCAGCAGGAGATCCGCCAGAAGGAGCTGGAGGTCGATGCTCAGTCGACCGCTCTCTCCACGGTCACTCGGCATCACAAAAACCGCAAGTCGCGGCTTAATCCTGATGCACCAACTCGCGCGCTCGACAACGCCTTCGCGCGTGAGAAAGAGCTGGAAAGGCAGCACGACGAGTGCCGCAGGGCCCTAGATGCTTTGGACTCGCCATCAAAGGCGAGTGTTTCCCTAGCAGCTTCAAAGGACCGAGAGAGGCGCCCAAGTACAACGCTGCCATGAACCCGGAAACTTGGGTCCAGGACTACTTGGCCACCATGAGCATCCAGAACGCGTCTTCGCTCTGTTGCGCGCGCTATTTTCCTCTCATGCTTGAGGGAACGACTCGCACTTGGCTTAACAACCTCCCCAGGAACAGCGTCAACTCCTGGGGCGAGTTGAAGAGGCTCTTCATCACCAACTTCGAGGGGACCTGCAAGCGCCCGGCCACGGTCGAGGACCTCAAGCGCTGCGTCCAGAAGGAGGGCGAGTCCACTAGAAAGTGGTATCGCCGAGTCACCGACCTCATCAACTCGGCAGAACACCTCAGCGTCGACACGGTGCACTCCCACCTTGAGGACAACACCACCTTTGTGTCGCTCAAGCAGAAGCTGCGGCGCTCGCACAAGGGTGACATGACGATGGGCCAGCTACTCGCCATCGTGCACAAGTACACCGAGTCCGACGTCACCAAGGACGACTCCGAGGAGGACGACGACGAAAAGAAAGGCGGCAAAAACAAGAGCAACGCCAAGCACTCCAGCACTCATAAACGCAAGGGTGACGGCGGCTCCGAGCTTGTAGACGCCATGGCTGCGGGGGGCCACGGCTTCAAGAGCCAACGCGGCAACTTCTCGCGAAAGAAGCTCACCGCCACGGAGATTCTGGCCATGCCGTGCAGGTATCATAGCCTACCCGGCAAGCCAGCCGGCCACACCACTGACGAGTGCAGCTGGACTGCAGAAATTGTCAAGGCCAAGACCGGTGCCAAGAAGCGGGCACCCGATGGAGACGACGACGGTGAGCAGCAGCAGGGCATGCCTCCCACTGCCGGCTTCATGGCCACACCTTCGTCGACCTCGATTCCAGGCGGGAGGAGAAGGTCATACGGCGCGCCGTCCACACGACTCTGCCAGACTTGCCCCAGTGGCTCGACTGGTCAGAGCAGCCGATCACATGGAGCCGTCAAGATGGCTTGCCAACCCGGTGCTCGTTCTGAAGAAGAACGGAACGTGGCGGATGTGCATCGACTACACAGGCTTGAACAAGGCCTATCCCAAGGATCCATTCGCATTGCCTCGCATCGATCAGCTGATCGACTCGACGGCAGGGTGCGAGGCGCTATGCTTCCTCGACTCCTACTCCGGGTACCACCAGATCAAGATGGCACCCGAAGACCAGGAGAAGACGTCTTTCATCACGCCCTATGGCGCGTTTTGTTACGTCTCCATGCCCTTCGGCTTGAAAAATGCCGGAGCGACTTACCAGCGGTGCATACAGAACTGTTTGCACGAGCAGATCGGCCGCAACGTCCACGCATATGTGGACGACATCGTCGTCAAGTCCAAGCTAAAGACGGACCTGATTGTCGACCTCACGGAGACATTCACCAACCTCCGCAAGTACAGGATAAAACTTAACCCGGAAAATGCGTTTTCGGCGTACCCACGGGCAAACTCCTGGGCTTCATCGTCTCCGAGCGAGGCATCGAAGCCAACCCAGAGAAGATCAAGATGATCGAAGCTCTGAATAAGCCAGAGAACCTCCGGGACGTGCAGCCGTTTCATCTCACGACTCGGCGAGAAGGCCATGCCCTTGTACCGGCTCCTCAATAAGTCGGACACGTTCACTTGGAACGACGAGGCAGGCGTCGCCTTGACGGCACTCAAGAAGACGTTGGCCGAGGCGCCGTCCTCGCATCTCCACTGGAAAAGGAGCCGATGCTCCTCTACATCGCCGCGACCAACCAAGTCGTCAGCGCGGTGGTCGTCGTCGAGCGCAAGGAGGAAGGCCACGAGCAACTGGTCCAGCGGCCAGTTTACTACGTCAGCGAAGTCCTGACGGATTCGAAGCAACGTTACCCGCATTACCAAAAACTTGTATACGGTGTTTTCTTTGCTTCAAGAAAATTGCGACATTACTTCATGGGCCACCCGATGACGGTGGTCAGCTCATCTCCCTAGCTGAAATAATCCGCAACAGAGAGGCAACTGGCGCGTCGCCAAATGGGCCTCCGAGCTGCAGCCTTTCGGCCTCAGCTACGCAGCCCGCACTGCGATCAAGTCGCAGTCACTATCCGACTTCCTCGTCGACTGGATGGAGACACAGTTGCCGGCTCCAACCTATGAAGCCGGCAGATGGACCTTGTTCTTTGACGGGTCAAAGATGTATGAGGGCTCGGGGCTGGAGTCGTCCTCACTTCTCCCCAAGGCGACAAGATGCGATATGTGCTGCAGATACACTTCACGTGCACTAACAACGTCGCCGAGTACGAAGCCCTCCTACATGGCCTACGCGTGGCCAAGGAGATGGGAGTTAGCCGTATCAAATGTTACGGCGATTCCGACCTCGTCGTTCAGCAAACGATGGGGACCTGGGATGCAAATGATCCCAACATGGCGGCTTACCGCCGGCTCGTCGATCAAGTCGGCGGCCACTTCGCCGGCATGGAGCTGGAGCACGTCGACCGAAGGAAGAACGAGGCGGCTGACGCACTCTCTCGCTTCGGGTCTAAGCGGGACCGAGTCCCACCCGGCGTCTTCCTCGACCACCTGCACAACCCGTCGGTACGCCCGCCGGCCGAAGTCGACATCGCCAACCCGCCATCATCAGATGCAATTCTGGTGGCGGTAACCCAAGAAACAAACGACTGGAGGGAACCCTACATCGAGTTCCTCACCACCAAAAAGCTGCCAGCCGACGAGGTCCTAGCACGGCGAGTCGTGCGCCGGGCCTCAGCTTACGCCATCATCAACAGCGAGCTCTACAAACGCAGCACATCGGGAGTTTTCCTCCGCTGCGTCGAGCCGGAAGAGGGAAGGCGCATCCTTCATGAGATCCACTCGGGAGATTGCGGCCACCACGTCGGCGCTCGCAACCTGGTCGCCAAGGCGTTCAGGCACGGTTTTTTCTGGCTCTCTGCTCATCAGGATGCAGTCGACATCGTCCGTCGGTGCATCGGGTGCCAGAAGTACGCCCGGCAGGATCACCTACCCGCCGCGGCTCTGAAGACCATCCCTCTGACATGGCCATTCGCAGTCTGGGGAATAGACATGGTGGGCAAGTTCAAGACAGCTCGCGGTGGCATGACACATTTGCTCGTCGCAGTCGACAAGTTCACCAAATGGGTCGAAGTTGAACCTATCAAGAAACTCGACGGCAAGACCGCAACCAAGTTCCTCCAGAAGCTCATCTTCCGATTCGGCTACCCGCACAGCATCATCACTGACAACGGTACAAATTTTGCCGAAGGAGAGATGAAGGCCTTCTGCAAACAAAAAGGCATCCGTCTCGACTTGGCGTCCGTCGCCCACCCGCAATCAAACGGGCAGGCGGAAAGAATGAACCAGACAGTGCTAGCCGGGATCAAGCCGCGACTTCAAGTTCCACTGGAGCGAACACCGGGTTGCTGGCTGGACGAGCTACCAGCCGTACTCTGGGGCATCAGAACGACTCCAAACCGTTCCACCGGCTACACGCCATTCTTCATGGTGTACGGGGCGGAAGCCGTCATGCCGACCGACCTCGAGCACGACTCGCCTCGGGTCGCCCTCTACAACGAGGAAGAAAATGAAGAAGCCCGCCTGGTCGGCGTCGACCTCCTGGAAGAAGCTCGCGAACTCGCACTCTCCAGGACGGCGATATATCAGCAAAGCCTGCGCCGCTACCACAGCCGCCGGGTTAGAAGTCGCTCTTTCCAGGAAGGCGACTTGGTTCTTCGGCTCATCCAAAAGTCGAAAGGGATGCACAAGCTCTCGGCACCATGGGAAGGACCGTTCGTCGTTAGCAAAGCGATGGGCAACGGCTCCTACCACCTCGTCGACTTGCGTGAGCCGAACAAAAGCTCCAAGTCGGAAGAGGAGACCAAGCGTCCATGGAACATCAGCCTGCTTCGCCCCTATTATACATAGTATCCATTGTAATACTGTGTAATCAATCAAGGAAATAAAGTCGATACACACCCGGCACGCTCGGGGGCTATCGTTTCGATTCAATTATGCTTTCGAGTCTTTATTCTTCCTACTCACACGTTATATGATTGATGGGTTGTCAAAGAGAGCCGGATGCCACGATGCGCGGCTCACCACTGGACCCCTGCTCACGAAGCAAAATCACAAAAATTGTTGTTTTCTCCCAAGTCGTCAGCTACCCGCACAAAGTGAAGAAGTAGTGCAGCCGGTTCAAACCTAACTTGACAATGAAGCCGCACTCGGACTTTGTCACCATGGGTACCGCGCGCGTCACGAAAAAATCACGCGAAGCACACTTGGCGAGGTCGCACGATCGACTAGCTTACAAAACAAGCGAAAAACAAACAAAGTGACGGAAAGCGCACAAAAAACAAGCATGGGAGTGCCAAAACAAACATTAATAAGCCGCAGAGGCGCACGCTGAAACGCGACCCGGCACATATCATACTTGTTTCATTACATAATATTTTTCGCCCGCAGGCGACAAACCCTAACTACTTCAAAATAACCCCTCTTTTGAAAGCAGGGGAGCAAACTTCAAGACGGAGGAGCCGCCCGAGCAGAAGACGTCGACGCCTCGTTCGTCGCAGCCGGCGGTGGCAGAGCTGAAGCCCTTTCGAAAAGGTACTCCGACGCCGGCTCCCTGTCCGCCACCTCGCCAAGGTCGTTGCCCTCAGGCACCACGTCGAAGACGAAGTCGTCGTGGTCGACCATCTTGGCAGCCCGGCAGGCGTAAGGGGCGCAGTACTGGAGCACCGGCTGCAGATCGATCTCCCGGCCGCTGCTATCGGTGGGGATGCTGGCCGTGATCTTGTCCACGTTCGTCTGCCTATACCGGCCTCGCACAAGCCCGAGGGCAATGCACGCGCCGGCTCGGGCCGACGACTCCCGCACCCAGGTGATCACCTGGGGCATCAGCTCCAGAACCCGCAACACCTTGCAGACGGGTGCGGGGACGCCTTCCTTGGGCGACAGCATCTGGACGACCTTGCTGGCCCGGCCGTGAACGTCACGGGCGAAGACTCCGAGCCGGTGGACATGCTCCGAAGCCGTCAGGCCAGCCGTCTCCTCGCCTGCTCAACAAAACAAAAATCAACAACAAGGCCACAAGTCAACTAGGCACAAACTGCAAAGGGTCGCATGAAATCTTTACCCCAGATGCCAACGGCGAGGGTGGCAAGTCGCTCGGTCAGCTCCTTCATCTCGCGCTCAGCCTCGCCGGATTTGCGCTCGAGCTTCTCGAGGTCCTCGCCGTACCCCTTGGTCGCCTGGGTGAGGGCGGCGTCCTCCTCCTCCTTCTGCTTGCTGAGCCGCTCGCAGGATTCCTGCACCGCGGCAAACGCCTGCGTGTGCCGGCTCTCCTGCGCGGCCAGCAGTTGCTGGTGCTCAGCGACGGAGATGAAGCCGTCGCGCCCTTCTTCAGCTCCTCCTGCAGGCGGCGGGTCTCCTGCTGTTCGGCTTCGAGGAGCCAGGACAGCTCCTGCAGTTCACAAGAAAATAAACAATCAAGAAGAGGCATGGGGGCTACGCCACGGGTTACCTCTACACCAACATTTGCTAACCCGGGGGCTAGCCCAACAAAAAAAATAATAATACGCCGGGTCAAGAACCCGGGGGCTACGTTCGAGTGGCATATACACCCGCCACCGGCCTGCCTCTACATCGACATTGGCAAACCAAGGACTACACTTTGCATCCAGAAAACTATGAAGACCCAAGCCGTTTCTACGAACGCGACTCGGGCCTTGGGGGCTACATATACGCTACAGACGCAACAGGTGCAAGAAGGATTCTACGTACCTGGTGTGCATCCATCTCTACCTGGATGGCGGCTCGGAAGTCAGGCCGGGGCGCAGATGCACCCGGGACGGAGCTCGGGGGCTGGACAGTCAGCCCACCCGACGAGGAAGCCGTCGCGGTGGCGCGGGTCGTCGTCACCACCAGCGCCGTCTCCGGCTGAGGCGTGGCATCCACTGTGCCAGCCGGCACGGTGTCATCAATAGTGGCCCCCTCGGGTCGAGGGGCCACAATAACTTCGTCGCCTCCGCCGGTGGAAGGCGGAGGACTCGACGCTCTCGTGGTCGGCTCCGTGACGTGCGCGGCAGGCTCCGCCCGCTGGGAGTCGCTCTCCAGCGCGTCCTCCATGTTACTGAGGGACGCGTCCTCAGCCCTGCGACACTCGCACGGGTCAAACTCAAGATAGTGTTTCCAGTGGAACTTTGGATGAGGATCAGCAGCAGACCTGTCACCCGCAGGTGGAAGAGTTGAGGTCCGAACCCCTCGGAAGCGAGGTGCAGGCGGCAAGTCGGCACGAGCCATCGCAGGGATGTCCCGCAAGGCCTTCTGCCTCCGCTCGGCAACGACGACGCGCTGCACGGTAGCCCCAACCGATCGCTCCGGTGGCGGCGGCGTCGGGTTCGCCGACTTGGAGCGCTTGGAGTTGGGCCCAGGCGCCGGGTTCTTGGACCCGGCGCGTTCTTCTCTTCCTTCTTCTCCTTCCTCCTCATCCTCAGATAGGATGGGGATCGGCTGGTGGGAGGAGAAGGCGGCCTCGTTGCCCATGGTGGCGCTGTCGGCTTCGTCGTCAGAGTCGCACTCGACGACGTCGTTGGCGCCGGCAAGCACCGTGGGAGCGTCTCCACGGGTCGGAGGCAACCCAACAAGCGATCGAAACTCCTGAAATCGACAAAGCAGGGAGGATCGGTATAAAAAGACCAAGGAAAGGAAAGTGTTTCGAATCGTCAAGCAAAGGGACTCACCTCAGGAGCCGGATGCTTGGCGGAGTAGGCCTCCAGGCCGCCCACGATCCACTCGGGAGCCGGGTGGACTGTGACACGCTTCATCCGCAGCGTGAATTGCTCTACCGACTCGAACAATGTCGGGTCATGGCGCTGTGGGTCCCTCGTCCCCTTGTACTCGCAGATCAGCGAGGGCCAGTGTTGCAGAGGCGCGATCTTCCTCTTCACCCAAGTGGCGATGAGGTTCAGACCCGTCAGCCCTCCGTTCTTCAGCTCCTGAAGCCGCGCCATCAGCCGGCGCACCATGGGCAAGTCGGCGTCGCGCGGCAGCTCCTGAAGATTGCGAGGCCGGCTCGGCGATGGCGAGAAGCAGGGGATCCCGATCTCGCCGTCAGGCGCCGGCTCCCGTATGTAGAAGCCCGACTTCCTCCAATACACTTTGGAGGGGAGGCCGAGATCCAGGTAGTCGACATCGCCGCGGACCTGGAAGTTGAGGCCCCGCAAGGCGCCATGTCGCCGCCCTTCCCTAGCTTGCCGTGGAAGATCCACAGCCACAGCGGGAAGAACGGGGCGCACCCGAAGTAGCCCTCGCACAGGGTGACGAAGCAGGCGAGATGGAGGATCGAGTTGGGCGTCAAGTCATGCACCTGAAGCCCGTAGAAGTCCAAGAATCGCCGGAAGAACTCCGACGTGGGGAAGCCCAGCCCGTGATTGAGGAATGCGAGGAAGGCGACGAACTCGCCCGGCGATGGCCGCGGGCGAGGATCCGCGGAGGCGATGAGCCACCGACGCTCCGACGCCGGCGGCAACAAGCCCTCGTTGGTAGCTTGCTCCAGCGCCTGCGCCGTCACCGACGACCTCTCCCACTTGTTCTTGGGCGCCACCATCTTGGCCGGAAGAGAGGCGGAGGAGCAAGAGTGTCCAATGGCTGCGGCGGCAATGCGGCGAAGAACTCAGGCGCGAGCTGCTCGAGAGAGTGACGGCGAGCGCAAGGAAGAAATGGAGAATGAAGTCACCAGCCGCACTCCCCTGTCGCTTTAATAGGCACGGTGAGTGGAGCCGTTACTGCAGTAAATGGTGCCGCCCACGTCGTCCATGTCGCCCACTATCGCCACATCGCACGACTCCTCGATTCCCGCGCGACGCCTCGGTTTCCACGGGAGCGTGCCGAAAAATGCGGCTCAGATTCGGCCACGTCGCTCTGTCACGACGTTGTGGACCGATGGATCGGGCGCGTGCGGGTCAAGGAGCGTCATCATTGCTACTGCTCCATCCCGAGGTGGAGGCAGTCGATGAGCCGTCAAGTCCCATCAATCGACTCGGCGCCAGACAGACAAACACTACCGGACAAACGGTCAAAGATGTCATGGCGTCAGACGGAGAAGGCAGGGAGACAACCCGCACCGAGGCGAGTCGGGATGGCAAACGTCCCAACGGGCACAAGCCGGCATCAAACAAAAACTTGAGTTAGACCGGACGTTAAAAGCCAAAATCCACCACTCCGAGCCATTGTTTTCTTTTCTCTATTTCAGGAGTTCATTCAACGACACGACCCGGAAATTCGCAAGACGAAGACCAAGCCGGAGACGAGTCCTTGACGAACTCGGGGGCTAATGATGGGGGGATGCCCAACCGGGTAGGCCCAGAACCCCGAGTCAGCCTTCAAGGCCGGGTGGCCCAAAGCCCACCCGGTGTACATCTTCCAGGATACCGGGTCCCCGAGGATCCCGGTATGATGGCTCGGGGAGGCGGCAGCAGATATCTTCGAATCAGTCTGCGATTATGTATCCCAAAGAGAGCGCTCCACGAAGCCACACTTGTAGGCAGGATAGCTAGCGCCGCCAGCGAAACCCGTCATTCCCTGTAAACCCTAGCCGGCTCCCTATATAAAGCCGGCAAGGAGCAACCCTAGAGGCAGACTCATCTCATTCCATAGCCTCCGGAGCACCCGCAAGCTCTGGTGCGCACACAATTGTACACCCCATTCAGATCCAAATACATACAAGCAGGAGTAGGTCTTTACCTCATACAGAGGGGCCGAACCTGGGTAAACTCTGCGTGTGCAACCTCTTTGTGAATCCTACGTCGCCTGGCTCACACCCGAGTTAAGCCACCCCGTATGGCATTTGCCGTGATTACCCCACGACAGCTTGAGTCTTCTTGAAATATGCTGGGGAGATCCATGGGAGCCTCCCCATGCTTAAGCTCTTCATTCTTCTTGATCCTATTATATCATCCTTCTCTCTTGACCCTTGAATACTTCCGTCACACCAAACTCAAAGTAGATCTCATTAGAGGGTTAGTGCATAATAAAAAATTCACATGTTCTGTAAAGACGCAATATGATTTATTACTTTAAACATTAGTTACAGCCACTGATGTTATGTGAAGCTCTTCCACCCACAAAAGAAATTCACTCAACACTAGTAAAAGAGAGAATGCGAAAAATAAAAAGGCATAATCTGTCTAAAACAGAACAGTCCGCAAAGACGAATTTTTTCGAGGCACTTACGACGCTCAGATCGAGAAACTCTGAACTAATGAAAGTTTCAGACATTCATAAAGATTACGCACAAAAATGTTCAGATTTTTTTAACAATCTGGTGATTTTAGGAATTTTGTACAGTGAACATCAAAAATCTGTTTCTGCCCAGCAATCAAAATTAAGCATCATCTTATCATTAGAGGCTACTCTTGGCACAACAATGCGAGAAAATAAAGATACAAAGGAGTTGCTACAGAAGTAAACAAACTCCTTGACTCAATAAAAGAAAAATTGCAGAAAAATAAAATGGGTTGCCTCCCATAAGCGCTTTTCTTTAACGCCTTTTAGCTAGGCACAAAGCATGCATCAAGTATTACCAAGTGAAGAAGCATCAACATTGAGGTCGGAAGTTTTCTCAACAATGCAATTTATCTTGCCTATCTAAGTTTCGGAATTCCCTTTCTCAATACCTCTAGGCTCATCATTTTCATCAAATGGGTTCTCAGGAACAATCCAATCAAAATTCTTTTCTAGTGCCTCCTGCATTCCTATAAGCTTAAAAGGTATAGGTATTTTAACTCCCCCCTCACCATTAGTTTCCTTAGTGTACTTGATCCTCTCTTTTTCAAGTTTTTCAAGTGTATTAACAACGTCAATACAATAACCAAGCATCTTGTATTTAATAAAAACTTTTCTAGCTTCCCTAGCAACATTACCAAATTCTTTAAGTAGGGTTTCTAAAACAAAATCTTTCTTTTCACCATCTTCAGTATCATGGAGTTTTAGAAACATGTGCTGCATTATGGGACTAAGGTTGACAAATCGAGCTTTCAACATGTGAACTAGAGAAGCTGCAGCAATTTCATAATTTGGAGCAAGTTCTACCAAGGATCTATCTTCAAAATCTTTAACCATACTAACATGATTCAAGAATTCCTCAATGTTATCTCTTCCAATGATAGACCCACTACCCACAAATATTTATTTTAAAGTGTACTTAGGGAGAAGCATGATGAAATAATAAAAACCAAACAAAAAATAAACTAGATGCAAGTAACTAATTTTTTTGTGTTTTTGATAAATGAAAGCAAACAAGATAAAATAAAATAAACTAAGCAAGACAAAAACAAAGTAAAGAGATTGGAAGCGTGAAACTCCCCTTGCAGAAGACTGCTGTCTCCCCGGCAACGGCGCCAGAAAAATAGCTTAATGACGTGAAACACACGTTCGTTGGGAGACCCCAAGAGGAAGGTATGATGTAGTCAGCAGCAAGTTTTCCCTCAGAAAGAAACCAAGGTTATCGAACCAGTAGGAGCATCAACTCTTCAGAAGATTGTCAACGGCGCCAGAAAAATAGCTGTCGCAGGGAGTCTGGACTGTTGACATGGAATCTGCACACAACACAATCAAACTACTTTGCCCCAACGAAACAGTGAGGTTGTCAATCTCACTGGCTTGCTGAAAACAAAGGATTAAACGTATGGTGTGGAAAATGAGTATTAAATTGCAGAGAATGAAAAAGGAACAGTTTGCAGTTTGTGGTTGTTTAATCAGTGTAAAAGAATGGACCGGGGTCCACAGTTCACTAGTGGTGTCTCTCCATAAAAGATAACTAACATGTTGGGTGAACAAATTACAGCTAGGCAATTGACGAATAGTGAGCGCATGACAATGCATATACATGACATGTTGACTACTATGATATTTAATTGGGCATTACGACATAATACATAGATCGTTATCCAACAGCATCTATGACTAATAATCCACCGCCGGGTTGTCATCCGAGTCCCCCATTGGTATTAAGTTGCAAGCAACGGATAATTGCATTAAGTAAAGTGCATAATGTAAACAAACACATATGTCCGTGGACATAGCATCGTTAGGTTATCCCTAGTGGCAACAGCACATCCACAACCTTAGAACTTTCTGTCACTGTCCCAGGTTAAACGGAGACATGAACCCACTATCTAGCATAAATACTCTCTCTTGGAGTTACAAGCATCTACTTGGCCAAAGCATCTACGAGTAACGGAAAGCATGCAAGATCTTAAATAACATATAAGATAGATTGATAATCAACTTGACATAATATTCAATATTCATCGGATCCCAGCAAACACAACATGTAGCATTACAATAATATGATCTTGATCATGTAGGGCAGCTCACAAGATCTAAACATGATGGCACAAAGTGGAGAGACAACCATCTAGCTACTGCTATGGACCCATAGTCCAAGGATGAACTACTCACGCATCACTCCGGAGGCAGGCATGGCGATGTAGAAGCCTCCGGTGACGATTCCCCTCTCCGGCAGGGTGCCGGGAAGAGTTCTGAACCCTCCCGAGCTAGGGTTGACGACGGCGGCGTCTCTGGAACTTTTCGTGGATATTTGCTCAGGTACTTAGGGTTTTCGCGTCGGGGGGAATAAGTAGGCGAAAGGGCGGCAGCTGCGGACCCCCGAGGGTCCCACACCACCCCAGGGCGCGGCAGAAGGGGGCCCGTGCCCTGGTATCGTGTGGCCTCCTGGTGGCCCTCCTCTGCTGCTCCTTCGCTCCGTCAGGCGTGTTCTGGAAAAATAGGCACCCCGTGTAGTTTCGTCCAATTCCGAGAATATTTCCAGACTAGCTTTTCTGGAATACAAAAACAGCAGAAAACAGGAACTGGCACTTCGACATCTTGTTAATAGGTTAGTCCCAAAAAATGTATAAAAGTGATATAAAGTAGATGCAAAACATGTAGCAATTGGTATAAAATAAGCATGGAACATCAAAAATTATAGATACGTTTGAGACGTATCAGCCACCACTGGTAATGGTTGACAATATATGCAATGAATTCATGTTCATACATACATGCATAGATTGTGGGAGAGTTTGCTCTATATATGTTGTTGGACTAACATCACATACTTTTGTAGTATTTGATGTTAGTACAATTAGCTCTTGCTCGTTAACTTCCATATTATAAACCCTCTCAAAAGAGATTGTCATCAATTATCAAAATGGGGGAGATTGAAAATGCATGTGCCCTCATGTGTGGTTTTGGTAATTAATGACAATCTCTATGGACTAATGTTTGTATTGAGATATCTTTATAGATCTTGTCCATGGGAAAAGATTGGAGTTCATGTGTTGGACTCTAGAAGAGTATATGATAACCAAGGTAATATCCAAGAGTTTATATGAAGAATGGTCATCGATCTAGAGTTGAGCTTATTGCAAGCATGGCTTGGAAAAGGGGATTGAGTGAACTTTCATGTTTATCTCCAAGCCATCATATACATCAAGAGAAGAAGATGAAGTGCAAGTGGATACATGAAGACGGTGCTTAGCAAGGCTCTCCCATAACGGAGTATGGGGGAGCATTTGAAAAGTCTTCATCAAGCATGTGCTAGCAAGCACAATCAAGAAAGGTGTTCCAACTTGAGGGCGTCAAGATCGTCTTCATCTAGCTCAAGTGGAATGCGCAAGGCAAAGGTATGATCTTGATAGGTTTTCTATTTTACCGGTCTCATGGTGTTAGTGGGAGACCGGGTTATAGGATAGACGACGTATTATCAAGAGGGGCTCTCAAGTGAGTAACTTGATTGCATCTTTGTGAAGAGCTCAAACCTTTGCACACTTGTCATCATATTTCTTTGTTCTTATTTAGCTTTTCTCCTTGTTGGGTTTTAGTGCTTGTTGTGATCTTCATGACAAGCCCAAGTACACTGAAAACGGATTTCGTATGGAAAACTTGTTGCATTTTCGCTTTTGAAGGTTTTGCCTATTCGTCTTTTATAGAGAGGTTTTACCTTTCTACATTTGGCTTTAACCTCACATGATGGACTATGATGTTTCTCTGCATAATCTTGAAGAGCTCTTTGTTGCGATTCCAACGAGCCCAAGATCATCGAAATCGGAGTCCGGATGAAAAAGTTATTGAAGTTTTTGTTTTGCTGTTTCTGTCGGATTTCAGAAAACCGGATATTCCGGTCCAAACTTGAACAGGAATATCCGGTGACCACCAGAAGGTTTTGAACTGGGCCGGAAATTCCGGTCCAAACTTGAACCAGAATATCCGGTTCGCGTTTTTTCCTGCAACGGGTCTATTTCGTGGGGTCCTATAAAATGCCCCCTTCTTCCCCAAAGAGACAAGCTTTGGCACTCTCTTTCCTCCTCCATTGTTGACCTCCAAAGTTTTGTGTTCTCTCAATTCCTCTCATGATTCTTGCATATCTTTGAGAGATTTGAGAGAGGAGATCTAGATCTACAATTTCACCAATCCATTCCTCCTCTAAGTGAGGGGAACCTATTAGATC
Source organism: Poa pratensis (assembly GCA_947311845.1). NCBI lineage: Eukaryota > Viridiplantae > Streptophyta > Magnoliopsida > Poales > Poaceae > Poa > Poa pratensis. The sequence continues at coordinate 15,389,032 of CAMZMU010000069.1, forward strand.
TTGATCTTGGAGTTCCATTTGTTGAGTTCTTTGTTCTTCCTCTCTTCTCCCCCACAAGAATTAGTTGCTTTTGGTGGGATTTGAGAGTGAAGGACTTGAGCACTTCTTGTGTTCTTGCCATTGCTTTTGTGCATCGGTTTGTGGTGTCCACGAGGATTCGTGGAAGTGATAGTTCGTGAGCTTGTTACTTTTGGGTCTTTGGACCCTAGACGCCTTTTGTGGCAGTTGAGGCCTTTTGTGGCCACTTGGGAGCTCCCAATCCTTTTGTGGGTTGTGCCTCAAGATTGTTGTAAGGGACTCGATTTCCGCACAAAAGGGAAATCAATAGTGGAAGGTGAACCGAGCTTTTGGGCAAGGTTCATCGGAGAATAGGGTGAGGCCATTTGTGGCGTTTGAGTTTGAAACTCATACCCTCCAACGAGACGTACTCCCCTAAAAAGGAGGAACTCGGGAATACATCCCCGTCTCCACGTGCCTCGGTTATTTCTATACCCGAGCTCTTTACTTATGCACTTTACATTGTGATAGCCTTCGTGCTTGAAGTATTCAATATTGCTATCACTTTGTTGCTTGTCTTGCTTAGCATAAGTTGTTGGTGCACATAGGTGAGCCTAGTTGATGCATGTAAAATGCATACATGAACTTTACATTTTATTACATGTTATTCCATGTTATTTGCATCATATAAGGGATATATTCATGATTTATATTGAGTTTTGGGATAATTAACAACTTCCCCATTTTTCTGGAATTAACCCTGCGCTGTCAGAAAACCCCTTTTTTCTATATTTTGATGTTTCAGGGACCCAAACGACGTCCAAATGACGTGAAACTTTACGGGGATCACTTTTTTTGGAAGGAACGAAACGTAGGCGCAAAGGAATCGAAGAAACGGAGACCAAAAGGCAGAAAGGGGTGGGCCCACGCGGCCAGATTCCCTGACCGCGTGGGGTCCCCCATCCTAGCCCCGGGCCTCCACTGCCGTCGATCTTTCTTCCCGAAGCTTCGTCTTGACCTAAAAACGTCTATATATAGACCCCCCCCAGGGCTTTCGCGAAAAGGAGGCGGCGGAGAAACACGAAACACACGAAACAGAAGACAGAAGGCTGCCGCCGTAGAAGATCGGAGGGGGGAAACGCTGCCGGAATCACCTCCGGAAGGCTCCTCCATCCCCCTCCGGAGTCTCCATCAACACCAACGTCAAGACCAGAACCATCTCCATCACCATCTTCGTGATCCACTTCATCCCCCTCATAGTTTGAGATTGTTGAACCCTAGCTATTGTTTAAGTGCTATTCTACCTGTGTATGATTAGCTACTTGTCATTGTTTTGTGGTGAGACTATATTTTCAGATTGTGTTGTATCATTTATACCACTGAATCACATCATGTCTTCACGTTGTGAGTAGTTCTCTCATGTTCCTGGGGGCATAGGATGGATTGGCAATGATCTATATATAACATGTGTTGGTATTTTGTCTAGTGTTTATCTTTTTATGTAATTCTATGATGGTGTTGTGCGAACGTCGACTGCACATCACTTCACCTAGATGGGCTCATAGGAGAACACCGTAGTGTAATGGAGTGAGGGAGACTTGGGAGGACATGTAAACCTGAGACCGAATTATGAAGTTACTTTATGAGGGGATTAATATCGGGGACCTTAGAGTGTAATGCTATGGTGGGATTTTATATCTTAATAACTCTTGTGCAGTCATTTACTTGGCCACAAGATCCATCATAAGAGGTTTAGTATATTTATTTAGCTATACCTAATAATGGCTCCGTCCTAAGAAGATTAAAACTTGACAAAATGCTACTTTGTTGTTCTAGAAATATTTATGCCATGAAGTCTAGGTAGCCCTTGGGAACGTTCTCCACTTATAAGAAATACACACTTGAGCTTGTCCTCTTGCTGCATAGAGGATTGGGCTTTTCTCTCTTTGAGAGCTGTCACCTGCTACTATTTGTCTGCTGCATTTTTACTGTCTTGCAATTATACAACCGAAAACACCAAAAACACTTGCATCTTTTATTGTCAATTTATCATTCTTACTAACCAATACCTTCAGCTCCTCGTGGGTTCGACAACCTTTTCTATTCGAAAGGTACTACAATTGATCTCCTGCACTTGGGAGTCATCAAGATACTTTTCTGGCGCCGTTGCCGGGGAGCGTAGCGCTATTGGTAAGAAGTTTGGTAAGGAAACTTGAAAGGTGAATTTTATTTACTGTTTTGTCTCATCGCTACTATGGCATTTATGAATCGTGCTTCGCTGCATCTTGCTTTATATGAAAGTGCTTATGCTAATGCTCCTAAAGTGGTTGAAACTACTGTGTCTGAGGTACCTAAAGTGGGAATTAAAATTCCCGTTGATCATGTTAAAAGAGTTATGAAAAATCTATTTACAGGAGATGGAACTAAGTCTGCACGTGAACACGTGGAGACAATTGAAGACATATGTGGTTTATTTAGGCTTCCTGGTATTTCTGATGATCAGATAAAAAGGAAGCTATTATATTTGTCTTTATCTGGTAATGCTCGTATTTGGTTCAAGTCTTTGGATGAAGAAGTTACTATTGTATGGAGTAGTTTGAGGAAGGTTTTTCTTAAATATTTTACTCCTAAAGAAAGAATTATTGCTGCCACGGAAAGTACTAATATTTTGCAGGAAGAGGAGGATAAAAACCTAAGCTTGGGGATGCCCGTGCAACCCCAAGGAGATGATGAAAATGATGAACAACTAGAGAATGAAGAGAAGAAACATCCACCTTCACCACCTATGGATGAGGGTAACACTCAAAATCTTGTTGATGATAAACTTTGCTTTTATGATTCTGATGATGAGGAGGACTATCAACCTATGCCTAATGAGAACATTATTGATAATAATTTTAAAAATGATGAGGAGTATGGTTTAGACATGCTATATGATAATGCTTTAGATGATGGTCCTATGCCTATTGATAATTCTCCATGTTTAGAACTTGTTACTACTTCATGTGAGGATAAAAATGATATACTTGCTGTTGGTAAAAATACTCTTACTTATGAGAGTCCTACTTTATTTTTGAACTCTCCTATTCACACCGTGGAGGAGAAGCTTTTATATGTTGAAAAGTACTTATGTGGGCTGAAATTATCTTACACCAATGACCATTTCACCCATAACCATCATGTTGATAGTGCTTCTTGCAATTATTTTGAGAGAGGAAAACACACTAATAGCTCACATGTAGTTTTAATAATCCTCTATATGTTCCTAAGTTTGCAAAGTTGCACCAATCTAATAGTTCTTTTATCAAATTTGCTTCCACTACTTGTAACTATTATGAGAGAGGAAGAAAGACTTATCTTTATGTTTCTATGTTATTTAAAATGCAACCTACTGATCACCACATGCATTGGTTACCACAAAATTGCTGCTATTTATTCATATATAAAATGCCAATGCATAGGAAGAGTTAGACTTAAAAGTTAATGGTTTAATGTTTTGTGGTGTGCTCCTTATGCTTTCATTTCCTATTCAGTTTGGGCACACCTTTATATCATGAAAACATGTGAAACAACTTTACCTACTGTTATCTAATTGCTAGTTTAAGATTTTCACTTTATATAAAATTTGGGAAAGTAAATGAGAAGGATGAGTAATGGAGATGTTGGGGTCGACCTTGAACATGTGTTGTTCATGCCAATGGAACCATTGCAAAGTCTCTATCATTAAAACTTTTCCCAAAGCTAAAACCAAATAAAAAGAGTGTTTATGTTGTATATATTTGCTTCTTCTTTTGCCTTTGTGCTAAATCAAAAACAACAAAAATATTTTCTTTCTTCCTTGTTTGTTTCTCTTGAATTCTTTCTTGGTTCTTTTTGCTTCTTTTTGATTTTTATCTTCAGTTTCAGTTTTGGTTTTTGAGTCAAGGTGCTTGTTTACTACTGTAACATCACCTTTGTATCTTATTTTTCATCTTTATGGCAAGAATAACCTCTTTTGAGAGGTGGGATCAGACAATAGTGATTTGCTGTCCAGAAAACAGATTCCTTAGCTTCACTGCGGAAAATGTTAAAAATCACAGAAAAGGAATTTTGACCTGAAATTTTACGACAGCAATCTTCAGTTATTATTACGCATTTCATTAGTTAAAAGTTTTCTGATTTGAGCAACGTAAGTGACTCTGAAAATTCACTCTTTACGGGCTGTCCAGTTTTTGACAGATTCTGTCTTTATTTTGCATTAGCCTCATTACTTGTGTTTTGTGTGGTTCTTTTGATCAATGAACAATACACAACCATAGTAACAATAGTTAATGTTTAGAATCAAATCATGATATGTCTTTGCTGTACCTATGTGGATTTAATTTATGGAGACACTAACCCCTCTAATCAAGTTTTATGATGAGTTTTGTGTGAAGAGAATTGTCAAGTGGAAGAGTTGAGGGTGATGAACAAAGATCAAGAGGGACAAACACTCAAGCTTGGGGATGTTACCCCTAGGCTCACCCTACATATCAAATAAGTACAAGAACTCAAGCTTGGGGATGCCAAGCCACCTCACTCCAACCATCTTGATACCAAGTAAGTAAGCCTAGCTATATGGCTATAAAGAAAGCGCTTTACGGGAGGCAACCCGGTTGTTTTATTTTTGATTTTCTTTGTGTCCTCTTGCTGTAACAAGAGACTTAGTTTTTAGTTTTGTTTCTGGAATTTTTAATAAAGTGCCAAGTTTTACCCGTTTTGGTTTGAAAAAGTTGCTATTTGTATTCGGAGATTTTATTCCAGCACGAATCTGTGCACGGTATGATTTTTCATTTCTATTCTGTAACTCCGAATGAGCTGATATTTTAACTGTAGTTGCAACTTTTCATCCTCTATAATCATGAATTTTTTCAGAATTTTTCGACATATTTAAGTAGGGTAGAAAAATGCGTTTTGCTGCTGCTTTTTTCTGGACAGATTCTGTCCCATTTTGTTTGATGCATTCTTTGAACTTTTAACTTGAATCTTTTTTATCCAATTGAGTTTATAAGTAGGCATACAATATATACACTTTCTGGACATTCATATAAATTTTTGTTTAAGGATTTTATGCAGCAAGCAATTAATTTGTTATCACTACTAATGTCACCCCACAGAAAAGAAATGGGAGAAACGGTGTTTTGAAATTTTTTCACAAGGATTAGAGGAGCTGCACCAAGAGCTATCCAAGGATGGTGAAGACCATAAGCTTGGGGATGTCAAGACAACCCCACTAGAACAATGATGATGTGAAACACACGTTCGTTGGGAGACCCCAAGAGGAAGGTATGATGTAGTCAGCAGCAAGTTTTCCCTCAGAAAGAAACCAAGGTTATCGAACCAGTAGGAGCAGCAACTCTTCAGAAGGTTGTCAACGGCGCCAGAAAAATAGCTGTCGCAGAGAGTCTGGACTGTTGACGTGGAATCTGCACACAACACAATCAAACTACTTTGCCCCAACGAAACAGTGAGGTTGTCAATCTCACTGGCTTGCTGAAAACAAAGGATTAAACGTATGGTGTGAAAAATGAGTATTAAATTGCAGAGAATGAAAAATGAACAGTTTGCAGTTTGTGGTTGTTTAATCACTGTAAAAGAATGGACCGGGGTCCACAGTTCACTAGTGGTGTCTCTCCATAAAAGATAACTAACATGTTGGGTGAACAAATTACAGCTGGGCAATTGACGAATAGTGAGCGCATGACAATGCATATACATGACATGTTGACTACTATGATATTTAATTGGGCATTACGACATAATACATAGATCGTTATCCAACAGCATCTATGACTAATAATCCACCGCCGGGTTGTCATCCGAGTCCCCCGTTGGTATTAAGTTGCAAGCAACGGATAATTGCATTAAGTAAAGTGCGTAATGTAAACAAACACATATGTCCGTGGACATAGCATCGTTAGGTTATCCTTAATGGCAACAGCACATCCACAACCTTAGAACTTTCTGTCACTGTCCCAGGTTAAACGGAGACATGAACCAACTATCTAGCATAAATACTCTCTCTTGGAGTTACAAGCATCTACTTGGCCAAAGCATCTACGAGTAACGGAAAGCATGCAAGATCTTAAATAACATATAAGATAGATTGATAATCAACTTGACATAATATTCAATATTCATCGGATCACAGCAAACACAACATGTAGCATTACAATAATATGATCTTGATCATGTAGGGCAGCTCACAAGATCTAAACATGATGGCACAAAGTGGAGAGACAACCATCTAGCTACTGCTATGGACCCATAGTCCAAGGATGAACTACTCACGCATCACTCTGGAGGCAGGCATGGCGATGTAGAAGCCTCCAGTGACGGTTCCCCTCTCCGGCAGGGTGCCGGGAAGAGGTTCTGAACCCTCCCGAGCTAGGGTTGACGACGGCGGCGTCTCTGGAACTTTTCGTGGATATTTGCTCAGGTACTTAGGGTTTTCGCGTCGGGGGGAATAAGTAGGCGAAAGGGCGGCGGCTGCGGACCCCCGAGGGGCCCACACCACCCCAGGGCGCGGCAGAAGGGGGGCCCGCGCCCTGGTGGCGTGTGGCCTCCTGGTGGCCCTCCTCTGCTGCTCCTTCACTCCGTCAGGCGTGTTCTAAAAAATAGGCACCCCCGTGTAGTTTCGTCCAATTCTGAGAATATTTCCAGACTAGCTTTTCTGGAATACAAAAACAGCAGAAAACAGGAACTGGCACTTTGGCATCTTGTTAATAAGTTAGTCCCAAAAATGTATAAAAGTGATATAAAGTAGATGCAAAACATGTAGCAATTGGTATAAAACAAGCATGGAACATCAAAAATTATAGATACGTTTGAGACGTATCAAACAACACACTCTCGGTTTGCACACGTCTAACTTCTGTTTTTCGATCAAATCACTTTATCGTATAAACTTGGAGCGTCTGTTTTTTATTTGCTTTTTGTTATTTCGGTTTGTTAATAAGACCACCACTATCATTTATATTTGAGAGAGCTACTGGAAGTTTGGGTTGAATTATGTTGGATGCTATTAAATATATTGGGATAGGGATGTTTGAGTTGATTTTAAAAGATACATATAGTTGCATAATTCATGTGCTTTGAATGAATGTTAATTTGCAAGTGTGTTATCACGAGCTATCTTTTACCATGTTTAGATGTTGAATTTTAACTTTACTTGGTTTAACATGGATTGATTAGTTCTATGGACACTTATGCATGCATTTAGACGGTCAACTTTCTCCCTATTGCTAGCCCAAAAATTACAACAAGTAAAAAGCTTGTTTCCCAACACCTTCAACCAAAGTTTTTCCAGTGAGTCCACCATATCTACCTATTAGCTTTATGCTATTCCAAGTATGTTTATCATGTTATATTGTGTTATCTACATTTCTGAATTTAAATGCTTATGTTATTGATTGTCATGGGAAAAATTGGTTAAAAGCTCTCACGAACTTGATGCACAATTTACTTTTATTGCATTTAATAAGCATGAACCATTGTGATTAAAATTATGAAGTTGTGGGCTTGACAATTGTTTTGGTTGGGAGTTAGCCCATATGTGCTGTCACATGGCAAGCTTTCAACATTGCACTTATTTATATTTAGTTGATGTCATGTACTTTTGTTTATGGATGCCTATCATGGGTGAAATGAATGTGGACACTTAGTAAGTTCAAAGAGTTTGTATAAATGGTTAGAGAAATGCCTGGGCCGCTAATCTAAGCCATGCATCATTCATGGTGGAAATTTAAAGCATAACCATAATGTTCATTCAGTGATGCACCTCATAATAAAAAGCTATACCCACAGTAAATAAAAGAGTGCTGAGATTGATCATTGTCTGTTTGTCTTGTTGTTTTGACATGGGTTTGTTCATGTCAAGGGGCAAGAGGTACCCCAGTGCAGTTCTTGATGATACTATTATTACTTGCAATGACCTTTATTTGAATTTACTTTGTGGACCAAAGTGAGTAACACATGGTGTAGGTACTTGTATTCAAGGGACATGAGACATTCAACCAATACATTGTCAAGCACACCACTCATATTTGCTTTCACTTTAAACATTAATCATTCAAGATGCTATGATAGGGGTAATGAGAGCTCCACACCAATGACTACCACATTGCAAGCATTAACTTAAATAGAAGTGTTTGGAAGTTAGATGAAACTTATTCATGCTTTACCTCTACTTATTTATCTATCCAAAGTGTCCACCTTTTATATTCAGTTTTCATAAGAAGTACTCTATGACCACCATAGGATGTTTTTACTTTTCATTATGCACACATTAGGTCCATAGTACTTTCTTCTATGTTACACTTTGTGAATTTATCATTGAACATCTTTGCATTGAGTGTTTGATATCACTTCATAATTTATCTTGCATATTGTTATTCCTTTGAAGAATGAATCATTTGACTCTATGTAGCAATAGTAATCACCTTTGATATCCATTGATAGTATTAAAATGCAAAGTCCACGTTAGTTTTATCACCTTCATACTCGGGACGAGCATGGGTTAAGCTTGGTGATGTTGATGCATGTAAAATGCATACATGAACTTTACATTTTATTACATGTTATTCCATGTTATTTGCATCATATAAGGGTTATATTCATGATTTATATTGAGTTTTGGGGATAATTAACAACTTCCCCATTTTTCTGGAATTAACCCTGCGCTGTCTGGAAACCCCTTTTTCTATATTTTGATGTTTCAGGGACCCAAACGACGTCCAAATGACCTGAAACTTTACGGGGATCACTTTTTTGGAAGGAACGAAACGTAGGCGCAAAGGAATCGAAGAAACAAAGACCGGAAGGCAGAAAGGGTGGGCCCACGTGGCCAGATTCCCTGACCGCGTGGGGTCCCCCATCCTGGCCCTCGGGCCTCCGCTGCCGTCGATCTTTCTTCCCGAAGCTTCGTCTTGACCTAAAAACGACTATATATAGACCCCCCCCCCTCCCCAGGGCTTTCGCGAAAAGGAGGCGGCGGAGAAACACGCAATACACGAAACAGAAGACAGAAGGCTGCCGCCGGAGAAGATCGGAGGGGGAAAACACTGCCGGAATCACCTCCGGAAGGCTCCTCCATCCCCCCTCCGGAGTCTCCATCAACACCAACGTCAAGACCAGCACCATCTCCATCACCATCTTCGTGATCCACTTCATCCCCCTCATAGTTTGAGATTGTTGAACCCTAGCTATTGTTTAAGTGCTATTCTACCTGTGTATGATTAGCTACTTGTCATTGTTTTGTGGTGAGACTATATTTTCAGATTGTGTTGTATCATTTATACCACTGAATCACATCATGTCTTCACGTTGTGAGTAGTTCTCTCATGTTCCTGGGGCATAGGATGGATTGGCAATGATCTATATATAACATGTGTTGGTATTTTGTCTAGTGTTTATCTTTTTATGTAATTCTATGATGGTGTTGTGCGAACGTCGACTGCACATCACTTCACCTAGATGGGCTCATAGGAGAACACCGTAGTGTAATGGAGTGAGCGAGACTTGGGAGGACATGTAAACCTGAGACCGAATTATGAAGTTACTTTATGAGGGGATTAATATCGGGGACCTTAGAGTGTAATGCTATGGTGGGATTTTATATCTTAATAACTCTTGTGCAGTCATTTACTTGGCCACAAGATCCATCATAAGAGGTTTAGTATATTTATTTAGCTATACCTAATAATGGCTCCGTCCTAAGAAGATTATTAAAATTTGAGCAAATGTGAACTAAAGCCCCGACACTTTTTACAGATCGGAAGGAGTAGTATATATGGATCAACAGTTCAGGAATAAGGATTCATGATCTGAGTGCGGCTATTGAGTTATTGTGTATGTACGGTTCGGCCTAGCATTTGGTGAGGAAGTAGAACTGGAATGGATAAATTGGCTCCGAGCAAAAAACAATGTTTGAAATATCATGCATTTCAAATTATCAACTACAGAGACACCATAGAAAAGGTTCCAATCTGAAGTACATAATTACTTCACATGTCTATCATCTACTTTGAATAACCTAACATAGTGCTATGTCTAACTAAACCGAATCTCCATTGTCATAGTGACAGTAAAATCAAACTCATGGTTGTGTACAGCGAACCGGTACGGCCCTAACAAGGGAGAGAGAAGGGAGATCCGGTTTTGGTTCCCCTCGCCAGCCACGCCGATGGTCCGTCCCACCTCCGGTTGCACTTGGGGAACTGGAGCCGTACGGAACACGGCCACTCGCCGGTGGGAGGGTTTCTGGTTTTCCTTGGAGTTTTTGTGTCTTTTTTGGAATCGTGAGGCGTATCTCCTCCACGCCCTATTCTCGCTCGAGTGGTACAACTAGCACCATCGAACGCCTGGAGTTGTGTGTCAGGCGGATCTCTTGGAATCCGATCTATTTATGGTTCTCATCATTGGCGATGGTTGCTGCTTTGGTGTGCTGGCCTTAGCACGACGAATTTTCATCTGTCTATTACATTAAAGTCTACTACGCCAAGGTTTGCCCGGCTACGGTGATGGAGGGGCGAGACGACAACGTGCTTTTGGCGAGTGTTTATAGTCGTTGCTAGATAGTTCACTGACTTGATTGTAATTTTATTACTTTTGGTGATCTGTATATTGTTGTTGATAACTATTAATAGGTTAATGGATTTTTTTCGCCAAAGAAAAATCAAATCCATGGGTCATTGGCGTGTCTTAATAATAAACTAAAAGACTAAAGCTTGTTTTTTTTCGAAAAAAATAAAAACCCTGGACTCTGCATCGATTCATCCACACAACATATATTATTAAAAGCAAGGCAATATCAGACATCAACTCTACCAGGCTACCACTGGCTCTATGATAAAAGATCGAAATAAATAAACAATACACAACTCTTAAGCTAAACCCTCAAGAAGGGATCTCCACGTGCATCGAAGATGTCGAGTCCAACCACAGGTCGATTTTAGAATTTTCAACCCCAGAGCCGCATTTCGATCCACCACTTTCAACAAGGGCAGGACTCCGACGTGCGTTGACATTGCCTCCATTTAACCTACTCCCTCCGATCCATATTAATGGTCTCAACATTGTCTAGATACGGATGCATCTAGTCTAAACACTTAACTAGATACATCCGTATATAGATAAAGTTGAGCCCATTAATATGGATCGGAGGTTGTAGTTTTTTTTTTATAGAATTTCATATTTATATGTATTTAGTTAAAATAAGTTTTTAACTAACAATTATACATCATGTATAAATGTTGCCTGTGTGGATAGTGTCACTATAGCTTCCCACTCGAACCCAGCCACGGGAGTCCACGTTTCGGATGATAGCTCGTTGTAAGAAAAAACAAACGAATCGCAGCCGTTAAACAAAGCACCGACGGCCGCGGCATGGCCGTCGTCACATCGTGCTTCCGTCGCGCTACCGCCGCCGCGCTCGCACTACACCACCACCACCACCAACCGGCCTTCCTCGCCGTCCGCCTGCGGCTCCCGCGCCACCGGATCCCGGCGAAGAGGGACATGTCGTCCTCGCCGGCCGCCGGAACCGCCGCGCCGCACCAGGCCGGGGCGTGGTACGCGGTGCCGGACCTCAGCCTCCGCGACCACCGCTTCGCCGTCCCGCTCGACCACTCCTCCTCCAGCTCCCCCTCCATCACCGTCTTCGCCCGCGAGGTCGTAGAAGGTGAACGAATCGCGCTTCTTCCCTCCCCTCCTCCCAGTGGCGGCTCCAGGAATTTGCTCCTGGGTATTCATAGAAAAAAAAAACGATAGCAATATATACTATATTACTATATATATTACGGAAAATGTACAACAAGCTAGCAAGAACAATCAATACCGACGGCAATGGTCAATGCCCATATATCAGTACTGCTGCATATTACGGCAGCAAGCTAGCAAGAACAATCAATACCGACGGCAATGATCCATGACCATATATCATGCTGCCATATATGCATAATGGTAACAAAGTTGCATTATGGCAATATCTGTAGCATTTAAGAATGATTACAAATAAGCAATGAATTTGATGTAGATCAGTAGATGCGGAAGCTGTTTTCTTGCCTTCGATGTTCTTTTCCACAATGCACGGTACAAACATGCTAACACCCTTCTTCAACTATGATACTTGATCAGAAAAAAATAGATCAGCAATCTACCAAAACTGCTCTACCCTCTGAAAATCGGTAGATTAAAATACCAAATTGCAATCTACTATAAAATTAGTAGTTCTAACCACCTCGTCGTTCTAGCAAACTAGATGCAGTAGCAAGTAGAAATCTGGTCGTTCCAGCAAACTACACCAAAATACCAAGATTGCAATCTAGCACACTAGCAAACTAGGGTCTAGATCGTTCTAATCTGCACACCATAGAAAGTTAGGAGTTATAGAATAAGAGAACTAAGAGAAAACATGGACAAGGAGAATGGAACCTGGCCGTCTGTCGCCGGCTCCGCTAGCCGCTGCTTGCGATACTGGCCACGCCGCCGCCGCCGCCGCTAGGCGCTAGGTTAGGTTGGGGAACGACCAAAACAGCGAGGCACCGAGCGTCCGAGCGGGCTATCGATTGGAGGCGAACGAATCAACGAAACGAGATGGTTCTGTCTGCGCTCTTGGGCTGTGGGCTATACGGCTAGTGGACCGACATATACTAGTAATCGTTTGGCCAAATCTTGGGTATTCACATGAATACAGGGGAATACCCTGGCGCCGCCACTGCCTCCTCCCCGCTACACCGACCACGCGGGGGCCTCTCCGCTCACGGTCACGGAATTTGGGGATAAGATAGCAATGCACATCCGCTGCGGTATCGATCGATCTCAAGTAGAATGCCGCTGCTCGTTTGGTCGCTCAGTTTTTGTGGATTTTCTGTTCAGGGTCACAATACATCCTGTGGTTTTCCTAGAGAGCTTGCATCAGTAGTATATGATTTAGGAAAGTAGAGCATTGTTTGGTAGATTTGAGAATGCACCATACAGACATTGACCAACCTTTTGCATTGTCCACTGGCACGATCATGCAAAAAATTCACCATTCCAGCTTGCTTATTTAAGTTACATAGAATTTGGATTAAGTTGACGTAGACTTGGAACACAGCGTGTTGATTTCATGCTAGGGAGCTTGCTGAAGTAGTTGCTTGTTGACTTCTGTGATTGTCACTCTTCCTGCAATGAATCTACATGACTCTTTTAAGTTTATCGTTACAGCCGGCAAAGAAGAGACGCCTTTGCCTTATTTGATGTACCTACAAGGCGGGCCTGGATTTGAAAGTCCTCGACCCATGGAAGCAAGTGGATGGGTAAAGAAAGCATGTGAAGAATACCGTGTGGTATTGCTAGATCAGGTGCATTCCTATTTCTTTTGCAGATGCTCTGCACTCTTTGTTTTTGTCAACTCTTGCTCTTCTTCTTTTTTGAGATCCCTCTTGCTCTTCTTGTGCTGACACTCTTTTACTTTGCAGAGAGGAACATGATTGTCAACACCGCTGACAACATCATCTCTTTCGCAAATAACATCTGCAGCAGAGCAAGCGGAGTATTTGAAGCATTTCAGGGCTGATAACATAGTTAAGGATGCAGAGTTTATTCGTTTGCATCTCGTACCAGATGCCAAGCCCTGGACAATTCTGGGACAGGTATAGTATGTAACGTCATGTGACCTTGATGCACTTGTTCGAGTTGCATTTCTTGTTGTTGCAGCACTGTTATTTACACCGTCTGCCCTCTGCCCTTACAGAGCTATGGTGGATTTTGTGCTGTCACATATTTGAGTTTTGCTCCAGAGGGCCTGAAATCTGTCCTGTTAACTGGAGGGCTTCCACCACTAGGAGAGCCCTGCACTGCAGATACTGTGTACAGAGCCTGCTATAAGCAGGTTCAACAACAAAATGACAAGTACTATAAGCGATATCCTCAAGATATACAAGTCATTCATGAGGTCGTAAGATACTTAAGTGAATCAGAAGGTGGAGGGGTAAGCCACCCTTTGTTTGATTTTGCATTTCCTTTCCCATGTTAATTTCGAAACTTGTATCTTATTATGCAACAATTTTTTTTATCGATCAGGTTCTTCTTCCATCAGGTGGCAGGCTAACTCCTAAGATGTTGCAGTGCCTTGGACTGTCTGGTTTAGGTTCTGGTGGAGGATTTGAAAGACTGCATTACCTGTAAGAAATACATCACGTTTTTATCGTAATTTGGAAAATAACACAACTTTTCTGATATGTGCCACTCCCATTTTGTCTCGGGAAGACTCGAGAGGTGTGGGATCCTATACTAGTTCCTGGTGCAAAACAGAATATAAGCTATTACTTCCTGAAAGAGGTACTCACCATCACAATAACCCCATAATGTCGATCTTTGATATTCCTAGTGGCCAATGCTCTTGTCGTTCCTTTTTTAAACTTCAATGTTTCTAACGGGTAACCTTACTTATTTTATGTAGTTTGAAATGTGGTTAGGTTTTGATCAAAATCCTATTTATGCTCTCTTGCATGAGTCTATCTACTGTGAGGTAACTACGAAACCTGTAGCACTGTTTAGCCAGTACAGCGACATTATTCTGTTGTTCATCGTCTAGTATTTTTCATGGATGTAGGGATCTTCATCAAAATGGTCAGCCGATAAGATTTTCGGTGAATATGGAAGTTTGTTTGATCCTGTTAAGGCTACAGAAGAAGGACGTCCTGTGTATCTTACTGGAGAGGTATCCCCAGATCTTCAAGGGAAACATCATGCATTACAGTCATGTTCCTTGCTAAGTTTTTTTTTTTTTTGAGAGAGATGTTCCTTGCTAAGTTAGTAACCCATGAAGTGAAAGACATATTTTGCAGGTTATTTTCAACCAATGAATTGTCTGTTGTTTCACCTGAATATGGCAATTGGAAATACAGAATTGAATTTCATTTGCTGATCTTCCCAACGTTAACTTGGGTTGACAATGTTCTTTTTAGAAAGGGATGGTATACAGGGCAAGAACTCTCCTAGTTTAACTATTAACACTACCTTTTCAGTACCTTGGTAACCTTCAGATAATCCATGTTGAGACTGAACTATTCAGTGAAGAGGACACCGCGTAACAGCATCCGTTGAGTTGATATCATCGCTAAGATTTATTACATCTAACATGTATTCATTTCCGAAACACAGATGGTATTTCCATGTTTCTTCGACGAAATCAATGCTTTACGACCCCTAAAGGAGGTTGCCCATTTGTTAGCTGAAAAGGAGGACTGGCCTCCATTGTATGACATCAGCGCTTTGAACAACAATAAGGTTCAGTCTTCTTCCTAAGATTATATCCTCCATATTTTAAAAAAGAGACTGGCAACTGCTTAGTTTCATCGTGGGTGTTCGGCGCGCCAGTTGCTTAGAGTTTTATTGTAGGTGCTTAATTTCACCCCAGAATTTGCCTGCTTTCTTATATGTCTTGACATGTGTTATGTTCTGAATTTAATTTCTATAGCATTTGCTTAGAATGTACTATGTATAAAACAAAAGAAACGTTAATCTTCTACATATTCATGGTAGTGCTATCGCACCACAAGGTTTGGTAGCGAAAGAACTTTATGCTTGTTTCCATCTGATGCATGGTCTATGGCGGCACGCTGCAGGTTCCGGTGGCCGCTGCCGTGTACTATGAGGACATGTACGTCAACTTCAACATTGCCAAGGAAACGGCCTCCCAGATCGCCGGGATCCGGCTGTGGGTGACCAACGAGTACATGCACTCGGGCCTCCGTGACGGTGGCTCCCTCGTCTTCGAGCATCTCATGGGTCTTTTGAAGGGCAAGAAGCCTCTGTTTTAGAGCCGCGACAATAAGCATTTCGTTTTCTCGTAGTCAAGAACTGAATAACTACAATTCCTGGTAAAGATTTTGAAAATTTGCACAGATCACTTTTGTCGTTCCAGACATACATGCGGACGTTGGAATTAAACTGGGCTATGCAAAATTCGTTAAAATCCTGTAACAGAAACATGTCATACTGAACTGATACACCTAGGCCTTATCCTCTCGCGACCTCTGAGGCGATAAGAAGGCGGCCGTCTCTTCCCCACCTCGCCGCCGGCCAGGCCGGTGGTTCCCTCCCTCTCCGTCTGCCGCTGCGGTGGCGGAGAGTGGGGGAACCCCGGTCCTGCGACTCCGGCCAGTTTCCTGTAGATTAGGTGTGCGTGCCCTGCGGACGGCGTCGAAGACGGTGGCGTCGGCGTCGGCGTGCTGAGCTTCGTCCTCCCCCTCCTTTCCCCGTTCCGGCCGTGGTGCCGGGGAGGCCGTGGAGGTGGTGCGTCAGGTGGCTTCCCCCTCCTTTCCTTCTTCGGCCGTCCGTGGTGGTGTGGGGAGAAGGTGGTGGGTGGCGGCGACCTGTTTTTGTTCGGTGGTGGTTCTGGAGGTCCTCTTCGTCGTTCTCGCTCCGGCCGGCCGCAGCGGCTGGAGGTGGTTGGTGGCTGGCGCGGGTGGTCCTTGCCGTGGCGGAGGCGGCTGGTTGCTGGGTGGAGGCGGGATGTTGCTGCTGTGGTCGAGTGCGTTCATCGAGGCTAGGTTCCGTCGCCTGCGGCGGACGGCTTCTGCGGCCGTCTACAAAGCGTGGCGGTGGCTTCTTCCCGGCGGTTCGAGGTACGGCGTCTCCGGCGACGGCTAGGAGGGTTGGGAGCAGCTGAGGATCCGTTCGTGCTTTCTTCGACAGCAGGAGGTGGTTCTTGCACTTATTCAGGGCCTCGTTGTATTTTCTGTTTCTTTGTGGTCCTTGTTGTAAAGTGTGTGAGCTGTCTTGTATTTGGTTCGGATCCTTTCCTCAAAAAAAAAGAAACATGTCATACTGAATAATTAACTTCGGGACAAAGAAAAACGTAGAAGCCGAACATATCCGTTTATACTTTGAAAGGAGGTCAATTTAGAAAAATGAGCTGTACCTAGGAGGAACTAGGGACCAGATTTTTAATAGGAGGTGGTGAGGCTCAAACCCTGGCTGGCTAGCTCAACAACTCATGTGCTAGCCAGTAAGACTCAGGGCCTTTCTCAAAGGAGGTGCAGCCAAAGCAAGCTCTGCCACCTCCGGAAGCTCTTCCGGGTGTCAGAAAAAACCCTCCAGTATTTTGTATGTGAACACGAGCATTCTTTGCAGAGGTGAGCCAGTCTTGCAAGAGAGACAATGCTGGGGTAATGACATATTGGCAGTGAGTTTTCGTGTACTAGTGACATATTTTTTGTATGGCATATATGCATATCAACGTTCCACACAAAAATCTCTGCGAGTGGTACATAAGCAAATTCTCTACTCATTCTAGCTTCTTCGTAGTGAATTAGCTCTCACCGATTGTCCTAAAGACAGTGTATTATTACAGAGACAAAATTTTGAGCACCTATGAAGAACTAGATGGCTATGTATTAATCTTCCGTGCTGTTGCAGCAAAGGTGAACCAGCTCTCTCTTGGCTCAGAATAAAACATGAGCCATGCACCACCAGCCACGGTGCTGAGTTGAGCTTCCATCTGACGCCCGTTGCAAGCTGAAATCGTGATTAGGGATCTCCAGCAGAACTGTGCTTCTTTGCGCTCAGTGTACCGGCGTAGCTCAGGTTATCTTACCATGGCTGACAGCCAGAAATGCAGGTGCCAAGAACTTATTTGGCCCCAAACAACTTTTCGTGTTATACCAAACTTGTTAGACGACCAGTTGCTGTCCCTTTCCTTCGTCGACGGCGCTTTTGTTGTGCTCTGCAACTGAGGTACACCATAAGGCCTGCGTGTTGGAGAAGCAGATGAGCAATTACGCACGCCTTTCTCATATATTTGATATTGAGTATTATTATACTTACAAGTAGTGGCAGCAAAACAAGGTACCATCCATTGGCTTGCCACTAACATTCCTATGTCAACCTGCACAATAGTAGACTAGTAGTCAGTGCCACAAAGCCAGCAAGCTCAAGACAATGGATGAAAGAAAGGAAAAGAAGAAAAGTGTTGCTTGACAAGAGAGACATGATACCTCTTCATGACTAAGAAAGCCAAAGTAATCTCTTTTATCATAAAACTTATTAGCATTTGGTGTTGAGAGAGTTTTTTGCAAGCCAGCTTCATCTTGTCTGTTCTCAGAAGCTTTTATTGTTAGATTGGGAGTACTAGAAACTTCACTCTCTTGGCACTCTGGCAGCTTTCTTGTTGTCCCTGTTGGTTGAATACCATAACCTTTTGTTCCCCAAACTTCAAACCGGGAATCTTTGTGACAGACCAATTCCTTGCCAGCAACAGTTGAATACGTTGAAAAATTTACATCGGGTCTACGCAAGGGTTGCTGGATGTTCTCAGAAACAGGAAATTTCAACTGAGCTGCTTCTGAGAAAAGGATGGGATCTCTGACTCTGTTCCCAGCAAATTCCACAATTTTTCTCAGTAGCCAATAACAGTTTGTTACCATGTGACTACTGTCAAGACAATTCGAATCTCCATATACTGCAATTCTCCCTTCGCCTGCTTCAATCATACCAAGAATCGAGTAGAGCTGACAAGGAGAAATTAATAAGCCTTGGATACCAAATTCATATGGCAATGTTACATAGTGTAAAATTTGAGAAAAAAGTATTCTGTAGCGTCGAAAGGGTCCAGCAAACTATTACTGTGGATAAAGTTGTGTTACCAAAACAAAATACAAACTTGTATCACAAGGAGCCACTTAGCCACTATCAAACTATAATGAAGGTAAAACCGTCACAACAAATATGCTACCTATCTGCTCCAACTATAGCTTTTTATGAGTTAGCCATTATCATCTTCCTCAAAGTCTAGAAAGGAAAGGCGGGGCACTAAGAGCAAGCCCTACAGTGGACTATTTTGTTTGAACTGAATGCAGCCAAGTGTGTGTGTGTTCCTGAGGGTTTTAGTTGGGTTTTATTCTTTCTTTTGATGAAAATGCCCGTTCTGGCTCAAATTTTGTACGTTGTTTTGCTCTCTTGCTTAATGAAAAGATGTGAATTGCTTTTGCACATTCTCCTGAAAATTCATCTTCATCAGGTACAACTAATATAGCTGGATATACACGGATATTGACTGAAAATTCTAGTTAAAAATCTAGATTACACCCTTTGCAACATAAACCTGAACTTCAATAGTCACGTACGATGAGAAATTCCAAAACCAACGCAAATAACCCCCTAGTCTGGTGTTGGAAGCAGTTTTGCCAGTGTACGATGACTGATACCCAAGCAGGCTATTAAAGTCGAAGGGTCATAGCAAACTGGGGTTGTCTGGAACGTCAAGGTAGCAAAATCATTTGTTTAGCTCATTTAATTGTAGTAAATCTAGCAGTATAAATAGCTAGAGCTTCTGTTTAACCAACAAAGTGTTATATGTTCAAGGGGCAACCATCATGAGGTTTACATGATCCGCGTAGCTAGCTCCTAACCCACACGCACAGGTAAAAAATTATCCAACTAAAAGGGTAATACTACCACCGTATCAAAATATAAGATGTTTAAGCATTTTTGTGATACGGATGTATCTAGACGCGTATTAGTGTGTACATTCAATCATTTCAGCATGTATGTAGTCCATATGGTAATATCTAAAACATCTTATATTTCAGTACGGATGTGTAGATGCTAACCTTGCTCTTTTCCTGGGACTGGGAGTTTTGTGTATCTGGAGTGAGCTATCCTGTGCAGTTTTGGAGTTTTCCTGTAGTTCGAAGCTATGCAAAAAACCTCCTGCTGGGAACTGCACTATGTCAGTCCCAGAAGCATAGTGAGACTGCTCACCATTGATTGAGAAGTCGCCACTCAGTATTTTGTCCCCAAAAGCAATGCCAAATGGTGCCAAAAGTTCGTTAAGCGCAGGAATATTTGCACCTCCAGTAATCGGAGTCCACCAACTGCGGGTATTTTCATCAAAGAATGTCATCTTTACCATTGTATCAACATGATACCACTCAGCAAAAACAGCAAGGCCCAGCCCTTTATGTACAACATCATCCCTGAGTTTCTGAATTTCTTCACTGAAGTACTCGTCCTCGAGATCAACCATGAGCAGTGTACCATAATTGCTAGCATCAAAGCAGGTAAGTGGTGACCCAAGGGTCTCAATATAGTATCCTGCATCTCTCAGCATGTTGAACAGTATGTGGAAATTTGTGTGCAGGTGATCACCATGCCAATCAAGGATATCGTTATGCACATTAAGTGAATCCCTTGGAACATATCCAGATGGGTACTTGATGTTATGAAATTGGTCCCACAGTATTCTTCTTGACCTAACAGGTGTTGGAATAACAATGATCTTCAGGTAAAGAACACACGTACTACTTCGTGGGCTGCTTTCCCCCTGAGCAGCTGGGCTGTAAATCGACAGAGTAACATTGCCACTAATTATACCTGAAAACTGAGAATCTTCGCCTTTAACTTGCATGTGCAGGGCAAGGTACCCTGTCCAAGGCCAGATGGTGTCAGAGTACGTGAAGTGAACACTAAGAAGATTGCCCACATCTTCATATGGCTGCCATACAGGTGGATCCTTGACATAACCAATCACTCCCATCCCGTTCAGAATTGTAGCATTGAAGACCACTGGCATGGCTCCAGCGTACAGAGGTTGACGACAAAAAGGCCAGAAATATGGACATTCGGTGAAGTCAAGTGTGTTAGGAAATATGCTTGCACGTGGTTGGTAATTTTTCAATATTTCATATGACTGCCAGCTGGAAAAGGATGGTAGATAAATGAGCATGACTTAAGCAAACAATAAAACAAAAGAGCTGGCAGGGATACATTTGAAAATGCCCAACACATCGTAGACCTACGAAGAGTAACAGAGGCAAGGAACTTACAGATCAAGCTTGCCTGCACCCTGCTCATATATGTTTGGCCCCAAAAGCTTAGAAGCGCCCTCAACAAGGGCCTGTTTCATACTAGCAGGGTTAAGGATGGATTTCCGCTTGTCTTCTGGTATAACACTAACAAGTAGGCATACTACTCCAGCAACCACCGGGCTTGCAACACTGGTACCTGAAAGGGTCTTACAGCCTGTGCTGATCTTAGAACCCATTATATCACGACTATATGCGACAACATCAGGTTTTACGCGGCCATATCTGGAAAATTGAAGGCATACATTCTGAGGATGATATTTCCAAAATGCAAGAAATGAAACGAGTGTAAGAGCAAGATTGCTTAGAACTGTAAAAAAGGAATCATCACTACAGAACATGCATCGCCTTTGTAACATCAAATTATTCGGTTCAATTTTTTGGTAACAATTACAAGCTAGGTATAACTAATGCATAAAACTTAGGAATATGGAAATTAGTTTTTCTCACCACATTTCACAAAAAAAACATAGATATGTCACACTAACATTCCAAGCAAGAAAATCTCATAAAAGGCGCAGATGTTGAGATATGGCACGCTAAATAACATGACGTAATTGCAGCCATTCAAGAGTCATTTCATTGAAAATACAGTCACCAGTCTGGAACTTGAGTACTTGACATGAATAATTTTGCTTTACCCCAAAAAACAACATTGCGCGTATTGGCTTAGGAGGAACCACATATGAGATAGCCAAGTTTCGTAAGCAAAAACCCAGCAAAGACCTTTACCGCCCTCACAAAGACGAAAATATGAAATGTCTGTAACCTAAAATTTCAAGATAGGACAGATATAGGAAAGTCACAACTATGCTACAGCTTTATAGGCTTTGCACACTGTTCTATTGTACTCTTGCCAATGAACGCTTCTTCAAGAAGACTAAAAGGGCCCACCAAAATTGCCTTTGTGGATATAAAAAAAACCAGTGACAACCCAAGAAAACAGTACACTACCAAGTTAGAAAAACTTACCCATGAGGAAGTTCCCAGGTAGTCATGCCTCTAGACGAAAATGAAGCTATATGGTTGTTGTAATCAATACCACCAACACCAATGACATCGCTTTGATCAGCTGGGTTATTTAATGTTCCATAGAGCGGACCATCATTGCCAATAGCTGATACCATAATAATGTTGTTTGCTGTGAGCTCCCACACCTACAGAACCAACTCAGTAGATTTTAAAGTCCCCCACTAGAAATTCATTAGAAGCATTCTTGACCCAAATGTTTATTCATCAAGAGGCACCTAACATATTTTAGCACTGGTGACTCAAGCTGCCTCTATTTACTTAAGTAAGAAGAAAAATATGTAATACCATGTAACAAAGGGAAATGCAGCGAAACCAGAAATATGAGAAGACAGCAACCATAAAAAACAGTAAAATACCCGAGTATTATTCAAGTCAATGACAGCCAACATTCATAAAGAAAATTTGCCAACGATACAAATGCATAGCCAATTAGATCCGGATAGATACGGAAGTACATGGATTACTAGTAGATTAAATGCTACAAAATTACTACAGAATCCTCTGTTCAAAACAACCCCTTAACTCGGTTAAGAAGTGGGCTGTTCTTCCCATTGTTGCTACATCAACAAGCTCACCTATTTATCAACAACCAAAATAAATAGATGATAACTAATTGCCGCAGAAAGCCAGGATACACACTACTTAGGATACTGCCAATTACCAGTAGCACATTATTGGAGGGCTACAAGTTACTACCACTACTTAGTAACTACAAGCTGCTATATATTTAACGACATGCAGTTCAAAAATCATAAGGTAATGCGATACAAATAAGAAAGTAAATAGGTAAATGACACAAATAGGAGTCTGACAATCATAACCAAGCTGTACCTTTTCCACAAAGGGGAGATCCAGGTAATCAGGTCCACCAATACTAAGATTCAATACATCCATACCAGTTGCTATAGCATAATTAAATGCATCCAAGAACCATGATGTGTAGGATATCTGCGCTGAGAACAAAAATAAATTCTCAAAATCTTACCAGCACAACTTTCAACATAATTACTTGTAGTGCTTCCAATCGATAATGAAGCATAGCACATCTGTGAGAGTAATCCTTGCTTAGGATATATCTAGTATGTTCTAGTAGTACTATTCTTATACAAGCCTTAGGCAGTAAGCTAGAGTAGAAAGCTGTAGAAGGCTGTAGAGCTTTGTCATCCTGGTTAGCAGTAGAAAAATCTAGAAGGCTAGCAGTAGTAAGGTGTCAGGTCCAAACCGACCATGTACTCCTATATATATGGCACTATGCAATACAAGCAGTAGTAGCTTTAGCAGCATACATAGAACACCTTCCACATAGCTGAGTCTAACAACCTCAAGGCTCCGCAATTCTATGTTTTATTTTGCTTTCATCTATAGAAATAATGCTACATATAACTGCATCTAAGAAACTGTAAGCCTCATGCTATGTCTTTACAGAAAGTTACAATTCGGTTTCACTGGTTTTGAGGATATTCCATCCATTTGCATTTGCAAAGATCAAAGAAGATAACAAATAATTAGTGAGAAAAGCTGGTGGGTACACTTCATATATAGCAACCAAGTCCAGTACCTGAGCATCTGTGAACACTCGAAATGCATATATCTCAGTGTCTGGTGCAAACCCAGGGCATTCTGCATCTTGACCAGCAATAACTCCAGCTACAAATGTTCCATGTCCAAGGTTATCATTTAATGTGTCTTCATTTGTCCAATTGGTACGCTCCTACAAAGTTAAGCCGTCTTAGAAAGACTTCACCTTTCTGGGAAAATATAATAATGTGACATGCAAAACAATAGTGCAACTTTAAGTTTGTCTTGCAACAACAGTTAATCAGAACAGCAAGCTATAATTTCTTTTGTCATGAGAGAAAATAAAAGTACAGCAAATTGGCCAAGGCATTGCCACCATAGTTTTCACAAAGAGCTGACATCAATTAATGCTTCAACATCTCGGAAGACGAACTTCAGTGAGGACAAAGTGTTAGACGACAAAACTCATAAGTGCAGTGCGTGTTCTTCAACATCATGACATGAACTTTCACAAGGATAGTTGTTTGCTTACTTCCTCCAAACTCATTTTTGTCTGCCTCTTATGCATGTATACTATACTAAAATCACTAGTAACAAATTATCACATTATCATACCTTAATATTACGAAAGTGTGGATGATCGGCCCGAATACCAGTGTCAAAAATGGCCATTTTGACTTTCCTACCAGTGAAGCCTCTTCCCCATAGTCGCTCAGCTCCAAATAGAGATGTTACATGTGATCTCTGTCGAAGGACACATATTAAAGTAGTAAACATGACAACAAGCAGAATGTCTGATCAATTCAACAAATACGAGTCGCCTATATGATACTAGCCAGTTTTTAGAACGCCGTATGCTAGGATTAGCGTTGCAGTTTAGTGCCAGAGCATCATGCTATTTCGGAGCTGTTCTAACTTTTAAGCAGAGTATACGTTGCATAAACATTCATTCCGCTTCCAGTTCATACAGATAAGGCTGTTATGGACCCATTTCCGAAAAGAATGAAGTATAAGGCTCCCGTTTTTAGTAACTAAAAGAAGGTCATACACAGAGAACCTTCACTCGAATACAACATTTCACAACAAACTGAGGATACACGCATACAAGATGTTAAAAATGCCCTTCAATCCTTGGCCGATCTTCACACACTCATGTACGGTTGCAAGAAGCTACCAACAACACGATACTTGACCCAAAAATAATAATGATCATGCAGAGATGTTTCCACCATGATGGGTACCAACAGAAATGTACCTGCGCATGAAGCTTCCGCCTCCAACCACCAGAAGAAGAATTACTCTTCTGTCCGGAAACCGCCTCGTTACCACCGCCAGCATCCTCCTCCCCCGCAAACGACATGGCGGTGAACCGCTTCCCCCGCCTATCCACCGACAGGACGCCCCGCGAGTAGCTCGCGTCGGCGTGCACGTCCCTGACGCGGGCGAGCACCCGGACGGCCGCGAGCACGGCGTCCCCGCGGATCTCGAGCACGGCGAAGTCGGTCGGGTGCGCGGCCGCGGGGTTCCGCCGCTCCACCCACCGCCACGACGACTCCCCGCGGAGGCCGCCCTCCAGGTACTCCCGGTGGTCCTCGGCGCGGCGGTACTCCACGAACCGCACGACGTACCTGGCCGCGGCTAGGGTTTCCCCGCCCGGCCGCGCCCGCTGGTGGGGGAGTCGGAGGGGAGGATGCGGAGCGCGATGAGGAGGAGGAGCGGGAGGGCCGCGGCGTACGCGAGCCTCCTCTTCTCTGCCGCCATCAGCGGCGCGGCGCGGCGCAATTCGCCGGAGATCGGCGGTGGCTCGCCGGAAATGCGTGTGGGTCTGGAGAGAAGACGGGGACAGAGCGCGCACGAGGCTGATTAACTACGGCTGTTACAGTGACTGCCAGTGGGCCCAACCATCCTGCTCGCGGACCGAGAAGGCCCAAGGAGTAGATAGCACGCGAGAAGGCCCAGTCTGCGAGATGTGAAATGCGGGTTGTCTCTCTGATTAGTCCCACCTCGGTAGCGGAGGGAGGTGGCAGGGAGGAAGCGGGCTATAAGAAGGAGAGGTGGGCGAACGGTGGAACACATCTTTTTTTTTTTTTTAAGCCAAAACCTGGAATTATATTAAGATAAAGCACAGAACATACAAGAGCCATCCAGACTTTGGACAGCTGTCCAAACTTTTACAGAAAACACCCTGCGAAACAAAGAAATTACAAAAAGGCCCTTGATGTCTTCTGCTCCAAGCCCGATCGGCTGCCGCCAGCGCGGGCCGCGCCATCTCGCCGGAGACGACGCCAAAGCACGCGTGAACGCCAGCTAGGTCACCGGAAGGAGACGTTAGAGGACAACGCCTCGTAAAGGTCGCCGCAACACTCACCCGACACAGCCGCCAGGATCTGGAAGACGATGAAAGAACATCGACGGGGGACACGCCCCGACTCCGTCCGGTGGTCAGATCGCCGCCGATGCGACTCAGCAGCACGACCTGCAAGAACACGGCAAAAAGGACAGCCGGAGAAAGCCCTCCTGTACAGACTCCCCCAACCTCCACGCCGGCGTCGGAGGGGACACCCACGCGACGAGAACAGAGGTGAGGAACAAAATCCACCGATATGGACGACGTCCTCGCTTCTTCGTCCACATCCAGGAACCTTACGCCCGCAGATCGAACTGACCGGCGAGCAGACGCTGCCTCCAGCCCTTCGACGCCGCTGCAGAGAGCTTCGTCGCGGTGGGATGGAACTGAGGCAACTTTATTCCCGGTGGAACACATCTTTGCGCTTGGGGCAATGACGCAGCTAGTGAGGTTATACCGAGGCGCGTCAATTGCTGGTTGAAAACTATTTCCAAACCCCCTCTTTGGCCCTCACGGGTCACTGAGAATTTCTGGAAGGGCTCCCTCTCCTTCGGGAGAGGTAAAGCCCTACAAATCAATTCGAAAGTTTGTTTCTCATCTGATGGAAGAATTTGGATTAGAACTACTCCAGGCAATCTACATGAATTTGGGTAAAAGCCCTACAAATCAATTCGAAAGTTTGTTTCTCATCTGATGGAAGAATTTGGATTAGAACTACTCCAGGCAATCTTGATGTAAAAGTGAAAAGGTAGCTACACTGTTTTTTGTAAACCAAAGCCCACTTTTATTTGATCACAGAAGTGAAGCGAACTTTGCCACCAAATTCCATTTTAGATACAAAGCTTCATATTCTGTCCTGACGTTTTTTTTTAACAGAACTACTGTCTCATGACATCATATTTTTTAGATAAAAAGGGCTACCCCAGTTTCATTGAAACTTAGAACCAAGTAACAGAGTTTTACACGACCTCGGGCCACGCCCACACAGCGCACCAGACACCAACAAAAAAATAATCAAAGCTCGACTACCAACAGAAATAACAAGAGGCCGCACCAGGACCAGACTAGATAAAGAAACCCACAGCCAAGACAGACAGAACTTGCAACTCAAGCTCCGCAGAACTTCATGACATCATATTTCAATTCGCGAAAGAAAATCCTGGAGGACACAGCCTGAAAACCAGTGCAGATAGGAGCCAATCCGAGCTTCGATCTTCATGCACCATCTGATATCATAGAGTATGTGATTTTATTTTCATTATAGTACATAAACAAGCCAATTAACATGCTACGATTTGCATTATAGGAAGTAAACCTGGAATGTCTGACTATCCGTATATAAGTATCAAGAATTTTGATCTTAGATCATTCATTGTATCTGCGATAACCCTACTCTGTTTAAATTACAGCCATGCTCTACGATCAGGCTCTAGCAATGCAAGTTTCTTCAGTGGATGATCAAAAGCTATGGAGACACAACAAGAGCATTCTTCTATAACTCATCCTTCACACTGTCAGCGGCTGCTACTGTTTCGATGTCAGAAGTTTGCAGCTTCTCCCTGATTTCGTCGTCAGAAATCTGAAGCTTTTCCTTGATAAATCTCGTCATGTCCTTTAGGCTTAATTTCTTTGAAAGTTTGATCTACATTTTCGAAAACAGGGCAGCATATATCAATAACATGTGGCGGAGAGTAACTCACAGCATGTCCGCATTTGTTTTAGAAGACTTACCGGGTTGGTCTTGTCTTCAGCAGGATAAAGCAAGAGTGTGGGGTAATTGGTTACCTGCATGGAAGCATGTAGAATTGTAAGAGAAAGTTGATATCCACTGTGGGCTTATTAGATCCTTTCATCAGTCAAAAAGGTAACAAACTATGCTTCCAGGTTCCAGCAGTCATATCAAACATGCTCAAAAATTCCATATCTCCTTTTCAAATGTAACTTTAATGAACACACATGATAGTTACTGCTCATTTTGTTAGTTCACCTACAGTATATTAGCTCTTCTTCCCATGAGGAGTTAGCATATACAGTCATAACTCATAAGTGCCAACAATTCCACCAGAACCTCATCTTCAACGTATGGGTAGTCATTATTTGGCTTTTTTTTTACAAAGCTATCTTTGGGAGCCCATGCATGACAATATTTGCAGTGTGCAACAAACGAACTCCGTGTCAAGATTTGCAGTAGCCAACAAACAAACTCTGAAATGCTTAATCTAGAGCGACCTTATTTGAAGTTTCACAAACGAACTCCGTGTCAAGAAAATTTAGAGCGACCTTATTTGAAGTTTCATAAATTATCAAACAATAAAGATATAACAGTGCTTAATCTAAGATGCAGATATAGTAATGTATAGCACATAGTCCTAATTAAAATGGAAATCATACTCCAACCATGGTAGAAGGTTGAAAATATTTCATGTCTCCATGCTGTGGGCATATGATGGTAATGCAAAAATTGAATTACCTTCAATTTGGGATGTTCATTCACAGAAGCATCAATGCGTGCAAATTTAAGATTGTCCAAACCACTGAAATGCTTGGCCAACTTCTCGATGTTTTTGCTTATCGCTTCACAGTCAACGCACCAAGGTGCATGAGCCTATGTTTTTACAGGTCAAAATTAGTGCAAGATCTTGGATATAAACATAAAATAATTTGAACATTACAGATTATGAGTATTAGAGCAAAAAAGAAATAACTTTGAGTAAATTAAATACCTCAAGGAAGACATGTTGAGGGCTTTCTAGGACAGAAGAATCAAATGTGCGTCCAACAATCTTTTCAACAAGTCCCTTCTGCAAAATGTTGGATGAGGGTCAAACATACTGAATATCTGAAAAACCTATTATATATATGTGAACAGGGTTTATTAAAGAGCAAAAGCTAACTATACATGTCAGAAGCAGCAAGCGTATAAGTTGCTCCAACTTAAAATGTGATTGTATTTAAGTTAACTGCTAAGGGAATTATATCATGATGCATTAAACTTGCAAGATAAAAACTTGGCAAACATGAAAGCTTACTTCTTGCGGTACTTGTTCTGATCGGAAGTATGGAGGAAGTGTACCTTCCGAAAGGCTTAAGCAGAACTCCTGTTGTCAGTTCATGATATAGTTAATCAATTTGCCTCAGTAACATACCATAAAAAAGTCAAATAAATAACTCAGTACCTTTAGGTTCTTCGTTAATATCTGCCTCCAACAGATATTTGGAACCATCAGTGGTATCAAATGCTGTAACCTGGTAAACGTTATAGTTTTAGCAATAGTCTATATTGTTAAATAATACTAGTAATTAATAAGGAAACAAATCCATCATAATGCAAGCAGTCAGGCACACATGTGCACACGCATCTACTGGGAAATATATATAAAAGATGGAAACTTGTCTCAAAATGAGATTCATGAAACAATGAACGTACAGTAGGTTTATCGCCTTCAAGGCCATAGAGTGACAGGAATGGTTTTGCAAGGTTTTCTTCAGCGGTGTCGACGTATACAAACATTATCTGCAATTCCAGGGTGAAAACACTTTGTCATTTACATGATTACAACAGTGGCCGGGAAACAGAGTAAAGACAGCCAAGTCTGTTGGTATCAAAGTGCAGACCTTTGTCTTAAATTCTCTGGCAACCTCTTGAACAATAGATTCAAGATCTTCAAAATCATAAGCTTCGGCAAAAGTGAAGACCTAGCACAAATTTGGAGGAAACTATATCCAATTAACCATATAAAGAAGACCAAGAGCCCTTTTAATTTGTACATTCAATATAAAAGGCTTATTGCATCCTTCCGCCCTCTAGGGAAGAATGTGACGTATACCAAAGAGTTTCACTTGTTCAAATTAGAATCATAGAGAGAAAGGCTGAGAGTACCAACCTGCAGCTTAATTGGGCTTCCATAGACTTTAGCAGAGTTTAGGTCGGTGAATACAGTAACTAGAGGGAACTTGTTAAGCTCCACAAACTGTACTATCGCCTTTTCTTCAAAGGTTCCATCTACAAAATGATTTTACATGAGATAATGGACTAATCAACTCGATTTCCCATTGTCACACTTACACCAAATGGATAAACATGAGCCACTGAATTGAATCACGTGGCATTCTCTTTCAGTAATGAGTAAGGATTTCAATTAAAGTTACTTACTCATCACATCATGACATGCAAGGCGAAAATGTAAATAATGAACAAAAGGGAAACATCTAATGATATGAGGAAAATACTTACCAAACTTTTCAAACTTCTCCGGTTCACTTTTAACAAGGCCCAGGAATTGCTCTTCAGATGCAATACCTGGAAAAAGAATCTTGGCCACATCCCTATCATTGGTTTCTACAAATTGTACTTCATTTTCAGCAGTCGCTGCCTTCATGAATTCTTTGTGCTCAGCTCCCTGCCAACAATGGATACAGATAAACAAAACTATAATTAGATCCAGCAAAAAATCTATAGCTTCAATCGCACGTTGTCATCTCAAGAGCTATAAATTCGCATCCAGTACTTCACGTACCTCGTAATTCTTGAATAATCCAATAGCAAATGTCAGGCCCTTTTTGAGAAATTCCTTGGCCGAATCCTTTGACTCAAGCCTAATAACTGGTGAGCCGGTATTCTTTCTTACCCAGGTAACTATGGCATCCCTGTCAACAAGATAGAGACAAATCTATTACAGTCAATTCGTCGAGCACATCATATGCATGCGGCTGAACAAAAGAGCTACGATCGTCCTCACTTGGTGTGGAGGCCAGTGTAGGTACGCTCGGTGCCGTTGATGAAGAGGAGCACGGAGGGGAAGCCGCTGACCCCGACGGCGGCGGCGGCCTTGGGGTAGCGCTCCCCGTCGAGCTTGGCGAACGCGACGGCGCTCCCCATCGCGCGCAGCGCCGCGGCGGCCTCGGCGAAGCGCGGCATGAGCTGCGCGCTGCGCTCGCACCAGGGCGCGTACCCGAGGAGCAGCAGCTGGGCGTGCTCCCCCACGGCGCGCCGCGCGTTGTCGTTGTCGAGCACCAGCACCATCGACTGCGTGCGCCGCACCGCCTCCGCGCCCGCGCCCTCCTCCGGCGCAGCCGCCGCGTCCTCGTCGTCGTCCACGGCCAGCAGCGCCTCCAGCACCTCCGAGTCGTCCACCTCGTCCAGATCAAGCCTCGCCGCCGCCGCGGCCGAGACCGCGAGCAAGGCGGCGAGCAGCGCCGCCACCGCGAGAAGCCGCCGTGCCCTCATTGCGCGTAGCCTCCTCCGAGATCTAGGAGAGGGAATCCCGCACGACGACGCCACGAGGAGACGAGATCGAACGAAAATGGGAAGGGGGAGCGCGATGTGCTCTAGTAGTGCTAATGGCGAGCGAGCTCGAGTGTTCAAACGGTAATGGCCAACGCCGCGGCGATCACGGGCGTCAGTGACCCTGGTCGGTGGGGCCGGACGGGAGGTGGGGCCCGGTGTCAGTGAGATCGGTGACGGTGAAGACGTGTCGGCGCGTCGCCGGACGGGGAGCACATGGGGTTGGGGACTTGGGATCGTGACCGCATGATTGGCGCTTAAGCGAAAATCTGTGCAGCTGCATGTGGTTAGTGAAGGAAGGTCAGCTCTTGGCATCTCTAGCTAAGTCAAACTGTAAAAGGGATTTTGTCCTGATGAATGAACCTTTTTGTTTTCATTCATATAAAGATTTTTTTGACGAAATATGCCTTAGCCCCGCTTTATAAATAAAGCCTCAGCGGCCAAACCGATACAACGTGATGAGGCGATCCTCTTACAAAGCAGATCAAAAATAAAACAAGAAAGAACCGGAGAGCCAAACTTGCCACCGATGACAACAGAACAAAACCAAAAACCGAACCCCACGACAAAGCTCCAAGAAGGTAACGACGCCTCACGCCGCCATTGTCGAGACTGTAGCCAAGGTTGAAGGTAACGACCTCCAACCTTTTTGTTCTCATTTGCAAAAGTTTTTTTTTATAATTTTGGAGGCATTTTGTAGGATCTGAATGCAATAGCTTATTTCTTCTTAATTAAAACACAGTCGATGTAGATCTCAAGTGTGTGCCCTTGGACTATGAGACCAAACTCCCCGCGAGGAAGCGGTGGCATCGGGGCGCAGGAGCCGAAGAAGGAGCTCGTCGGAGTGGTTAGGGTATTGGGTTGAAGTCATCGACAATAATGGAGAAGCCAAGGAAGGAGGTCTACTTGGAGTTAGCGGTGGAGGTTAGGGGGTGTTTATTAGACCAAGGATTAACATACGAACGAGAGATGCCACCGATATATACGAGGTTGTATTGCATAGGAGATATGGTTAGATGGCAAAAACACGACAGATAGGGATAGATGGCAAAAACACGACATTGAAAGTGTTCTTCCTTCTCAATGTGTGTATGAACATGACGAACGAGGGACGCCACTGATAAAGACAGGGTTGTATTGCAGAAAAGATGGGATATGATGGCAAGAAAGAAGAAGAAGAAGAAGTTGGATCCAAACATTCTACAGAAAATGCGCTAACGGGGAATATGATACAATAAGATCATTTCCTTTTCCTTTAGAGAAAGAGAGACATTAGGAACATTTTTCTCACATTATCTTATATCGCCGGCTATTTTATAGGTTTCCCTCGCCTTCGGTGATCGATTTATGCACACTTCTGCACTTGCACATCTTCTTTGTCTAGTTCAATAGTTTGGTCTCCTAGTGTCATTCATCCGGGCAGTAAGACAGCGGCATAGTGAAAAGTACCTCTGGCCATGTCCCCATCCGTCACGGTTCCAGCGTCCCTGAGGGAGCAGAGTCGTCAACCACAATGCTTACGCATCGGTTCGAGTGACATTGATGGTCTCATCGATAAGGGCCTGAGGCGACGCTTTCAATATCGACGTGGGGTCGGGTCTAAGCGGGGGACCGAACGTGCAAGGTTTGGTTGCATGGACCAAGACCCACCATAAATAAATGTTGTGGGGGTCTGTGTGCGTCATCATATGACAATCCATGAGACTTCCTAGCCAAAAAATAATGAAGGAAAAGTAAATATTTGATTGGGTCTACCTTTTGGAAAAATCTGTGAATCCACCACTGTTGGATCTCCTTCGAAAAAACTGTGGATCCACCACTCTTGGATCTCTTGTCCAACCTTCAACTTCTTCTTCAGAGTGACGTTCCATGCATCAGATCATCTTTGTTGGCGTCTCTTTGCAACGTCTGATGACTTCCCAAGTGCATTTACAACAAATCATTGTCTCAAGTGTTGCGGAGCAGGTACGGCACCAGGTAGGCTCACGACACGTCATTGGCTTGTGTAAGTTGGAGACGCCAAAAAAATCCCCTTGGGTCTGTTTGTCGCAGAAGAATCACCAGAAGTGTTCTTGTATGACTCAATCATGGCAGCACACTGCACCAAGCGTCCCCGGTGCGATGAAGACGATTTTTGGACCAAATCGTAATTTTACTTTTACCATTAGGGTGTTCCATGCAAATCCCAAGGACCCGCTTATAAATTATGGTTCTTTGTTTACCTTGGTGGGATGTGTTGTAGGGAATGTATCTGGTGATGTATGAAATAAAGTTAGCACATTTACACAACATCAATTTATGTTTTGACCAAAAATTAAATCCAAATTCGAAATATAGCTTGGAAAACAAAATTGACAAATTCATTACTAAATGGTACATAACATAAGTTGGGCTTTAGATTGAGCCCATTATCACATTGATGTCAAATTTGTCATTTTTGTATCTCTAATAAATGTTTCGTATTTTGATATGAAATTTTGTGCAACATGCAATGATGTTGTGTCAATTTGTTAGACTTTTTTAGATTTTTTTCAAACAATTTAATATGTGCTACCGCATCTGGTGCATGCACCGGTAGCACCACAAGGCTGGGTGCACCAGATATTTTCCCATGTGTTGTAAACTGCAGTACTTATCTATTACTGCACTAGGTCCCTCTCGTACCTTCCAGTGTTCAAAAAAGTAACTTGGCTACCATATGGCTTCTCTCCTTGGAAAAAAGGGAACACTACTCACAAGGAAACGGACCGATGAATTCTACTCGCTCCACTCGCTCCGTTTCGGTTTACAAGTCTTGCGCGTTCTAAATTGTTAATTTGACATGGATATTCTTTATCAAATATACTTCATATTATATTGGTCAAATTAACGATCTGGAATACGTGGCTAATTTTTTTTAAATAATACACACAAAATAATTAATTCCGGAAATAACACGCGATTTTTTTTTTTGCAAAAATAGGATCCCGTCGTCCTTGGCGAAGCCGACAGGGCCCTGTCGTCCTTGGCGAAGACGACAGGTGACTTGTCGTCCTTGGTGAAGACGACTAGTGGCGTGCGGGCACAACTACACGCCACTGGTAATATTACAAGTGGCGTGTATCCGCACATACACGCCACTAGTAACAGCCCAGCAGCTCACACGACGACAGGCCAAAGTCGTCTTTGGCAAAGACGACGGGATCCTACTTCTGTAAAAAAATTAAAACGCGTAATATTTTTGAAATTAAATAATTTTCGTGTATTATTTAAATAAAATTAGCGAATACGTGCAAGGCTTGTAAACCGAAACGGAGAAAGTACCTTTCTTTTACACCACGTTACGAGGATCTTTTTGTCCTGTAGCTGTCCAATCAAGAGCTAAGTTGCAGCAAATAATTTTGTGGGATGTCTAAACTGTAATGCTGTAAGCGATTCCAGAATTTCTGAGTCGTCACATAACTTGCTTCTCCAAAAGGATATGGCTCTCTGGCTACCTGAATGGATCTCATTTCCTTCTGACAAATTGGTGGGGTTTCTCTGAAAACATAATGCAAGAAAAAAGGCCCTAGTCTCCTAGTACATGCGAAGTTGCAAACATGAGGATATAATCCTGTAACGATCCCTAACACCACACTTAGGTACATCTTTTCCTGATATGCTGAAAACACTGCCGCACAAGAGTAGCTTATCAGCAAAACTGAAGCTCAAACAAGTTCTTATATACTGTATGTTTATTGTTCTTCAACAGAACAGTAAATACAGGCTGGATCTTCAGGCCTTGTTCACGGTGCAGGCCTTCTTGGGGATTCTGATCGGCCTCGTCGCCTTGGCGTCGACGGTGATGTGGCATGTCACGTGCACCTTGTGTGTCACCCGCACGAGCTTGCCGATGACGTAGCCCCGAGAGATCAGCTCGAAGTCCACTGTCAATGGCACCGCCCCGCCATTGTTAGACAGAGATAGCCCGCCTCCTGCACCGTAGAGGGGGACCTTCTCGCCGTGGATAACCGCCGACACGCGACGATGACTCTTCCTGGGTTGGTAGTACTTGCGAACCTGCATTCACAGGAGAGATTTTAATTGCACACATGTATCTTCTTGATGAAACAAAAGCATAGATTCAGGTGACAAAGTATACGGATTTGCCGGACCATTTTCATTGCTTACTCCCCAAACATTTGCAGCATTCCTACTGTTTTTTTCTGTTCTTACACTGAATGCCCATGTCCATCAGAGTATTCAGTCTTCTGAATACAGTTAGGCAGATTCACCCTTCACTTGCAGAGGGGGAAAATGGCACTCGGGTTTTCACTTACTTCATGTTGTTTACATTCATGGTAAGTAGTGAAATACCACTTATCATATATGGACAAATGAGTTGTCACAAAGAAGCATGGACAATACCTATAGGTTGTTACAAGAAAACATGCACGGGATGCTGATAGGCATACCTGTCCAACCCCGATAGCGATCTCTGAATAGAGCAGACGAACAGGGCCCGAAGTGACATGGATTCCAAACATTGAAGCAGGGTTGTACACGTTTAGGTTCAGAGAGCAGTTGAGTGTGACCATTTTGGTTGGAACCCCACTGTGGTCTGTACCCTCACCAGCATAGAAGTCATCCATGGCGATGCTCTGTGCAAAACAGAGAAAAGGAGTTCCTGGTTAGAGCAGATTTGACAGAACCGGCAGATTCAAATCCCCAGAAACTTTGTTAAGGATTGTACAGTATGAAGTGTTAACCGTACCAAACTAGACGTAGTTCGAAATTAACGGTTATAGAATTACTTTCTATAAAAAGGGTGAGCAACGGTTTGGGAATGTAACCGAGACAGTCGACATGCTGACTGCAGTGGCAGCCCACAGCATCTCCATCAGAAACAGAACAAAAAGAAACCATTTGTTTTGCCTTGTGGTCATTGTTTTATGTTTCTCATTCTATTTATTTATTCGGTATCACTAGTAACGTCCAACGAAGTTATTTCAGCTGGCTATTCTTCAGTTGGCATACCTCTGCTTTAGCCTAGAAGATTTATACAGTATTTCTAATGGTACCTTTTGACTTCGTGTTCAGAACAAGGAACCACATAACAAGCTCAAATGGATCTAGAACCAATTTAGTTTGCTACTTAAATCACAAAATACATCCATTATACTAGTAGTCTTACTGATTCCTCTTCTCCATTGTCGAGACATAAATGCAAGTTGAGCAGTCAATCTTTAAATTCATAATTTATAAGACCAAAGAGGGGACAATTTGGAGAGGAGTAAACTAATAAGCTCCATGCAAGAAGAATGGACGGATGTTGTACACATGTACGTTTCAAATTAGATGACTTCCATTTGTCCACGTATGAATATATCTAGACATGTTATAAATATAGGTACATATACATTTGAAGGACAAATGAAACTCATCTAATTTAAAACGGAGGGAGTAGTACATACCTTGACGATGACATCTGGCTCGTAGCGGCGGGCGGCGCCCCAGATGATGAGGCAGAAGACGGTGAATAACAGCACAAAGCTGAGGAACCCGAGCGCGATCTGGCACCGGCGGGAGAGCCCGCTGTCGCCGCCGGAGAGTCCCTCGTAGGAGCCCTCCTCCTCGATGACGCTGCACTCGGGCCACCCCTTGGCGTTCACCGCCTTGAGGTCCCCGCCGCCCTTGCTGCGGCCGCTGCCGCCGCGCAGGATGCCGGAGAAGCGGCTGACGGAGGAGGCCCGCGAGTGGCGGCCGTAGGAGGGGTGCGAGGGCGACTCGCTGGGGCTGTTGAACACCGGCGTCGCCTGCATCGACGAGGACTTGTACCCCCGCCGCCGCCGTCGTGCGCCGAGTCCCGCGACGGGCTCTGCACGTAGTAGTTTTGGTTGTTGCCGCCCCGTTTGGGCGACCGCGGCGGCGACGAGGCTGCCAGGCTCGTCACGTCCGACTCCGACTTGGCGTGCATATTCGCTCAACCTCCGGAATCCTACACGGAGCACGAAACACCGACGATCAGAGGCAAGAAGAAGAACAGCAAGAATCCGCCCAAAAAAGAACTGAAACAACGCAGATTCAGGTCGGCGGCGCCTAGACGGATCGAACCCCGGCGGCGATGCACCGCACGTACCTGCGGCGAGAATCGGCGGGGAGCAGCGGAAGCAGGTGAGTGACGGTGGTGGGGGTGGCGCAGAGGGGGAGTGGAGCAGTGGCAGCAGGCACGAGGGGGAGAGGGAGCACTAAAAGAGGGGGACGCGGACGAACAGGAAGAGGGACGCGGTAAGGTAACGCGCCGGAAAGGGCCGGGCCAACCTCCGGTTGCGGGATCCTCTGCGGCGCACGGTGGCGGTGTGCGGTGGCGCGGTGGTTGGTGGTGGTGGCAATTCACGGCGCCGTGGGGGGAATGGTTTATTGGAGTGTCGGCAGAATGTTCCTTTTCGCGCGTGGCAGCCTGCGTGCACGTATCCGCACTAGATTAACATGCAGCGCGCGTGGTTTCGCATCGGTCCCGAGCTAGCTACTTACTCACTCCGTTCTAAATTACTTGACTTGTGTTTGTACAAAAATGGATGTATCTATACATGTTTAATGTCTAGATACATCTGTATTTGGACAAACCCAAATCAAATAATTTGGAACGGAGGGAGTACATGGCGCGGTGTCATTTTCCACGTCATCTAGGTTTATCTCTCCCATGGCGTTTGGTGCAAGATTAGCTAGCGCTAAACGTGGACGCAATGCTGTTTACACTGTCGATGTTCACCGAGAATGCACATTGACCCTCCAAATGCCCATTAGGGTCCGGACGCCAAAATCGGCCACCAGCGGCACCCTCCAAAGGATCAGGCCGAGCAATTTCGTGTCCGGTACCCTCAAAGGGCCCCAAGTTTGGAAGCCCCCTCGGGGGTGCCGAACATGGGGCGGGCATGGCCTCCGACAGGGATGGCCCGCCCGTCATAAACACAGCGTTGGCACTCATGTTAATTAGGCTTGTGCAGGAGGCCGTTCTGCCAGATTTTAATAGCGAGGCGACGAGACGGCGGCACGCCTGACAGCACGCGTCGCAATAACGCCGCGCCCGTTCCCCTGGCGGGCGCAGAGCGAAGCGACGTGTCGCAATTACCCCGCGCTCGTTTCCATATGGCAGGCGGAAGCGACGCCTCGAGCCGCGTCGTCCACGTGTTGACGTCGCTGCAGCTTCCAGCGGCGACGCCCTGCACACGCGTCGTCGCCGTCAATGCGTGGCCATGCGAACTGGTGCTCGCCGTTAATGCAGGCCACCCAACCCCGCTCCTCCGACCGCTTTTAAAACGCGGCGCGTCGCGGCCCTCCTCTTCCCACACCACCACTTCTCTCTCTCTCCCAACCCCGCCACCAGCAGATCGGCCACAAAGCATGGCGGGCAGCCGTGAGACGCCAGAGGAGCGCGAGCTTCGGCGTCACCGCGACTTCCTCTCGGCGGAACGTGCTCGCCGCTGCAACGAGCGCCGCGGCCAGCAACGTCGCGAGCAACTGGAGGAACGACGTCGCCGCAACGAGGAGGCAGGGATGGCCAAGGAGTTCCAACGCGAGATGTGGCGCCAGGAGGCAGCCAACGCGCCGACGTACGTTCTGTCGCTAGAGACCGCGCGGCTGTGCAGCCGCCACAGTGTGCCGGTGGAGGACTACGCCACCCTACCGGAGGGGTGGGTGAGGAACGCTGTCAACGTGCCGGTGGCGCCGCATCTCAGCGGGCAGGAGCGTGTCGACTTCGTCAAGCGGAAGTGGATGGAGATGCCGTACGAGCAAAAGCTCGACCCCAAGTACTCCATCTCGGCGCCCTACTGGCACGCCATGGTGGACGCGGAGTACGAGGCACGTCTCAGCGGCGTCTTCCTCCCTACCGGCGCGCGGGAGCCAACGCCGGAGTTGTCTGCTTCGGACGACGAGCGTGGCCGCTCTGACGGCGAGGACGACGACGACGACCCCGAGCTGCCCGATCTTCCGTTTCCACCGGCGTCAACAAGTGCAGGCGCATCTTGGTCAGCAGCGTCGCGGTCACCGGAGAAGGGGGCGCAGGATCAAGCCGGCGAGGCTTCCGATCAGGCGCGCCGCGGCATGCAACGGTGGTAGATCAAATCCCACCACGCGCCGGCCGCGAAACCAGAAGCCTCAGCCTCAATCGAGGCTACGTTTCTAAAGGTCGTAGCCGACGGCAATAGCAGATGAAACTTCCGGCGTCAGATCATCGAGGCATGCAAGTCTGTTGATGATTCCGGCGCTGGTTCACATCTTCTTCCCCGGTGAGGGCATGTGGAAGAGGCATCTTCCTCGACGCTGGCGCGTGTAGTGGTTGGCTAGACGTTGTAGCGTGTAGCCGGTAACGCCGTAGTTTTAGGTTAGTTTGTTAAATCTGGTTTAGATTTGAAATTGTAAGTTTGTTAAATCTCGTTTAAATTCTGCCGGAATTGTTGTGAACGAATGTTTAAAAAAAATTGGAGTGCTTGTTTGGGGTGCGCCGCTGTGGGCTGCACCATTCACGTGGCTGGACACATGTCCGGTACCCCCCAATTGGGGCTCAACTGGGGGTGCCGGACACCCCATTAGAGGGTGCCGGTGGAGATGCTCTTACAACTTTTTTGGAAAGTAAAATTATCTCAAAATTTTGAGCGTGTTTACACAAAAATATAACAATATTCATGAAAACAAACAATTAGATGATGAAAATATTTTTTTGTCATGAATATAATGATACTAATTTGGTTGCATAAATTTTTGTACTTTTTTGCATAAACATAGTCAAATTTTAAAAGTTTAATTTTTTGAAATGTTGGAGGTACACTCTTTGGCGGATGAAAGGAGTATACTCCAATCTTAGAATGCTAGAAAAATTTGCCCCAATGACTCAATCTTGTGTTAGACCAACAGATAAAAAGTAATAGCATGGTAGAGCAAGTTCTTCCTCGAAATAAACAAGAGATTGAGTCCCTTTGAAGTAAATGTTTACGACCTTAATTGCACCGTTTTCAAATGCATCATTGTAAACCTCAATTGCATCCTTTTTAGCATCATCGCTTAACTGGATCTTTGACAACTGCACCACTCTCAAGTAAAATCCTTGTCAACAGCTTTCAAAAAAAAAAAAATCCTTGTCAACAGTCAACTACATTCTTCTTCTTATCATGTGGAAGAGGCATCTTCCTCGACGCCGGCACGTGTAGTGGTTGGCTAGACGTTGTAACGTGTAGCCGGTAACAGCGTAGTTTTATTTTAGTTTGTTAAATCTGGTTTAGATTTGAAATTGTAAGTTTGTTAAATCTCGTTTAAATTCCGCCGGAATTGCTATGAACGAATGTTTAAAAAAAATTGGACTGCCTGTTTGGGGTGCGCCGCTGTGGGCTGCACCATTCACGTGGCCGGACACATGTCCGGTACCCCCCAATTGGGCTTCAATTGGGGGCTGCCGGACACCCCATTGGAGGGTGCCGGTGTGGATGCTCTTACAACTTTTTTGGAAAGTAAAATTATCTCAAAATTTTGAGCGTGTTTGCACAAAAATATAACAATATTTATGAAAACAAACAATTAGATGATGAAAATATTTTTTGTCATGAATATAATGATACTAATTTGGTTGCATATTTTTTTGTACTTTTTTGCATAAACACAGTCAAATTTTAAAAGTTTAATTTTTAAAAATGTTGGAGGTACACTCTTTGGTGGATGAAAGGAGTATACTCCAATCTTAGAATGCTAGAAAATTTTGCCCCAATGACTCAATCTTGTGTTAGACCAACAGATAAAAAGTAACAGCATGGTAGAGCAAGTTCTTCCTCGAAATAAACAAGAGATTGAGTCCCTTTGAAGTAAATGTTTACGACCTTAATTGCACCGTTTTCAAATGCATCATTGTAAACCTCAATTGCATCCTTTTTAGCATCATCGCTTAACTGGATCTTTGACAACTGCACCACTCTCAACTAAAATCCTTGTCAACAGTCAACTACATTCTTCTCCTTATCAACTGCACCGCTCTCGACTGCATCATTTTCCAACCACAACGCTCTCAAATACATCCTTTCCAACTGCACCACTCTCAATTTCATCCTTTTCAACTCCATCCTTCCCAACGTCACCACTCTTAACTACATGATTATCAACCGAGCCTATAGTAAGTAACACAGAATTTCAGCCCCATGTTTACTTGGGAGATAGGATTACACCAAAACATAGGCTCTATTTCAACCGGAGCTTGTTCTACACTTCAAGGAAGTAGTTGGGAATAAAAACATAGTTGAAAATACGCTGTTGAGAATGGAAAACACATTTGAAAGGACACACATAAGACCAAAAAACAACCTTGAAAAAGTTGAGATGACACAATTGACTAAAAAAAGTAGTTTGAAACGAAAGCCGTTATTAAAAAGACACAATTGAGAAGAAAAAAGATAGTTGAGAAGGAAAACACAGTCGAAAGGATGCAATTGAGAAGAAAAAATCAGTATAAATTATGTCATTGAGAACAAAAAATGCAGATAAGAAAAAAAATGTAGGCAGAAAAAACATAGTTGAAAGTACGCACTTGAAAAAAAAGTTAAATAAGAAAACCACAACAAAGATAACCGTTTACTTGATTTTTATGGGGTAAACG
Source organism: Poa pratensis (assembly GCA_947311845.1). NCBI lineage: Eukaryota > Viridiplantae > Streptophyta > Magnoliopsida > Poales > Poaceae > Poa > Poa pratensis. The sequence continues at coordinate 15,430,677 of CAMZMU010000069.1, forward strand.
AGCATTAGTTAGCAAATCACATAAAAACATATGTCTGAAACATGGATGAAAAAAATGCACAAGACGTTTTAGATATTTTTAAAAGCATCATGAAAAATCGACAACATTGACACAAGTTATTTGAAAAATCTTGGAACTCCAAATATATGTACATTTAGAAATTAAAACCATCTTAACGTGAATGGTACCAAATTAAAATTCTATTCTGATCTTATTTTTCGCTTATTCTTCCTAGATGTGTGGACTGAACTTAGATTCGAAAATCTGTGTAGCTCAATATTCTCAGAGTAGGTACAATAATGTCAAAGATATTTTAGAAGTGACAAATAACTGTCGACAAAACCAACCAATAATTTGCATGATATTACAATAAGAGGGACGATAAGTAGGTACGGCGCACACATCAACAAGTTAAACTTTCTCAAAAGAATTTGGTCTACTAAAGACTATCGTTGTTTCACTGGATGAGTGGATGCATGGCGAAGATTGGGATTGACAGAGACATGAATACCGGCCGTTTGGTCCCTTTCATGAAGTTGACATGTTGGGCAATCTGGAATTAACCGGGATCGGTTCTCCGCACGAAATTAACACGCACTTTGCAAGGGACTTCTGTAAGTCCTTTTCGAACGAAAAGAAAGGACTTATGTAGTACTAACTAGTTGAATTTGGCGCGGCGGCACGCCACGTCCTTGGTGTGAAATTTTGTTGTCGGGTTGTTTTAACCAGGGGCGGAGCTAGGTGCAATCAGTGGGGTCAAATGACCCCAATGACCCAAAGCAAATCCGGCATAAATTAGTGAAAATTAGTGATCATTTGTACAAGATGACACCGATGCAAGAGAGATGACCCCAGTCCTCTTCTTGGCTGGCTTCGCCCCTGGTTTTAACAGATCATGTTAAAATGAAATCTTTGCAAAGAAATCTTGGTACAATCAAATTCAACCAAAGTTTATCAATAAATCTAAACTGGATAAATAAATACACAATATGGCTGCATGTTTCATTTATTAGAGAGAAAAAAATATGGCAGGAGAGCAATTTCATGATGCCAACAGAGCACTTATAGCAGAAGAAGTCACACTGAAAAATTGTTGCAAGAATATTAGCCATTGCAGGGAAAGTTGGACTGGGATCCTACACACTCAACTATAAATTTATATTCTTGCACACATCAATTCTTAAATACTAAAAGCAAAAGTAATTAAGAACATAAATTTTTTGCATATTTTATATTCAGTAAGAGCTTAAAATTATATATAGTGGCTTATCACATCACTAACCATCATAGATTTAGGCGATGCAGATTCAAATCTAGGCCAAGGTTCGTGAAAAATAATTGTGGTCCATTCAAACGTCTACAAAGTTATTATCTAGCTGCATCACTTATGAGGATGGACGGGAGTAACACCTCTAAAGGGAAGGAAGTTACATAACATTAATAGCTCGATTACAAAGCCTGCATTTTTATTTTCTCTCAGCAGCAAAGAAGAAAAACAATAACAAAGAAGAAGACAATACATAACTGCATGATGGACAAACACTATTTCCATTTTATTCTCACCATTCCTGCAGGAAATCTCATGCCAAATCCGTTCAAGCAACACCAAACTGAACAATATAATGCACGACTCATGTATAATGCAAAGAGCTCCTTGGCAGGGCTTATCCACATGCATGATAAGACCAGAAATTATAGTGAGGTGCACCTGCAATGACATAAACAGTAGTATTAGAAACATACACATGGTTGGATTTGAATCATGTCTCTATCCGATACATTTTGGAAGGAAAGAATGAAACATAATACTTAATCTGGTTTTCTAGAATCTGTAAACCAAAGGATATAGGCATGCAATCAGTAGTAACATTTAGTATTTGTTGAACAATAGAGGGCAAGGAGTCCATAAAAAAACAAAGAAACCATAGCTAATGATATTCAGATTCTTATATGCTTGTTAAACTTGAAGTGATAACGAACTTGAGAATATATTTTAGCACTGCTGAACCAAGTTCCCCGGAGCAATACAAAGATATAGTAAGCACTGTTAACTTGTTTTGCAGCTAAGCAAATAGATTGAAGAAATAATTACACAAAAGGCACAAAAATATAGACTACTCGCTTACAGTAACTCATTTCGTTGAGCTAGCAGCATTTATACAACAAATGTAAATGCTGTACTGTGAACTTTTTAGAGGACAAAATGCATATATCTAAATGGTCATATAGATCTCGCACTGGCCGACATTCTCACAGACATAAGAATTGACAACCAATTGAGCTGTACAATAGAAATGAAGATCTAAAAAAGAGCTAGAACCGTAGTTATTCAGAAGGCATAAGTGTAAGCGGGTTCAAAAATAATCATTATACGATGTAATACTTGGATTGAATCCCTGAAAACAACATATATAAAGTTCATAGTCTCTATCTTGAAATCATAAGCTGAAAAGTGGCATTTGTTTGGTTCAAATGGGGCAGATATCACGGTGTGCAGATTTTCTAGCAAAAATGTAAGCGCCATTCATGGAAAGAAAAATCTAATGGGGCAAAGGAAATTACTAAGTTAGCACCATTTACTTAATATGTCTGATTATAATTAATAAAGAACTATGAGGTGCAGTACCTTCCTCTACAATATATAGTACTGCTATATGCTAACAAAGAAATACGAAGTGAGCAATACAAAAAAAGTTTAACACAAATATATCCTGAAGGATGCCTATGCTAAAAATTGGTTCCTCTAAAAAAACATGCCACTTAAGAGCATAACCCTATCTCCTTGCCTACATGCACACATGTAGTAGAAACAACACACCTGAACAACATCAAGTTTGATGTATATAATATCTATGTCCTGTGCAAACCATGATCGTCCTACAATTTGATCGAACCGTAACAATTCATCAACTACGTATAGAAATTAGGAGGAGATATACCGATATAGTGAGCAGATCCACTGATGATCTCAATAAAATTGCAATTTTTATACTTATGCCGATGAAATCAAATACAAATATGCCGTGTGGGAGATAACTCTTCTCAATGAACCTGCAATTTATATTTATGCCGATGAAATCAAATACTAATTTGCAGTGTAGGAGATAACTAAATCATGCAAAAAACACAATAAGCAAGGAGATGAATGAGCAATTTCAGGAGGTAAGCTAGCCTAATATTCTAGCAGCATTTTCTTTTTCATTGCTCCATATGATACTCTCCTTATAGGAGGTCAGCCAAAGGGAAAAAAGAAAAGATGAAAAGGCACCTCTACTGAAAGGAGAAAATATTACGGGCAAGGGGAGAGGAGACGGTAGACGGACGGCCCCGCCCCCGGCGTCGAGGCCATGAAGGCCGGCGGCGGCGTGGTGCGTGTGGACGTGAGCATCGGAGGCGGACGTGGGCAGCGCGGCCGGTGGAGTTGGGACGGGCGAGCACGACGCCATGGTCGACCCGCGACGCCGCGCCAGCTGCTCCGCCCTGCCCGCGCCATGGTCCATGCACGGCGGTCGTGGGTTGTGGGCGGGAAGGTGGGGGTGGAGGCCGGGAGGAGGAGGAGGCGGCGGGCGCGTCGCGCGGCGGCCGCGGTAGGTGGGCGGGACTCGTCTTCGTGGCCGTCGTGGAGAGCCGCTGCAGCTCCTCCCTCAGACGACATCTCCAGCACGGCTCCACCGCAGAGGATGAAGACGTCCAGTAAGAGGAGAAGGAGGCTGGAAGGTGATGGCTACGTGTTGGTGAACCCCAAGAGGAAGGTTATGATGTAGACAACAGAAGTTTTCCCTTGAGAAATCTACCCAAGGTTATCAATCCAGTAGGACTTGACGATCAATTGCAAGGTTGTTGATGTTGACTCCCCCTGGCGCTAGGGAGCTTGCACCAACGTGGAATCTGCACAGACACAAACCAGAACTTTGCCAAACACGAAACAGAGAGGTTGTCAATCTCTCCGGTCTTGCAGAAACAAAGGGTTAAACGTATGGTGTGGAAAACAGCAGGAAACACAGCAAGTAACAGGAAACAGATGATTGCAGCAGGTTGTGTAAACAGTATGAGGAAATTGGACCAGGATCCACAGTTCACTAGTGGTGTCTCTCTCAGAACAGATAACTAGCATGTTGGGTAAACAAATTACAGCTGGGCAATTGACAAATAGAGAGGGCATAACAATGCAATACATGCCAAGATGTCTACTATGAAATCTAGTTGGGCATTACAACAAAGTACATAGACCGTTATTCCAACCGCATATATGCCTAAATAATCCACCTTCAAGGCAGCATCCGCATCCTGTTCAGTATTAAGTTGCTAACAACAGATTATTGCATGAAGTAAAGTGTGTAATGTAATCAATACAAGTGCCCTTGGACACTGCACCAATGTTTTATCCCTAGTAGCAACAGCACATCTACCATCTTAGACCTTTCTGTCACTGATCCAGATATCTAGAGACTGAACCCACTATCGAGCATAAATACCCCCTCTTGGAGTCACAAGCATCTACTAGGCCAAAGCATCTACTAGCAACGGAGAGCATGCAAGATCAAGAGCACATAGATAAACAACTTGAATAAACATGGTATCAATATTCATCGGATCCCAGCAAACACAACATCTAGCATTACAATAAGATGATCTTGATCATGTTAGGCAGCTCACAAGATCTAAACATGGAGGCACAAGGTAGAGAGACAACCATCTAGCTACTGCTATGGACCCGTAGTCCAGGGTGGACTACTCACGCATCACTCCGAAGGCAGGCATGGTGATGTAGAGCCCTCCGGTGATGATCTCCCCTCCGGCAGGGTGCCGGGAAGAGCTTCAGAACTCCTCCGATCTAAGATTGACGATGACGGCCACGACGGAACTTTTCGTGGAATATGATCGACCGTCATAGGGTTTTCGCGTCGCGGAGAATATATAGGCGAAGAGGCGGCGTCGGTGGCCGAGGGGGGCCACCACGCCATAGGGGGGCGCGGGCCCACCCTGGGTCGCGCCCTAGTGTGGCGTGGCCCCCTGGTGGGTCTGCTCCGACTCCCCTTTGGACTCCGTGATCTCCTCGTGATATTATTGACGATGTCTTTTGTTTCGTCCAATTCCGAGAATATTTTCTTAATAGATTTTCTGAAACCAAAAACAACAGAAAACAGGGAACTGGCACTGTGGCATCTTGTTAATAGGTTAGTCCCAGAAAATGCATAAAAATGATATGAAGTGTAACCAAAACATGTAGCAATTGATATAATAATAGCATGGAACATCAAAAATTATAGATACGTTTGAGACGTATCAGAAGCCGAGGGAGCACGGCGGAGCGGCGCCGTCACCGAACCCTAACCCTCGGGTTTGGGTTGCGCACGGCCGCATCAGGCGAGGTGGAATGAATCGCCGGGGTAGGAATGGAGAGGACTGCGAGGCGCGTCGTTCGCGCCACAGCACGGTGGCGGAGGTGGCCGGACCTCGCCGGATTGAAGGGGCGACGGCGGCGGCGACCAGAGGCGTGGGAGAGAGAGCCAGAGGAGAGAGGAGAGTGCGAGGATGAGGGGGACGTAATCGCAATTTTTGGAAAAGTCAGGGGTTGTTTTGCAAAAATGCCACGGGAAGTCCGCGTGGACCGTCGGATCGGGAAGCGACGGCGCGGGATCGAAACACTGTAGATACTGTTCATTAGAACAGTAGCCGAGCGCCGAGGGAGCGCGAAAGCGCTTGTCTTTGATATAGTTAGTAATATAGCATGCAAAACTTTTGCCTCGTTTCAAAAAAAAAAAGTACCAAAAAATGTTGTATATTATCCTATCATATGGAAATCGTTTGGGTAAAAGGAAACTACCATGCATATTCCTAATTATGCTGATTGGAGCCATTAAGTGTCGTTGTTATAGGAAATATTATGCGATCACAGAATAAACTGAAATGGGAAACAATTTGAATGGTCTGATTCTTTCCATGAGAAATTAAGCTATAGAAACACATTTGTATAATTACATAGGCTGAAGAACTGCACATATCAAATGAAATATGTTTTGTATTCTACCGCAGTTCGGAGTACGCTACACTAGGACTCATGAAGATTTTCTTTTAGCCGGGAATAGAACCATCAAGTTAAGTAATGGGTAACATAACATCGATCCTAATTCCTAAGATGGAGTATGTTGACTCAACAATGAGCAAATCACCAATAAACTGGCACAGATTCGAGATGGATCGAGGAACTCAAACAGCAATTCACCACACAGTATAACGTTGCAATCGGACCTTCAATTCACACGAGCAGTACCGTCATTTTTATTTCCACCGATCAGAACAAGAAGAAAGGTCAAGGTTAGTCGGCCCATCGATCAGTATCGTCGCGCCTTGAAGCCTCGTGCGGCGTCCGACGAGATGGGCGACGTCGACATCACGCCGGAGACCTGAAGCACCGATATGCCCGGAGCTTCGTACACGGACCTGACGAAGAAGGCAGACTTCCCGACACCGTCGACGTCGCCGGCGATGGGCAGGAAGCCTACGCCCCTCGCGTCGGGGAACTTGACGATCCTCACCATGCCGTAGGCCCCGGGCCCATGGCCGGCGGAGTCGTGGAACAGGGTGGACATCAGCGGGGCGGCGCCGCCGACCGGAAGGCGCTGCAGCTTGGCGGCGTCGTAGTAGCAGTCGAGGAGGACGTGGAGCGAGAGGTGGCCCCAGATCGCCTCGCGCGGCATCGTCTTGATCCACGCCATGCCGGTGTCGTTGACGGCGAGGACCGTGATGGGGCCGTCGTTGCGCCGGCTGATGTCGTCCGCGAGGCCCTCGGACCTGAGCTGGCTGCTGAACTCGGCGAAGTCCGGGTGCGCGGCGAGGATGGCGGTGATGTTCCGGGCGGCGTGGCACGCCGGCGGCGACGCAGAGACGAAGATGAGGATGAGCACGGCCAAGGTGTAGTTGGCGGCGAGCGGCAGTGCCATTGTGTAACGTGCTGTGCTTTTTGGTGTGTGAAACGAGGCGACGATCTCAACCGTGGGTATGTTCATGGGTGCACCCCTGGTTTTATAGCAAATCCTGGTATCTTTCCACACGAGTAGCATATTTCACGTTTGCTTAGCTTTGGAGTGACATCAAGGCTCAAAATTTAAGGGAAAGCACACTTAGCTCTGTACTCGAAACTTCTGATTCAGCACCATGACGCCTACAAAGCCACTACTTTTTGATTTTTTCTCAATACTAAATCATAACAAGAAATCTAAGGAAAAATTACATATTAGTAGAGTAATTAATGGTCAAAATACTGTTCTAATTAAAGGTAACTGGATTACCCCTTCTACTTGCAGCCCCTACGAAACACATAGAGAGTGGCTAAGGGCATGTACAACAGGGGAGCTAAGAGCACACGAGAGGATAAAATTCCTATGTGTTATGCTAACTAGTTGAATTTTGGCGTGGCGTCACGCCACGCCCTTGGTGATTTTTTTATGTGCAATATTTTTTTTTTGTTAACCAAAATGTTGGCTAAATTGAAGTGTTGAAACATTTGTTTGTTTTGTTATGAATAGGTAGCATTTTTCTGTGTGCATTTCTGATATATTGTGTACAATATTCGAATATTTGAAGGTTTAAAATGTTCGAACATGTTTGTATTTCGACGTTAGTATTTAATTGAAATTAGAACAATCCATTTGAATTTGATTCCACATTTGGGGAAAGTTTGTTTGTGTCGTGTCAAAATGTTGGACAAATTGAAATGTTGAAATAAATTTGTTATTTGCTGTGAGTATACTGCGGTTATTTTTGGTGAGCATTTTGGTTTTATTTTATGGAATATCAGAATATTCGCTCAAATGTTGGACAAATTGCAACTTGCAAACATGTTTTTTTATTTTGTTGTTATAAAGTGAAACAGTATTTGTAGTTTTTTAGATAAATGACGCCATTATTAAGTGTGATGTGAAGCATTTGGAGTATTGTAAAAAAATGACTCCACTATCATTTGTTTAAGAAATTGGAACATTGCATAAACAATACTTCTTTTTTTATCTTTTTCTTTTGTTTGAACAAAACTTGGAATATTTCATATTTCTTTTATCTTTTTTGTACTGCTGAAAGAATGTTCAGATATATTTGAAATGAACACAAAATTTTCCAAACGGTTTTGATTTTCTGGAAATTGTGGAAGTAAAATGGTAGCACGGTGTCAGGAACTTAACATTTTGAAGAAATATTTAAAAAAAATTTGGAAGTCACGTTAATTTATCTGATGCGGTTAAATATTGTAGGTTGGTAATTATCGTGCAAGAGTTTGAGTAAATATGGTGTATTTTTTTTATTCCATCATCTAGTAATACACCGTGGATGTTGTGATTAAAATTGTTGAAAAGTTAAAATTCGTCGTAATTTTTCATCTGGAGTATTTGCACATATTCGGCATTTTCGAAATGTTTTCCCATAAGGTGCATAATTAATATAAAAGTTATTTTACATAAGGTGCATAAGTAATATAAAAGTTATTTTAGTTTTTGGGAGTACCTTTTTTTTCTTAATCACAATTTGTTGTTTTGAGTACCTCTGATAACCCACAAGTATAGGGGATCGCGTGTAGCCTTTTCAATAAGTAAGAGTGTCGAACCCAACGAGGAGCTAAAGGTAGGATAAGTATTCTCTCAAGTTCTATCAACCACTGATACAACTCTACGCACACCAAACGTTTACTTTATCTAGGAAATAATACTAGACTACAATAAGGGTATGAGAGATGGCTTTGCGAGATAATAAATGCAAAAAAGTAAATGTTAGCGCTGCAGCAATAAAATACACTAAGTAACCATATACTAACAGTACCATGAGTGTGGAAAAGTGGTGGTAATTGTGGTGGCTTTGTCCAAGATTAATTAGTGAAGGTATTTGGTTCATTGTCTTCGATGCAGTTTTCTATGTGGGAGAGGCTAAATATACATGCACTCCACTACTTGGGATTACAAGTACTATATGATTGGATTGTTAGAAAGCATACGCAAATACTAACAATGCATTAAAGTTTCCCCAACCATAGCCTTAAGTGCAAGGTCCTCTTACTCCCATACGTGCAACTAATCGGTTCGCGTTCTCAGGTTTCTGTCACTCCGGCAGAACTTCCCCCGCTTCGTTACAAATACTACCAACCCTAGGGTGTTTGATCCATGCGCGCACAAATATAATGGACACCAAAGGACAGCACCATATAGACATACAACTCTAATGAACCTCATGCATTCAATTAAGCAATCAAAAGACAAATAAACTACGGAAACATGATGTAAATCATAGGATAAATATTATAGCATCAAACACCATGTTTACATAGGACGGTACAGAGGTTTGTGGGAGGATGAACCACTGAATACAAGGAGGAGATGGTGATGGAGATGGCGGTGAAGACGGCGGAGAGAGACAGCGCGGCGGCGCAGGGAGGCGGCGGCGCCGGCGGTGCGGGGAACTCCTTTCCCCGCCGCCGGCAAGCTTGGGGAGCGCCGCCCCTTAGCCTCCCTCCTTCATGGCTTCTTGGGAGCCCTCCCCCATGGAGATGGGATCCATGGGGGAGGCAAAAACGTGGCTTTTGGTGGCTGAAATTCGTGGGTGGAAGAGTCCTCCACGAATTAGGTTTCCTCCCTTTATATATCTTCTCGGATTTCCGTCACCCCCTTTTAGGGTTCCACCAAAACGGGCCTACAGGCCGCGTCCGAACTCCGATTGGGCTGATCTTAGGCTTAAAATCTTCGTATGGAAAATTGTGATAACTTTCGTAAAAGCCAGGTCTCCATATAACGTCATATTCTAGGGTCAAACTGGCAATCTTCGTAAAAAGTTTTCAGACAGATTTCAGGAAAGTCTCAATTCGACTCCAACAAGGTTTCCTCTTGTATTCTTGATAATTTCTACACATCAAAGAGTAAAACAAGAACATTGTGCACTTTTGCAACTATTAGTTGGTTAGTCCAAATAAATCATAAACTTAATATAAAACAAGTGCTAAAAGCATAAAAATGGCATGAAACAATCAAAAATTATAGATACGTTTTGGACGTATCAACCTCCGAATATTTAGCAATGTAAAATGTTTTTTTGTAAGTTTTATAATTTATATGACAAAATTATATTATTTGTTGTAATTAGATTTTTCCCTAATTTGGTTAAATAGGGTAGGCGCACACGTCGGAAATTTAAGAGCTTATGAAATTGTTTCCGAAAAGAAAAAAAATTCTGATATATTTTAGAGTATGTCTAATTTTAAAGCAAATTGGAAGGTTTAGAAATGTTTTTGTTTGTTTATCAATTTACAATTTAAGTCCATAATGAGAGCGGAAGCACATTTATCCAACTGAATTCCATAATCATGGAGTTTGTTTTGTGAAATTCAACTCTATATAATTGTCCATATATTTTGAGGAATTGAAATTTTTATTTGTTTCTAAATATGTCTAAATTGAATTGTTGTAGTTTGTAAAGTGTACAACATTACTAATTTTCAAGTAAATTGGAATAGTTTTTTTTTGTTATTTTAAAATTAAAGTCCATAATGAATGGAATTGCACATATATTCATATTTGTGGAAAAGAGGGAAAAAAGTGATATATTTTACAGTGTGTCTAATTTGTAAGCAATTTGGAATGTCACCCGTGTGGTAAAATTAAAATTTGGAAATGTCCTTATTTAAAAAATGTGGAAATGTGAAATTATTGAAATGCGAAGAGAGGTTATGTTCAAAAATTGTTTAGATTTCGGAAAATGTTTAAATTGGTAAAACGTGTTTTCTATTTAAGTAGAAATTTAGAGAGAATTTAGTGATATTACCTCCAATATGGTAACTAAATTGAAATGGTAAAACATGTTTTCTATTTTTTTTGCATTAATATTGTATTTAACTTCGTATTTAGAGGAAGTATATTATGATTATGTTGAAATATTTACCAATTTGAGCATTTATTAAATTTAATTGCATTTTTTGGAGAGAGTTTTGTTCTGTTATCTTTAGATGTGAACCATTTTGAAAATGGTATAATAAGAGGAAATGAAGTTGTAGTTGCTATGAATATCCATCTAATTAAGCATTTTAAAATTTAAGTAGAAAATTTGAGAGAATTTAGTCATATTACCTATAATATGCTAAATAAATTGGAATGATAAAACATGTTTTTCATTGTGGTATGAATATTTTATTTAACTTCATATTTAGAGGGAATACATTATGACTGTGTTAAAATATTAACTAATTTGAGCATTTATTAAATTTAACTACATATTTTGTTTTAAAATTGCATATTTGGAGAGAGTTTAGTTATGTTATGTTTAAATGTGAATCATTTTCGAATGATATAATAAGAGGTAATGAATTTGTAGTTGCTATGAATATCTATGGAATACAGTGTATAAGTATTTTTTTTCTTAATTCAACTCCAATATTTTTTTCCGGATGAATGTACTTGAAATTGTTGGTAAGAAGTTTTTAAATTTTAAAACACATCCGTAAGTTTGAAATATTTTTTGTTGAAATTTGTTTACATGGCATAAATAGTTTGCATTTTTTATTACGGTCATGTTGATATGGTTTTCATATTTTTCAGATGAATATGTTTAAATTGTTTGATTTTGTATTTTTTTCCTGGAAATTGTTATTTTTTGTGTTGGAAGTGTGGGAAATTGGTAGTGTTCCAAAAATTATGAAATATTGCTTGCATTATTTTTGGGGCAACTTTTATGTGTACGAAGTTTGAAAATTTGCGAAAATTGAATTTTTTTTAAACATATTATTTGCATTTTTCTGAATTATAGTTTAGAAGTTATGGATTTTACAATTTTCAGCAATTTTTTTGTTTTATGTAATTGCAAAATTCATGACAGGTAGGACCCACATGTTTTTTTAATTGTGAAAATCGCCTTCTGGAAACGTGAGAGGCTGACGGCTGGGCCCCACGCTGACGTCGTAATGACGTCAGCTGCGGCCTGGGCTGGCCGATCTGCCACGGCGGCGCGGAGCTCGCCGGCGGCGCGCCACCGCGAGTTGGGGCATGCGCGTTGGCTTGCCGGAGACGCGTGTGTGCGGGATGCCCGGGAGCGGCGGCGCCGCCCCTGAATGGCCGCCGGAGCGTCGCCGTCAGCCCGCGGACGCGGCGGCGGACGCCGAGGACGGCGAGGTCGATTCCGGCGCGCCTGCAGCATTCTGGCAGGTGGTCTTCAGTGAGGAGGGAGAGAGCGTGACGGCATACCACGCCGTGGCCTTCGATTTGTCCGCGGAGGCGTGCTGCGGCGGCGGTGAGCGTCGGCGGCGGTGAGGAGCTCGGCGCCGCGCGTGAGAAGGAAGGAGGAGAGGGGGATGCGGTGGTTATTTTACGAAAAAGAACCCAAACTTTCGGGTAATTGCAAGTAGGGCCCTCCGCCTGAGGTGCTGTGGGTTACTAGGTTCGAACGGTAATTATACGACAACTCGAGGACTTTTTTGCAAAAAAAAGACGAGCACTGTTCAACACTGTAGAATGAACAGTGCGAACTGTAGCTAAGCTACAGTCGCCGGAGCACGGAGAGGCCGAGGATTCGTCCGTCTTTCATATAGTTAGTAATAGTTATATTTTACGCGGCGTCACGCCGCGCGTTTAGTGAGAATTTTTTGTTTGATAATTTTTGTATTTTTTGTAAGTCTGTTATATGTATTATACGGAAGGCTCATAGTTATAGTGTGTGTAATGTATACTTAGTTTAAATTCAATTTGAAATTAGTCCGTAACGTCACGCCGCGCAGTTAGTGAGAATATTTTTTGCGATAATTTGTGTATTTTTTTAGTTGTTTCAGAATTATTGTAACGAAAAGTGGTAGTTATAAGTTGTGTAATGTACTTTGTTTGAATTAAATTTGAAATAATTGTGTAATTAGAGGGAACAAATTTGTATTTTCTCGAAATATTTATGTAGTCAAGCATATATATTTTTTTGAAATGTGAGTACATAATTAGATAGATTTAAGTTATATTTAGCACTGTAATAAGACGGAATATATTACGGGTATGTGGAAATACTGATTTATTTTTAGCATTTTTGCATCACGCCGCGCGTTTAGTTGGAATATTTTTGTGATAATGTAAATATTATTTCGGGGGAAAAAGCACATTTCAACATTTAAATTGCTAAAATATTTGAAGTACCTCAAAATATATCAACATGCTCGGGGAGGAAAATTTGATACTTAATAATGGCAAAGTACAAACAAATTTAAACAATTCGCACTACCTAATATTTGTATACATGGTAGGTGAACTTGATCTAATTATGGATTATGAAGTAATAAATACTCACAGAATATTTTTTCTCTGATTTTACTACGCAATCGAGGAAAAGACCACCCACTATTTGCGCTACTTATGGCATAATGCAAACATATTTCAAGATTTCAGTTCGACAAATATTTTGTCAAAATCCAAAATAATTCCCCTAAATTGTACATTGAATTTAATAAATGTTCATAGAATACATTCCGTTTGATTAGGGAGTTCAATTAATTTTTTGAGGCAAAATACAAACTTATTATACCTTCCAATTTGTTTAATATCCAGAGATAATTTAGCTGAAATCTCTCTAGCTATGCACGTAAAGTTTTAAAATGCTTCATCCACTAAATGGTTGTGGAAAATAAAAATCCATTTCCTCTAATTATGGATTGAATTTAACGAATTCCCTTACATTGCATTTCCTCGGCCTGAGGAGCTAAATTAAATATTTTGATATTTACGATAAATTACAAAGATACTTCGCAATTTCTATTTATGGAATTAAATTAATACGGCAAACGCAGTTTGTTTGCAATACTGCACATTTTAGTATGAATATGCATAGAAAATAAGAAGTTTTTTCCCCACCTAAGTGATTTTGTCACTTAATCTTCTCAATTGTGAACCATTCCTTTAATCTTCGGAATTATAAACCGTTCCTTTGGTACACTTCGAATATATCAAATATTTAAATGAAGCATTGTTCGCAAAAATATTACAGCAACATATCGCCAATAAAAATTTAAAAACTAACAAAGGCGCGTCGTGACGCGCAAAATTCCACTAATTTGAATTTCGAGTCCACAATTCAGGATAGTTCAGTTCTATTGCATCTAAATATTGACTATTTTGATTTGCTTAAATATATTTTGTGTTTTGATATACATAGGTAACAATTTTTTTTAGCAATTGTCATATAGTTTACAAAATATCCGAATATCTGGGAAAATGAAGTATTTAAATATGTTTGTATGTTGCCATGAATTCTTAACTGTAATTAGAGAAAATATAAGTTGTCATGAATTCGTAACTGTAATTAGAGAAAATATATTCAAATTGTAAACAAATTTTGTCCAATCTATTTTTTTTTTGAAAAATGCTAGGGTAATTTGGAATACTTGGCAAATTTGAATGTTTGATTATAGTTGTATGCTGGCATAAATAATTATTTTAGCTTCATAATAAGAAGATGTGCATTATATGAGCATTTAGTGAAGTGAATATATAATTTGAGGAATTGCATATGAATTTCATATTTGAAGAGAAAAATTACGATATTTTGCTTAATTGAGATGTTAAATTAGAGTCATAGTCAGATGGAATGCGTAGTGCGAGCATTTGTTAAATTCAAATTTACAAATTTATGGGGAGTGCATTTGTTTTTTCTTCAAATATCCATCAATTCGGAAATGTTCATTTTTTTTGTTGTGTAAATATTTGGGGTTTTTTTTTATGGTTTTTCTTCAAATATTCATCAATTGAAAATTTGAGCAAGTGTGTGTACATTTTTTCCAAAAAATTTACCAAACTGCGATGTGTAAATATGGTTTTATTTTGTATAGGTAATTAGTTTTTTTTTTGGTGATGTTTGCGAATAATTCTTCATATTTTTCCGGTGGAAATATTTGGAATTGTTGATTTCAGAGTATTCACTAATTTCTGGAAATTGTGTAAGTAATATGGGGCCCACATGTGGTTTTTTTTTGTGTGGTGAAACTCAACTTCGAAAATGTCTGCTTTTTGAAACTGTGCAAATTTGGAAATTATTGGAGCTGTATTTGGAAAAGTTTTAAAAGTTTTTTGGAAAAGGGAAATAGAGAAAAAAAACAGGGAAAAAAATAGAGAGGGCCGAGCCAGCTGCGCAGCAGCCAGCCCAGCCCAACAATCGGCCCAGTTAGCCAGCCCAAGCCCAACGCGTCGTCACGCCGACGTCACTGGCGGGCGGAGCAGCCGTGGCGCTGCGGCGGCGACGGCCACGCCGGCGCCGAACCAGGGAGAGCGGCGAGGCGCGCGTGAGCTTGTCGGGCGCAGCTCGACGCGGGCTTCGCGGGGGTGGTCTCGCCGCTCCCTTTAGCTCGCCGGTGCGTCTCCGGCGGCGTCCAAACGCGGCGGAGAACGTCGAGGATGGCGGCGTCGATTCCGGCGCCGGCGCGGCGTCCCGGCGCGTGTCCGCCGGCGGGAAGGTCGAGGCGGCGACGACGGAGCCTGTGCTGTGCTCCGATGCGTGCGGGGAGAACCGGAGCGGCGGGGCGAGGCGGCGGCCGCCGCCGGCGAATTCGTCGCCGCGCGCGGGGAGGAAGGAAGGGGGTGTCTGGGGATGGTTTTGCAAAAAAAGACTTTATGTTTCCCGTAATTGCGTGCAAGTCCTTCGTCGCAGGAAACCGTGGACTGCGGGTTGATAGTTGTTTTTGGGAGGGCTTTTATGCAAAAGCATCACGGATGTGTTCTGCGAACCGTTGGATCGCCGTTCGACGGCTCGGATCGCAGAACTGGTGAACACTGTAGATGAACAGTACTGTGTAGAGGCCGCGGAGAGGCCGCCGTTTTGCTGTTTTAGCTACAGTAGCACGCCCGCGGAGAGGCCGCCGTTTTGCTTAGCTTTATATAATGAGTAATGTGTAGCTGAAATGCCTACGTTCTCTAAATTCGTGTAATGAGCATGCAATTGCACTGCTAATAAATTAATTAATCAGACAAGTGCAGTCGACTGAGATGTGTGAGGGAGTGGGCCGGAGAGCGATGCTTGGATGACTTTTTCGCAAAGGGTGACAGAGAGAATCCAGTGCTTGGATTCCTTTCTGGTAAAGCTTCGCCGTCGTGTGTCGGTGATGCATAGGCTAATTTGTAACTTTGGTTTGCCTTTAATTACCACTTTGTGTGTATGTGTGCGTTTCTCAAAAAATAAAACAAAAACCTTGTTTTGTTTTTTTAGATAAAGGACTTTTATTACTTAAAAGGTTTAAGCATTACACCCGGCCTCTGCATAACTAGGATGCACACAGCCGCCAGTTCAACAAACGACAGTCGTATAGCAAAAAACAAAAATAGGCGAATTACATATCAAAATGAGAAATTGTAGATCCGCCTATGGTGCTGGTAGGTCTATCCGGAGTCGATGTTGCCACCCATGCCGGGAAAATAACTCCCTTGCCGCAGCCTCCAATCTCGACGCCACCTCCAAAAATAAGTCTCGATACTCCACACGCTGCAGGGCTGACCATGCTCGTAGCGTCGCTGTGCACCGGTAAATAACCTGCATAAGAGAAACATTTTTATCATTAAAAACCTTGTCATTTCTACATAGACATAGCGACCAAATAACAGCAATCGCTTCCACCCGACTGAATAGTTTGAACCTAGGATCCACTCCATTTAACCAGTTGCCAAATATGTTAGCAACAGAACTAGGTGGATGTAAGGTAGAACCTATCTGGATGGCTGACCATATAGACCTAGCAAACTCGCACTGAAAGAATAAGTGCGTAATGGTCTCGTCGTGTTGACAGAAAACACACTTTTTACTTCCGTGCCAATTGCGTTTGGCAAGGTTATCTTTGGTTAGGATTACTTCTCGACGCAAATACCACGCAAACACTTTAGTTTTTAGTGGTATCTTCATCTTCCAAAGTTTGTTATTATAAGGAATATCGACTGGAATTTCGGGTAGAATAAGCGCTCTATACATAGAATCAACCGAGAATTTGCCGTTCTTCGTTAGGTTCCATTGAAACTTATCTGGACCTTCCGACAATTGGATTGAATCCAAACGGATAAGCAAAGCATTCCAAGATGCTTGCCTTATTCCAAGTAAACTTCTTCTGAATGAAACATTTGGTGGGAAAGTACCCAACACCTTCGCGATCGTGTCACTTTTGTTTCGAACAATAGAAAATAGAGCCGGATATTGTTCTTTGAGCGTAGTTTGGCCGAGCCAAATATCCTCCCAGAAACGAATTTCCGATCCATCCCTAATTGAGAAAGAGCCATGTGGAAAAAAGAACTTCTTTGTAGCCATGAGGCCTGCCCAGAAGTGTGAATCACCAGGTTTCCAAAGAACCTGGGAAACAGCTTGATCTCCGACATATTTTCTCCTAAGTAGGGTTTGCCAAACTCCATCCTCAGAAAGGAGTTTAAATAGCCATTTACCTAGCAGCGCTCTGTTCTTGACCTCAAGGTCATGAACTCCGAGCCCTCCTTGGTCTTTAGGGCAGCAAACCACACTCCATTTAGTCAGTCGATATTTTTTCTTCTCACTATCCCCTTGCCAAAAGAATCTAGATCGGAAATAATCCAATCGTTTTAAGACCCCTTTAGGCAGCTGGAAGAATGAAATCATATACAGTACCATATTAGTTAGTACCGAGTTTATGAGAACCAATCTTCCACCCAGGGATAGGAGTTTGCCTTTCCAACTGTTTAAACGTAATTGAAGCCTTTCCTCCACCCTTTTCCATTCGGCATTTGTCAGTCTCCGATAATGAATCGGAATGCCCAAATAGTTGATAGGAAATTGTCCTTGCTCACAGCCAAAAAGCTCAGCGTACAAGGCGGCGTTCTCTTGGGCCTCGCCAAAGCAAAACAATTCACTTTTATTGAAGTTTATCTTAAGGCCCGAAAGTTGCTCGAAAGCTGACAAAATCAACTTAAGGTTGCGAGCCTTATCGATATCATGCTCCATAAAAAGAATTGTGTCGTCGGCATATTGAAGAATCGATAGTCCACCATCGACAAGATGGGGAATCACTCCTTCAATGTGTCCCTCAATTTTAGCTCGTTCGATCAAGATAGCCAGCATATCCGCCACTATGTTAAATAGTATTGGCGAAAGCGGGTCACCCTGTCTGAGGCCTTTTTTCGTTTGGAAGTATTTGCCAGTGTCATCATTGACCTTAATGGCTACACTTCCTCCGGAAACAAAGGAGTTGATTAACGCGCGCCACTCTGAAGAAAAACCTTTCATTCTGAGGGTCTGCTGGATGAAAGACCACTTAACTTTATCATAACCTTTCTCAAAATCAATTTTAAGGATTACCCCGTTCAACTTTTTCCTATGTAGTTCATGGACCGTTTCATGTAAGACCGCAACTCCATCAAGGATGTTGCGACCCTTCATAAAAGCCGTCTGAGACGGACGAACCACATGATCTGCCACAGTGTTCAGTCGAATCGTCGCCGCTTTGGTGAAAATTTTAAAACTAACGTTAAGGAGACATATAGGTCTAAACTGTTGGATCCTTTCTGCCTCGTTAACCTTAGGTAGTAAAATTATTTCACCAAAATTGAGGCGAAACAACTGTAATTGTCCCTTGTGAAGACAGTCGAACAACTGGAGCAAATCGGTCTTGATAACATCCCAAAAGTTCTGATAAAACTCAGCTGGGAAACCATCCGGACCAGGAGCTGTATTGTGTTTCATTTGGAAAACCGCCATTCTCACTTCCTCCTCTGAGTAGGGTTTAGTAAGAAGACTATTTTCCTCATCTGAAACCTGGGGTATGTCCGCTGTTCGGGACTCGTCCAAGGAAAAATTTCCTTCCTCTGGAGCACCGAACAGGCCTTTATAATAATTTGTAATGTACGTCTTTAGCTGTTCATGCCCCACAATCGTTCCTTCATCCTGAACCAAAGAATGAATACGCTTTTTCCTATGTCTGTCATTGGCAATACTATGGAAATATCACGTATTCGAGTCTCCTTCTAGAATGAATTGGGCCTTGGAACGTTGGTACCATTTTAGCTCCTCCTCACGCAGTAATTTCGCTATCTGTGCATTACATTGGCTCTTTAGCTCAATTTCTTGCACGGTCAGTAACCGAACTTCTGCTAATGCTTCTAGGGCATCGATTATCGAGGAAAGTCGTAAATTTTCTTTTTTAAGTAAACCGGTGGTATGACGAGCCCAGCCAACGAGGTGAGTACTTAAAGCACGTATCTTATTATTCCACCGCTGTATAGGCGTGTCACCCGCAACCGGTAATTCCCATATTCTTTTAACCATCTCATAGAAACCCTCGCTGTGTAACCAACCAAGCTCAAACTTGAACCGATACCAACGGGAACCTATCTTCCCATTCAGAATCCATCAGCACACGGTCTAGTTTCTCGTATGTGGGTTCAGGTAGGGAGTTAGCCCAAGTGAACTGTCTCCCCACCATCGTTATCTCTCTTAGGTTCAAGCTGTCGATGACTGCATTGAACAAAATAGGCCAACGGTTGTCGAACCGACCTTTGCTTTTCTCAAATGGAAACCGTAGCAGATTGAAATCCCCCCCAATGATCAAAGGGTACGGGTTATCTTTTGCGAGGTTTACCATATCACAGAGAAAAGAGGTCTTGACCACTTCCTGAGCAGTCCCATACACGGTGACAAGACTCCAAATGAAGTTATCGGATTTATTATGGATGTGCATTTTGATATGAAAATCGCCATCCGTAACCTCCAATACTTCCATGGTATCCGTCCTTACGCCTAGTAAAATGCCTCCGGAACGACCATGAGGGGGTCGCGAATACCACTCAAACTCTAAACCGCCCGAAACACGGTTCAAGAGAGATTGTGAGAACTCACGTCTACCAGTCTCCGAAATTGCTAAGAAATCCGAATTATGGTCCCGAATACAATCAGCGAAATGCAAGTGTTTAGCCAGGTCACCAAAACCTCTGCTATTTGCAAACATGCCATTCATCGGGAAACCGTGGGGGATTTGGATAATTTAGAACGTTTCCGGGACTTGCTGGATGTAGATTTAGATTTCCGACCAGATGCTTTAAGCTCATACAATGAACTCAATCCGTCGTCATCCAAACCACCATCCAACACTTCACCAATTAGATGAGAAATAAGCTGACCATCTGCTGTGGCAATCGCTTCATCCTCATCATCATAGGTGGAAGACAACCCAGTCGAGACTTTAGGAATAACCGTGAGACGGTCAAATTCCATATGTTTCAAGACTTTAGTTGAAGCAAGAACTTGTGATTGACTATTACCAAGCGAAAGACCTACACTACTCAGTTTTGAATGAATTGAATGCGGCGAAAAGAAAGAAAAGATTTCGAATTCGAAGTCATACCAGAAAAGTCCAGGTTACGCGTCGCCTTACGACGCATAGCCTTTGTCATGGAATCCTCGTCGGTGGCGGAAGCTCCATCCCCATCCACCCCGAACCTGTCACTACGACGGGCCGGAGTAGTGGATGGCGCGACGAAGCGTCCCTCCCCACGCTCCGCGGGCGGCGACCTCGGTGAGGCGGTGGCAGGGGTCAGCTTGGGCGAAGAAGAAGCCAACCCCGCCATCCCAGCTGCACCAGGAGAAGTAGCATGAGTCGGGAGGGCCTGTGTCGGCGTCGAGACCGCCCCCAACTCAACCGCAGCCTGGACCAGTCCATCCACGGGAGGCGGTGACGGAGTAGAGCCCTCCCCGGAGACCGGTCCAATGCTGTCCTCCCGCAGCACCACCTCCGAAGTCTCGCCCTCCGAGTCGAACACCACCGCACTGTGGGTCGGCGCTGCGGACGCAGCTGCCGGCGACCCAGCGGCAGTGGCCAGGGGAGGCGAGCAGCCCAGCCCGGCTGGCCATGGGCCGGCCAATGGCCAACAAGGCCCGTCTCAGCCCTCAGCTCGGCAGTGGACCCGTGCGCCGAAATGAGAGTGCTACCTGCAGGGTTAGTAAGCGGTGCCAGCTCCAGAACAGGCCGCAGCAGCGATGGCGATGTACGGCGGATCAACTCCACTATCTCCTGTCCTCTTGGTGTGCTCGGACTAGAATTATACGGAGTAACAGCCATCAACGACTTAACATGAGACCCGGATGCTACAGAAGTGTTGCCGGAGGAGGACCCCCGTGGGTTGAGTGCCATCCACTTCCATGTTGGAGAGTGAGCTGTGGATGTTATCCTGACCCGCTGAGCCGTCCATGCCGTGCTCGTTCCCCTCCTCATCATCAGTGTCATCACTCTTACGTCGCCAAAAGAAGGGGACAAAGGAGGGTCCTGCACAAAGTCCGACGGCTCGCGGCTAAAATAAAACCCATACTGCTTTAGTTTCACCACACAAGAAGCCCCCACATAAGGAGCATGCATTTTCTACGGAGTATCATTGTTTTGTTGTGGACGGAGAGTATCATTGTTTTGTTGTGGACGGAGCATGCATTTTCTATCCAAAATGCTGCTAAGATTTTTCGTTGGCGCTAAGCTGTGTGGAACTTAATCCTAGGACCGAGTAGAGCAAATAATTTTTAGCTTAAATCATCTTGAAACAATGAAAATGTCGGTGTTATCTACCACGGACCATGCTTGCGTGGTTGATTACCTGAAGGTGGACAAGTGACAAGAATGAAATTAGCCTGGCGGATTATGAGTGGACAGCTCGTAGAGCAATTAGTCTCCTCTGCAGATGGAAATAATTAAGCGTGGCGGGAAAATGACCTAGCAACAGACCCTGAAATATCAAACCGTCCGTTGCGCCGGAGAACGCTTCGGGCTTCCGAGTGACGCGTCGCCTACTGCCGGGAAGAAGAAGAAGAAGACTGAGCGATCGAGAGCATGACGTGCTAACTTCTTCGGCGGCTGCTTCTTTGTTTAGTTTAGTTTTGTTTAGCATGATTGTTTTTTTTAATTTAGGGAACTTCGAACTTTAGTTTGAAAAACAAAAGAAAAACAAAAGTACGAGAAGATACGAAAGCCCTTGAGACGCATAGTAGGCCGATCTGAGAGATCGCTGGCGGGTGTAAATAAATGCCCATCACGCAATTCACGCGTGGTTGTCTACACTACACTGACCAGTGTTCGTAGTATAGCCTGTACCCGGTCCATGTAACCTGCTGACTATAGTGGACCATCTGGCCCTGTTGCCGTTGACATCTCGCCAACAATCTTGTTCGGTTCGTGCATGGGGGAGAATCACACCACGTGAACCGAAGATCAATCGTGTATAGCTGGTAAACATGGCCCAGTAAATACAGAATTCCTCAGCTACGGAGTATCAGAAAGTATAGTATTCCTCAAAATACGTTTTCTGAAAGAAGACACCGAACGGAACTGCAGGTACCAAACACATATGTATTATATGAGAATAATGTGTGTGCATTTCTATACTACATTTGACTAGTACTCCCTCCGTTCCAAATTAATTGATTTGGTTTTGTCCAGATATAGATGTATCTATACTTATTTGATATCTAGATACATCCATGTGTAACAAAATGTGTGTCAATTAAATCCGAACGGAGGGAGTACCATACAAAGTATGCAAGGATGAGAACTAGGCTAATTAGTTCCGGTCTTATTCAAACAAACAAAAAAATAACAATCCAAAGAGAGGATAATTTAACAAGTATAACAGTATACAATGGTAGGCGGCATCTGGTTGTCAGAGCCATCTCCAAAACCCGCTACAGGAATCGATCAAACCAATCGCTTGCTTGCTTCACCATGTTTACGGTCATTTGGTGGCCAACTCCTGGCTCCGCGATGAACTGAACAGAAGAAGTAAAATGCTGTTAGCAATTCGAAAGTCGCCCTTTGTCTTCTAGGAGAATACATTCCTATTATTTGAGATCAACACAATCTAGTATTTGTCACGGAGAAGAGGGACACAGATTAGCGGAATAAAGTTAAAAAGAAAAAGGGAAAGTTGCAATGCAATCTATGCTGGAGAAAAGGCATCAAACTTAAGATACCTCATCGGGTATAATGACTACTTTACATTAGTGAAGAATTCATTATCCGATCCCCCTCTTCTAGTATGTGGCGCCCAAACACCGTAGCCCCACATGGTTCAGCATTTAGAACATGGAAAAGGTGGTCCTCGAGACGAAAACACATACCACAGAAAGCCCAGGTCTAGAGCAAGGCAGGGTTTCTAAAACAGCCAGTGGACCGGGCATTAGCTAGCTGGCGGTCAGTAGGATTTCTCCATCGCTTACCAGCAGTAATCAGCCTTCTGCTGAGCCGTGCATTAGGATGACTCTAACGGGCCGACGCAAACGAACGTGTGTTTGGTCTGCGTTTTATTCGTTTGCGTCGGTAAACGGATAGGTCCAGTCCGCCCATGTCCACCGTGGGTGGCAGTGTGCCCAACGGGCCGACGCATCGCAAATGGACACAAGTTTTTTTTAGTTAACAGGCCACATATGGGCCATTTTCTCTCATATTTAGGGGGTGGGCCACAAACGGCCATTTTACATATTACCTGCAAAAACAAAATTATATAAAAACTAAAATATTTGCCCTTCACGGGCTTCTACTCGTCGTCCTCTAGAATGATGTAGTCCGGCGCCTGTCAGAGGTGCGTCGGTGGGACGACGGCCGGTGGCATGGGCGGCTGCTCCTGCTCTGGCGCCCGCTGGACCTCCCAGCTGCCGCCATTCCAGATCCAGCTATGCCCGAGCAGGCCGGCTGGAAGGGGCGGCCCCGGTGGCAGGTCCACGGCCATGCCTTGCCACCATTCCGGTGGCTCCATGACCGCGGCCTGCTCCTCCTCCCGGGCGACGGCCTCGAGGACCTTGGCCCAGCGCTTGGCCTCGTCCTCGGCCATGGACTTCCTCGAGGCCTCATTCGCGGCCTCGAGCGCGGCGTCGTCGTCGTCCATGTCCACCTCCATCTTCACGTCCGGTGGAGGCGGCGGTGGCGGTGACCCAATCCGCAGCACGCGCGGCACTGGCGGTGCGTCCCGCCGCAGTGTGTGCGGCGGCAGTGACCAACGGCCACTGGGCGGCGTCGGAGCCCGCGTGTACACGGCCTGCCGCCGCAGGCTGTGCTCGTCGCTGAACCACGTGACCCAGTTGCGGGGCGTGGCCGCGAAGGCGGGGTCGTTGCGGAGGGACGCCAGGAGGCGCGCGCGGCGGCGCTCAATCTCCAGATCCCGCGCGCGGCGGCTCTTCGGGAACGGCGGCACCGGGATCCGCTGCGGGTTGAGGTGCCAGTTCTCAGGCAGCTTCACATCTGGCCATGGCAGCGGGACTGCGTGGTTCCAGTACCACTCGCAGTCTTCCTTCCGCACGTAGACGCGGTCGCGCCGCGCAATCTCGGCGCCCGGTGGCGCGAGATTGAAGATGGCGGGGAGCGGCGCCGGGGAAGAGGGTGGGGAAAGAGATGGCATCGGGGAGGGAGTGCGGAGGCGGCGGCGGCGGCGAGAGGACGACCCCGCCTCGTGGTCATTCTTCGCCTTGCCGAACCCCGGCCATCGGAGCGACATCGCGGTGAGGTTTGGGGTGCTGGCTAGGGTTTGGTCGCCGGAGAGGGAGCGGAGTGGGGCAGTGGAGTGGGTGGGGGCTGGCCGTCCCTGTCCCCTGGCATTAAAAAGGACTGGACCAGGGGAGGCTGACTAGGACAGGTGGGCTCGGGGAGGACGCGTTTCCACTCCGCCGCGCGTCCGCACCGACGCATCCGTGGCCCAAATTTGGGCCAGGAATGCGTCGGGGCGGACGCGCGGCGGACTGAAATCGGCCACGGTCCGCTTTTGCGTCGCCCCGTTGAGCCCTGGTTTTGGTCCAACACGACCCAACCGGACGCACGCGGACTCAATGCGTCGCCCCGTTGGAGTCATCCTTATTTCAGAGAATATATGCTGGCCCGCTGAAATACAAAACGGAGGAATACTCCAAAGAGGCTTGGCTGAACAAGCACTGACATTTCTCCACGGAACACAGCAAATAAATAATTTGCATAAGTACGATCTTTCCTGGGGTTTTAAAAGTTTATTATATTCCTTGATAAGGCTGGTTTCAGAGCAGACTAAATCTGTTACAAGTCTTTTTACACAAGCAACCCAAAATCGTTTGCAAGTCGTTTGCAAGTCTTCCTCTACCCTATAACTGTACTAGAAAAAAATCTGTAGTTCAGGATTATATCTGTGTCGCTGTTGCATACAAACTCTCTCCATTAAGATTTTACCATTGATTAAAAATAATCACAGTATATCAGTTTATGACAAACAAATGGTTAATTCATATATAGGCTGAAGAAAACTACATTTCTATTTGGGAATCTATCTTTAACTCAGAAGAACAATTTTGATTTTTTTCCAGTGAGAAACGACTTTTAAATGCCAATTTCACAAAATTGCAAGCATATCGTTGTATAGCAGATTCTTTAAATCAGGTTTAGCCATAAAAAATGACAGCCTGTTATAAGCTTGAGAAATATTAAACCAAGCTCATTGCTATTTTACAAGCAAATCCCGTCTTCATAGGTTATATTTGTGAGTGATCATGTGTGAACTCAAGAAAACAGCGAAAAGACTTAGTTTGCATGGTTACCATGAACTTCTCTGCAGAACTAGCTTCTTCATAAGCATCAGCAGCTCTGGAAACAGCTTCCTGTAAACCAGCGATTGGGCAGCGAGGGTCTTCAGCACCTGCATGGTAAATGAAGCTTCAGCAGAAGGTAACATGCTCTACTAACATTATCTTTTTTTAATAAAATAAAATCCTAACAATAATTCTGCATCAACCACAAACTAAAATACATAAGCCAGATTCAAGGTCCCAATCTTTACACAAACAAGTGCTCGTTGAACACATAAAGTGAGAGTTTTGTTAGCTTTGGGATTATGTAACAAGTATTGGGCAAAACAGAAGCACTCAATGAGATATATGATTCGTTTTACCATTTAGAAGGAGCAGCGGACGTGGTGCTATCAGAGGAACTGAGTAGAGATCATCAAACTGTGAAGCCATACCAGGTGCTATCTTGTCCCAAACCTGGTAAAACATGTCAATAACACGATCACGAAATGTCTATAAAAGAATCATCAGAAGTAAAGGTCAAATGAATCAGATAGTCACCTTTTCCACAACCTCTGCGTCTATTTCGCTCTTCCCTAAATCAATTCTTGCTTCTACAGGAAAAAAAAAGAACAAAACAAGATGAGTATTTACATACAAATGTTCTGAACTGATGTAATATATTTCGGTCATAATCTTTATTCAGCAGCCCGAGCCCAAACTTATCATAAGATGCAAGAGAATTGCTTTGAGGACGCATGGTATCTCACCTTCAAATAAAGGCTTAATGCTATTAACTCTAGCTTGCCAACTGTTATTATCTATTGCCCATCGAAATCCCTGTAGTCACCACAAAGAGAATTGCTTTACATGGAACAAATCACAAAACTATGTGCATCCATATCGACAAATTCCTGATGTGCGTACTTGAATACCAATTATTGGAACAACAACACTGTACCGTGTATCCACGAAAGCAGCAAACCATGCATGCATCCCTGTATTCAGCTCCAAATAAAAAGGTGTCTTTTCTAACAGAAAAGTGAAAACTATGTAATAATTCAATATTATGATGCAACCATGATGCATAGTACCTCCGAGTGATTCACCAGTGATCCCGATCCTTGAGGGATCAACATCCTCCCTTGCACCGAGATGATCTCCAAGCTTTATCAAGTCCCATACCTGCACATGCCCCTCACTGAGTATGGTAAAAACCAAAAAGCCTAACAAATTTTAGTATGATATCGCAGTCCAGCATTCAACTATACCGAGAGAAACCGGACCAAAATAACAAATCCAGAATTCAACAGAAGTGTTGATCCAGCATTCCAGCTAGTGTAGTTATGGTGCCAGTACAGTTAGACTAAGACCAACACCAGTGGCTTATCTATGAGCTTAGTTCAAGAGGAGACCACCAGGCTTTGCACTGGTCCAGCCCAACTAAAGGCATACCCTACATATTTTATTTGATATTATCTTTTGGGCAGAAACATCCATTTATTTGGAAAAAAAAAGTATTTGATGGACAAATTGAGCGATACAGCTTAAGACGGATCAAAAGATTAATTGTAACAAATGGAAATAACATACGGTACCGTGTCAAAAATAAAAGGCATTGTATCCCCATTCTTTTTTTTTTTTTTGCGGACAGAGGAATTACATCAGTTCTCCGAACTTACAGATAGATCCAGAAACAAAACGAAAATACAACTAGGTCCACTGGATCCCAGCGACAGAAACGACGGCGAAGCTGCCATTGACGCGCCGCTGCCCAAGCTTCCAACCTTGGTCGTCGAAGCCCACCACGAAGCAAACGGGAAGTCTCCAGCACCGCCACCTCCGAGAAGACGACTACTAGCACCACCACCACCGCCGCCGCGAAGAACTGAGGTACATACCTCTGAAACAGGTCCATCCAGATCCGCCGCCCCCGGATCTGGCCGTGGTGAGAGGAGACGAAGAAATCCACCGATTCCCAGCCTCCGGGAAGTCGCGCGCGTGACCGCCAGCCTCCATGGAGCCCCGCCGCCGAAGAGGAACCGCGCCGACACCAAAACCTGCACCGACAGCCCCTCCACCTCCCAGGCGCCGCCGGCCGGAAACCCCCCGCACCCTACCCTATGTACACACCGTGAGGCGGGCTTCCCCCACCCTCCCGCCGCCGAAGCGGCCGCCGGAGAGGGAGGAACCCACGCCTCAACGGCGGCGAGGACGGGACGACGGGCGACTCTCAAAAATCGCCTTACTCTGGTACTGTAGCGGAGAGGAAGGGAGAGGACGACTCTCTTATTGTATCCCCATTCTTCCAAGACAATTTCAGTGCCTGTGTTTAAACCATGAAAGTAGGGATGATCAGGTCAAATAAAATTTATGGATACCATAACTGTTAAGCATTGCATGAAAACAGTAGCAGATAAAAAGAAAGCAAGTAGATTACGTCTATGTAAGTAGTCTTGTTGCTGGCCCTTTCACCATGATAACGAGAATCGATGGCAACAGAAATATAACCTCTGGAGGCATATGCCTGCAAATGTGTAAACAGGTTTAAGAAGAACATCTAGTGCTATTCATTGATGTGCACTGCATAGGGCAAGCCGGCATGGCGCAGACTTAAGATGAGAGATTATTTTACCTCAAGCAGTGGGCGTAACCATTCCTTGCATTTGTAAGAGCTGTGCAGTAGCACAATAACTGGCTTTCTTCTAGGAGCAGTGTCATTAAGTCTCAATAGAAGTACAGGCACACGTCCCTGTTTGCCTGACTGTTGGGAAAAAGAATAAACAAATTCTCCTGTTTAGAAAATGATAGGCAAAATAAATGAAGCAAGTGTGCATTGACTGGCTTATATAATGCGGGTGCAGTGCATGTGACATTTTGACCCTGGATCTCAGACCCAAAACTAATGGCAACTATCAAGCTGTTCACAAGTGGGTCCTTTAGAGTGGAAACATGGAGACGACTTGGCAAGTGAAACCAATGTCTTTCATGGACATCGTCCCATCAAAGTTGATAGCTAGTGTGTAATATCAATCTGCCTATGAAAAGCACACTGAGAATAATTTGACGCAATATCAGCCTGTTCAGTGACATACTGACATGTAACACACACATCTAGACAAAATGCACGCTGCTTAATTGCTCCTCCTCTAATACCATTTGGGCTGCTCAAATGTCATTGGCTCTCATTGTTCTCGAGTTCAATTGCATAGATATAAGCAACGTGCAGTGTGACACTCAGAATCAAGCAAATGGGCAGCGTGATACTCAGAACTCAGAAGCAAGCAATGTGCAGTGTAGTAGTATCCAGTCGCAACAAACAATCGATCGATCATAAGTAGAGCAGCGCAGCCCAGTAGTAGTACCTCAGTGATCAGGTAGAAATTCTCCTCGACCAGCTTCTCCTCGAAGTTCTCCACCTCCTTCCTCGGGCACGACTCCATGGCCTGGAAAAATTCACAGGCACAGTCGAGTTAACACGGCCAGCAGCAACCGCCCGGGTGTCGCAGGTGGAAGAGTTAATTGCGCTGGAGGTCACACATCTCGTCACGTACGTGCACATTGGTCACACATATGGAAAACGGGATTTTTTAGTCACACATCTCGACTTTGCGTGCACATTGGTCACAAACGGGAAGTGTCATCCCGTTTTGGATGGTAAATTTTCAGAAAACCCCCTGAGTAATATTAGGAGGACCATTTTGTAAAATTAAAAAAATAGGAGGACCATTTTGTAAAAATAGGAGGACCATTTTGTAAAATTAGGAGGACCATTTTGTAAAATTAATATTTCTCCAGGGGGGTTTTCTGAAAATTTACCATCCAAAACGGGATGAAACTTCCCGTTTGTGACCAATGTGCACGCAAAGTCGAGATGTGTGACCAAAAAATCCCGTTTTCCAGATGTGTGACCAATGTGCACGTACGTGACGAGATGTGTGACCTCCGGCGCAATTAACTCGCAGGTGGAACACGTTAGCACCGATCGAGGATCCTGACCTCACTGGGCACCAGAGGCCGCCCTTCGCCCTGGTAGAGCGGCTCCTCCACCGGGCTCCCTTGCTCCACGGACAGAGGCACTGGCGCGATGAGCAGATTCAGTGCAAGCCGTTGAGCAACTCAAACTCACGGGCACGAGAGAGATGAGACATGAGAGAGGGAAGGAGATGGGGCCGGCTGACCTTGGAGGTCGTGGCGGCGGCTGAGCAGGACCTGGAGGTACTCCGAGTCTCCGGCGGGAGCGGCCATTGGGGCGTCGGCGCGGAAGCCGGTGGAACTGGGCGAGGACTTGGAACTGGAACTGGAACTGGAGGAGTGGCAGGCAAGGCCCACCCCCATGAGTGGCTGCTTCTTCATCAAGTGGCCGCCTCCGCACGCCCGCACGTGCGCCGCGTGGCCGGCGTCACCGGTGGCGCACGCGAGGCGCGGGGCCCACACGGCAGCCGCGGCGAGAGCCAGCGCGAGCGGGAGCGCAATGGCCCGCCTCAGCATCAACGGGCGTCGCTGCGCCTGCGCCGCGGCGGGGAAGAGAAATTTTGACAGAACATACCACATCAAGAAATGAAATGGCATAAAGGACCACCTGCGAAAAACATTGTCAAAAAGGACCACATCGGTCGTGGCGGCAGGCTCGCCAGCCGACACGTGGCTCCTGCCGCCACGGACGGAGGCGACAGGGGTGACCGCCATAGGCGGTGGCGGCACGTTGCTTCGGAACGGAATCCCGGCAAGCTGCAACGGAAAATCTGACAGGTGGGACCCAGCCGCCTGGGCCAGTGGCGGCATGATGATGTGGCGGAGAGGCCGCCTGAGCCGCTAGCGGCCTTTGGCCAGGGTGCCGACAGGCCCATGCGCACGGCGCCGATGCAGTGATACACTGATTCGAGTCTTTTTATATAGTAGCCCCATGCAGAGAGGCACGCCACACTGATTAAAGACTGCAGACAGCCCATGCACTGATTAAAGACTTGCTCATTTTGAGGCAGCAGTGTTTGCTCATTTTGAGGCATCAATGATATGGTGTTTGCTTTCCCTACACTCACATGCGCTGTTGAAAATTTTGCTCACTTCTCCAGCTGCTAGCGAGTGCGCATGTCACTGCTCGGGCTATAAAAATCGACCATTCGCTTGTCTATCGAACCAGCTATCTTCCTCACTCCTTTGTTAGTCTCAAGTGTGCTTAGTAGCCATGAGTTTGCCTTGCTCCGACCAAGATATTAGGCCTACAAAGATGAAAGCTGCGAGCTTACCCGCTGGGGTGGAAGTCGTGCGCTGTTGGTGCGGCCCCGAATGCAAGGTGAAGGAGGTGTTAGATTTTTCTGATTGGTTTGGCATGAAGTTTTTCATGTGCCCCAATTATGAATATGATCCACCCGTTCGGACTTCGCTGTTTGTCAAGCCTCCGGTATGTTTAGACCATGACGAACACACATATCGTTCGAGTTATTGTTCGTAAAGTACAAACTTCTTAAATATTTTTCGTGTTGTAGTCTCCTCCGCCGCTCTGCATGTACTATCGTTGGATTGACACGGTGCAGCCAGAGTGGGCAAAGCGTGAGAATCAAGAGAAGTTGCGCGTAGCATGGGAAGGCTTCCGCGAGGATGAGCGTCGGGAAAAGGCCGCGGCACGTGACCGAGCTGCGCGGGCAAAAGCGCTGGAAGAATATAGGGCGGAAAAAGAACGAAGAAAGGAGGAAAATAGACTCCGCATAGAGGAGGAGGAACGTCAGCAAACGGTGGCCCGTGACGCGGAGAGGGACAGGCTGAGAGAAAGGGCTCGTCGGGCTCGGGCAGCAGAAGAAGCTGGAGATGGAGGGAAAGGAAAATATCCACGCTGGACTCAGTAGATTTATGTCGTATTAGTTTTAATTGTCGCGGTGGATTGTATCTTAATTTATGTTGTAGTAGTTTATTTAAGTGCATCTTTGTTGTAGCGGAAAAATGGTAAGCCTGTCCCTCTCCGCGTCACGGGCCGCCTTTTGCTGACGTTCCTCCTCCTCTATGCGGAGTCTATTTTCCTCCTTTCTTCATTCTTTTTCCGCCCTATATTCTTCCAGCGCTTTTGCCCGCCCCGCTCGGTCACGTGCCGCGGCCTTTTCCCGACGCTCATCCTCGCGGAAGCCTTCCCACGCTACGCGCAACTTCTCTTGATTCTCACGCTTTGCCCACTCTGGCTGCACCGTGTCAATCCAACGGTAGTACATGCAGAGCGGCGGAGGAGACTACAACACGAAAAATAATTAAGAAGTTTGTACTTACGAACAATAACTCGAACGACATGTGTGTTCGTCATGGTCTAAACATACCGGAGGCTTGACAAACAGCGAAGTCCGAACGGGTGGATCATATTCATAATTGGGGCACATGAAAAACTTCATGCCAAACCAATCAGAAAAATCTAACACCTCCTTCACCTTGCATTCGGGGCCGCACCAACAGCGCACGACTTCCACCCCAGCGGGTAAGCTCGCAGCTTTCATCTTTGTAGGCCTAATATCTTGGTCGGAGCAAGGCAAACTCATGGCTACTAAGCACACTTGAGACTAACAAAGGAGTGAGGAAGATAGCTGGTTCGATAGACAAGCGAATGGTCGATTTTTATAGCCCGAGCTGTGACACGCGCACTCGCTAGCAGCTGGAGAAGTGAGCAAAATTTTCAACAGCGCATGTGAGTGTAGGGAAAGCAAACACCATGTCATTGATGCCTCAAAATGAGCAAACACTGCTGCCTCAAAATGAGCAAGTCTTTAATCAGTGCATGGGCTGTCGGCAGTCTTTAATCAGTGTGGCGTGCCTCTATGCATGGGGCTACTATATAAAAAGACTCGAATCAGTGTATCACTGCATCGACGCCGTGCGCATGGGCCTGTCGGCACCCTGGCCAAAGGCCGCCAGTGGCCCAGGCGGCCTCTCCGCCACGTCATCATGCCGCCACTGGCCCAGGCGGCTGGGTCCCACCTGCCAGATTTTCCGTTGCAGCTTGCTGGGATTCCGTTCCGAAGCAACGTGCCGCCACCGCCTATGGCGGCCACCCCTGTCGCCTCCGTCCGTGGCGGCAGGAGCCACGTGTCGGTTGGCGAGCCTGCCGCCACGACCGATGTGGTCCTTTTTGACAATGTTTTTCGCAGGTGGTCCTTTTTGCCATTTCGTTTCTCGATGTGGTCTGTTCTGTCAAAATTTTTGGGGAAGAGGGACGGATAAGGCTCCGAGACGTAGGTGCCGGCGAGCGGCGTCGTGCGCCGCACATCGCGGATCGCGCGGGGAGGGTGCTGCACTGCTGCGCTAATCGAAATTTTCTGTTTGCTATCGAAAATCCTGTTTACCTGTTTTTGTTAAGACCGTCGAGAGAACTCCCACGTCAATGCAGGCCATTCCAAAGTTCCAACCGTCACACATCACACATTTCTAAGGGCATGTTTGAAACGCAGGATAGGAAAATCATGGGAATTGGAAAACCACAGGAATAGGACAGGAATCCATGTGTAAAATTAAGGAACTGAAAACACATGGGGGAATTCAATTGTATCGTTTGGAACACAGGAATTGTGAACACATAGGAATCCTGATACTAAGGCCAAAGCATAGTCAAAGACAATATCCATTAAAGCTCAGCCCCACTTGTCATAGAAACAATATGTAAATACGGAGTATTAACTAGCACATGCATGCATCCAGAAGAGCGAGTGGCTCGGTCTTACGCGACGAGCAGAAATAATGAGGTTGTACTGAATGTTTGGAATCCTGTGATTTTCCTGCAAAACCAAAGGAAACGAGTTCCTATCCTGAAAACTTCCTGTGGCGATTCCTGCGTTTCAAACGGTGAGAAAGGAAATATTCCTCCGTGAACAGTATTCCTTCACTTTTCCTCCATTCTTCCTGTGAATCAAACATGTCCTAAAGTTTTGACATGTCAGCACTGAGCGAGAAAGATAATTTGTTTCTTCCGGAAGGTTAGGCAATCACATAGGAGTATTAAACTTTCGGTTGTCGTATAACTAAATTCCTAGCCGTAATTCAATATTCGCTCTCCCGCCCACCAACACTAAGGGCGTGTTTGGTAGCCTGTATGGGCTTGGAAATTCTCACCTCACCTCACTTTCGGGTGTTTGGTAGCCCGTATTCGTCATCTGGGCCATGCCCACGTCACCCCGAAAATGTCTCTCAGCCCTGCCGAGGAGAGAAGCTGAAATCGAGCTTCGCACCTCAGCCGGGCTAAGCTCATCCGGAAACACTCCCACGCGTGGACCTAGCCCCTCGCAAATCTCGTCCTCATTCCCCTGTTTCCTTCTCTCTCCCACCGAGCGCAGCGCCGCCTCCTCCCGGTCATCAGCCCGACGCCTCCTCCTCCTTGCTAAAGCGTCGCCGAGCTCTGCCCCCGTCTCCTTTCTCGACCAACCGACGCCTCCTCCTCGCGCCGCCACGGCCACGCACCACCGCCGCCTCCTCGCGCCGCCACGGCGAGCCCAAGCGCTGGCGACATGCTTCCCATGCGCCAGGCCACGGAGGACCACCAGCGCCGCCTCCTCGCGCCAGCATGGAGGACAACCAACGCCGCCTTCTCGCGCCGCCACGGAGAGCCACCGACACCTCCTCGCGCCGCCATGGAGACCCCATACCCCGGCGACGAGCTTCCCGTGCGCCAGCCACGATTGGGAATTTGTTAGGACCCGATTGCTTTTTTAATTTGTGTTCAAGGTCCTTTGTGTAAGAGTTTGGATCAATTTGTAATTTCAGTTACTCTTTTTTTTTGAAACGGGGCAAAAGCTTTGCCTTTTATATTGATATAGGAGAAACAAACACAACACGACCAAGGCCAAAGTAAAAACTTTAAAGTAAGGTACTGATACAATCAACCAACACCGTCAATTCTCTCTGAGAGAAATATTGTCATGTCTTCTCTCTAAGCAACAATCTCAGCAAGAGGCTTATCTCCCGCGAGGATCCAGTCCTTGCCCTCATCTTTGATCTTCTTGGTGAGAGTCGAAGGCATCGAGAAAGTGTTGTTGAAAACTCTAGCGTTTCTTTCCTTCCACAGTTCCCAAGCGATCAGCGTAACTGTCGACTTGAGACCTTTAGGATGTGCCGTGGGAGACATGGTAGCCGCTTGCCAATAATCAAGGACAGTCGGACGTCCTGTTCCAATGTCCTGCACCAGAGAAGGGCAAGAAAGCCAGGAGGCCGCCGCCTGCCAGATTCGTCTTGAATATCTGCACTCAAAGAGGGTGTGTCTTGCAGTTTCGTTCTGGGATCTGCACAACTGACAGAGAGGTGTGTGAGGCCAGCCCCTCTTAGCGAGATGGTCTAACGTCCAAAGCCTGTTCTGCACCGCAAGCCATGCAAAAAATCTGCACTTAGGTGGAGCCCAAGTCTTCCAGAGGAGGTTGTCGAAGGAGCAAGTGTTGGATCCGATGAATTGAGCTTTGTAAGCCGACTGATGGCCCTTCACGTAGTTACCTGCGTGAAAAGTAAATGGGTTAGGTTGAGACTCCAAGTGTAGAGTGTGTAGTAAGTGGAAGACGTGTTTTCCCCACGAGGGGTGACTCGAGGTTTAATATCGAACTCTCGGGGAATCAGTAGTGAAGATTTATCTTCCTATCCTTCTTTTGGTTACATACAAAACAAAGTAAATGTTTTGGTCCTCAACCTCACCCAGTGGTTGTTAAGCACAAGGTGTAAGAATGATATCAAGATAATATGCAATGCAAACAAGAAATAAATATGCAATGGTGGTAAATAAATATGCAAGGATGGTGGTAGTAATGATAAATGATATTTTTGGGTTTTTTATAATGAATGCAAGATGTAAAAGTGTTTTTGTATTTTCGGATTTAATAATGGCAGCAAATGGAAAAGTGGTAAAAGTGGTTGGAAAGGTGTTTCTTATGATTAAAAATGGACCGGGGTTCATAGTTTCACAAATGCACTCTCTCTTTAATATAGTGATAGACAATGGAACACTAGAGTTGACATATGAGATTGCAACACAACATTTTAATGACAAGTTATAATTATATGGGCATCACGTTCTAACATAGAGACCTTTTGGTTATTAGTCTCTCTTATACTCCACCAAGATGCGAACTAAATCATAACACCTCAGTAATTAAGATAACTCAGAGTATAGCAATAAGTATCATGACATGAAGTTAAAATAAGAACATGCTAGATCTAGTCATG
Organism: Poa pratensis; assembly: GCA_947311845.1. NCBI lineage: Eukaryota > Viridiplantae > Streptophyta > Magnoliopsida > Poales > Poaceae > Poa > Poa pratensis. Next base: position 15,466,344 of record CAMZMU010000069.1, read on the forward strand.
GAGTAGTGGCAATGGTCACACCCACATCTCCGGTAGCATGGTATTTCTTTTTATCCCTAGTGAGGCAACAAAGTAAGGTAAAACACCAAAGTGGATCGCGGAACTTTCTCTCACGTTCACCGCACTAGCCACCCCCCGTTACTCCAACTAATGCACACGTTCCCCTCACGCGCTCTCATAAACATGCTTGATCATAACAAGTAAATAAGAACGGGGTACATAATATGCATCTACTTTCATAACTAAAACAAAATCATTGCAATCTCAAACATATATTAACTCATAAAAAGATCCACCACAAAGGTATTACATAGATGACCGTAATCATGTTCAGCAGCTCATACGGTACTAATTAGTGAAGCTCAAGAGAGATGTAACATCCCAAAATTATTAACAAGTATTATTAATTCCAAAAATGGGAGCCAACAAAAACTTTTGTTAAATTATCTGTGTTTGGTATGCTGGTTTCTTGTGTTGTTTATTTCTTCTTGTTTGTGTGTTGCTTGCTCTATTTGAGAACATAAAGAAAAGAAGAAGAATAAAATAAAAGCAAAACAAGAAAAATAAATGTGGCAAGTGCCACCCAAATTCTCCAAGTGAGAATCTCATTTTTGTTTTAAACAACAATTCAGTGGAGTGGTATTGCAAGCCCTCCCATTTCATCCTTACTACTTATCTCTCTCAAATAATATTTTCAAACTAGTTTTTAAAATTCAAAAGTAAACAAAGTAAAAAAATAAATTAAAATGCCATAATTGAAACACTATAAAAGAAAATGTTTCAAAACATTTTATTATTTTATGCCAATTTTTGTGGAGCTTCTGTACATTATGGGAAGGCCCCACAAATTTTGACAAATTTTTCTAAATTGATTATTGCCTCAAATAAAATCAAGAAAGGCTACTGGAATTAAAAGAAGGACTAGAAAATAAATAAGAAAAAGAAGAAGGAAGATTAGCAGCAGAGAGGAGGCAGGGGGTTTTCTGCAAAACCTTCATCACCTATCTCTCCGTCGCCGTGTCGACGCTGCACGCCGTGCGCCGCACCGTTCCCCGGGCCCCCCAGGCCCCCCCTTGCTCGCAACCTTCCACGCTCCGTGCCTCTGCAGCCGCCGCAGTCGCTCGAGCACCACCCTTGACCCAACGCCGCCCCCTGTCCCCTGTATCTCCGCCGTGGTTGAACGGACGGCGACCGGCCAAATTGGCCCAGCTCGCTGCTCCCCGACATGCACGGCCCGGCCAGTGCCTTCTAGAATGTGCCTGGACCCCGCTCGACCTCGCAGCGCCACGCCTCGTGCACCACTGCCTCGGATTCGATCCGAAAGATCACCGGTGCGCCATGGACACGGCCATGCACCCCGTCCACGATACGCCAGCTCCCGCGCTATAAAGCCACCCCGCAACCCACTGGAAGCCGCACACCATCTCACTCCCTCGCTCCCCCTCTCCAATTTCACCGTGAGCCGCCAGGAGGGCGTGCCTTGCCGAAGCTCTACCGCCGTCGAGGTCCGTCATGGCCGCAACGCCACACACCGCCATTGTCCCCTCTCTGCCCTGAACCTTGTTCTCCACCCTCACCGCACTCACCCGAGCTCTTTTTCCCTCATTTTCGTGCACAGACGCGTCGCCAGGAGCTCGCCGGAGTCCGCTGCCGAGGCCGTGGAAGTCCGGGAACTCGCCGCCGACGAACCAGCCCTCCCCAACAAGCGCAAGTTCATCCAGCAGCCTTACCCGAGCCTCCGCCGTCGATCCACGCCTTCGCCGAGCCTACCCGAGCCCCCTAGGTGAGATTCCGACCATCACCGTGCCGCCGGCGCCGCCCATTTTTGGTCGTCGCCGTTCGCGGGCTCTGAGAGCTGTTGGATCTAGATCCAACGGCAACGTACCGCTTCGCCGTAGCCAGCCGCTGACGGGCTGACCCAACCCGCCAGGGTTTTATTAATTTCCCCACGTACACTGAGCCGCTGACCAGTGGGTCCCCCATGTCAGCAATTTCAACATTATCCACAACAGTGGATTTTCTTAATTCAATTTCTCTGCAAATTTCAATACTGCTATCAACTTTAAAATAAATAACTGGAGATTTATACATCCAAATAATTCAAATCCAATTGTTCTGGAAAGCTTATGAAATTGTTTAACCAACCCAATTGGTCTCATGTCATTTAAATAAATAATTAAAAGTATTATTGAAAATGCCACAGAAGGTTCAAAATCTAAACTTGTTTGTTTCTGATACTCTGTTAGTCCAAATAATTCCAAACCAATTTTTAGCTTAGTACTGCCTTGTATTAGCTCCCCTAATTTTGGTAGAATTATTTAAGCAATATTAATTGTTGACTTTAAGATAAACCCTTCTGGACAAAAACAAACAAATATGTTTATTGGTTGATCCAAATGAGTTAGGACCAATTTTGTTAGCTCACATATAGCATGTTTACTTACCCCTAAAAGGATTTAATTTTTGGAACAACAGAACATATTTGGTAACCAAAACTTGATTATTAAGCTACTGGATTCAAACCAATGTGTAGGGAGTTTGGTAACTCCAAATGATCCAATTCAAATTGGGTTGTCTTCTACACATCAGTAGCTTTCTATAGAAATTTAGTTTGTATTTTTGTGACCAACAGAACTCAAGTTGTGCAATTAAACATGTTTAACAAGTTTCTGCCATAATTTGGACTTAAACAATTAATGTTTAATTCAATTGTTTTGAAATTAAATTGTATTGTTTGTGTATCCAGTGGCTATTTAGAGCATTTAGGATTGTGATACTGTGATGATGTGATGTTGTTTGAGTAGTTTTAGTGATTGCTTGTATTTGTTTGTTTATCGATTAGACGAGAACGTTGCCGGATATCGAGGAGGGGGAATTTGTTGAACCAGAAGATCAAGATCAAGTCCCCTTTGCCGAGCAAGGCAAGCTACTCTCTGAGCTTGCACCTAAATATATATGCATCTACTTTGATCAAATGATTTACTCTTAAAACCAATGGTTTACAAAACCTTTTCCAAAAGTGTATGGAAATTATTTTGCCACCCTATGTAGTAGTTATGAAACTTTAGGATGGAAAACAATGTTGTTTATTCAAACTCCTTTGGAAATACTTGTGTGGTTATGGAATGCCGAGATGTCGGTGTTAAAGTGGAGAAATGGAAAAATGGGAATGTTTATGAAAAATGCACAGTATCCTAGTACTATGACAACCAATCTTAATCTGTGCGACCACACTTACCCCCATATGGGAACGGGGCTTAGTCATATAATTTGCTCTTATTAGTATGGGATACCTCATCGACGGAGATGACTCCGTTATGCATGAGGGGATGGTTTGTGAACTCCCCTGACCTGGGTCCTCGCTCAAACTCTATGGAAAGATAAGGAGGAGGATTGAAGACTTCATAAATGTGGTCGCCGGGAAAAACATATGAGTCCTCACACTTAGGGTTGCCGACGGGGACCGGACTGAGTGTTGGTGGGAATTATCATATGGGTAGGATCCTATACTAGCATGAGCAAAGGAGAGGCTAGGGTCGGTGGCTCAACTTCGCATACACCTTGTATGGCGGGACGTGGCTGACACGATGAGTTACCGGATGGGTGTGGGATAAAAAGCGTGCTACCTCTGCAGAGGGTCAAAACTATTCGAATAGCCGGGTCCCCGGATATGGACAATTGGGAGCTGTCCTAAGATCATGTGCAAATTTTTGGAAAAGCTTTTAAGTTTAAAAGAATGAATTGGTGATGGTGATATAACTATACCAAATGGAGTGGTATGAGTTGTTGGACTAATTGGACCATGGTGAGCCTGGTCCGGAAAAGAAAGGGTTTGGAGAAACAAAGAGATGGTGATTTCTTTTAAAAACAGTTATAAAACTCTTCTTACCTTTTTCAATAAAGATATAGAGATGTTTTAAAAAATTAAAAGTGTAAGTTAAAATAAAGTAGTGCATACTCATGTTGGGGTAGTTTGCGAGTACATTCAAATGTACTCATATTGGTTTCGTCCCTGGCTATTGTCCTAGCCAGACTACGAGGAGGAGCACTACGCCGAGCAGGAGTATGGTGACTTCTACGCGAACTAAGGATCTCCACAAGTCAGCTGCCTGTCGGGTCGTCATCGTTAGAATATGATGTCTACTACGCCGTAGCTTCCGCTGATATTTTGGTTTGGCCCTTGAAGGCACCTATGTAAGAACTTGGTCTAAATGACCATTTATGTAAGACTTTTTATTCGGTACTGTAATGGATGTAAACTTTGGTATCCAATTCGGATTATGTGCAACGACAGACTGATCACGGGATCGTTGTGTTAAGCATAATCGGGTATTTCGGACAGCTAGTCCGGGGTCCCCACAGACTTGGTATCAGAGCCATCCTGACTTTAGGAAACCTTAGTTAGCATGGTCGTCAAACAAGTGTTATCAAAAAGAGTAATTTCTAAAAGAAAGGAGTGAAGTATTTTTGAAAACCGCTTATCTCCAATCCTCTTACTTATGCAAAAATTTATTCTCATTAAACATTACAATTTCCTTAGTATCCTTAAAATTTTGTGCACTTATCATCCCACTAACTTAAAATTTTGCTTAAAAATTTGTAGATGGCACTCCACTGGACCGAGTTCGTTCAGCTGGAGAAGGATAGCAAGCTGACGTTCGAGAATGACTTGTTCGAGTTGAGCAAGCTGCTAGGTCGCCCCGCTCCAGAGTTTGAGGGAGCCCAGATTGATGTTCACGGTGTCGGAAGGCTGAGCTGGCTCATCAGGTCGTCAGTTCGCCGGAACATCAAGTCTCCCAGTTCCAGGACGCTCGTCTTCACCACCAAGGAGGCCACCTGGGTTGACGGTCTCTGTACTGCTACACAGAGGATGATAGCCCGACTTTGTGAGGAGCACAAGGCGGAGTTAGTAGACTCCCGTTTCCGGTTCTACGGGAGGCGCAACTGCGACGGACACCCTACTCCTTCCCCTTGCCACCCGATGTTTGGGAGCTACATCATGGACATGGAGCTCTTACTTCAGCACACCCAGGATGATCTGATGCGCACTAGGATTCAGCTTCGCTTTGACCGCGAGTCGCTCGTTGAGCTTCGCGAGAATGAGGAGAAGCTGCTGGAGGATAAGGTCGCTCTTCTCGGAAAGAGGGCCCAGCTGAGGAGGACCATCGTGAAGCTCCGCAAGAAGGTGGCAGAGCAGGACCAGTGATCGAGGATCTAGAGCACCATACTGACGAGATGGAGGAGGAGGGCGAGGATCTCCGCAAGGAGAACAACGCTTTCCTCAGTGACGATGATGACTTTGAGGAGGAGATGGACTGTGAGGAGGAGGATGATGAGGAGGAGTTAGTTGACGAGGAGGAGGAGCCACTCGAGGCAGTTCTCGAGGACGAGGAGGAGGATCCCGAGGAGCCAGCCTACCAGTCAGATGCTGACGTGTTAGAGCTGGAGGTTCCACCTCAGTAGGCGAGTGACTTGATCACTACCGCAGGATTAGGTTGACCCCTATCGCTAGTCGAGTCGGAGTAGTGGTTCTTTTGGAAACCAGATGCTATGTGTCTTAGATGTAAGGTGATGTTGTAAGCTTGAGTTGTAAGCTTGATGTTGTGTGAACTCCTTGATGTGTTGTTTGTGAAATATAAGTATGTTTGTCTTGTTTAAATCTGTGTGAAATATTTTCATATAATCCTTAAATTAAACAACCACTTGCGAAATCGTCTTTCCCTTAGTCGAACTTTTCTGCCTTGCCTCTTATACCCGGTGTGCTTCAGGATGCCGCCCCGTCGCGACAATACGGGAGGATCAGGATCAGCACCACCACCACCAGACCCAACCCCCGCTCAACTTCTCGCGCTTATCATGGAGGAACGTGAAAATGCCCGGCAGGAGCGCCAGGCTCATCTCACTGCCCTGCAACAACTCGCAGCCGCTTACAACAACAACAACAACAATGGTGGTAATGGCAATGGCAATGAGAACCGCGATCCACCTTAGGCGATTTCCAGAAAACCAACCCCCTACCTTCTCCAGGGGACTTCACCCACTGGAAGCCGATGATTGGCTTCTTACCATTGGGAACAATCTGCAAGTTGCTGCTGTAGGAGACAATGAAAAGGTGCTGTATGCAACCCACTATCTTGCTGGACCTGCACGAGCTTGGTGGGAAGCTACCAAAGCTCTCCAGCAGGCTGACCACGTCATCAACTGGGCTGAGTTCAAGGAGAAGTTTCGCAGGAAGCACATTTCTGGTGGACTCATTGATAGGAAGAGGGATGAATTCCGCAAGCTGAGGCAGGGAAGTAGAGATGTAGTCGGCTATCTTGATGAGTTTACCGACTTATCTCGGTATGCTCCCGAGGACACCGACAAGGAGGAGAAGAAGATGGAACGTTTCCTGAATGGGCTGCATGATGAACTGCAGTGTGCTTTGGTTGTCCATGACTTCCGTGATCTGGAGTCACTTGTGGACAAAGCCATCCAGCTGGAGACCAAGCGCAAGTCTATGTATGAAGGTCGCAAGAGGAGGATGAATGCTCAGGAAGGTTCGAGCAGTCAGAAGCCTCGTATCTTTCAGCAAAACCCCAAACCTGCCTATCGACCACCCCAAGCTCCACGCCCCAATTTCCCTAACCGCCCAAACAACTTCAACCGCCCCAATGACAATAACCGTCCCAGAGGAAACTTCAACAACTTCAACCCCAATGCCAATGTTGTCTGCTTTGAATGTGGCAACAAAGGTCACTACTCCAAGGAATGCCCCAATCCCAAGAGGAATGTTCAGCGCCCCAATGCACCGAACAATGGTCAAGGCCGCAATGGAAATGGTAATGGCAAGAATGCCGCACCCCGCGGAAATGCTGCTGTTGTCAAGGGTCGTCTGCACCACATCAATGCTGAAGAAGCTCAAGATGCGCCGGATGTCGTGCTGGGTACGTTCCTTGTCAACTCAGTACCTGCAACTGTTCTGTTTGATTCTGGTGCAACACATTCATTTGTTACCGAGGAGTTTGTTGCTAAGGGAGGTTTAGTAGAAGGCTTCCTAACTAAAACCTTGAGTATACAAATCCCTGGTTCCACCCTAGAAACCAAGAGATTTTGTCCAAATACTGCCATAGAGATTTCAGGCGAAAATTTGCAGCCGACCTAATTGTTTTAGGAACCCAAGGCATAGATGTCATACTCGGTATGAATTGGCTAGCCAAGTACCATGGTCGAATAGACTGTGCCAGAAGAGCTGTATCCATCACCACCGACAAAGAAGTAGAAGTGGAGTTTGTGTCTGAACCCAATCACCCCAACCAGGCTGCCACGAGGCATAGCTCGACCCACCCTAGATGAGATCCGTGTTGTTCACCTATTCCGAGATGTTTTTCCTGAGGAATTACCTGGTATGCCGCCAGACCGGGAAATTGAGTTCATAATTGAGCTTATCCCAGGAACAGCCCCAATATCCCAAAGGCCTTATCGGATGAATCCGGAAGAACTGGTTGAGTTGAAGAAGCAGTTGGCAGATATGCTTAGCAAAGGACTTGTTCGTCCAAGTGCTTCACCCTGGGGATCACCTATTATTTTTGTGGACAAGAGAGACGGTACCACACGACTGTGTGTGGATTATCGCAGGCTAAATGACGTGACCATTAAAAACAAGTATCCCCTTCCCAAGATCGAGGATCTGTTCGATCAGATGAACGGAGCCCGAGTCTTTTCAAAGATCGATCTTCGGACAGGTTACCATCAGTTGAAGATCAGAGAGACAGACATTCCCAAGACCGCCTTCACCACCGTTACGGTTTGTTTGAATACACGTGATGTCCTTTGGTCTGACCAATGCCCCAGCCTATTTCATGAATCTCATGAACAAGATTTTCATGGAGTACCTCGACAAGTTCGTGGTAGTATTCCTTGATGACATCCTTATTTATTCCAAGACCGAAGAAGAGCATGCTGAACACCTGCGTCTAGTTTTGGAGACCCTCCGAGAGCACCAGCTGTATGCCAAGCTTAGCAAGTGTGAGTTTTGGCTCAATGAAGTGGCGTTTCTCGGACATATAGTATCTGCTGGAGGAATTTCTGTTGACCCAGAGAAGATCCAAGCCATTATTGACTGGTTATCCCCGACCAGTGTGACTGAAATCCGAAGCTTTCTCGGACTCGCCGGTTATTACCGCAAGTTCGTTGAGGATTTTCCAGTATAGCCAAGCCTTGACCCAACTGTTGAAGAAGGACAAGAAATTTGAATGGACTCAGAAGTGCGAAGATAGTTTCCAAGAGTTGAAGAAGAGACTAACCTCCACCCCAATCCTGGTTATGCCAGACGTCACCCAGAGTTTCGACGTGTATTGCGATGCATCACGCCTCGGACTTGGTTGCGTTCTGATGCAAGAAGGCAAAGTTGTGTCGTACCTGTCCCGGCAGTTGCGACCGCATGAAGAGAATTACCCAACCCATGACCTGGAATTAGCTGCTGTGTCCTTGCTCTTAAAAAGTGGCGTCCCTACCTTGCGGGACATCGCTGTGAGATCTATACGGATCATAAGAGCCTGAAGTATATTTTCACCCAGAAGGAGTTGAACCTGCGACAGAGGAGATGGATGGAATTAATCAAGGATTATGATATTGGAATCCACTATCACCCCGGAAAGGCTAATGTAGTTGCCGATGCCCTTAGTCGCAAACCCTGTACCCTGAATGCCTTAATCCAAGCCGAACAACCAGCCTTGTTCAAAGAGTTCGAAAATTTTGGACTAGAACTTGTTAGCCATGGATATCTCGCCAATTTGGAGTTAGCCCCAACCCTGATGGATCAAATCAAAGAAGCCCAAAAAGGTCATGAAAGCATTGAAGGAATTAGGAAGAAGATCTCCCTCAGCAAAGCACCCGGTTTTACCGAAGATGCTGAAGGAGTGCTGAAATTCAATGATCGTATCTGTGTGCCCAATGTCACGGAACTTAAGGAGTTAATCCTGAAGGAAGCCCATGAGACCCCTTATTCAATCCACCCCGGCGGAACCAAGATGTACCAAGACCTTCGAGAAAGATTTTGGTGGCATGGAATGAAGCGAGAGATTGGTTCTTTTGTAGCCAAATGTGACATCTGTCAGCGAGTCAAGGCTGAACATCAGCGGCCCGCTGGATTGCTTCAACCTTTGAAAGTTCCCGAGTGGAAGTGGGATGAGATTGGAATGGATTTTATTACCGGACTTCCAAGATCCAACCGAGGCCATGATTCAATCTGGGTCATCGTTGATCGATTGACCAAGGTTGCTCATTTTGTACCTGTCAAGACCACTTATACGGAGCTCAGTTAGCAGACTTGTATATTTCCAGAATAGTAAGCCTGCATGGTGTGCCTAAGAAGATTGTATCTGATAGAGGTACGCAATTCACCTCAAGATTCTGGAAATCCCTTCATGAAGCCCTCGGAACCAAGTTAGCATTTAGCACAGCTTATCATCCCCAGACCGATGGCCAAACTGAGCGAGTGAACCAGATATTGGAGGACATGCTTCGCGCATGTGTTCTATCCTATGGTTCCAAGTGGGAAGATTGTCTTCCGTTTGCAGAGTTCTCGTACAACAATAGTTATCAGTCCAGTCTGCAAATGGCCCCTTTTGAAGCCCTTTACGGCAAGAAGTGTCGTACACCCCTGAATTGGTCTGATACCGGAGAAAGCAAATTGTTCGGTCCAGATACCCTCCGTGAAGCTGAAGAGCAAGTTCAGCTTATTCGTGAGCGCCTCAAAACTGCCCAATCCCGTCAGAAGAGTTACGCTGACACCAAGCGCCGTGACCTCACTTTCAGTATTGGAGATTATGTTTATCTCCGAGTGACACCCCTCAAAGGAATGCAACGTTTCCATGTCAAGGGAAAGTTAGCGCCAAGGTATATTGGACCCTTCAAGATCATCGCTCGTCGAGGAGAAGTATCCTATCAGCTGGAATTGCCACCGGAGTTAGGAGATTATCATGATGTCTTCCACATTTCCTTGCTCCGGAAGTGTCTTGAAGTTCCTGACCAGCCTGATGTTTTCAAAAACATCGACCACCTCTCCATCGACCTGAACCAAGATTTGACTTATCGCGAGAGACCCCTCAAGATTCTCGAAGAAGATGTTCGTGTTACCCGAAGACGTGCGATCAAGTTTTACAAAGTCCAGTGGACTAACCACTCTGAAGAAGAAGCAACTTGGGAACGTGAAGATTATCTTAGGAGCGAATTCCCAGGCCTCTTTAGTACCTAAGCCTAGCAAATCTCGGGACGAGATTTATTTTAAGGAGGGAAGGATTGTAACATCCCAAAAATTATTAACAAGTATTATTAATTCCAAAAATGGGAGCCAACAAAAACTTTTGTTAAATTATATGTGTTGATCTTGCTTGTGTTGCTTATTTCTCTTGTTGTGTGTTGCTTGCTCTATTTGAGAACATAAAGAAAAGAAGAGAATAAATTAAAAGCAAAACAAGAAAAATAAATGTGGCAAGTGCCACACAAATTCTCCAAGTGAGGATCTCATTTTGTTTCCAACAAAATTTAGTGGAGTGGTATTGCAAACCCTCCCATTTCATTCTTACTACTTATCTCTCTCAAATAGTATTTTCAAATTAGTTTTAAAAATTCAAAAGTAAACAAAGTAAAAATAAATTAAAATGCCATAATTAAAACACTATAAAAGAAAATGTTTCAAAACATTTTATTATTTTATGCCAATTTTTGTGGAGCTTCTGTACATTATGGGAAGGCCCACAAATTTTGCCAAATTTTTATAAATTGATTTAGTGCCTCAAATAAAATCAAGAAAGCTACTGGAATTAAAAGAAGGACTAGAAAATAAATAAGAAAAAGAAGAAGGAAGATTAGCAGCAGAGAGGAGGCAGGGGGTTTTCTGCAAAACCTTCATCGCCTACCTCTCCGTCGCCGTGTCGACGCCACACGCCGCGCGCCGCACCGTTCCCCGGGCCCCCCAGGCCCCCCTTGCTCGCAGCCGTCCACGCTCCGTGCCTCTGCAGCCGCCGCAGTCGCTCGAGCACCACCCTTGACCCAACGCCGCCCCCTGTCCCCTGTATCTCCGCCGTGGTTGAACGGACGGCGACCGGCCAAATTGGCCCAGCTCGCTGCTCCCCGACACGCACGGCTCGGCCAGTGCCTTCTAGAATGTGCCCGGACCCCGCTCGACCTCGCAGCGCCACGCCTCGTGCACCACTGCCTCGGATTCGATCCGAAAGATCGCCGGTGCGCCATGGACATGGCCGTGCGCCCTGTCCACAATACGCCGGCTCCTGCGCTATAAAGCCACCCCGCAACCCTCTGGAAGCCGCACACCATCTCACTCCCTCGCTCCCCCTCTCCAATTTCACCGTGAGCCGCCAGGAGGGCGTGCCTTGCCGAAGCTCTGCCGCCGTCGAGGTCCGTCATGGCCGCAACGCCACACACCGCCATTATCCCCTCTCTGCCCTGAACCTTGTTCTCCACCCTCACCGCACTCACCGAGCTCTTTTTCCCTCGTTTTCGTGCACAGACGCGTCGCCAGGAGCTCGCCGGAGTCCGCTGCTGAGGTCGTGGAAGTCCGGGAACTCGCCGCCGACGAACCAGCCCTCCCCAACAAGTGCAAGTTCATCCAGCAGCCTTACTCGAGCCTCCGCCGTCGATCCACGCCTTCGCCGAGCCTACCCGAGCCCCTAGGTGAGATTCCGACCATCACCGTGCCGCCGGCGCGGCGGCGCCGCCATTTTTGGTCGTCGCCGTTCGCGGGCTCTGAGAGCCATTGGATCTAGATCCAACGGCAACGTACCGCTTCGCCGTAGCCAGCCGCTGACGGGCTGACCCCACCCGTCAGGGTTTTATTAATTTCCCGCGTACAACAGTGGATTTTCTTAATTCAATTTCTCTTCAAATTTCAATACTGCTATCAACTTTAAAAATCAATAACTGGAGATTTAAACATCCAAATAATTCAAATCCAATTGTTCTGGAAAGCTTATGAAGTTGTTTAACCAACCCAATTGGTCTCATGCCATTTAAATAAATAATTAAAAAGTATTATTGAAAATGCCACAGAAGGTTTAAAATCTAAACTTGTTTTTTCTGATACTCTGTTAGTCCAAATAATTCCAAACCAATTTTGCTAGCTTAGTACTGGCTTGTATTAGCTCCCCTAATTTTGGTAGAATTAATTAAGTAGTGTAAATTGTTGACTTTAGGATAAACCCTTCTAGACTAAAACAAGTAAATATGTTTGTTGGTAGACCCAAATGAGTTAGGACCAATTTTGTTAGCTCACATATAGCCATGTTTACTTACCCCTAAAAGGATTAGACGAAAACGTTGCTGTATTTATCGAGGAAGGGGAATTTGTTGAACCTGAAGATCAAGATCAAGGCCACTTTGCGAGCAAGGCAAGCTACTCTCTGAGCTTGCACCTAAATATATATGCATCTACTTTGATCAAATGACTTACTCTTAAAAACAATGATTTACAAAACCTTTTCAAAAAGTGTATGGAAATTATTTTGCCACCCTATGTAGTAGTTATATGAAACTTTAGGATGGAAAACAATGTTGTTTATTAAAAACTCCTTTGGAAATACTTGTGTGGTTATGGAATGCCGAGATGTCGGTATTGAAGTGGAGAAATGGAGGATGTTGATGTTTACGAAAAATGCACAGTGTCCTAGTACCATGACAACCAATCTTAATCTGTGCGACCACATTTACCCCCATATGGGAACGGGGCTTAGTCATATAATTTGCTCTTATTAGTATGGGATACCTCATCGACGGAGATGACTCCGTTATGCATGGGGGATGGTTTGTGAACTCCCCTGACCTGGGTCCTCGCTCAAACTCTATGGAAAGATAAGGAGGAGGATTGAAGACTTCATCAATGTGGTCGCCGGGAAAAACATATGAGTCCTCACACTTAGGGTTGCCGACGGGGACCGGACTGAGTGTCGGTGGGAATTATCATATGGGTAGGATCCTATACTAGCATGAGCAAAGGAGAGGCTAGGGTCGGTGGCTCAACTTCGCATACACCTTGTATGGCGGGACGTGGCTGACACGATGAGTTACCGGATGGATGTGAGTTAAAAGCGTGCTACCTCTGCAGAGGGTCAAAACTATTCGAATAGCCGAGTCCTCGGATATGGACAATTGGCAAGCTGTCCTAAGATCATGTGCAAGTTTTTGGAAAAGCTTTTTAAGTTTAAAAGAACTGAAAATGGTGATGGTGTTAAACAACTATACCAAATGGAGTGGTATGAGTTGTTGAAATAAATGGACCATGGTGAGCCATGGTCAGGAAAAGGAGGAGTTTTTGGAGAAACAAAAGAGATGGTGACTTCTTTTAAAAACAGTTATAAAACTCTTCTTACTTTTTCAATAAAGATATAGAGATGTTTTAAATAAATGAAAGTTGTAAGTTAAAACAAAACTAGTGCATACTCATGTTGGGGTAGTTTGCGAGTACATTCAAATGTACTAATATTGGTTTCGTCCCTGGCTATTGTCCTAGCCAGACTACGAGGAGGAACACTACGCCGAGCAGGAGTATGGTGACTTCTATGCGAACTAAGGATCTCCACAAGTCAGCTGCCTGTCGGGTCGTCGTCGTTAGAATATGATGTCTACTACGCCGTAGCTTCCGCTGATATTTTGGTTTGGCCCATGAAGGTACCTATGTAAGAACTTGGTCTAAATGACCATTTATGTAATACTTTTTATTCGGTATTGTAATGGATGTAAACTTTGGTATCCAATTCGGATTATGTGCAACGACAGACTGATCACGGGATCGTTGTGTTAAGCATAATCGGGTATTTCGGATAGCTAGTCCGGGGTCCCCACAAGAGAGAGATACGTAAGTTAGTTCCACAAACCCATAGTCCAGAGGTGGACTACTCCCTCTTCATCATGGAGGCGGTGGAGAAGTCGTTGGAGAAGATGGAGACCACGCCGGCAGCGCCCGCCGGAGTTTTCCCCCTCCAATCTGCAGCTCCAGGTCTCTGTTTCGGTGTTTCTGTGTTTCTGCGGCGCCCCTTCCAGAGAACGTCGGAGGATAATTTTTATAGGCGTTTTTAGGTCAAAACGAAGTCGGTGGAGGAAAGATCGACGGCAACGGAGCCTCGAGGGCCAAAGTGGGGGGGTCCCACGCGGCCAGGTACTTGGGCCACGTGGGCCCACTCATCTGGGCCCTCGGGCCTCCTCTTGTTTGCTTCTTTCGCTCCTAGATCTTGTTCCTTCCAAATATTGATGGCCGTAAATTTGCAGGTCATTTGGACGTCGTTTGGGTCCCTGAAACATTAAAATATAGAAATAGGGTTTTCTGCCTGCGCAGGGTTAATTCCATAAAAAATAGGAAACATATTAAATATTCCCAAATCATTATAAAATAGTGATATAACCCTTATATGGTGCTAATATGACTGGAATATAAGTAAAAATAATACAAAGTTCATGTATGCATTTTACATGCATCAACATCCCCAAGCTTAACCTATACTCGTCCTCGAGTATGAAGGTGATAAAACTAACATGGACTTTGCAATTTAATACTATCAATGGATATCAAAGATGATTACTATTGCTACATAGAGTAAAATGATTCATTCTTAAAAGGAGTAGCAATATGCAAGATAGTTTATGAAGTGATATCAAGTATTCAATGCAAGGATGTTCAATGATAATTCACAAAGTGTAACATAATAGAAGAAGTACTATGGACCACATGTATGCATAATAATAAGTAAGAACATCCTACAATGGTCATAGAGTATTGGTGAAAATATGAATATAAAAGGTGGACACTTTGGAAAGATATATATATATATATATATGAGTAGTGGTAAAGCATGAATAAATTTCATCTATCTTCTGAACTTCTCTACTTAATTCAATGATTGTAACATGGTAATCCTTGGTGTCAAGCTCTCATTCCCTATCATAGCATCTTGAATGATTAAGTTTAAAGTGAAAGCAATACGAGTAGTGTGCTTTACAAAGTAAAGGTTGAAAGTCTCATGCCCCTTGAATACAAGTACTTACTCCGTGTGTTACTCAACTTTAGAAAACAAAGCAAGTTCAAGTTAAATATCATTGTAAGTAATAACAGTATCATTAAGAGCGTCAACTGGGGTACCTCTTGTCCCAGGATATGGAACAAGCCCATATCAAAATGACAAGACAAACAAACATAATGAACAATCTCAACACCATTTTTATTTACCATTGGATAGCTTTTTATTGTAAGGTGTATCACAGAAGGTTCACCATAGCATGTAAGTAAATTTCCACCATGAATGATGCGTGGCTTAGATTAGCGGCCCAGGCGTCTCTCTAACCATTTATACAAACTCATTTAAACTCACTTCATTTCCCATTTATTTCACCCATGGTAAGCATCCATAAACAAAAGTACATGATATCAACTAAATGAGATGATGTGCAATCTTGAAAGTTTGCCATGTGACAGCACATATGGGCTAACTCTCAACCAAAGACATTTGTCAAGTCCACAACTTCATAATCTTAATCACAATGGGTCATATTTATTTATGCAATGAAAGTAAAGTGTGCATCAAGTTCACGAGAGCTATATAACCAACTTTTCCCACAACAATTAACAACATAAGCATTTTCATTCAGAGGTATAGATAACTCAAATATCATGATAACATACTCGGAATAGCATAAAGCTAATAGGTAGATATGGTGGACTCACTGGAAAAACTTTGGTTGAAGTGTTGGAAACAAGTTTTTGCTTGTTGGAATTTTTGGGCTAGCAAGAGGGAGAAAGTTGACCATCTAAATGCATGCATGAGTGTCCATAGAACTAACTAATCCATGTTAAAACAAGGTAGAATAACATTTAGCATTAAAACATGAATAAAAGATAGCTCTTGATAAAATATTTGCAAATTATTACTCATTAACAAGCTCATGAATCATGCAATTATATGTATCTTTTAAAATTAACTTCAACATCCCTTTTCCCAATCTTATAATAGCATCCAACATAATTCAACCCAAATTTCCAGTAGCTCTCTCATATATAATGATAGTGTGGCGGTCTCACAAAATAAAAATCTAACCTAAACAAACAAAAGACGCTCCAAGTTTATGCGATAAAGTGTTTCGATCGAAAAACAGAAGTTAGACGTGTGCAAACCGAGAGTGTGTAGGTCCAGTGGGGTTGTCTTCACATCCCCAAGCTTATGGTCTTCACCATCCTTGGATAGCTCTTGGTGCATCTCCTCTAATCCCTGTGAAAAAACTTCAAAACACCGTTTCTCCCATTTCTTTTTCTGTGGGGCACATTAGTAGTGATAAACAAATAGGTTTCTTGCTGCATATAATCCTTAGACAAAAATTCATATGAATGTCCAGAACATATATAATGTTGTATGCCTACTCATAAACTCAATTGGATCAAAAAGATGCATGTTAAAAGTTCTAAGCATGCATCAAACAAAATGGGACAGAATCTGTCCAGAAAAACAGCAGCAGCTAAACGCATTTTTCTACCCTACTTAACTTTGTCGAAAAATTCCTAAAAAATTCGTGCATACAGAGGATGAAAAGTTGCCACTACAGTTTAAATTTGAGCTTATTCAGAGTTACAGAATAAGAATTAAAAATCATACCGTGCACAGATTCGTGCAGCAATAATATCTCTGAACGCTATAAGCAACTTCTTCATACCAAAATGAGTAAACTTGGCACTTTATTAAAAATTCCAGAAACTAAACTAAACACTAAGTCTCTTGTTACAGCAAGAGGACTGATGGCGTAAATCACTCGCTCGTTGGGAGACCCCATGAGGAAGGTATGATGCAGTTCAGCAGCAAGTTTTTCCTCAGAAAGAAACCAAGGTTATCGAACCAGTAGGAGCAGCAACTCTTCAGAAGGTTGTTGGTGGCTCGCACGGCGCAATACGATCACCAACGTGGAATCTGCACACAACACAATCAAACTAATTTGCCCCAACGAAACAGTGAGGTTGTCAATCTCACCAGCTTGCATATACATGACATGATGATTACTATGATATTTAATTGGGCATTACGACATAATACATAGACCGTCATCCAACAGCGTCTATGACTAATAATCCACCGCCGGGTTGTCATCTGAGTCCCCCGTTGGTATTAAGTTGCAAGCAACGGATAATTGCATTAAGTAAAGTGCGTAATGTAAACAAATACATATGACCGTGGACATAGCATTGTTAGGTTATCCCTAGTGGCAACAGCACATCCGCAACCTTAGAAGTTGCTGTCACTCTCCCAGATTACCGGAGGCATGAACCCACTATCTAGCATAAATACTCTCTCTTGGAGTTACAAGCATCTACTTGGCCAAAGCATCTACGAGTAACGGAAAGCATGCAAGATCTTAAATAACATAAGGCATAGATTGATAATCAACTTGACATAGTATTCAATATTCATCGATCCCAGCAAACACAACATGTAGCATTACAATAATATGATCTTGATCATGTAGGGCAGCTCACAAGATCTAAACATGATGGCACAAATTGGAGAGACAACCATCTAGCTACTGCTATGGACCCGTAGTCCAAGGATGAACTACTCACGCATCACTCCGGAGGCAGGCATGGCGATGTAGAAGCCTCCGGTGACGATTCCCCTCTCCGGCAGGGTGCCAGGAAGAGGTTCTGGACCCTCCCGAGCTAGGGTTGACGGCGGCGGCGTCTCTGGAACTTTTCGTGGATATTTCCTCAGGCACTTAGGGTTTTCGCGTCGGGGGGAATAAGTAGGCGAAAGGGCGGCGGCTGACGACCCCCGAGGGGCCCACACCACCCTAGGGCGCGCCAGAGGGGGGCCCCGCGCCCTAGGTGCGTGTGGGGCCCTCCTGGCTCCTCTTCGTTGCTCCTTTGGTCCTTTAGGTGTGTTCTAGTAAAATAGGGATCCCCGTGAAGTTTCGTCCAATTCCGAGAATATTTCCAGACTAGCTTTTCTGGAATACAAAAACAGCAGAAAACAGGAACTGGCACTTCGGCATCTTGTTAATAGGTTAGTCCCAAAAAATGTATAAAAGTGATATAAAGTAGATGCAAAACATGTAGCAATTGGTATAAAACAAGCATGGAACATCAAAAATTATAGATACGTTTGAGACGTATCAGCATCCCCAAGCTTAGTTCATGCTCGTCCTCGAGTAGGTAAACGATAAAAACAAAATAATTTTTGAGGTGACATGCTACCATCATAATCTTGATCATATAATATTGCAAGGCACATGTAAATGAATGAAGTGATCCAAGTCAATGGTCTATAATTTGGTACCAAATAGATAATGAGTAAACAATGAATCACACAAGCTAAACGTTTTCATGAATAGTACTTTCGAGACAAGCATCAAACAGTTTTGCATAAGTGTTAACTCATAAAGCAATAGTCTCTAATAAAAGGTATTTAATCAACACAAAGGAAGAATTAAGTTTCAGCATTTGTTTCAACTTTCAACATATTTATCTCATGGATATCGTCAACACAAAGTAGTATAACAAGTCCAATACGTTGCATATAACGCATGTTGTAACAAAGTTGACACTAGTGTTTGCTTGTGGAAGACAGAAAGAATAGGAAAACTGACTCAACATAAAAGTAAAAGAAAGGCCCTTCGCAGAGGGAAGCAGGGATTAAGTCATGTGCTAGAGCTTTTAGGTTTTTGAAAGCATATAGAGATTGCATAAAATATTTGATACTCCTCCCAACCTTGCTAACACAAGCCATGGCTAACCGAATCCTCGGGTGCCTTCCATCAATCACATACCATGGAGGAGTATCTATTTTTGAGAGGTGTTTGTTAATTGTCAACGAATGGTAGCGGGTGAGAACAGTATTTTACCTGTCAAACAGACTTTTAAGAGAGGCTCCCATGAAGGACGTTATTTCTACCAGCAAGGCAGATCATCCCTCTTTCTCTTTGGTTTACACACATGCAGGTATTTCACTGTTTGTCATTGCTTACTGATGAATCAGGGCAAAAGTGTGAAGAGAATTAATTGGTTAAAGTTGTAATTAATTGGGACTGGGCACCCCGTTGCCAGCCCTTTTTGTAAAATTATTGGATAAGCGGATGTATATGCCACTAGTCCAGGTGTAAAAGTCCATTCAACAAATAGAATAAAGAATAACCACACTAATTCCTCATGAGCTAGTAAACATTGACACAAAAAGGGAATAATAACATTTTGAATAATTTAAAGGTAGCACATGAAAAATTTACTTGGAGTGGCAAGGAAATACCACATATAGGTAGTTATGGTGGAAACAAATGGCATGGATTTTGGCTCAAGGATTTGGATGCACGAGAAGCATTCCCTCTCAGTACAGAGTTTAGGCTAGCAAGGTTTATGTAAGTAAACAAGAATATCAACCCGTACACCAAGTTTTATATGACAAACATATTGCAAACGTTATAAGACTTCATACCGTCTTCCTTGTTAACCAAACCCTGTTATTAGAAAATATCTAGACCTTAGAGATACCACCGATGCAAACCAAATTTTCAACAAGCTTTACGGTAGTTCTTCACTAATAGGCTTAACTCATGTGATGCACAAATTTAATCATGATCTACTTGTTAACTCAAAACAATTGACAAGCATCAAGTTATCCAAATTAGTGATCTACAAGATTAAGCAGTTTTTCCTTATACCAATTACCACATGCAACATTTTCTGAACCAACCAAACACCAATCAATTTATTTAATCAACTCTCCAAACAAATATAAGTGAAGCAAGAGAGTACTTTCTACAAAAGAAAGCTAATAGCTCTGACAAGAGATACATGAAAACAAGAGCTAAAAGCTGAACAGCGCTAGATATGAATACTCAACAAATATAAGTGAAGAATAGGAGTATTCTCATGAAAAAGCGGAGCGTGTCTCTCTCCCAATCAAGAATGCTAGGGTCCAGTCAAGCTTTATTGAAAATAAAAATGCAATACTGAAAATAAAAGCACACAGACGCTCCAAGAAAAGCACATATGATGTGAAAGAATTAAAATATAGTTTCACTAGAGATGACCTGATAATTTTGACGATGAAGAAGGGGATGCCTTGGGCATCCCCAAGCTTAGACGCTTGAGTCTTCTTGAAATATGCTGGGGAGATCCATGGGAGCCTCCCCAAGCTTAAGCTCTTCACTCTTCTTGATCCTATTATATCATCCTTTCTCTTGACCCTTGAAAACTTCCGTCACACCAAACTCAAAGTAGATCTCATTAGAGGGTTAGTGCATAATCAAAAATTCACATGTTCTATAAAGACGCAATATAACTTGTTACTTTAAACATTAGCTACACCACTGATGTTATGTGAAGCTCTTCCACCCAAAAAAGAATTTCACTCAACACTAGTAAAAGAGAGAATGCAAAATAAAAAGGCATAATCTGTCAAAACAGAACAGTCCGCAAAGACGAATTTTTCGAGGCACTTACGACGCTCAGATCGAAAAACTTTGAACTAATGAAAGATTCATACATTCATAAAGATTACGCACAAAAATTTTCAGATTTAATTAACAATCTGGTGATTTTAGGAATTTCGTACAGTGAACAGCAAAAATCTGTTTCTGCGCAGCAATCAAAATTAAGCATCGTCTTGACATTAGAGGCTACTCTTGGCACAACAATGCGAGAAAATAAAGATACAAAGGAGTTGCTACAGAAGTAAACATCCTCCTTGACTCAATAAAAGAAAAATTGCGGAAATAAAAATAATGGGTTGCCTCCCATAAGCGCTTTTCTTTAACGCCTTTTAGCTAGGCTTGATAGTTTTAATGATGCTCACATAAAATAGAAAATGAAGCAAAAAGAGCATCAAGAAGCAAATTCGAAACACATTTAAGTCTAACCCACTTCCTATGCATAGGAATCTTGTACACAAATAAATTCATAAAGAACAAAGTGACAAGCATAGGAAGATAAAACAAGAGCAACTTCAGAACTTTCAGCATATAGAGAGGTGTTTTAGTACCATGAAAATTTCTACAACCATATTTTCCTCTCTCATAATAATTTTCAGTAGCATCATGAACAAACTCACAATATAACTATCACATAAAGCATGCTTTTCATGATCTACAAACACATAATTTTTATCAAGCTAAAAATAGTGGGATTAAAACTTTCAAACCCACTTTTAACAATTTTATAACAAGATGATTGATCATTCTCAAGAGGTATGGGACTCCATCTAGATAAAGTCAAGACCTCTCCAATCCCATTTTCATTAGTAGTACAATTAATATTATCAACAATATAGGACCATCATCTAGAGCTTTATCATAAACATTTTCTAAGCAAAACTCTTTAGTACCATGCATTTCGATATAGGCACAAATAAAGGATTATCATAAGATTCATCAAAATAGCATGGATTATCATAAATAACAGTAGCATAATTATTCTCACAAGTTTTACTCATAGGGAATATTTCAAGAGAATCCACAGGAACATAACATTCATCCTCCTTTGGCAAGCATGGAGGGTGATCAAATAATGTAAGAGTTAAAGAGTTACTCTCATTAGAAGGTAGGCTTGGGTAGCTAATCCATTCTTCCTCCTTTTGTTCATCACTCTCCTCCTCTTTTTCATCCAATGAGCTTTCAGCTTCAGCAATTTCTTCTTCCACAGGTTCCTGCAAATTGTGAGTACATTCTTGTGCATTAATGAGTCTCTCTTTATAATCAATGATATAACAATTATTGCTGAAATTTTCTAGGCAATAATCAAGAATAAAAGAGACCGTATCTTTAAGTTTATTGCAAGCAACACAAGTTTCATAATTTTTAGCCATGAAGGAGTCTATTTCAGAAGCTCCCATAAGTAAAACAAATTGTTCTACTTCTTCAACTCCCAAATGAATATAGTTATTCCAATGATAGTTCATAATTAAAACGTTTTCACTAAAGCCACATTGGAATTTAAGATGTTTAGTATCCTGTTCAGAGCAACAATTTATATCATGGCGTTCCAGCAAAATTTCAGCAATTTGATTTAAATTTTTTATCATGCCTCTCATGATTTTACCCTCTCTTGATTCTCTATACTTTATATATAATTCTCTAGCTTCCATCAACATAGTGGTTCTAGTAAATTCTTCCATAGCAAAAGTTTTTATAGGATTTTCAGTTTTATAATTTTTATGGGTTTCCAAGTAAACAAGCAAAACATAACTGGAAAAATTAAACTAAGCAAGACAAAAACAAAGTAAATAGATTGGAAACGTGAAACTCCCCTTACAGAAGACTGCTGTCTCCCCGGCAACGGAGCTAGAAAAAAGAGCTGTTGACGGGAGAGCAAATAGTGGCAGTCTGCTGAAGCGCTTCTAACTCCCCGGCAACGGCGCCAGAAAAAGAGCTTGATGGCGTGAATCACACGCTCGTTGGGAGACCCCAAGAGGAAGGTATGATGCAGTTCAGCAGCAAGTTTTCCCTCAGAAAGAAACCAAGGTTATCGAACCAGTAGGAGCAGCAACTCTTCAGAAGGTTGTTGGTAGCTCGCACGGCGCAATACGATCACCAACGTGGAATCTGCACACAACACAATCAAACTACTTTGCCCCAACGAAACAGTGAGGTTGTCAATCTCACCGGCTTGCTGAAAACAAAGAATTAAACGTATGGTGTGGAAAATGAGTATTAAATTGCAGAGAATGAAAAAGGAACAGTTTGCAGTTTGTGGTTGTTTAATCAGTGTAAAAGAATGGACCGGGGTCCACAGTTCACTAGTGGTGTCTCTCCATAAAATATAACTAACATGTTGGGTGAACAAATTACAGCTAGGCAATTGACAAATAGTGAGCGCACGACAATGCATATACATGACATGATGATTACTATGATATTTAATTAGGCATTACGACATAATACATAGACCGTCATCCAACAGCGTCTATGACTAATAATCCACCGCCGGGTTGTCATCCGAGTCCCCCGTTGGTATTAAGTTGCAAGCAACGGATAATTGCATTAAGTAAAGTGCGTAATGTAAACAAATACATATGACCGTGGACATAGCATTGTTAGGTTATCCCTAGTGGCAACAGCACATCCGCAACCTTAGAAGTTGTTGTCACTCTCCCAGATTACCGGAGGCATGAACCCACTATCTAGCATAAATACTCTCTCTTGGAGTTACAAGCATCTACTTGGCCAAAGCATCTACGAGTAACGGAAAGCATGCAAGATCTTAAATAACATAGGGCATAGATTGATAATCAACTTGACATAGTATTCAATATTCATCGGATCCCAGCAAACACAACATGTAGCATTACAATAATATGATCTTGATCATGTAGGGTAGCTCACAAGATCTAAACATGGTGGCACAAATTGGAGAGACAACCATCTAGCTACTGCTATGGACCCGTAGTCCAAGGATGAACTACTCACGCATCACTCCGGAGGCAGGCATGGCGATGTAGAAGCCTCCGTGACGATTCCCCTCTCCGGCAGGGTGCCGGGAAGAGGTTCTGGACCCTCCCGAGCTAGGGTTGACGGCGGCGGTGTCTCTGGAACTTTTCGTGGATATTTTCTCAGGCACTTAGGGTTTTCGCGTCGGGGGGAATAAGTAGGCGAAAGGGCGGCGGCTAACGACCCCCGATGGGCCCACACCACCCTAGGGCGCGCCAGAGGGGGGCCCGCGCCCTAGGTGCGTGTGGGGCCCTGCTGGCTCCTCTTCGTTGCTCCTTCGGTCCTTTAGGTGTGTTCTGGTAAAATAGGGATCCCCGTGAAGTTTCGTCCAATTCCGAGAATATTTCCAGACTAGCTTTTCTGGAATACAAAAATAGCAGAAAACAGGAACTGGCACTTCGGCATCTTGTTAATAGGTTAGTCCAAAAAAATGTATAAAAGTGATATAAAGTAGATGCAAAACATGTAGCAATTGGTATAAAACAAGCATGGAACATCAAAAATTATAGATACGTTTGAGACGTATCAAGGACACAAAGAAATCACAAATAAAAACAACCGGGTTGCCTCCCGTAAAGCGCTTTCTTTATAGCCATATAGCTAGGCTCTTACTTGAGGTTTATTGTGGACGAAGCTCATGAGGGAGCTTGAATGATGTGCCCCTCTTCCTTGGGAAGTGTTCCATGCAGTTCTTGTGTGGAAACTGAAACTTCACATTCCCTTCTTTTGAATCAATGATAGCACCTGTGGTACGAAGAAAAGGTCTTCCAAGAATAATTGGACTAGAGGTTTTATTCCCCATATCCATGATTAGAAAATCAACAGGTACAAATGTCATATGTAATTCTACCAAAACATCACTTACTTTTCCTAAAGCATGTTTAATGGAATCATCAGCAAGTGCAAGTTCAATAGAGCATTTTCAAGATTTTTCAATTCAAGTACTGCATATAGTTCTTTAGATAAAACAGAGACACTAGATCCTAGATCAAGTATAGCATGGTGTGTCTCTTTTCCAATGGTTACTAGGACTTTGGGAATCCATACATCCCCAAGCTTAGGTGGTATCATAGCCTCTTGGTTGTATCTAGCAATCTTTTCTTTTAACACATGATTAGCAATATAAGAACCAAAACCAGCTTGGTTAACATTAATAGAAGGATCACTTGCAATTTTTTGTAAGATAGATATTAATTCATGCAAGCTACTATTCTCTAAGTCAAGCAATGGATCCTTTACTTCACTAAGAATTTTAACTTCCTCAGTCCAAACAAAATTATCATTTCTTCTCTTTAAAGCAGCACTCAAGGCTATTTGGAGATCATCCTCTTCTTCAACATAATTCTTAATATCCTTGGCTAAAGGTACCAACATAGAAGATATTATTTCATTTAATTCCCTAGTCAAGTTCTTTTTAGACTTGGCATAATTCAATATAGTTTCCATTTTCAAAGAAATTCCCGAAATAGTATTGTTTGTCTTCTTCATACTAGATTTTGTATGAAGGATAAATGAATGCATCTCATTTTTCGTAGGATAATCTTCCATATAAGTTTGTAGACATAAAATTGACCTATCCATAGAAACTTTTAGTTGTTTGATCATAATTTCATCTTTTGATTCTATAGAATTCCCAAATAGATTTTCCATTAAGTTATTAGCATGTGAGGGATTTCCAGAGGAAAATTTTCCACTAGTCAATGAGTCTAGAAACATTTTGACCACCCATCTAGACCATTATAAAAGTTTCTTATCAAAGTAGCAGGGGTATATTTGTGGGCACCATTTTACTAATGCCCTTAATTCTAAACCAAGCATCCATTAACGACTCCCCATAGTATTGACCAAAGTTGTTCATTTCAACACTAGAAGCCATTTTGATAAAGTTTTTATGTGTTTTTTAATTTTTTATGCAAAACTGAAAATAAATATGCAAACCGAACAATGCAAGACAATGACAAAACAAGATAAATTGCTTTGAAGGTAAAGATGGATAAGATGATGCTCACGTAGGTGCAACCTCCCCAAGCTTAGGTGTTAGCACAAGTTGGTGAATGAAGTTGACTTGGTGAGATATCCTTGGATAAACCTTTCAGCAATGATTCCCCAGCAACGGCGCCAGAAAACAGTCTTGATGGCCCTTCACGTAGTTACTTGCGTGAAAAGTAAATGGGTTAGGTTGAGACTCCAAGTGCAGAGAGTATAGTAAGTGGAAGACGTGTTTTCCCCACGAGGGGTGACTCGAGGGTTTAATATCGAACTCTCGGGGAATCAGTAGTGAAGATTTATCTTCCTATCCTTCTTTTGGTTACCTACAAAACAAAGTAAATGTTTTGGTCCTCAACCTCACCTAGTGGTTGTCAAGCACAAGGTGTAAGAATGATATCAAGATAATATGCAATGCAAACAAGAAATAAATATGCAAGGATGGTGGTAGTAATGATAAATGATATTTTTGTGTTTTTATAATGAATGCAAGATGTAAAAGTGTTTTTGTATTTTCGGATTTAATAATGGCAGCAAATGGAAAAGTGGTAAAAGTGGTTGGAAAGGTGTTTCTTATGATTAAAAATGGACCGGGGTTCATAGTTTCACAAATGCACTCTCTTTTTAATATAGTGGTAGACAATGGAACACTAGAGTTGACATATGAGATTGCAACACAACAGTTTAATGACAAGTTATAATTATATGGGCATCACGTCCTAACATAGAGACCTTTTGGTTATTAGTCTCTCTTATACTCCACCAAGATGCGAACTAAATCATAACACCTCAGTAATTAAGATAACTCAGAGTATAGCAATAAGTATCATGACATGAAGTTAAAATAAGAACATGCTAGATCTAGTCATGGAGTAGTGGCAATGGTCACACCCACATCTCCGGTAGCATGGTATTTCTTTTTATCCCTAGTGAGGCAACAAAGTAAGGTAAAACACCCAAGTGGATCGCAGAACTTTCTCTCACGTTCACCGCACTAGCCACCCCCCGTTACTCCAACTAATGCACACGTTCCCCCTCACGTGCTCTCATAAACATGCTTGATCATAACAAGTAAATAAGAACGGGGTACATAATATGCATCTACTTTCATAACTGAAACAAAACCATTGCAATCTCAAACATATATTAACTCATAAAAAGATCCACCACAAAGGTATTACATAGATGACCGTAATCATGTTCATCAGCTCATACGGTACTAATTAGTGAAGCTCAAGAGAGAGAGATACATAAGTTAGTTCCACAAACCCATAGTCCAGAGGTGGACTACTCCCTCTTCATCATGGAGACGGTGGAGAAGTCGTTGGAGAAGATGGAGACCACGCCGGCAGCGCCCCGCCGGAGTTTTCCCCCTCCAATCTGCAGCTCCAGGTCTCTGTTTCGGTGTTTCTGCGGCACCCCTTCCAGAGAACGTCGGGGATAATTTTTATAGGCGTTTTTAGGTCAAAACGGAGTCGGTGGAGGAAAGATTGACGGCAACGGAGCCTCGAGGGCCAAAGTAGGGGGTCCCACGTGGCCAGGTACTTGGGCCACGTGGGCCCACTCATCTGGGCCCTCGGGCCTACTCTTGTTTGCTTCTTTCGCTCCTAGGTCTTGTTCCTTCCAAATATTGACGCCCGTAAATTTGCAGGTCATTTGGACGTCGTTTGGGTCCCTGAAACATTAAAATATAGAAATAGGGTTTTCTGCTGCGCAGGGTTAATTCCATAAAAAATAGGAAACATATTAAATATTCCCAAAATCATTATAAAATAGTGATATAACCCTTATATGATGCTAATATGACTAGAATATAAGTAAAAATAATGCAAAGTTCATGTATGCATTTTACATGCATCACCGACCCAGTCGAGTATTTCCCGTTCGACGTGAGCGTCCAAGTGATGGTGTCAGTGTTGGCCGGATCCAATGTAATACCCTGGAGAAGATCCCACAGGTTGACAAACTGAATGATGTGTTCCAGGGTGAACTCATAAACAGCGATGTCAGCGACCCAGTTGAGGTTGGCAAGGTGTCCTTGACGCATCGCTTCTTCTTCCTAGAAGCCTGGAAGATAATGGGGCAAGCGCTCTCGGGGAGGTCCCATTGAGCCAGGAAGATGACCAAAAGCTCGCAGTCATCCCATCCCCGACGGTCACGCAAGTAGCAGCATTGAACAATTCCCTATCAGTGTTGTCATTAGGTGTTTCGAGTCCCACCCAAGGCTTTTCAGGAGCTGCCCACTCGAACAATTCCTGGCGAATTTCTCGAGGTCCAGAATCCCCAGACCTCCTAGCTTTTTCGGACGGCAAACCTTCGTCCAACTCACTTTACATTTTCCTCCAGACACAGTGTCACTTGCGTTCCATAGCATGGCCCTTCTCAACTTGTCGAAAGCCTTGAGGGTTGCTTTATCGGCCTTGATCACCGTCAGAAGGAAGATTGGCAGGGCAGTGAGGACCGATTTTACCAAAGCGTCACAACCGGCACGGTTTAGGAATTTGGTCTTGTAAGGGTTTAACCTTGACGCCACCTTGTCGATGTAAGGCTGCAGGTCCACCCGTCCGAGTCGCCCTAGCGAGAGAGGGAGACCCAGGTACTTGATTGGGAACTGATTCACCGTAGCCGGAAGTTGAGAAGCGTGGCAGTGAGGTCGATATCCTCACAACGGATGGGGGCCACCGAACTTTTATCGATATTCGTCATGAGGCCAGTGACCATGCCAAAGTTGTCCAGGAGAGCAGTCAAGTTGCTGATGTCTTGAGCTTCTGGCTTCAGGAAAATGACCGCATCATCTGCATATAAAGAAATGCGGGATTTGATGAAGTTGCCAGGCAGAGGTTGCAGAAGTCCTGATTCGGTGGCGAGGTCAAGTATCCTAGGGAGCGTGTCGATTGCGATGTCGAAGAGAAACGGTGACAGAGGATCGCCCTGCCTTAATCTGTGGCCGTGAATAATCTCGTTTCCTTTCAGTTACTCTGAGCATGTCCCACTACATACAGGCAACCAAACAGTATCTCACCCCAGCATGTCTCTACGCATACAGCCCACCAAACATGTAGCAAAATCTCAGCCCAACCCAGCCCAGATCACCATGTTTCAATTGGAAAGCTATGCCAAGTGATACAACCTACCAAACACACCCTAAGTTCTTTCACCTCCGTGTGAATTTGAGACGCAGGAAAAATCACATTCAAAGGCTCAAGAAAAATGAGGGCTGGGTCACAAATCATGGTTACAAGGAAGATATTATCCATGATCATTTCTCTCAAGTGCTGGGCCATCCTCCTGCCAGGTCGTTAGACTTCAATTGGACTGCTATCCACCCTATCTTTGAAGATTTGGAGGACCTAGGTCTTCCCTTTTCCGAGGCTGAAATCAAGGAGGCTATTGAGATGTTACCCCTAGATAAAGCCTCAGGACCGGATGATTACATGATTGGCTTCTTCAGATCAAGCTGGGACATCATCAAAGGGGACCTCCTACATGTAATTAACGACTTCTCACAATTGGCTACACCGAACTATCACATCATCAACACAGTGAACATTGCTCTTATCCCCCAAGAAAGACGGGGCCGAATCTGTTTCTGACTTCCGGCCTATGAGTTTGATCTAAATTGTCCCCAAGATTATCGCAAAAGCTATGGCTATCCGCCTTAGTCCCAAGATGGATAACATAATCTCCAAAAGTCAAAGCGCTTTCATCAAAAAAAAGAAGTATTCATGATAACTTCATGTTTGTTCGAGGCACGGCCAGACGCTTTCATTGCTGCCACACCCCGGCGCTACTCGTCACGCTGGACATTGCTCTAGCTTTTGACTCGGTCAGATGGGATTATATTCTTGATGTCATGCAACGAATGGTTTCCCTCGACGGTGGCGTGCCCTGATATCTGCTCTCTTCTCTACTGCCACATCAAAAGTTCTGCTAAATGGTATTCCAGGAAAGATTATTACCCATGGTCGGGGTCTACGTCAGGGTGATCCTTTATCCCCACTGCTCTTCGGCATCGGTATTGATCCTCTCCACAGATTTCTTCAGTTGGCCACTGACTCTGGGTTGCTCAGTCCTTTGCCGGGTCATATTCCAACTCCTCGCATATCTTTGTACGCAGACGATGCTGCCATTTTCCTTGTGCCCAATGCTCATGATGTGACCGACCTTGCGGCCCTCCTTCAAAACTTTGGCGAGGTCACAGGACTGATGACCAAAGTCTCCAAAAGCTCCATAGCTCCAATCCGTTGTGCTGACATTGACCTGCAAGCTATTCTGGAGAACTTCCCTGTAGCTGTTACCGCTTCCGCTTCAAGTACCTTGGTCTTTCGCTTTCCCTGGGAAGGCTAAGGAGGGCGGATCTATAGCCTTATGTGGACAAGGTGATATCTTGGCTTCTTCCATGGAAAGGAAAGCTTGTTAACCGGGCGGGCTGTGAGGCCCTCATGAAATCAGTCCTCACCTCCATGCCTATCTTCCTGCTTACATCGCTCAAAGTGGATAAGAGCGTCATCAAGGCAATCGAACAGCTTAGGCGAAGCATGCTCTGGGCTGCTAGCGACAAAGTCAGTGGTGGGAAGTGCAAACTAAACTCGTCAAAGGTTTGTCGTCCAAAAACGTTGGGCAGACTTGGGAATCTGGATCTCGACAAATTTGCGAGGGCCCTTCATCCTCGAGGGCTTTAGTATGAGTGGAAGGCGCCTTATATACCGTGGGTTGGCTCGGAAACACCTATGATGCTTTCTCTTTGCGGCTGCAACCAAAGGTCACTATTGGAGAGGGAAATAAGGCTTCTTTCTGGTCCTCTCCCTGGCTTGATGACACAATTCCCATATCAATGGCCCCCTGCTCTTCCTCTCTTCCAGACGCAGAACTGCTCTGTGCTTGACACTATCTCTGATCAGAAATGGATCACTAACCTCAAAATGGATGGCTTTACAATGGATCAAATTTCATAGTTCGTCTATCTTTTGGAGAGGCTGCAATCGTGGTCCTTCAGCCTGGCACGGCGGATGACATCATTTGGACCCTCTCTACCAATGGGAAATACTCGGCTAGCTCCGCTTGTTGGATGTATGACCAAAAGGCAATAAAGATTAACATCTGATTCATAATTATGCTTCATGATTCTATGTTATAACTGCGGTGACTCCTGAATATGTGATTCGGAGGAAAACTCACTCGCACGTGTAGAGACATGAACAAAATAAAGTATACCCTAGTCTTGCCTTTTAGACTAATTCGTTGATTGCTTGAGACCGTGTTTTCCTGGTCTAGGACATTGTTTATGTCAGCATCAATGAGTAGCATATTGTTGGTGGAAATAACATGGATGGGTAGACCCAAATCGTTGATATGCTAAGAAGATTCCAAAGTGTCTTTTGTCCTTAGTGCAATATCGCAGATGGTTATTATATGACATGTCCTTAGACCATGAGGTTATTAGGGTTGTGCATATTGGAAGAGTTATTTTGGTACTTGATGCATGTAAAATGCATACATGAACTTTGCATTATTTTTACTTATATTCCAGTCATATTAGCATCATATAAGGGTTATATCACTGTTTTATAATGATTTTGGGAATATTTAATATGTTTCCTATTTTTTATGGAATTAACCCTGTGCAGGCAGAAAACCCTATTTCTTTTTTAATGTTTCAGGGACCCAAACAACATCCAAATGACCTGCAAATTTACGGCGTCAATATTTGGAAGGAACAAGACTAGGAGCGAAAGAAGCAAACAAGAGGAGGCCCGAGGGCCCAGATGAGTGGGCCCACGGGCCCAAGTACCTGGCCGCGTGGGACCCCCCACTTTGGCCCTCGAGCTCCGTTGCCGTCGATCTTTCCTCCACCGACTCCGTTTTGACCTAAAACGCCTATAAAAATATCCCCCGACGTTCTCTGGAAGGAGCGCCGCAGAAACACAGAAACACCGAAACAGAGACCTGGAGCTGCAGATTGGAGGGGGAAAACTCCGGGGGGCGCTGCCGGCGTGGTCTCCATCTTCTCCAACGACTTCTCCACCGTCTCCATGATGAAGAGGGAGTAGTCCACCTCTGGACTATGGGTTTGTGGAAGTAACTTATGTATCTCTCTCTCTCGAGCTTCACTAATTAGTACCGTATGAGCTGCTGAACATGATTACGGTCATCTATGTAATACCTTTGTGGTGGATCTTTTTATGAGTTAATATATGTTTGAGATTGCAATGGTTTTGTTTCAGTTATGAAAGTAGATGCATATTATGTACCCCGTTCTTATTTACTTGTTATGATCAAGCATGTTTATGAGAGCGTGTGAGGGGGAACGTGTGCATTAGTTGGAGTAACGGGGGGTGGCTAGTGCAGTGAACGTGAGAGAAAGTTCTGCGATCCACTTGGGTGTTTTACCTTACTTTGTTGCCTCACTAGGGATAAAAAGAAATACCATGCTACCGGAGATGTGGGTGTGACCATTGCCACTACTCCATGACTAGATCTAGCATGTTCTTATTTTAACTTCATGTCATGATACTTATTGCTATACTCTGAGTTATCTTAATTACTGAGGTGTTATGATTTAGTTCGCATCTTGGTGGAGTATAAGAGAGACTAATAACCAAAAGGTCTCTATGTTAGGACGTGATGCCCATATAATTATAACTTGTCATTAAACTGTTGTGTTGCAATCTCATATGTCAACTCTAGTGTTCCATTGTCTACCACTTTATTAAAGAGAGAGTGCATTTGTGAAACCATGAACCCCGGTCCATTTTTAATCATAAGAAACACCTTTCCAACCACTTTTACCACTTTTCCATTTTCTGCCATTTAAAAATCCGAAAATACAAAAACACTTTTACATCTTGCATTCATCATAAAAACCCAAAAATATCATTTATCATTGCTACCACCATCCTTGCATATTTATTTACCACCATTGCATATTTATTTCTTGTTTGCATTGCATATTATCTTGATATCATTCTCACACCTTGTGCTTGACAACCACTAGGTGAGGTTGAGGACCAAAACATTTACTTTGTTTTGTAGGTAACCAAAAGAAGGATAGGAAAGATAAATCTTCACTACTGATTCCCCGAGAGTTCGATATTAAACCCTCGAGTCACCCCTCGTGGGGAAAACACGTCTTCCACTTACTACACACTCTGCACTTGGAGTCTCAACCTAACCCATTTACTTTTCACGCAGGTAACTACGTGAAGGGCCATCAAGACTGTTTTCTGGCGCCGTTGCCGGGGAATCATTGCTGAAAGGTTTATCCAAGGATATCTCACCAAGTCAACTTCATCACCAACTTGTGCTAACACCTAAGCTTGGGGAGGTTGCACCTACGTGAGCATCATCTTATCCATCTTTACCTTCAAAGCAATTTATCTTGTTTTGTCATTGTCTTGCATTGTTCGGTTTGCATATTTATTTTCAGTTTTGCATAAAAAATTAAAAAACACATAAAAACTTGCTAAAATGGGAGAAAGAACTAAGTTGTGTGATTACACAAACACTCCAAATGATCAATTTATTGCTAGGCCCATTGCCACACCTAAGATAAATGCTGAGAGTTATGAAGTAAGTCCTAGTTTGTTGAACTTGATAACTAGGGAACAATTTGGCGGTAGTGCTATGGAGGATGCCTCTATGCATCTTCATGATTTTGTTGAAATATGTGACATGCAGAAATTTAAAAATGTGGAAAGTGATATTCTAAAACTGAAGTTATTTCCTTTCTCACTTAGAGGAAAAGCTAAAGAGTGGCTGCATTCATTACCTATTGATAGCATTAAAACTTGGGATGATTTAAAAGAAGCTTTCATTAAGAAATACTATCCTCCTGTTAAAATTTTGCAAAATAGAAACAACATTCTTTCTTTTAGGCAAAATGAAAATGAACATGTTGCTATGGCTTGGGATAGGATTAAACTTATGCTTAGAACTTGTCCATCACATGGGGTCAACGAATGGACCATATTACACTCTTTTTACAATGGTCTAAATTACATGTCTAGAAATATTCTTGATTCTGCTGGAGGTGCTTTTATGGGAAAAACTATAGTAGAAGCTAAGAACATATTGGAAAGTATTTTGCAAAACTATAGTCAATGGCATACTGATAGAGCACCTAATCCTTCTAAGAAAGTGAACTCCATAGAAGAAACAAATGATTTGTCATCTAAAATGGATACTATTCTTGCTTTCATTAATAAACAAAATATTGAAAATGTGCCTTTGCAAGAACTAGTTGGTAATAATCCTGAAAATATTGATGTCAACTTCATTAGGAACTATGGTAATAATGGGTATGGTAACAACAATTATAACTCTTATAATAAACCCCCATATGTGCCAAACAAATATGCTACTAGTGGTAATGTTTCTAGTGATTTGGAAAACACCATTAGATCATTTATATCTACTCAAAAGGAGCTTAATAAGGAATTTATATCTAAGTTTGAAAAACAAGACTCTTTGTTTGAAAGGGTAGATCAGCTCACTAAGGAAGTTTCCTCATTAAAGAACACCATTATAGCTCAAAAACATGAGGAAACAATTAAATATTGTCAAGAGGTTATAAATAAATCTTGGGAACATATTCATGAGCAAGAGAGAATTGCTAAGGAAACTATTATGGTGTGAAAGAGAAGAAAGTTGAGAAGTTAAAATGCTTAGTGAAGTAAAGGATCCATTGCTTGACTTAGAGAATTGTAGCTTGCATGAATTAATATCTATCTTACAAAAATTTGCAAGTGATCCTTCTATTAATGTTAACCAAGCTGGTTTTGGTTCTTATATTGCTAATCATGTGTTAAAAGAAAAGATTGCTAGGTACAACCAAGAGGCTATGATACCACCTAAGCTTGGGGATTATGGATTCCCAAAGTCCTAGTAACCATTGGAAAAGAGACACACCATGCTATACTTGATCTAGGATCTAGTGTCTCTGTTTTATCTAAAGAACTATATGAAGTACTTGAATTGAAAAATCTTGAAAAATGCTCTATTGAACTTGCACTTGCTGATGATTCCATTAAACATGCTTTAGGAAAAGTAAGTGATGTTATGGTAGAGTTACATATGACATTTGTGCCTGTTGATTTTCTAATCATGGATATGGGGAATAAAACCTCTAGTCCAATTATTCTTGGAAGACCTTTTCTTCGTACTACAGGTGCTATCATTGATTCAAAAGAAGGGAATGTGAAGTTTCAGTTTCCACACAAGAAGTGCATGGAACACTTCCCAAGGAAGAGGGACACACCAAAGTTCAAGCTCCCTCATGAGCTTCGTCCACAATAAACATCAAGTAAGAAGCCTAGCTATATGGCTATAAAGAAAGCGCTTTACGGGAGGCAACCCGGTTGTTTTTATTTGTGATTTTCTTTGTGTCCTCTTGCTGTAACAAGAGACTTAGTGTTTAGTTTAGTTTCTGGAATTTTTAATAAAGTGCCAAGTTTTACTCATTTTGGTTGAAAAGTTGCTTATAGCGTTCGGAGATTTTATTCCTGCACGAATCTGTGCACGGTATGATTTTTAATTCTTATTCTGTAACTCCGAATGAGCTCATATTTAAACTGTAGTGCAACTTTTCATCCTCTGTATGCATGAATTTTTTCGGAATTTTCCGACAAAGTTAAGTAGGGTAGAAAAATACGTTTAGCTGCTGCTGTTTTTCTGGACAGATTCTGTCCCATTTTGTTTGATGCATGCTTAGAACTTTTAACATGAATCTTTTTGATCCAATTGAGTTTATGAGTAGGCATACAACATTATACATTTCTGGACATTCATATGAATTTTTGTCTAAGGATTATATGCAGCAAGAAATCTATTTGTTTATCACTACTAATGCCCCACAGAAAAAGAAATGGGAGAAACGGTGTTTTGAAGTTTTTTCACAGGGATTAGAGGAGATGCACCAAGAGCTATCCAAGGATGGTGAAGACCATAAGCTTGGGGATGTGAAGACAACCCCACTGGACCTACACACTCTCGGTTTGCACACGTCTAACTTCTGTTTTTCGATCGAAACACTTTATCGCATAAACTTGGAGCGTCTTTTTGTTTGTTTAGGTTAGATTTTTATTTTGTGAGACCACCACACTATCATTTATATATGAGAGAGCTACTGGAAATTTGGGTTGAATTATGTTGGATGCTATTATAAGATTGGGAAAAGGGATGTTGAGTTAATTTTAAAAGATACATATAATTGCATGATTCATGAGCTTGTTAATGAGTAATAATTTGCAAGTATTTTATCAAGAGCTATCTTTTATTCATGTTTTGATGCTAAATGTTATTTACCTTGTTTTAACATGGATTAGTTAGTTCTATGGACACTCATGCATGCATTTAGATGGTCAACTTTCTCCCTCTTGCTAGCCCAAAAATTCCAACAAGCAAAAACTTGTTTCCAACACCTTCAACCAAAGTTTTTCCAGTGAGTCCACCATATCTACCTATTAGCTTTATGCTATTCCGAGTATGTTTATCATGATATTTGTGTTATCTATACCTCTGAATGAAAATGCTTATGTTGTTAATTGTTGTGGGAAAAGTTGGTTATATAGCTCTCTCGAACTTGATGCACACTTTACTTTCATTGCATAAATAAAATATGACCCATTGTGATTAAAATTATGATGTTGTGGCTTGACAAATGTCTTTGGTTGAGAGTTAGCTCATATGTGCTGTCACATGGCAAGCTTTCAACATTGCACTTCATCTCATTTAGTTGATATCATGTACTTTTGTTTATGGATGCTTACCATGGGTGAAATAAATGGGAAATGAAGTGAGTTTAAATGAGTTTGTATAAATGGTTAGAGAGACGCCTGGGCCGCTAATCTAAGCCATGCATCATTCATGGTGGAAATTTACTTACATGCTATGGTGAACCTTCTGTGATACACCTTACAATAAAAAGCTATCCAATGGTAAATAAAAAGGGTGTTGAGATTGTTCATTTGTTTGTTTGTCTTGTCATTTTGATATGGGCTTGTTCCATATCCTGGGACAAGAGGTACCCCAGTTGACGCTCTTAATGATACTATTATTACTTACAATGATATTTAACTTGAACTTGCTTTGTTTTCCAAGTTGAGTAACACATGGAGTAGGTACTTGTATTCAAGGGGCATGAGACTTTCAACCTGTACTTTGTCAAGCACACTACTCGTATTGCTTTCACTTTAAACTTAATCATTCAAGATGCTATGATAGGGGAATGAGAGCTTGACACCAAGGATTACCATATTACAATCATTGACTTAAGTAGAGAAGTTCAGAAGTTAGATGAAATTTATTCATGCTTTACCTCTACTCATATATATATCTTTCCAAAGTGTCCACCTTTTATATTCAGATTTTCATCAATACTCTATGACCATTGTAGGATGTTCTTACTTATTATTATGCATACATGTGGTCCATAGTACTTTTCTCTTATGTTACACTTTGTGAATTATCATTGAACATCCTTGCATTGAATACTTGATATCACTTCATAAACTATCTTGCATATTGCTACTCCTTTTAAGAATGAATCATTTGACTCTATGTAGCAATAGTAATCATCTTTGATATCCATTGATAGTATTAAATTGCAAAGTCCATGTTAGTTTTATCACCTTCATACTCGAGGACGAGTATAGGTTAAGCTTGGGGATGTTGATGCATGTAAAATGCATACATGAACTTTGCATTATTTTACTTATATTCCAGTCATATTTGCATCATATAAGGGTTATATCACTGTTTTATAATGATTTTGGGAATATTTGATATGTTTCCTATTTTTTATGGAATTAACCCTGCGCAGGCAGAAAACCCTATTTCTATTTTAATGTTTCAGGGACCCAAACGACGTCCAAATGACCTGGAAATTTACGAGCATCATTTTGGAAGGAACAAGACTGGGAGCGAAGGAAGCAAACAAGCGGAGGCCCGAGGGCCAGATGAGTGGGCCCACGCGGCCAGTACCTGGCCGCGTGGGACCCCCCTTTGGCCTCGAGCTCCGTTGCCGTCGATCTTTCCTCCACCGACTCCGTTTTGACCTAAAACGCCTATAAAAATAGTCCCCCGACGTTCTCTGGAAGGAGCGCCGCAGAAACACAGAAACACCGAAACAGAGACCTGGAGCTGCAGATTGGAGGGGGAAAACTCCGGCGGGGCGCTGCCGGCGTGGTCTCCATCTTCTCCAACGACTTCTCCACCGTCTCCATGATGAAGAGGGAGTAGTCCACCTCTGGACTATGGGTTTGTGGAAGTAACTTATGTATCTCTCTCTCTCTGAGCTTCACTAATTAGTACCGTATGAGCTGCTGAACATGATTACGGTCATCTATGTAATACCTTTGTGGTGGATCTTTTTATGAGTTAATATATGTTTGAGATTGCAATGGTTTTGTTTCAGTTATGAAAGTAGATGCATATTATGTACCCCGTTCTTATTTACTTGTTGATCAAGCATGTTTATGAGAGCGTGTGAGGGGGAACGTGTGCATTAGTTGGAGTAACGGGGGTGGCTAGTGCAGTGAACGTGAGAGAAAGTTCTGCGATCCACTTGGGTGTTTTACCTTACTTTGTTGCCTCACTAGGGATAAAAAGAAATACCATGCTACCGGAGATGTGGGTGTGACCATTGCCACTACTCCATGACTAGATCTATTTTAACTTCATGTCATGATACTTATTGCTATACTCTGAGTTATCTTAATTACTGAGGTGTTATGATTTAGTTCGCATCTTGGTGGAGTATAAGAGAGACTAATAACCAAAAGGTCTCTATGTTAGGACGTGATGCCCATATAATTATAACTTGTCATTAAACTGTTGTGTTGCAATCTCATATGTCAACTCTAGTGTTCCATTGTCTACCACTTTATTAAAGAGAGAGTGCATTTGTGAAACCATGAACCCCGGTCCATTTTTAATCATAAGAAACACCTTTCCAACCACTTTTACCACTTTTCCATTTTCTGCCATTTAAAAATCCGAAAATACAAAAACACTTTTACATCTTGCATTCATCATAAAAACCCAAAAATATCATTTATCATTGCTACCACCATCCTTGCATATTTATTTACCACCATTGCATATTTATTTCTTGTTTGCATTGCATATTATCTTGATATCATTCTCACACCTTGTGCTTGACAACCACTAGGTGAGGTTGAGGACCAAAACATTTACTTTGTTTTGTAGGTAACCAAAAGAAGGATAGGAAGATAAATCTTCACTACTGATTCCCCGAGAGTTCGATATTAAACCCTCGAGTCACCCCTCGTGGGGAAAACACGTCTTCCACTTACTACACACTCTGCACTTGGAGTCTCAACCTAACCCATTTACTTTTCACGCAGGTAACTACGTGAAGGGCCATCAGTACTGTCAACCATCACGGCCGTCACCAGGTGATCATAACGGCAGTCACTGGGTGATTCCGAAGGTGTGCATATATCCTAATGTTCCAAGATGGGAAATTACTCCTCTGTCAAAAGAGAGATACTTCCAGGGCCCACTCGGTATGTATGATATCCAATATGTCCTCCAGACAATGCATGATGAAGTTATATCATGTGGGATATCGAATTACGAAAACGAGAAAAGGAAATTTACCGGTAACGAGATAGACAAAGATATAGTGAATCAGGGATTGATTCATGGAAATATCAGGAAAACTTAATCTCAGGTAAGTTCTGTGTCGTGAGTAATGGGAATGACGAATTAATAATCAACAGGTTCAACAGAGTGTTATTCACATAACGGTAGCAGTTATTCAGGTTGTCCATGAACCTGACCCTGGTCGGTTATTAGATGAGCACGTCTAATTATAGCTACACGTTATCGAACAAGTAGGGTAACACGCTTAAGTCAGTTCTAGTTTGTTGTGTATATGGTTGGTCTAGATACCGAGAGAGTATCACCGGAATGGTTTCTGCGTGGTAGATAATATCTTTATCAGAGAGATTGGATTATGCAGACACTAGGTTTCTCTGAGTAATAGAAATAGTTTCTATCACTAGTTGGATTTATTCTGAGGGTTTATATAAGAGGGAAATATTTATCCGAAGTATTTTGTCTGCGGACACTTGGTGTCCCGGATCATATAAAGGTGTTTTATATGATAAGTAATTAATTCGGGAAATATTCTGTAAAACGAAATATTCAAATAAGAATTAATTAGATAAAATATTAATTTACTTAATTAATCAATAATTATTGGAAAAATATTAAATAAATTGGACCCACCAAGAGGGGCTGCCTAGTGGGCCCCACTTGGCAGCCACACCCTACATGGGGCAGGTGGGCCAAGGCGCGCCAAGGGGGGAAGTTCCCCCCTTGACCAAACCCTAGTTGGGCCTTGGGCCCATAGGGAGAGGCGGTTTTGGGGGGGGGGGAACCTTGTTGGACAAGGACTCCTCCCCCCAAACCAAATAGGGGAAGGGAGTTGGAGTCCAACTCCAACTCTCCTTGGGAGGCACATCAAGGACAAGGGCTTGCCCCTTGCCCAAGCCTCCCTACCCCTTGGCCTCCTATATAAACACTCCCGCCTCCATGGGAAAAGACACACAAGTTTAGATCCCTTCTAGTTGGATTAGAAGTTTCCTCTCCAATTAGATCTAGATCTAAATATCTAATCTCTCTCTCCCTCCTTCTCATGTGTTGAGATCTCCACCTTCATATACACCAGCGGTGAGTGCTTCAAGCATGGACGACGAAGCCCTGCTGAACTAGTTCCGATGTATGCGTGCGAAACTCAGAGGGGTGATCCGTTGAGAAACGGTTGACCCTAGCTCACTCTAGTGGATCAAGGCGGGACGCAAGGAGTCTACGATATTCTCTTCACTAGGCTTAGCCAAGGGAGTTCTTCCACAAGCTTCATCAACGTTGTCATCGACATCTCTTCTGCTTCAACTGTGTCGGTAACGATTTATAGTTAGATCAAATATGCATGTCTTGTTACTTGTATCTTCATAGTAGATCTTGGCTGTTGCGTAGTAGTGGCGATTTTTTTTGTTTTCCATGCATGTAACCCAATACTGCTTACCGCGCTCAGTTCGCTGGCTCGATTCCTTGCTCCTTCAAGAAGGTGGTCTGCAAGGTTTGCCCCCCCCCCCCCCCGCCCAAGTGTCGCTTCTTCTCCTGGCTGGCGGTTCAAGACCGTCTCTGGACCTCTGACCTTCTTGCCATTCGTGGATGGCCCCATTATCCCACTTGCCCGCTCTGCAAATGTCAACCTAAAACATCAAGGCACATCCTTTTTGAATGCCGATACTCCAGGTGCATCTGGACTAGAGGAGCCTCCTGGCTGTCTTGCCCAAATCTGATTCAGAGTATGGACACTGGTCGACCTACTGTTCTCCAATACTGGCATGTACATCGAACTCCACAAGCAACTCCCCTAAGGGTTTAAAGACTGCCATCATCCTTATTTCGTGGGAACTCTGGAACGAGCGAAAGCGAGGGTTTTCAACAACAAATTCACCATGCCAATGGGGCTTATGCAGAAGATTAAAGATGAGAGCAAGTGTTGGATCCTTGCTGGTGCTAAGAAGCTTTCCGAGATTGTAGAAGTTTAACCTTTGTTTTATTTTTGACCACTATGGCTTAGGCCTCTTTGTTTGCTCCTCCTATATCAATAGAAACGGCAAATCTTTTGCCCTGTTTTAAAAAAAAACTATTGATGCAATTCAAATTACCCGTTACATGTCTTTGCATTTATTTTTTCCAGTGTCGTCCAACACAAACGAGAGTTATGGTGGTGCAACAATGTTGAGTTTGGTTATGACATTGGAGAGATTTTGATGCCTATGATATGATTGTTCCATTTTCTTTTATTAGGTTCATTTTATGCTTGTGAGTTCAGTTATCCCATTAGTTGACTGCAGTAAACATTGTTCTCTTTATCTAGATAAGCCCAATCCTACTTTAAGAAGAAAAAAGAAACCTTTTGTTGTCAACAACTACATGACAAAGTATTGGAAAGCTTGCTTTCTAAATAAAATTTTCCTTTATTA
This sequence comes from Poa pratensis, assembly GCA_947311845.1. Lineage (NCBI taxonomy): Eukaryota > Viridiplantae > Streptophyta > Magnoliopsida > Poales > Poaceae > Poa > Poa pratensis. The sequence goes on from CAMZMU010000069.1 coordinate 15,507,797, forward strand.
GATTCGTGGAAATTATGTAAAGCGAATGTTAGTGCGCTTTCTTCATGGCGGATGCGATCTCACATGTCTGCGGTCCCCCACACGGATGTCGGAACCACTAACTCAGAAGCGTGGAGTCCACGTTAGCTATTGACATGTCCATCATAAGCGATGTTTCTACTCGATGATTGGACTATTATTTATAATTCATTTGTTGAGGTTTTTCAATAGATGTTGTTTCGAATTTCTGCCTGTTTTATTTACTATCAGTAAGTGTAAAGTACTATATATTGCTTTTGGATTTTGTAAAGCATAAGTAATATACATTGTCTTATTCTTAATTAAGGGATAAGGTAAATCTTTTACCTCCATTAAAAAATTACATTGTTCTCAGAATTTGCACAATGGTTTCATCATGTGAGTCTTGGTAACACATGGACGTCTCGGTCGTTCATTTTCTCATATTGGCCTCCATCAGTATTGGATTTGATTCTCAGTTACTCTTCATATGATCTAACAATATTTGAAAACATACTTTACCTACCTTACGAACACATATTGGTCTTGGATCTAATTGATACATCAACAAAGAAGTGGAAGGAAGATTTTTTTTTCGATAAAGGGAGTGGAACATGTCGGAAGATCTGATTAGGTGCAACTGATGCAAAACATGTCCTTCAAATCAAATAACCAACATGCACATTATAGAATTTCTTAGCCTATCCTTATATAAATAGTGGAATGTTTACACTGAAGAGTGCTTATAAACTTGCGCTTGAACTTCAATCAAATCACATAGGCTGAGAATTGTGAGTAACAAAGTGGCTAGTGAGAGATACATGTGAAACTTATTTGGAGAGTGATGGTCCCTCCAAATGTTAAGGTATTCAATTGGAAGTTGGTTTCAGACATTGTAGCATTCTTGCGAGTTTTGCATCCAACATCGGTGAGTAGGACGTCGTCTTCATGCTCCCACTTCTAGAGCATCGAGCTTTCGGTTCAGATTTTTCCCCATTGTAAGGGGGCAGAGTCTCTCAATCTTTTTTACACAACCCACAAAAATGTCTCTTTTTATGAAAGTTTCCGTGGGCACATAGAATATGAATATTTACGTCCAATTTTTTTGAATTTATTTTACAATCTTTTAATGTGTTTTGGGCAAGGGGAGCATCTGCTCGTATGAGTAAAAATGAATTTGTATAACTTTTCCTACTGTGAAAGTTTTGGGTTAGCACCGGCGGTAGTACCATGGCACACTTCGAATTTATTTTACATTTATTTATGACGGTAATACGTGTCCCTACCGAACGGGGACGGTCCAGAGAGGTTTTCGGAGCTGGCGGTAGCGGTGGCGGTAGTCCGGCCGGTAGTAGTATTGGGTCCTAGAGGTGGCGGTAGTACCGCTCGGTGTCGGTGGTAGTACCGCCGCCTGGCGGTAGCGGTGGCGGTGCAAAACGTTCATGATCAGCCTCGACATACACATCGCGCAATTTTCTGCGGCTTTGGCAACTGCGCGTACACAACTTACGACGAGTACTCCATCGACCACGACTATATAAAAAAACGGCTCTGATACCATATTGAATTAATGCACTAGCCAATTGTTTCAAAAGTCCGAACTGAGGAAAAGGGTTAGACTTTATATTTTTAATACTTTCCCTCACGTTTAGGCTGGACAAACGGGAAGAACTTAGACGTGGGATAGATGGGAGGCCACAACTATTTTTATATTAAATAGCGCATTAGTCTTGGCTTGAACTTGAAACCACCTGATCTGATACCATATTGAATTGAGTTTTAGCCAATTATCCCAAAAGTCGATGAGAAATTTGACACTCTCCCTAACGTCTAGGCTGGACAAACGGGGAGACTTTACACGTGGGACAGATGGGAAAGACTAGGCTTTATATTTTAACACATCACGATTGGCTAACTCGGCATTGACTAGCAACGTGTACAACAACACATCAACAGTAACTCCATTCAGCAGCGTCCGCATTGTCACTTGCGTACATGTCACTCCTGTTGTGACTGCGGGAGGGAAGAGAGGAGAGACCATTAGAGACGCAGTTGATGATGACGGAAAGGAGGATACGATGGAAGCGCAAGACTTCAAACCAGTCGCAATCGTCCGCTTCACTCCCGCTACGACCGAGGGAAAATGTTAGAATAGGCATACGACACGAGTTAGAATAGATCGATTAGGATTCTAGACCATCTTGTACTCCAAGTTTATCTCCTCCGCGTAACTCTACATATGCTACTCCAAGTTTATCTCCCTCCGTGTAACTCTACATATGCCTCATGAGAGTCACCGTAATAGAACAACAATTATAGAGATCAATACTTTCTAAACACTCAACATGTCTAGACTATAAGTTTTCCACATCAGCGGAAAACACACTATATATAGTACTCCCTCCGTTCGGAAAAGGATGTCACAAAAATGGTCTATCTATAGTTCATTTTTGTGACATCCTTTTCCGAACGGAGGGAGTAGTACCGACGAAGCTCAGAATATGCATTCAGTTGAAGGAAGTACTGAACTTCCATACGTTGCCTTCCTAATCTTGTTTCTGCAGATTCAACGTGGCTCGAGTTTCATCCAGCTGCAAGCAAACGCATGGCGTCCAAGCAGACATTGCATATGAATGAAGGACAAGGCGAACAAGCTACGCTCGAAACTCCGGTTTTCAGATATTTGCTCTTGATAAATTCACTAGCTTTGTCTGCGTTCTTTACTTTCTTCCGAAGACTGTATCACTAGAGAATTTGTTCATAAGGTATCTTATAATGCTGAGATATCAAGTAAAACTATGAAAAATATGAACATTGGGAATAATTAATCAATATATTTTTCTGAAAAAGTACAAGTTTTGTGCAGAGCGCTAAGCAAAATAGGATGAAGCCTCTGATAGAAGCAGCCATCGCTGACTTATGCCGCAAGACCAGAACCTTGTTCCCCACAACGATGGTGATCGCAGATTTGGGCTGCTCCTCTGGACCAAACGCACTAGCACTTGTGTCGATCGCCGTCGAGGCCATCCACAACCATTGCCTTCAGTTCCAGCAGCCACCACCGGAAGTGTGTGCTCTCCTCAACGACCTGCCCAACACCGACTTCAACACGGTGGTGAAGAGCCTGGTTACGCTCCGTCAAATCAATGAGCCTGTTGTCTTGGCCGGTGTAGTACGGGGGTCGTTTTATGAGAGACTCTTCACTAGTGGCTCAGTGCATCTTGTATGCTCGTCCAGTAGCCTGCAATGGCTCTCACAGGTGTGAGTTTTTGACGTTTCTTCGATGGATCGATCCACTGCATTAATTATCAATTATGTAAGAAAATCTTTTATCTTTACAGGCTCCGGAAGTTTCTGGTGAGGAACCAGATCCCGGCTTACGATATTGATGAACATGCTAGGAATGAAAGGCTCCCTATGGTCCACGAGGCTTACGCACAGCAGTTCAGAAGAGATTTCACACATTTCTTACAGCTGAGAGCCAAAGAATTGGCGCCACAAGGCCAGATGGTATTTTCCCTTCTAGGGAGGCATTCTGACATAATCGCGTCCAAATTCTTTCATGTATGGGAAATCATAACTGAGATTCTAAGTGTCATGGCTTTAGAGGTACATTTCCTATTTTGTTAAGAGTGAGGTATACTTCCTTAGTTTTACTAGCATAGCATTTTAACATTTGCTAACGAATGTGTTTGGTTTGATCTTTTGGTACGAGTGGCAGGGTGTGATCGACAAAACAAAGTATGATTCCTTCTATGTTCCAATGTATGGACCTTCCAAAGAAGAGCTCGAGGAGATCATACAAGAGCAGGGCTCCTTCTCAATCACTGAGGTGTTGGTGGATGACTACGCAAGTGGCGTTGATAGCACGCTCATCACCCCAAGCAGGTACGCTACCCAGTTGAGAGCTGCCTTAGAGCCACTAATTGTGGAGCATTTCGGAGAAGTGATGGACGAATTCGTGAGGACTGCGGAGCGTCGCTGGAGCGTCGAGGGAAGCTTGCAGGACGCGCTTGCCAGGTCGCCGAAGGCTACACTAACTGTATCGCTCACTAAGGCATGATATGATGATCATGTATCTGGCCGGTGCGATGTGTCACAACTTACTTTTCTGAATGTTTAATTATCCTTTTTACCTAAAGCGGGACGATGCATGTATGCTTAATTGTGTAGACTACATATGATGGCGCTCTACGACTATATGTGTGGATTGAAATAAATAAATTTCGAATGATCTATCATTCATGTCGATTGATACAAGAATGCTGTTGGAATGACACATTGTGATATACTAGTTGAATTTCGGTGCGGCGGCACGCCGCACCCTTGATGGGAATTTTCTGTTCAATTTGATAAAAGACAGAATAATCATTTTTTCTCTAAAAGGAAGAACGATATACTGGTAACTATTTTTTGTGTTCCACATACTGGTAGTTTCGTATTGATCTAACTCGCCAAGATCATACCAAAACCAATTTCAATAAAACTGCATGAGGACTCAATAGCCACACTTGACATGGAAAAAGAAAGCCTAAGCAGCAATCTATAAAATGTAATCAATCAACTTGTTCGATCTGTAGCACTGCATACCATGGATATTTCAACTGCAAGAAAATGAGATAAAAAATACGTCTTCTAATGGACTGGTTAAAACCACCATCTTTTATCTCGTTGCCACCACTATTCTGCTGCTAAACAACACCACTATTCTGCTGCTAAACATATGTGTTCTTATGTACTGTGACATCCAAAAAACATTATGGTCTATATCTGAACAAAATGAGGCGACTTGTCCAAGATAATACAAAGATTTCCTTTCTCTCAAAAGAAAAGATCTTATTTTTTCACACACTGCTTAGCTACCTGCTCGGTGGTTTGGCGTCATATGGGGCAGCGATGGAAGGTCTAGCGATTGACACAGATTAACACTGGTTGATGCTTATGGAGTAATCCTACTCCAAGAAAGTGACTCTCTAAGGATGCACCTGGAGAAAGGACAATGTAGACACCGAAAGACAATAATAATTGTTGTAAAGTTGTAGTGATTAATTGGATGGTGTTCAATATTTGTATAAATGAAAGTAAAACTATCCAGACTTTCAGATGAAGCAAGCTCCTTTAGATCAGCCAGAATCCGTACTCTGTTCTCAACTTTCTGGACCACGTTGCAAAGACAGTATTTCAGAGAATAGAAGAAACAAAAAGTGTTTGAATGCAAAATTAATGTTATCCAGGTGATGTATTGGATAGGAAAAATACATTTATTCAACTGTTGCAGGAAGTGATTTTGAATATTGATACTGCCACATAATGTGGCTAACGGAACTGTAGTTACAAAATAGTATGAATCTTCCAGCAGTGAGTACACTTACTGTCACATTAGTGTATTCTCTGAAGAAATCCACAAACACTTCTTCATCCAGCCTTATCCTCTGAACTGTGTCTTTTTTTGTAGTTTTTTCTAAAGGTGCAAGCAGTTGCAAGAGATAAGATCAAATGAAGTGTGAAATAATCAGTGTAATCAGTAAATACGCTATCTGAACCCAAAGCGCAATAGCAACAGCTAATTCCAGAATCACTATAAGAAACACTGCATAGTTCTTCCTTTTGGGATGCTCAATACATCATATATATGGTCCCAACATCCCCCAGAAATTTCAAGTGCACAAGTATTCTCAATAGCCCCAAGGAGAGTTCTGCAAACCTGATTGAGAAGAAGATCAACATATACAACAATCGTCTCCTCTAGGCAAGACTCCACAAATCTCCGAAATGCTCTTTCTTCAATATATGCAGACAAAGAAGCCCAAAAGTGTTTACAGTTATGAGCAAAAAGATAGCACTGGCTGCCCAAGTACATATGTTAGTAGGATGCCTAAACCAATATGTATCTCAAAAAATGGAAACATTGCCAAACCAATATTTGTATGACAAATTTGTGATAATATATGAAGCTAAAATGATTTGCACTGGATAATAAGCAAATATCTAAAATGCGGCTTGCTTGAGGTAATATTTTTTTTAATAAAATTGGTTCTAAAGTAATCTGCAAGGAAACAAAAATCACGCTTTGAGTAATGTGTAATTTAGAAATTTAGAAACAGAACTTGGTGAGCATTTGTGGAACTTGTTGACAATAATGCAAGGTTAAATATTCCTCAGCTGGCTGCATCATTCCGAGTAAAATAGGTCACGATGTTTCTACGCCATTAATGTGTATTCTAGATCATACAGTAAAATTTAAATTCAGTAACTCCCACAACTTGCTACTAATATGTATTCTAGATAATTCACAGTAAAACTCAAATTCAGTAGCTCCCAAAACTATTCGCATTACACATTCTATTAAAGTTAATGTCAATATGGCAAAGTTAATATTCGACAGTTGACACACCTCAGTGCAAGGTTATATAAATGAATATTTCTATTTATCAATCAAGTAAACAAACAAACAACAGATCAATGTGCCATTTACTTGTTGTTTTATTTGTAAGATACATTGTTGTGGTGTGTTCTATTTCCTCTATATTATGATAATTTTACAATATGGATGGACTGCTTTATTTACAGTAGACTACTTGTTTACATCATTAGATAGACGAAACACTGATAATTTCCATAAACACATTGTTAGTTTAAACTATATGACATTACAGATCAGGGCATAAGCAACACAGCATGGGTTAGCTATTTTGGAAACATACAGATAATAAGAAAGCAATCACACTTGGTGTGTGAATTATATAAATTCGAATATAAGGGAATGTGAAATATATACTTGTACATCAAATATCTAGTAGTGCAAACTTTTATGTACAGGGAGAAAATACAAATACTTTTCCAATTGGTGTTGATTATGAATAAATGAGACATACACACTTGACATTTTTGTTCCTGTTGTTTTACTGCAGAGGAACTTCACGTCTATAGGTCATATTCTATAGCTTAGGTTATCAAGTACAGAGAGTAGGATTACTGAATCTAATGACTCTGTTGTGTTGCCACATTCTTAGTATACAAAAGGAAAATTACATTTGCTTCCTAAACTAAAATGTGTTGTATTCATTTTTCTTCTTATTGATCATTAATTCAATATTGTTTTCCTGCAAAGCGAAAGAAAAGGGAAAAAGAAAAGAAAACAAATACAAAGATGGGGTTAGGATTAGTATTACTCTCAGTCTAGCAATATGAGGTATTGCTATTTGCATCATCGAGTTTAATTAAGCGTCTAAGTATAGTATCTGCTCTTAAATGACCACCTTTAGCCTCAGAACACCCTCATTGGCTGGATTGTCACAAAAATCCACTTGCCATGCAAAAGAAATGTATTACACAAGCAGTGGAAGGAAATCAAATCGAGTTCATCAACCATAGTACACAGTTCATCTCCAAACCAGAAATCCATTCACTTTTCACCACTGGATACTTGGCAAAAGTAAGAGCAAGAATGGGATAGAGGAAGCAAGGAGCATAAGAGCAAGGAGGGGAGGCCAGAAGCCGAAGGGAAGCATCTGGAGCTGGAAGAGCAGACCAGCAAGGAGAGGACCACAAGGAGGTACTGATCAAGCAGGCAGCAGAACCACAAGAATGGCAAACAACACCCACATCATGAGCACACCTGAGCACAGGTTGGTACTTATGCTCTAGCAAAATTACTTTGCTAAATACACAGGAATGGGTGTACTGGATTATTCCCTCAGCTAAGCGTAGTGATGCTATGCTAATATCATCATAGGGATTTAATTCAAGCAAAGCATCTGTTCTTATTAAAAAGGGAGCCTCAGCCTATGCATCATAGGCAGGGGACAGAAATCCAGCAGTTGGTTGCTGAGCAAAGGCACATAAGCAAATGTTGCTTTTCACAATTGTTGGTAGCACGGATCCAGCACTTGGTTGCTGGGCACAAATCCCCGAGGGGAAGAGCACCGCAATCACAGCTAAGTACCTAAAATCTATTACCAACCCTAGAATTAATTCTAGGAATTCTTAGCAGACATTTGCTACACTGTGAGTAAAAGGTAACTGAATCTGTTAAGCGAAAGAACCACCAATTCATCACCACAGGCAAAGCCAGTAGGTGGAATACCTACTCTCCTCAGAAAATGCTAACAGAGGCATAAGAAATCTGTCATTCGAACACCACAGGAGCAACAGAGCAGGTCAGCAGCTAAATTAACAGAAAATCTAGAATCATCATCTGCTGCACATCAGAGAGTAAGACCTTGGGCCTAGAGAGGGAAGAGAAGAGTAGAGGAAGAAGAGAGGAGGGAAGAAGAATCTTACCATGCGCCCATGGCCGTAACTCCATGACGACGGGGCAGTGCCCGTGTGGTCGATGGAGGAGGACCCAGGGAGGAGCAAGCTTCAGCACGTCGCCATCATCACAGCATGCCGCAGAAGAACTCCATAGCGGAGCAGCTAGGGCAACGCCGCGCTGCTACCGGAACCCTAGGCTCGGGTACGGGTCGAGCACGGCCGCAGCAGGCTGAGGAGGAGCGAATCGGCGGGGTAGGATTGGAGAGGACTGTGAGGCGCGTCGATTGCGCCATGGCACGGCGACGGAGGTGGCCGAAACTCGCCGGATTGAAGGGGCGACGGCGGCGGCGACCAGAGGCGCGAGAGCGAAAGCGAGAGGAGAGAGGAGGTGAGGAGAAGTGAATCGCCGGGTAGGGAGGCAGAGGACCGCGAGGCGCGTCGTCCGCGCTGCATCACGGCGGCGGAGGTGGCCGGACCTCGCCGTATTGAAGGGGCGGCGGCGGCGGCGGCCAGCACCGCGGGAGCGAGAGAGAGGAGAGGAGGAGGGCGTGCGGGGGAGTGGGGGGACGGTTTTCTAAAATTTAGAAACTTCAGGTTTTTTTTGCAAAAGCGTCATGGTTGTGTTGCGTGGACTGTCCGATCGCCGAGTGACGGCGCAGATCGATGCACTGTAGCACTGTAGCAATCTACATTGCTTACTGTAGATAGCTACAGTCGCGAGCGCTGAGGAGGCGAGAAAGGTTCCGTCTTTAATATAGTTATCTTTAATATAGTTAGAGATATAGCATGTGCAATTAAGCCTTGTGTTAATGACTCTGTTTTAGCAAGACGTCCAGTGAGAGTTTGAGACTGAAGCAGACGTGTGATCCTCAAATTGATTATTATTCCCTCCGTGTCAAGATACATATAGGCTATTTTAGATATTTCAATATGACTACATACGGGGTGAAATGAGTGAATCTACCACCTAATACATATTTGCATCAGAAAAATACTAACACATCATATATTTTTGTATGGAGGTAGTAGGTGACGATGGGATAGTTAGGCTAGATGTCAGCCTCACACCAATGAGTACTAGAAGGAAAAGACGCGCGTTGCCACGTCTGTCCTAATACGAACAACGATAGATGAACCAACAATTTTTTTTGCCAAATATATAAAAAAAGTATCAATGATGGAGAAAATATTACCACTGACTCACTATTTTACAACACAATTAATCAGACATTCTCACATAAACATAGAGAAGTAGATAAGCGACACAATTATTTAGTTGTAGTAAGGTTAAGAGTACACCGCTCGGGAGAAAAAGCATGACACCACTTAAAAAAAGTTTACACTCAGTTAGACGATCATGATACAATGACAATTATGAAATGTCATGAAAGTTAAATTGTGTATCCTCATGGTCATGACTTTTCTAGACTCTAATAATCGCAACCGACGCTAGGCAAACATAGATCCTTTTTTAGTGTATGCATTCAACCATCTGCAAAATACACACATGCATTTTCTTACATAATCTGGCTCGTTGTCTGAAGACAAGTGAGATATAAGTAAATATACCACAGAAAAAGTTCACAGATAAGTACCCAAATCATCTTTCATCAGTAATAGGTGGCATCCAACAACAAGGCGTATAACTCATCATTTCACCCGCATTCACGATCGATTTGTCGTTCATGGTTTCAACCGCAGCTGCCACCAACACCGAGTCGAGCGCTACTAACAGCAACGGTGACAGTGGCGGACGATGCCAGAGACGACATAGGTGTTCATGTACAACTACTACGAGGGTTGTAGGAAGTCTTTCAGCTCACTGGCGTTGGGTGGCCACCAAAGGGGAGCGCAGGTGGCGTGCAAGTTAACAATGGACTTGAGGCGCGACACCAGGGATGGAGGTGCCCTGTAGTCCCAGGTGATTGACGGAGTCAGAGGTGTGTGCGGAGAGACATGCAAACTTTGCGTAGGGACGGCTGTTTTCGGTAGAATACAGCTCGAGGGAGGCGGAGGGGGAGAAATGGTGTCGCGTGGCACAGGCTGCGTAACGCTGGACGCTGGAGGCAGAGATAAGAGAGAGAGTTCTCGGATAGAGCCGGTAGCTCCGAACTCACCGCATCAACTTTAAAAAAAAACAAAACGACTGTTTACCTTCCAATTTTTTGAAAGAAGACGTACAACTACGTGTATGTTGTACGCACTTTAGAAGCTTTTTTTGTATTTTGTTCTACACAAAAAGAGTAATTTTGAGGGGAAATTGAGCTATTTTATCTTTTTTACAGCCACAATTTTCTTTTTTATAGATGAGAATCCTTTTTATTTCACCAAAAATTTAGCATATAAGTATAAACATATGTATATATCCAATAGAATTTGTTTCAAACTGTATTTAAAACCGTGAACTATAAATAAATATAACTGAATGGGGTCCACCATGATGTGGACATTTGGAAGAAGGAGAGGACACCAATACTAGGGAGCTTAGTTCTCTTAGGGATACGCCCAGACCCGCGCTCATCGGTCCCTCACTCCGTCGCCCACCTGCTCTGCGGCGATCCTCTCTTCGCCTAAAGACGATGGTGCGCGACTGGAGGATTTAGGGGCGGATGGTCGGAACCCAACAACTCCACGTTAGGGACATCGACAAGGTGCAGGAGATGGCCGCCATGAATTAACCTCAAGCTTTGGCATAAGCTTGAGGCACCTTTTTTTTTTGAAAAAAAGGATTTCCATTATGACCATATAGTATATCTACAAGCAAAAATCATAACAAAAACTCAAAGAAAAGAAACGGCAAATGATGCCACCCGGATAGGGAGAAGGCCACCCACATTAGTACATTACAGCCCCTTCAAGACGAGCTATAAGATAAAACCACAACTTTGCCGCTCAAATTCTGGAAAACTTCCACTTCACGTTTGGATCACAGAAAACCTCCACATTTTGGTCGGTTTTGTGTAATGTCCGCTGATCACGAATTCGATATGATTTCTGACCAGTGGGACCCATTTGTGAGGGCCAATCCCCTCTCTCTGATCTCCCACCTCATTGACCACCGCCGTGGCCGCGTGACCGCGACCAGAGCTACCCACGGTCATAGACCTGTGGCTCCAGTGCCACGCAAGCACGCGGCCCCACCCATCAGGTTAGGCCGGAGGTTGACCAGGGCGGCGGGGGCTATGTCAAGCACGGTGATGGGTGGGGCCGGTGGTTGACCCGGGCGGCGGGGACTATGTCAAGCAGGGGATCGACAATGGGAGTCTCCCCCGGATGTGCGGAAGCGTGCATCGGACGCATGCGCAACTCAGAGGAGATGAACGGGCGGCGGGTTGGACCAAATGGTCGTCGGACTTAGCTCTGGTGACCTCCGGAGCGGCAACCGTCGTCGGCCTACGGCGTCAGTCCACTAAGTAGCATGCCGGAACACGGGGATAATACGGGGAGGGCCAGGAGCTCTCCCAGAAGCTAAGGCGCTAGTCAGCTGGGTCGGGGAGGCGTTGGAGAAAGCGAATCGACGGCGGGACTCTTCGACCGAAGGCGATGAAGATGAGGTCGCACAACTCGATTCCGAGCTTTCCAATAAGTACGGGTCACATGGGAGGACAACGACAGCGAGGCAGACCCGACGGTATCCTGGGTAGAGCTCGGGGAGGCAGGAATCTGCAGCGTGGCGCGACGGTGGTGAACGACGAGCTAGGGTTTCACGGGGAAGGAAGCAAAGAGCTTGGGTAAGGGAGGAGATACGACCACGACGTCGACTATGATCACACCATCGTCCGCCATGTTCTCGACGTGGTCGTCACCGAGCTTCCCGATAGCGACATCGACGAACAGAGTCTGCCCCTACGCTTCCGACTCACATCAGCAAATTGGTCAATGAGCGCGCACCCATGGCGACATATTTTGTTTTTTAATTGGGATGAAATGTGCGTCCTAGTCCACGTCAGCAAATTGGTCCTACAAAAAACTAACCGAAATGTGGTGGCTTTTTGTTATCCAAACGTAAAGTGGTGGTTTTTTTTTCATAATTTAAGCGGCAAAGTGTTGGTTTTATGCTAACAACTCCTTCAAGGTAGAAGACTACATGCTGGAAAAAATACAAGAGGAGATGAACCCTCCATGATGAGACCTAACAATATCACATGCCACAAAAGTAGGACACATGGAAGAGAAACCCAAGACGCTCACACTAGTACAGATCGGGCAAACGCACACGGTCGGCTTTGGCCATCACACACGAGTATAGCGCCCATCGCTATCCTTGGGTGGGCGATAGGGTGGCACATCGCACACGGACCAGCTAAGCGTGTGCGTTCACCCGAACTTCACAAACGAGCGCAGGAAAAAGCTCGTGTGCGAACGGGACAGCATCGCAAACGTTTTGTTCCCACTTAATCGTGTGTGTTAAGCAGCATCGCAGACGACTTTATTTGTTTAGGTGTGCGGCTTTATTCAGCATCGCACACGATTCTACTAACTGAATCGTCTGCGTATGTCGTCCAATCGCCTAGTTTAACAAAACATAATTGTGTGCATTCATTAACATAATTGCATTATTTCATCCAAATCACAGTATAGCAAATCAGAATCACATATTTCATTGAACATTTCATATATATAAACAGTGGCACATCACAATCAAATAATTCAATGAACATTCTAGAAACCATCAGTATATATATATATATATATATATATATACATTGGGATACATATATATCAGTACATTGGGAAATATTCATCAGAACAGAACACTCTTGGTTACATCTTTGCCTCCGCGCTGGGTTCTGAACGATATATAGCTGCCACTGTCTTCCCAAGACACTGGTAGTTGGCACTTGTAGCTTCTGTCATTGTGACTCCCCTCTATAAGTATAAATAAAGGAGTCAATTATATTGTTAGAGCAATAAGTCACATAGTTAGAGTAACAATGATGGATTTGCTTTACGTCTTTGCTTCAGATTGCCGCCACGCTCTGTTTTGCCAAATTAAGACCTTGCAGTTATCATTTTTGATCCTTAACTTGTTCAGCACCATCAGTTAACTCTTCTCGCCACCACTGTGATATTTTGGTGGCACTGTACAAGGCACTCTTACCTAAAAAGTGTCTTATGCAGTGCACCAAAACATCACAAAAGCGACGGATATATATCCTTCTCTTGCGAGAAGCTCTTGGGACCTATATATCCTTCTCTTGCGAGAAGCTCTTGACGGTGAATGCAATGCAACGGTGAATGCATCGTTATCATCGTTGACCTGTTGATATTGCAGTGTGAGAATATAAAGACCGACAAGCTAAATGGTAGAACACATAATTTATGTGCACTTACCATGCACCGTCAAGTTTAAGGAGCATGACAACGATGCAACCGTTACATACAAGGCTCTATACACCTCTGTGGAAGATGACCACTTTCCACAATTCAACCTTTGGGTTACGTGATCATGCCGTGCTATATCAACACTAGCTCCACTTGAGATCACGACTTCACCCAGAGGAAGAACCCACGGATGCATGTGCCCTTTGGTTACTTCTATGCTTCAGTTTTATTAGTTCTTTGCTAAGCTGGGAGCAAAGAAGTAACCACATTTTCTTGTACAGTGCGACCAAAATAAGATCCCTATCTTAAGAAGCTAGATACAGTTAGAAATACAACACTTAAATTTACAAACTAAACTTACTAAAGTGTATAAGCCTCAGATATAACTGTACTAGACTTTAAATAGAGTTTAAGGCATAGGGTCTAGGGTCTGAATATAATGTAAATAGAAACAAATCCTTGAACCTAAACCTTAAACCCTATTAACATAGTAGTACGGGTTGTATATTCATCATCGGCATTCATGTGACAATATTACTATTATAAACGAGACATACATCCCTAAAAATATATCTAACAAATAGATCTGGTCGGACAGAATGTAGTAAATCTAACAAAAGGATCCGGAATCAGGCCAATAAAGTAGTGCACACGAGCGCTCATCAGTTTAAAAAGCAAGAGAGCAGTTCCAGTCCACAATAAAAAGCAAGAGCGCTCATCAGTTTAAAAAGCCAGAGAGCAGACCAATAAATCTAACAAGTGGATCCGGAATCCGGAATCCGGCATTGCTAACCGTGCTAAAGTAGATCTGAGTACGATTCCATAAAATAGTGCACACAAGCGCATGTGTATACGTTGCATATCAGAAGGGGACGAGGAAGACGAAGACGAACAGCTTTGTGCGTACGACGGCGATGTCGGAAATGTGGTGGGCGTGGACGAGACGGAGCAACCGTGTGAAATAGCGGCAACTCCGGCCTTCGATATGCACGTGCTGTCGGCGACATCGGTAAACTACCTCGGGAGAGATCTAGGTTCCGCTCCGTCGACCAGGTGAGTAGAGTGTCCTAAAATGGGTGAGGGGCGGCTGTGGAGTGAACTGAACTCACAGTAGCTGCTGGTCCAAATATATACAAGAGACAAAGTAGGGTTGCGTTAAGATGGGCCTTGGTGGGCCTCACAATCACACACAGTCAGATAACAAAACCCGTGTGCGATGTCTCCATCTACGGTTACAATAATATTTATAAAACCGTATGCGATGATTCCCATCGTAAAACCTAAAAACAGATGTAAAAAAACCATGGTTAATCTAGTGGCCAGTCTGAGAACAGACATATGTACGTCTATCTGATCTCAGATTGGCCCCTAGACCAACCATGGCTGATAAGCGGCCGCGTAGTTGTGCTTATAAACCGGTCAAACGCGCTCTAAACTAGCGAGGTGGGACTAAACAAGCTAAGTATCCGTACGTGTGACTAAACTAATGGGCTACAGGGTATTGCACATGGTCGGCCCAAAACAACCGTGTGCTATATTGTTCCATCGCACACGCTTGCGGTACCGAAAACGTTTGCATTAGATCTCAGATTAGGAAAATATCAGCCGAATTGATGCCTTAAATACATTTCTACATATTTTGGGCATCAAGCAGGCTGACGTGCCAAGAAAAAAGACTCAACACATATTTAGGGAAACTATACTGGCTGACCTCTTGCATAGGGTGCCATATTCGCGGTTTATAAACCGGTCCTACACATTCTAAACTAGTCAGGTGGGACTAAACACAGTATAGCGGCTAAACTACTGGCCTACTTTTAGTTTTCAGTAATTGCACACGCTCGAACCACCTAAACGCGTCTGCGGTACCATGCTATTGCACACGCTGTGTGTTGGATAAACGTATGTGAAAGGACCTTAAAGCACACGTTTTATTGTGGGAAACTGTGTGCGAGGTATGAATGAACCTTGGAACTGCCGTTTTGGGAGCGGCGGTTCTCAATGCGCTTCATTGCCTCGGAATTTTAACCGCACTCTTCTGCCAATATAATGTGATATCACCGCTTCACTCCTCATTGTCATCTTCTTCATCCGTACTCTCTCCTGTTCCTTGTCGCAACTATCTCCAACCTCTCTGCAGCCATGGACCCCATTGACTGGTCGGAGTACTGGTGGCTGAAGGGTGCAACGACTCGGGGAGCGACGGCGAGAGCACTCCCCCACCCGCTCCTGCAAGCGACGACGACGACTCGTCCAACAACAGCACGCTCAGCCCCATAGGCTCCGAGAATGACGACTCGGATCCAGAGTTGGTGCACGGGGAGCATGAGGAGGAGGAGGAGGAGGAGGAAGACGAGGATGACGACGGCTACAGCGACAGCAGCTACGTCGGCGATGAGGACAATGGCGACAAGAAGCGTCGTCGCCAGGACGATGGCGTGCAAGGGCCGCCGTCGAAGAAGAAGAACTAGCTAGGCTATAGCGATGGTTTTAGTTATTAGCATATAGTTCTAGTTATTAGAACATATATAAATATGTACTATTATTTCTAGTGGTTGGACTCTATACTATCTGTTATTGCACACGATGAGAATGGCAAAATCGTGTTTGATAGTCAGAAATAATGGATACGCTTAGTTATTTCTAATCGTGTGCGAAAGTTCGCACACGGTTCCTGAAATTTAACTGTATGCGAAGTGTATTTCCGCAACCGTCTTTCAACCTACGACATACGGCTATAATTCGTAAGGGTAAGCGATAAGGGAGAATGCACACGGGTGCCTGCATCCGTCTGCGATCGCGGGGTCTTGAATTGCCCGATCTGTACTAGTGTCAGCAACTAGAACCAATATCTAGATTAAAGACATTGAGAAACCGGCCGAATCTCCAAAGCTCTTCAACGGGAGCAAAATCTGCTGTAGTCTTCTAATTGTAGGCCTCCATCCTCTATCAGCTTGAAACACTCCATTTGCTAATTGATCGAACATTTTTGTTCCCCATGTCAGAACTACTGCTCTTTCTTTCTTTGTCTGCATGATCGGCCAGGAAATTAACCAGTGTGCAACTAAATGAAACAAGCGGACCACATACCCTTTTGTTTTGAAAACAAGCTATCATTACGTGTGTTGGAAATATGAGACGTTTTCCACATGATTTAATCCATACAACAGTAAATAAAACATGACTAGAGTAATATGGATTAAACTAGTTATGCAATCTAACAGAGAGTACACAAATATCAAGTCTAAATAGATTACTAAATGCATGATTTTGAACTGAAGATAGAGGATCACATATGGGTAGGGGCGGAGACAGGGGTCTTGCAGGGGTCAGACACCCCCCTAACAATACAGTCAATGTATTAGTATAGGTCATTTCCTAATTAACGTTTATAATCAACGCATTTGTACTTAAGTCCCACCTCAGCTAGATATTCACGACATCTATACGCACAGGAGCCCACCAAGAAGTCCAGTTTAGATTTGGAGCTCAATTATTTTTCCTGGACCAGGACCGTACTAATAAGGGCACGTGGCCCATATTAGTTTTCCGTGGGCACGGACATATAACCCACGTACATAGATTTATTTTGGTTTTCAAACTTTAAAAATGTTTTATCTCCTAAACCGTAATTCAAAATTTACATCCGTTTTCACAGTTGACTTTCTTGCGACGAGATCTTCAAAACTAGATCCCATCTTAACATGTTTTGACAACTTTTTTTTCGACCCTAGTTGCCAGATTATAGTCACTTGGTGGCCAGGTATTGTCTTGTTGGTTACCAGGTTAAAATCAAACGGTTGTCTGATTTTTTGAACTGCGCTACTCAACAATGTAATCCTTTTGTGATTCTAATTCCATATTTACGTGTCTAGAATGGACCAAATACCTACTCTCTGAACATGGAGATCATGACTATGATAAAAAACATGCAAAAATTACCTGGTAAATATGAATTATTTGTGTGGTAACTGTTAACTGAAAACATGGTAACTACAGTATTATAACCTGGCAACTGGCGACGAAAAAAAAGTTCGTCAAAACATATTATGATGGGATCTAGTTTTAAAGTACTCGTCGAGACGAAACCAGTAGTGAAGACGGATCGTCAAATGGATTAACGGTTTAAAATATAATTTATTTTCAATTTTCGGATTGTGAAAAGATTCCTCACATGCATGGAGACGCTGGTCCATCCGCATCTATAGGGTAAGATGTGCGCCGAACGGAATCAGTTCCTGGGGCACGTCCCTATATTAGAATAACCGCTTAATCACTGACAATGGCAAGTATGTGGCCTTGTTTTTAAAAAAAGCCAGGTGCTAATGAATAGTTAAACAGTTGTGGGTATGTACTAATGCTAAACCAAGAATATTTTGTTTGCTAGGTTGTTCTTGAGGACGCCAAAGCGTTTCGTTGTTCTCATTTTGTTTTCTTGACCGGGACTTAATTTTTAAGGTGGTGGGTGTAAGAAATGAAGTGAAACTTGTATCGTTTTCATTGATCATCAGGGTATTTATACATGGTCCATGTCGGTTTGGAATAGCAGTTACAAAGGGAAGCGTCTGTAGGAGGCGTCCGATGTTTGAAAGGAAATTTCTATCCCTTTTTTTTATGTTTGTCGTCAACACAGTGAGCGGTCTAATTGTGTGCTAAAAGATTTACAGGTACATCTCTAAGTTGCACATGATGGTTGGACATAACCTCTAAAAGGATAAAGCACGAAGTCGTAGTTTCCCATTTGTTTCTCTTTATTTGTAGGGAAACCATTGTCTGTTGTGGAGGTTTGGGCAGAATCGACCTTGTCTATTTGCACAAACCATATAAGCACCTCCACAACCATCCTAGACCATGTGGTCATTCCCATTTTCTACTCTAGGCATCTGTGTTCTTCAGAGGCCGATAGTACCGGGTCAAAGCCGGAAGTACTGCCCGGCTCTTCTTTGAGGAGAGGGGTGCCCTGGCTTTGGTTCTGTACTGCCGGTAGTTCCGACATTTGCCCCGGTAGTACCGAGTCACCTTTTCTCGGTACTGTCGGGTCAAGTACCGAACCAACTACCGGCTAAGCCCAGGGGGTATAGGCATCCTGCTGTTTTTGCTAGGAAGTTGCCCCGGTAGTAGCCCGGTACTACCGCATTCACAGTAGTATCGAACCCTACCAGCCGGTAGTACCGGGGCAGCCTTATCCACTTAGGGTTTTACCACTCGCTTGCTGGCAGTTTTTCCTAGCAAACAGACGTCTATACAGAATAGAGGCGTCCATACGGACGAACACGTCCATACGTCGCTGTTGGGCATAATGTAACTGCCTATAGCGGTTACCATTTATTCCTAACACTCCCCTTGCGAAAAGCTACGCCTTGTATGTCTTGTATCCTTGTGTATAATCTTGAGATTATTCCATGTAGTCTTGATGATCTTTGAAGTTGATAATATCTCCCCAAAACCCGTGGGAAAATATGAGGAGAGTACTATGTATGATATGTTGATAAAACTCTTTTGAACCCAATGGGGAAATAAGGAGAAAACGGCGTAACATATAATGTTTATTGTATCTTTGGAAACTCATATGATAAAACCTTAAAAAGGAAAAATCCATAAGCGAGTTTAGAGAACAATAAATATGTCTTGTATACTTCCCTTAGATGGGGAAAACATAAAGTATATATGACATATGTTATTTGAAGTTGATTATTTCTCCCGAAAAAACCTTTTGGGAAAAATGTGAGGAGAATAATATTTGATATGTTGTTAAAACTCCTTTAAAACCTAGTGGGAGAATTAAGGAGAAATGACACAACATATATTGGTCATTGCCTCTTTGATAACTTATTTGAGAAAACTTCAATAGGATAAAACTCATTGGTAAGTTTAGAGAACAACTGATATGCCTTGTATACATCCATTAAAAAACTCGGTGGGGGGGGGGGGGGGGGGAATAGGAGGTATGACATATATTCTTGTGTTGATATTACCTCATTAAAAAACCTTGATGAGAACCTTGAGAGTAAAATCATAGAGGTAAAAAGAGTGTGTAACATAATGTTTGAGTAGGTTATAATTCAGAAAGAGATGATTTGTACTGCCATTGAGACAAGTTATCGGAAACTGATTCCACTTGTATCCGGAGAATGGATTTTGGGTATATGCGTAAACCCTTATGCTACATGCCTTCTATTGACTCACCACCTTGTTGTTCTCATTCCGTTATTGGGCGAAAACCGGTGTAGGTATTCCTTTTGTGTATACCTTCCTTTATTGAGAAAGGCAATTTCTCCTTGGATTGCATCCTTTATTTGAGTCTAGTCCAAGCGAGTGCTTTTCAAACTCTGCCATGGACATGGTCTTTGGATCCAGATAATTGTGAAGGTTGTTTGAAATCATGGTTGAAAAATTTATGTCGACAATTGTAGGCTTTTAGTTATATGTTCTACAGAATGTATATAGTTGTCAAAATCTTGTTTACCCTTGGTGACTCTTCGTGGTTTCCCAATATGGTCAAGTCTAGGTATTCCGATATCCCAGTCATTGTGTGCACTATTGAGCTGGGTTTTGGTGGTTTTCCACCACTAGGTGTATACTACCCATTTGGTGTGTATCAACGTGAAGTTGGCATGCATTTACTGATTCTGAGGGTTTCTTCCTCGGTTTCCTTTGTTACTTGCAAGAAGTTGAATCCTGCTTTATGGCCGTATTCCTTCCCCTCTTTTTTTGAACAAGGAGTTTAGTGGGTTTTTATTGATACCTCCACTCTTTCGGGCATAATTGTTGAAGGATTATAGAATTTTGTGATATATTTGTGTCCACTAAATTGATTTGGCAGGTTATTTGCTATCTTTTGCAAATTAATGATTTTCTGAACGTGAAGTTCAATGAATGGAGTACATGAGTTTGAGGCAGAAATGTGTTGAACATTCCAATTGATTTCCTCGCATTCTTTTTGGTACTTAAAGTCTCCCCCTAATGCCTGGAAATGGTCCTCACTAAGCGTACTAGCCATGAATAACTCCCCCTGACAAGGGTTTGCGGTATTTATATTGACGGAAATAAAATTATTCCTCACAGATCCCAAATTTTCTGTCTGGGTCCATTGATGCATGTCATGGTGGTGATATTGGTATATTACCAAATTTTTGCAGATGGGAAATACTTTTGATTTGCACGTACTAATTTTATTTGGGATGTACTACGATACGTAGTATGTCACAGTTGAATTAAGTCAGCAGTGTGTAAATTTGCATGACTCCAACTCAAGGTTGGTAATTTGCAATTCATTAGTAAAATACATGTTATGAGCTTAATATCTCTTTACTAGGGATTCAACCAAACCATTTTGAGTGTGGGTATATGGGAGGATATAGTTCCCTAAAAAAAGTGGACAAGGCTGAAGGCAATACTTTATAATATAACTGCCTTCAGGCGACGCGAGTCGCTCACGCTGCTACTTGGGAGCATATAGTTCCCTAAAACAACTTGGGAGCATATAGGAATTGTGGGGATAGCTATCTGGATAGCTTTTCTCGGTGTGTATTTTGTCAAGCTTCATACGCTGACCACTATTTCAAAAGACCGATCTGATGGAAAGGGCCAGACAATCCACTTAAACATTCAACACCCCTCCTCATATGTGACGGGAAGAGAGATGCCAACATGTGTAAACTCAGAGGTAGGCATGAAAAGAAAGGGGCCTTGTACGTGGACGGAGGGGGCATCAACAATTTTTTAGAAAAATTGCGCCACACAGGATTCGAACTCGACACGTTTGCTCTGATACCGTGTTAAACTTTCTAAAAGACCGATCTGATGGAAAGGGCCAGACAATCTACGTATACACTCAATATATTTTTCTCATATGAATGAGCAATGAGTTCATAATTCTAATACTACCTCGATCCTAAATATTTGTCCTAGTTATCCTACGAGTTGTACGTGCTTAGTTCATTTTTCACGACACTTAGAGTGGATCGGAGGGAGTATTTCCTTTTCCTTTCTAACAATACAATTAATCACCAAACAAGAAACTTTTCAATTGGAGCCCAAGACTTTTTGACCGGTTTTCTGCTAATTAACCGGCCACCTCTCTTCTTAATCAATGATGAAAATGGCAAGTATTTTGTCTTGTTTCAAAAAAAAGTGACGAATGCTAATGAATAGTTAAACAATTGTGGATTATGTACTAATGCTAACCCAAGAAGATTTGATTTGTTCGGTTGCTCCCGAGCATGCCAAAGTATTTCCTTGTTCTCGTTTTGTTTTCTTGATCGGGACTTAATTTTTAAGGTGGAGGGGAATAACCCTTGACGGGAATTTTTCATGCAATGATCCTGATAATTTAATTTCTGAACTTCGAATCGTGTAGGCTTCCGAAGCAGCATTTTACACTTAATGTGGACAGGTGGGCAGTTGGGCGACCGAAGCAACAATGAACACAGATGTATTCAAGTCCTTTTTTTGACTTTTGTGCGGCAACGTATTCCTACCTGCATAGAATGGGAAGGTGAATTCGAATTTCAAAAACTTGGTGTGCTCCTCACACCACACCCAGTCGCGCGGGAGGACCACACCAAACCCCGGAGAAGAAGACCTTCTTCCGCGAGACGGCCGTGCTGCAGTACACCATCGGCGCCGACCTCCATCCTCGCGCAACGGCCAGCTCGGCATGTTCGGCGTTCAGTCCCCCCGTCCCTTGAGGCGCTGCCGCGAGGGCGAGGCGGTGGATGGGGGCCGGGAGCTCCTCCGCGACAACAAGCGCCAGGCGGTGGGGAGGGGCAGTGCGCCCCGCAAGGTGGGCGCGCGGACGCGCGCCAGGGCCAGGCAGCGGGAGGCGGAGAGCTCGGGGAAGGAGATCGAGGAGCAGGAGCGGCTAGACGCGGAAGAGGCCGACTACCGCCGCGTCTGCAAGGAAGGTTTGGTTTTATTCCCGATATAAGAGTTAGCCCTTTGCCCTTATTTAACAAGAAATTTCCCCAGAAGCGTGGTCATTGATTTTGTGTTAGGGTTCTTAGGGATTTCAGAATTTTAAATTTTATAAATAAATAAAAGGTAATTACTCTCATCCAAAATGTACCGAGTGTTTGGGTCCTCCTAGATCAAGAAGCAAGGGTGCCGGTAAAATACCAATATTTTTTTTTTTTTGCGAGTACAGGGGGCTGGACGAAAATCCAGAACTTACAACAAGGTCCACATAAAGAAACGAAATACAAACCAAACCCTGGAGAAGTTCGACTTCGTCTTCAACCTCGGCGCCGTCGGTGGCGCGCCGCCGCTCATGCTCTTCAAGCCTTGGATCAAGAGCACCCCCGAGCAGACGGGAAGTCGCCGAACGCCGGCCGCAGAGGACCTACACCATCGGTTGTCGTCGTCGTCGATCTGGACCTCGCCAGCCTTCTGCACGAAAAGCGTCGACGCCGGAGCCGCCATCCCACGGCTTGCGGCGAAGGGGAGACCATGCACAGCAGCACCACAGGCCTGCGAGCACGGGAGCGGTAGGAGAGCGGCGCCTGAGCTCCACGGAGCTCCGCCACCGCAGAGGAAGGATCCCACCTGCAAAAGAACTGCCCGACACGCCTCCTCCTCCATGGCGCCTCCGGCAGCAACGCAACGCACGCCTACCTTACCTATGTACACGGATCCGGCGATTCCCCGTCCTCCCGCCGCCGGAGCGACGCCGGAGGCCGGGGAATCGACCGGATCGACGGCGAGGGGGTGGTGCGCGCTGCTGAGATCCAAAAGTCGCCTCTGCTACAGTGGATGGGGAGAGGGGACGGTCCAAGGTTCGTCTACCACGGTCGGTACCTCATTGGAGGAACTAGTAAATTACAAATACATTATGTGAAGATTTGATGTTAATTTATACTTTTCGTGTGCGTGTGTGTGTGGGCGAAAATAGGACTATGGATTCAAACTTCGAAAAAATGTTCAATGAAATTGATCGACTGTGTAAATGCCGTGTTTGGTTTGAATGACCGCGCAAGTGGATCGAAAATCCAATCCTAACTCTTTATCGAACCTATTGTTTGGTTTGACTTTTGAGAAATGTAATGGGCTGATCCCTCACCAGCTCACCAGGAGGGTAATGGGTTGGTCCGTCACCTGTTCACTAAACAAGTGGACAGGGCTCCTAGCAATCTTTGTTCTTTCTTCAAGCATGATACATCGAGCTCCATTTAGTGCTGCCATTGTGATGTACAACCACTGCTTCTGAATGTACACAACTACGCATGTTGCAGGCAAGGAACTCTTCTACGAGAAAAAGTTTCAAGAAGCGGCAGCTTACTATACGGAAGCTATTAAAAGGAATCCAAATGATCCCTCGGTAAGAATTTTGATTTACAGTGATTATACATTTATACTTTAACTAACATCAAGGCAACTTTAGATCATTGGTTAAATTTGTTTCTCCATTGAAGTTAGATGAGAGTCTGATTAATAACCATTCCGTCAGATAACAAATCATCTATGAGCTGTCTTATTTGTTATACAGCGTTAACTGTAAGGCGTGCTCTGGAGGGCCTCCTTTTATCTTGGCATGCTGATTGTTAATATTTTATGCTTTAATAATATTTCTACGATTGACCATCCAGGTTTATAGCAACAGAGCTAAATGTCACATCTATCTGGGAGCTCTACCTGAAGGTTTTGAAGATGCTGAAAAATGTATTGAGCTGGAGCCTACTTTTCTGATGGGTTATCTTTGTAAAGCTAAGGTTGAAGCCTTGATGCACAATTATGAAAGTGCCCTAGCAACATACATAGAGGGTTTGAAGTGTGATCCAAATAATCGCCTTGTAAATGAGGGCTTAAATAGGTAGCTTTCCAGCCCTCTCTTTGACTTCTTGACATTATAACATGAACTGACATTTTTTTTGCCTAGGTGTGTAACATGCATTAAGATGTCGAACGGTGGTGACGTGGGGCCCGAGGATTTAAAAGACATTTTGGTTAGTTTAGTTAATTTCTTTGAGACAAGTCTTCTGTCATTATTTGTTTCTCCTTAATTCTTCCACATACATGTCTTTCATGCATGGTTCACTGTGACTCTGGTAATCCTTGTTCAGCAGGAAACATAGAAACTGTACCTTGAGAGGCAAGGTGCCTACATATGATTAAGCTTAATAAGTGTGCATGAGACATAGCTCAATGAAAACCTGCTCATTAATAGTTAAACTTCACCCCTTCATAAGTATCTGGTTGAGTTTTATTTCCCCAGGGACTAATTATTTCTGCTCATTGATCCTAACAGAGAGATTGGCATTCAGACATTGATTTGTGTAATGAACTTAAAAAGAGCATGGAAGAAGTTGCAGTATATAAGAAGGAAGCCTCTGATGAGCGCTTAAGGCGGATTGAATCTGAAGAAATGGTAAATTCATATCCTGATGTCCTAAAGAATTATCATGATAAGCATTTCTATTTGAAAAAGTTATCTTATCCAGACTGGAGGCCTATCGGTTGTGCATGCACTCTCTATATTCAATCATTCTTATTACAAACTTAGCAGGCTATTGATGCTAAGTGAAGCCATATTAGTCAAGTCATCTATCAGAGATAAATATGATTGAAAGGGGTGTGTTTTCTGCAGGCCAGGACATTAGAGGTAAACCAGGTGCAACAACAGAAAGAAAATGAGGAATATGTTTCTAAAATAGAACAAAAGTTGCAGCAACTTAAAGAACGGAAATATGAGGTCAATGATGAAATTCAGAAAGCCAATCAGCATGCTCAACATGAGCTCTTGCAACAACTTCAGAAAACCAATGAGCATACCAAGAATGTTGAACATCAGCTCTTGGAATCCAAAGAGCGTAATTGTCGGCTGCAATCAGAGCATGACCACTTGCTAAACGAACGAGATCGTGCAGTCAGAGAGGTTGAAAAGTTACGTCAGAGAAGAAGCGATATTCTTTCAGTTTTGCGTACGGCGATGCCCCGCCAGTTTTCATCATCTGAACTGGAGTGCGCAACAGAAAATTTCAGTACTTCACTGAAGATCGGAGAAGGTGTGTTTGCCTCTGTGTACCGAGGTGTCCTGTGTAACATGAAAGTTGCAATAAAGGTGCTGAGACCTGATGAATTACAAGGACCCTCGCAGTTTGAACAAGAGGTAGCTGTACTAAACTCAGAAGTTTACTTTGCCTATGTCATGCTGGAAAATAGTAGTGATCTTCCTTTCCAGTTCAAAACTGACAAACTCTATTGTTTGTATTGCGTTGATGTGACTTCTGTGTTAACAAAATCCTTTTATTGAAGCAACACTACTGATACGTAGTTTCTTTTGGATTTCTGTTGCAGGTTGCTATCCATAGTAGAGTGAGACACCCCAACATGGTAACTCTGCTAGGAGCTTGCCCAGAGTCATATACGCTTGTCTATGAGTTCTTACCAAACGGCAGCCTTGAAGATTTTCTTTTATGCGCGAATAAGAGGCAAGCTCTGACGTGGCAGATTCGTGTCCGTATCATTGCTGAGATATGTTCAGCTCTGATGTTTCTGCACGAGAACAAACCTGATCCAGTTATTCATGGAAATCTCAAGCCTGCGAACATTCTCCTTGATGTTAACCTTGTCAGTAAGCTTAGTGACTTTGGTATTCCTCATCTGCTAAACCTGTCCAACAGCAATAGCACCAAGCATCATGTGGAGGCCCCTATATACATGGACCCAGAATTTCTTGACACTTGGAAGATGACAACTCGCTCTGATGTTTATTCTTTTGGGATCATAGTCTTGCGCCTTTTAACTGGAAAGCCTCCTTTTGGCCTAAAGAAGATTGTTGAGGATGTGATGGAGCAAGGTGACCTGAACTCTATAGTTGATACTTGATACCTCAGCCGGAGATTGGCCTGATGTGCAAATCCAGCAGTTAGCACACCTTGCTCTCAGCTGCACTGAGCTAAGCACGGAGTGCCGGCCTGATCTTTCAGGCGAGCTGTGGACAGCAGTTGAGACGATGAGGGATGTTGCAGCGTTGTCTTCATCGTCATCTTTGAGTTCGGTGCGAGATGAAAACCACATACCGTCATACTTTATCTGTCCTATATCTCAGGTGAGTAGAAAGGAACTTTATGATTTTCCTTATTCAGGAGCTCATGAATAGACGACAAGAGTGAATGACTTGAACGCATCTTTTGTCTCGTATTTTTGTAGACATTGTGAGTACGATATTAGTAGCTCTGTTATCTTGTGACTAATCGTCTGTTGTCAAAATTTCAGGATGTCATGAACGATCCTCACCTCGCAGCGGATGGATTCAGCTATGAAGGTGATTGTATTCGGAACTGGCTTGGTAGGGGGAAAAAGACATCCCCTATGACCAATCTACCACTCCAAAACCGCAAGCTCATTCCCAACATCGCTCTCCGCTCGGCCATCCAGGATTGGATCCAACAGCACAGCACGCTGCTGCAGTAATCTTTCTAGTCAGCATGATTTTGTCCCCACCGCCACAAGTTTCACCACGGCGTGTCGGTGCCTGCTGCCTGCCGAAAGCTTGAACCTGGCAGGTAGAAGAGCAAGTGTCCACCAGCTGCGTGGTATTAACAAGTACTATGACCTTGTGTAGTTAGAATGCAGTGATTTTGTAAAACGATCATCAGATCCGTAGGTGATGCCTATGAAAAGCTTCGCATCAAAGAAAAAACCTTGCTATGCCATGTACTGGAGGTCAAATATTCAACAATACGAAAATTAAAAATGTCACCACTCTTTCTTACTAAGGACGCGACGGCACGCCGCGCCGAATTTACCTAGTCTTAACTTAATCTTGGTGGTTGTCCTGGCTGCTGAGGCCATCCACGTGCCTAGCTGTCATTGGGCCATGCATGGTAAAAAAAGTACCAAGCGTGGCCCATGTGGTCATGTCCCAATGCTATGCGCACCTGTTTTGTCCTCTATTGTACAAGGCGACTAGAGAGCGAATTTTTTTGAGAAAAAATCACGTACGGTCACTGAACTCATCTGGCGCGTGCAAAAATGCCCACGAACTCGAGAACTGGCATTTTGGGGTGCTGGAACTTGTTCCGTCTTTGCACATACGGTCACTCCGGTCCTTAACGTACGTATTTCCGAGCCACATCAGCGTATGAGGGACGGCAGGAGGAATAGTCTGCGTTTGCCGGGGGGGGGGGGGGGGGGGGGTTATGCAAAAACTCGTCGGTGGCTTAATATCCCCATTTTTTTGCAATCCCACTCGACAGACAGAAATCCCTAACCCTAGATCGAGAGAGGAGGATGGCCGGCTGCGGCGACTGTGGCGGCAGCGTGAGCTCGGACAGCGTGTGTTCCGGTGTGGGCGGCGGTCGCGAGCCCGTGCAGCCTTGGTCTCGTGTCCGCGACGGTAACTACTTCTTCGAGACAATACGGCGCGGCGAGGCCGACCTGCGACCGCCGGTTGCCCGCATTGTGCTCGCCCGCACGGCTGGGATGGTGGAGTTGGAGATGAATTTCGAGGGCGCTCGGTTTTCATGACCGTCGAAGGTGGGCGGCGCGCCCCGCCAGCTGCTCTGCTGGCCATTCTGGAGCAGCAGTGCGGCGTCGAGCGCAGGAAGGTGACGGTGGAGGAGGCTTGCCCACCGTACCATTGCTTCGTCCGATTCGACTGCTGTAGTGAACTGCTGTAGTGTGCTATGTAAGCTACCAAGCTGGTACTTGTAGTGTGTTATGTAAACTGTATTGTGTTCTGTGAACTGCAGTGTGTTATGTGTGTGTTTTGTTCTGAAGTTGCAAGTAATGTAAGCTGGTACTATTATGTATGGTTATGTATGCTGGTAATGCTCTGTTGTGTTATGTGTGAATTTGCCTATGTTATGTTTGTAAGCTGGGGCAACATTATGTTCCTAATTAGGTCTGGTTGGCATGTGAAGAACTGAATAAACATCAACAGCATAGACACAATAAACAGGAGAACAAAATAAACAGGAGACAAAATGAACTGAATTAACATCAACAGCATAGACACAATAAACAGGAGAGCAAAATAAACAGGAGACATAATGAACTGAATTAACATCAACAGCATAGACACAATAAACAGGAGAGCAAAATAAACAGGAGACATAATGAACTGAATTAACATTCACATCATAGTACCTCTCCTACTGCATCACAAACTCCTTACATTATCCAAAATAAACAGCACCAGAATAGCAAAATAGAGTTTACATAAGCTCCATTACATGACCAACATCTACATGGTTCATTTCCTAAATTCGTCAAACATGGAATCCTTCTTTCCTGGGTATCAAATGTTATCAGTGTCCTTGGAAGATCTTATTTCTGTCAATCCATTGTGCATCATTTCAAAGCCAGGCAGACACCAATAGGCCCTTGCTCTCCCTGCATAATCAAAGCCTAAATCCCACATTATGTTCTGAATACTGCTCAACCCCCAGTAGCCTCTGTCACAGTAATCGAACCACATCATTGAGCCACCAATGTAAGCCCTGTCTGAGCCATCTCCAAGGAAAAACCCTCCATAACTGACAGCAAGAGTAAACAACTCCTCTTCTCCATCTCCTAAAATGTAGTAGACATTAATCAGTTAAAACTAGCACAAAAAGAACTGAGCTACTTTGCACATAAATATCAACTGAATTTCCAAACATTCTGTTACATAATGACATGTATTTTCGAAGTTGCAGCTCTGAAGTTACAGTTAAAACTTTTACTGTTCATAATTTCAGTTAACAATCAAAATTCAGTTTAGACTTATACTAGTCACAAATGCACTACGAAAACATCCTAGGAACCATAACAATATACCCTAAGCTACTAATTACTCCACATTCGTCAACTTTTCAACACAAGAGCACACGAACAGAGCAAACAAAAGCCCGCCCTTTTTCGTCTACAACAGACACCAAAACCCTACCATCCCCACCTGATCTTACCAGATGAAGAGACGTAGAAACCCTAGCTGACCAAAAGAAGCGAAAAATTCATGGCGGAAGGGGTTGTCCCCTACAGCTTCATTGCAGAGGAGCAGCAAGAAATTCATGGCGGAAAGGACTCGAGCACGCACCGTAAACTGGGGGCGGCTCCTCATCTTCTCGTTGTCGCGGTGCCATGCTTCCAAATTGGCCGCCGGCCACGCCGGTCGCAGCCGTTCGCGCCGCCGCCGAAACCCTAGCTGATCGCCCTCGTCTCCGCCACTCTTTCCTTTCCTCTCTTCCTCCTCTGTTCTGAAACCGAAGCGTCGCGATAGCCCTGGTCGGAAAGATGATTTGTCTGGACGCGCAATTTGCAGAAACCCCCTCACACTACCACTCTTCTGCCTCCCCGCTCCATCGTACCGCCGAATCGTACGCCACGTGGACGAAATACGTACGTAAACGGCGTAAATGACCGTACGTGCAGAGACGGAACAAGTTCCAGCACCCGAAAATGCCAGTTCCTGAGTTCGTGGGCATTTTTGCACGCGCCAGAAGAGTTCAGTGACCGTACATGAATTTTTCTCAATTTTTTTTGCCGACGCTGCCTCCTCTTTCTCGAGGGCCTCCTTCGTGTTGTGGAGTCAGGATTGCCTTCTACAGGAGCTGGCCTCCGAGCATCGTTGACCACGGCGGGGACCAGAAGATGGCGACGATAGGGCTTGGCCAAGGTTGTAGGCGTGTAGATCCGGCGGTCGGCGTCTTCCACGCTGTTGCGGACTCGAGGGATGTGATATTGGAGTGGTCCAAGTGTTCATGGCTGACATAGCGGCTTCATGCCTTGGCCTCTGGATGTTCGACTTGGCGGCAGGAAAGTTTCCCGGACTTATTAGACCGGTGCGTCGTCGGCCACAACGCGCCGCCCTCGGCCAACCGTCTAGGGTCCAGACTCCAGACGCGCCGCCACGGGAATCCACCGCGGGTCAGGCCCTCTACAACCGCTCGCTGCTACGAGAGTCCAAACTCTAGACGCGCCGCCACGGGAGTCCACCACGAGTCAGGCTATCGCGCCCGTAGGCCACTGGAGTCCACCACGTGCAGGGGGCGGGGTCGATGTGCGTGCCATCCTGCGAGTCCTCTGTGTCATACTAGTCAGAATGGGGAGTACTATATACTAGTATCATGCATATGATACTAGTCTATGTTATTACCTCTACAGTCCTGGCGTCCGTCACCAGCTCTAACTCCGCGGCGGACTTTCAACTATGTGAGAGCTTTTGGTCCAACCATGTTTTTTAATTGAAAAGATTTGAATGTGAAGATCTTGCAAGATGCGACGATGGTTCACTAAGCACATATGAGCATTTATATTGCTGATTACTTGATCGATTACCTCATTGGTCTACAATTAAGCGAAAGACCACATGTGAGAATTTGTATCTCCTTGATATACGTTCCAACTGATGTGTTAGCTATGTTTTTATATAAAAAAACATTTATGCTAAGCAGAATGAGACTTGGTTTCTAAACAAGCTCAGCATAATTGTTTTTGTTTTTAACAGAATGTTGCTGCAACAGTAAACTTTCTCTATATGTTTGTATGATGTGTGAAGCATGTCAAATTGTGATGGACGAGGAATCAAATATCCCGGACTCTTTATGATGTGGAAACAACTAACAAAACTTCAAAATTAATTGTAGAAAGAATACAGACAAACATATGCACTAATGCACACCATGCCGAAACGCCATGTCAGTACGTACACCTGACGACCACGTACATAACACCTGTTACATACCACGACGAACGGCCCACAGCAGCCACACAACACACCTCGCAGACCATCTAGAAACCACGCTCTAACGCATCACACTATCAGATAAAACATTATGACCAAGCCGGAACACCAATAGATGCATCTAAGCGGCCACGTCCTGCAAGAACTCAGGCAGGCAGCGCGGCGAAGCGCGCATTTTCGTCTAGTGTTCTTAAAGGGCAAGAAATCTGCCTGTTTTACAACCTATTGATGATATAAAACAAAAGTTAATTCTAGCTTTCTGAATGAAGGTTATTACACTGGCTGCCAGGAGCATTTGGATTACTAAAAATAGTAAGATTTTAAAAGATCAAAGACCGTCTATCTCAGGATGGAAGATCATCTACTAAAATGAGGCCACAAAATGAAGAGAACGAATGGAGAATTTTACAATTAACGGAGATGTAACTTAAATTAGTATTTTTGTTTTCACCTTCGGTTAGTTTTGTATATTTACTTTCAACAAATAAAAGTTACTCTCCCACTGTTTCTCCAAAATTGAATAGTGTACGACTCGGGCAATTAATCGATTTCACAAATCATGGATGCACAACAGGCAAACCGTAGAGTTTTGAGCGAAACCTACTGGCTAGTATCATTTTTGAACTGGTTTTTCATACAATTTTATGCGCGTCACGTCAGTTGGGCCCAACGGCAACTTTGACAGCTGACGTGGTGGTTCGCTATCCGACGTGGCATCCAGTCAGCTCGGAAGACGGAAGACTGAGAGACAAGAGAAGCGGGAACCGACAACAAGTCAGAGATTCTGCTCCGCCGCCGCCGATGCGCAAGACTCCCACCGAGTCTCCTCGCGTAGCGTAACCGCCGGCGACCAAATGCACTTGCAGTTCCCGAGCAGCGTCGCCCGGTACTGCTTCGAGGGGGAGGGGCCGACACCCGGACGATACAGGCGATGGAGGCAGAGGACAATCGGGCGCGGAGGCGCAACGGGAGAAGGAGACCGGCAACGACGCCTACCGCAAGTTCTTCCTCTAGACGGCCATGCTCCACTACACCCGCGACGCCGCCCTCGACCCCCGCGACATCTCCTTCCTCACCAACCGCGCCGCCGCCTACCTCTTCATGCACAAGGTCTGTCAGCTTGGGCCAAATATCACAGTTTTTAGACAAAAATGGGCCAAAATGCACTGTTTTTTTGGCAATTTCTTCTTGGGCTGGGGGGGGGGGGCAGCG
Organism: Poa pratensis; assembly: GCA_947311845.1. Classification (NCBI taxonomy): domain Eukaryota; kingdom Viridiplantae; phylum Streptophyta; class Magnoliopsida; order Poales; family Poaceae; genus Poa; species Poa pratensis. Next base: position 15,540,252 of record CAMZMU010000069.1, read on the forward strand.
GCCCCCCTGACTTGTACATAGATCCGCCCCTACCTCCGATCCCCTCCCTAAACCCTCGTTCCCCCCTCTGTCCCCCACCGGCAGCCGCCCGAGCCGTTCGCTTTCTCTCGATCGCCGCTCCATGCTTTTGGGTGTTCTATTTCAGGACTACGTGCCGGCGATCCGGGCGCTGCAATAGTCGCTGGCTGAGCACTATTGCGAGGAGACGCGCACCAAGCTGGACGAGGCTGAGAGCGTGAGAAAGGAGGTCCAGGAGCAGGAGCGGATGGATCAGGATGCCGCCGACCACCACCGCCACAAAGGTTTTGGATGTTTTCCTGGTTGTCTGTTCACAAACGCTGTTGATATGCATAGAGATAAGTGAGTCACAAAAAGATGGAGATTTTATACGCCTTATTTTACTGAGTGAGTAGAAGTGAAGAAACTCATGTATAGAGATAAGTGAGTCACAAAAAGATGGAGATTTTATCCCATGTTCACTTCCTCATAAGAAAGCTAATCACCGCAATAGAGGTGTGGGGACTACGAATTTTACCAAATGGCGCCAAAGGCCACCTTCCTCTCCTGCAGCCCCTCTAGAAGTTAGAACTCCTTCGCTATGGCTAGCTTTTCCTCCACACGAAGATGAATGTTGGAAATATGACCTAGAGACAATTGTGTGATCATGATATTTAAGTGTATCCATGGATTATTATATTGTCCTCGAACATCATCAATGATATGCATCATCTAATACATGATTCAGTTTTGGAACTTTATATTGTATGATGTTTCTTCTAATGGTATCTAGTCCCAAAAGTATAAGTTCTTTTTTTTTTGGCTTCTGCTGCATGATAGGATGAACACCAGAGATCACTTGCATAGGAAGTACTTTCACCTCCCTAGTTACAATTGTGCCAGTCTGGACTGCGCTGGTAGGGAAACTCTTTTACATCTTTTATGTGAATGTCTTTTTGGTGTTTGTTGCTGGGACCTGGTATGTTCTTAAAGGGCAAGAAATCTGCCTGTTTTACAACCTATTGATGATATGAAACAAAAGTTAAATGTAGCTTTCTGAATGAAGGTTATTACACTGGCTGCCAGGTGCATTTGGATTATTATACATAGTAAGATTTTCAAAACTCAAAGACCGTCTATCTCAGGATGGAAGAGCATCTACTATAATGAGGCCACAAAATGAAGAGAAAGAATGCAAAATTTTACAATGAATGGAGATGGAACTAATTTTTTTTTTCACCTTCCTTAGTTATGTACATTTAATTTCAACAAATAAAAATTGCAATGGAAAAATCTCACAGACTCCCACTGGTTTCTCCAAAATAAATTACATCTAGTCGATAAGATCACGGAGAGATATATGCTTGAATAGTGTATGACACGGGCAATTAATCGATTTCACAAATCATGGAGGGCAAACCGTCGTAGAGTTTTGAGTGAAACCCTACACACATCTTCGAAGTTGGAACTAGTTTTGCATACAAATTTTACGCGCGTCATCGTAAGTTGGGCCAACGACAACTTTGACCGCTGACGTGGTCGTTGTCCATCCGCCGTGGCGTCCACTCAGCTGGAAAGTCGGAAGACCACCCGACGACAAGTCAGAGATTCTGCTCCGCCGCCGAGTCTCCTCCCCTCCCTCCCACAACCGCGTAACCGCCGGCGACCAAAGGCATTTGCAGTTCCCAAGCAGCGCCGCCCGGTAGCGCTTCGAGGGAGAGTGGAGGCGGAGGAGCGGCGATGGAGGCGGAGGACGAGCGGGCGGCGGAGGTGCAGCGGGAGAAGGAGGCCGGCAACGACGCCTACCGCAAGCTCTTCCTCGAGACGGCCGTGCTCCACTACACCCGCGGCGCCGCCCTCGACCCCCGCGACATCTCCTTCCTCACCAACCGCGCCGCCGCCTACCTCCTCATGCGCAAGGTCCGTCAGCTCCTCCGATCCCCTCCCAATCCCTCCTTTCCCCCACTGGGCAGCTCGCTTCTCTCTCGATCGCCGCTCAATCGCTGTTTGGACTTCTCCATTTCAGTACAAGGAGTGCGTGCGGGACTGCGACGAGGCGGTGGAGAGGGGCAGTGCCGACAAGAGGCTGCTCGCGCGCGCGCTGTCGCGGAAGGGGTCGGCGCTGCTCAAGCTCGGGGACTACGCGCCGGCGATCCGGGCGCTGCAGCAGTCGCTGGCCGAGCACTACTGCGAGGAGACGCGCGCCAAGTTGGAAGAGGCCGAGGGCGCCAGGAAGGAGGCCCAGGAGCAGGAGCGGCTGGATCGGGAGGCCGCCGACCACCACCGCCACAAAGGTTTGGATGTTTTCCTGATTGTCTGATTACAACGCTGTTGATTATGGCAATGTAGTAGCATATTATAACTGTAAATTCGATTGCTGTTAGCTGGTATTGTGTTGTAAAGAACTGCATGAAGAATGGATACTCTGATCCTAACTCTGGATCTAAGCAATTGATTCGATTGAGGAATGCAATGGGTTTGCCCATAACCACCTCAGACCTCACCCCTCACGAGCACAAGAGTTACAAAATGTGAAACGGTCTTACCCTCCCCAATTTCAAGTCCTCATCCCATGGACATCACCCACAAACCAAATACTCTATGGTATATTAATAACTAAACAGGTGGACTGGGTTCCTAGCAATCTTTTTTTAGGGAGGGTTCCTAGCAATCTATGTTCTTTCTTCAAGCACGATATATCCAGATACCCATTAGTAGTATGCACTCTCGTCATGTAGAACTAATACTTTTGAGTGTCCACACATGTTGCAGGCAATGAATTCTTCCAGAAGAAAAAATATCAGGAAGCAGCAGATCACTATACTGAAGCTATTAAAATGAATCCAAATGATCCCAGAGTAAGGATTTGGTTTACGGGGATTGTACTTCTTATAGCAGATGAATGCTACTTTGTGTCATTGGTCGAATTTATAGCTCCGTTGAAACTAGAAGAGTCTCTGATTAAAAAATATTTCCCACCATACATATCATCTGTGACGAGGACCTATCATGTGAACCTGGGTTCTTGACTTCTTGTGCAACCGGTGCACCGAATGCTAAAAATCCATGAAAAATGTTTTCAATAACTCTGAAGTAATTGTGTGTATTGACACAACATTCATCTTAGATTCAGCTAACATCTCGACAAACAAAGTAGACAAATCATGTTGTGAATAGTACTAGTTAATTTGAACTGGGATATGAATTGGGCCCGTTAACACTACCACACCTGAATTTTTTATTTTTGTTTCTTGAGTTTTCAGTCGAATTTGTAATTGAAATTCCTATGTCTATGTATTCGACCACTTTCAAAAATTTCAAGAATTTGTAGCCTGTGTTTTGGACGTTGGGTGCACCGTTTGCACAAGAACGCCGGGTGCACCCGATGTGTCCTCCATCTATGGCTTATTTGTTATACATTCATTATTGTGATGCATGTTCCGTGGGACCCCTTCTTTTATCTTGGCACCGTGATTCTTGTAATGTTTTTCTTTGATGATATTCTTATGATTGATTATCCAGGTCTTTAGCAACAGAGCACAATCGCACATCTATCTACGAAATCTGTCTGAAGGTCTTGAAGACGCACAAAAATGTATCGAGCTGGATCCTACATTTCTGAAGGGCTATTTGCGTAAAGCAAACGCCCAATTCCTGATGGAAAACTATGACAGTGCTCTGGCAACTTACATAGAGGGTTTGAAGTGTGATCCAAACAGTCTTGATGTAATTGATGGCTTAAGGAGGTAGCTTCCCAGCCTCCTGTTAGCTTTCTTGACATTACAACATGAACTGACCATTTATTTGTTTGCCTAGGTGTGCGGCATGCATTACGAGGTCTAATGGCGGTGATTTTGGGCCTGAGGATTTGAAAGAGATCCTGGTTGGTCTATTTGATTACTTTTTAACATGTTTCCATCATTACTTGCTTATTTGGAATTCTTTCAAACACATGTCTTGGATGTGTGGTTCAGTGTGTAATCCTTGTGCAGCAGAGGGCAGCAGGGAACTAAGAACTGTACCTTGACCAGCAAGGGTCCTACATATGACTATATGAGGAAGCCTAAGAAGTAGCACTTAATTAGTACCTTAAACAAGCTATATGGTGTACATGAAGCAGCTCAATGAAAACATGCTAGTTGATAGTTAAATTGTACCGTTTTAAAATATCTAGTTAAGTTTTAATACCCTAAATGACTAATTATTTGCTCTCATTGATCCTAACAGGGAGATCTTCGTTCCGACAATGATTTGCGTAACAAACTTAGAAGAAACATGGAAGAAGCTGCAGTATTCAAGAAGGAAGCCTCTGACGAGCGCTTGAGGCGGATTGAATCTGAGCGAATGGTAAATTCGTATTATCACGTTAATCATTTTTTTATTGCAAAACGTTATCTTCTCTAGACTGGAGGCCTCACATATTAGCCCTATCAGGTGTGCGTACAATCTCTGGGCACATCCTATCATTTTCCAATGTTCACAGGCTATTGATGTTAAATGAAGGCATATTAGTCAAGTCGTCTATTACACAATGAATAAAATGTCTTTGATACTTTGATTTCTGCAGGCCAGGACATCAGAGGACTTGTATTTAAATCAGGTCCAACAGAGGAAAGAAACTGAGGAATTTCTTTCCAAAATACAAGAAGAGTTGCAACAACTTAAAATACGGCAAGATGAGGTCACTGAGGAACTTCAGAAAGCCGATGAGCATAATGAGCATCTTCAACATCAGCTCTCAGAATCGAAAGAACAGTACGACTGGCTTCTATCAGAGCACGATCACTTGCTACATGAACGGAATCGTTCAGTCAGAGAAGTTGAAGAATTACGTCAGAGAAGAGGGCAGATTCTTTCAGTTTTGGTTACAGCAATGCACTGTGAGTTTTCACCATCTGAACTGGAGTGCGCAACTGCAAATTTCAGTAGTTCACGGAAGATTGGAGAAGGTGGGTTTGGCTCTGTGTACCAAGGTGTCCTCCGGAACATGACAGTTGCTATAAAGGTGCTGAGACCAGATGGTTTGCAAGGACAATCACAGTTCGAACAAGAGGTAGTTTCACTCAAGTCACTATAAAGTTTGTCTCTACCTTTATCGTACTGGATAATGGAGTTGATCTTTGGTTCCTTTCCAGTTCAAAACTGCAACTTGAATAAATTAGTGTTCTCAGAAAGACATTCTCGCTTAACCATGAATAGCTTCTTTTGAATTTTTGTTGCAGGTTACCATCCTTAGTAGAGTGAGACACCCCAACTTGGTAACTCTACTAGGAGCTTGCTCAGAGTTGTCTACACTTGTCTATGAGTTCTTACCAAAGGGTAGCCTTGAAGATTTTCTCGTATGTGAGGATAAAAGAGCAACTCTGTCATGGCAGATTCGCGTCCGAATTATCGCCGAGATATGTTCAGCACTGATCTTTCTGCATGAGAATAAACCTCACCCACCCAGTTGTTCATGCAGATCTCAAGCCTTCCAATATTCTCCTTGATGCTAATTTAGTCAGTAAGCTTAGTGACTTTGGTATTTCTCGCCTGCTAGTCCAGTCTAGTAGCGACAACACCATCCTGTACCGCACCATGCATCCTTTGGGAACCCCTGCGTACATGGACCCTGAATTTCTTGCCACCGGGGAGATGACACCTCGCTCGGATGTTTATTCTTTTGGGATCATAGTCTTGCGCCTTTTAACTGGAAAGCCTCCTGTTGGTGTAAAAAGGATTGTGGAAGATGCCATGATGCATGGTAACTTGAACTCTGTAGTTGATACCTCAGCCGGGGAGTGGCCTGATGTGCACGTGCAGCAGTTAGCACACCTGGCTCTCGGATGTACTGAGCCAAGCAGGAGGTGCCGTCCTGATCTTTCAGGCGAGCTGTGGAGAGCACTTGAGTCCATGAGGGATGATGCAGCATCATCTTCACCTTCATCTTCGAGATCAGCACCAGATGAAAGTAGCATACCATCATACTTCATCTGTCCTATATCCCAGGTGAGTAGAAATGAACACATGGATAGTGTCATTTGTCTGTAGAAAATCCTCAGTTTATATCTCTTGGTTAACTGTCAGCATGCGAAAAATTTCAGGATGTCATGAATGATCCTCACATTGCAGCGGATGGTTTCACATATGAAGGTGATTTGATCCGGAGTTGGCTCAATACCGGAAGCGACACATCTCCGATGACGAACTTGCCACTTGAGCATGACGAGCTCATCCCCAATCTCGCCCTTCGCTCTGCCATTCAGGAATGGCACCAGCAGCAGAACACAGCTCTGCGATAGTCCGTTCAACCTGCGCAGGCTTCGCTCCCAACCTGTCACAATTATCACCGCAGCACGGTGTCTGCTCCCCACCGGGATCTTGCACCTGGCCGGTAGAAGAGCAATCATCCATCCACCGTACATTATTAACAAAACAAGTAGCTAATCTAGTATGACCTTGTATGGAATGTAAATGCAGTGGTTTCATGAAACGGTCATGTTGTGAAAACCTATCAATGCCATGCATGAAATGGGGGCTATCGGATTAACTGTTTTGCAGTGGGATTAGAGTAAATGCTGTTCTTGTAAACTGCTGTCATATCTGGCCAAGCATCCAGAGCTACATGTACAAGTAGAAAACACATGCCGGTGCCGTGAACTGGGGGCCAGGCCATTGGAGTAACTGTGCAAAGCAGCATCCATTGATGATGAAGTGAGGGCTCCGTCTCCATGGGGACCTCTAAGATATCAGCTAGCTCCCTGTGATGCAAAGGAAAGGAAAGGAAAAGGACGTGTGAGTGCGACTCTTTGATCAAGCATTGTTCGGTACACCATTGATGGTGTCCCTCGACACTACAGTCATGTGTGGACCGGTGTCTACACGCGCCTGTCAGTTTGTCTTGCACAGTTGCGCTGATAGCTGGGACTCTAGCACAGTCGGATGCGGCCACATGCCAGGTTGCTGCAAACGGCTGGGCAGCCGGGGAGGGCTTCGATCACGAGCCGGCTGGATCCAAACAAAGATATTCAAAGAGAATTCACACGCTATAAATCTCTTGCCGATTCATCTGAAAACACTGAACTTGGCGACCTGTTTTCGGAAGTTCAACACAAAATGAACCAGTTTAAAAATATTTCCCAATGTTACCCTTTTTCATAACGTCTAGAAAGAGCCTTGCATTAACTGTCTAGGTGGGTAGCATGATGCCTTTGGCCAAGACGTCATGCTATCTGGCATGACGTCAGCTCCGGACGCCATGAAAAGGGTTAGATCGTGAATTTTGTTAAACTCGGTTCATTTTGTGCTGCACTTTTGAAAATGGTCAATTTTATCGTTTTTCACGGGATTTTGTGATGATTTGGCATGGAAGAGTTCATCTTTTGGTCAGAGGAGGATTGTCACATTTGACTTTTCGTGAAATTCACGATCTCTTTGATTCGAAATCTTCCCATTATGTGGCGGGAGATTGCATACCGTCTTTTTGTCACCGTCGTGATAGATGAGGTTAAAAGATAACATGGGGACTTTGTTGGAAAGCTCGCACCTCTCACAATTCAACAAGGAGAGCAACCTTAGCTGCATCCAGCGGCCCGGAGAGACAAGTCAACTACCAACGGTCTTCCCGCGGAGGTGACCAAACCCGTGAGGCTATCTTCGAGATGGACATTGGACATCTAAATCGCATAGACACACCCAAGCGATCAAGATACCCCTTCCCCTTTTGTCAATTGCCCACAAACAAAAATGACCATCGAAGCCCGCATCCAAGGCTTCTGCTACCAAGTCAGGGGTTAGAACATCAAGTTTACTCTCCTCAAGGCATATAAGTATATAACAAATACGATCGGAGGAGGCTCCAAACACCAGTGCGATGAGCTCGATCATTTGTTCCCTGACATTTCATGTTGCCTTACTAAGGACAATTGACACGACGACGATTTGCTTAGAAAGTCAGGCCTCAACAGGGATACCACCCATCGATCCCGGTAGCGATCCAGAGCCTCGCAAGAGGGGCCCAAAAGTTCAACTCGTATCATCCTCTAGTAGGACCTTGAAAAGCCGATGATAAATGCCGCCACAACTTGGTACGAGAGCTTCTCGCACCCTTCGATGATCCTTGGCTTGCGAAGAATGTTCCGGAAAGCATGTTGCTTGGTGTTGGGGCGTCGATTAACATGTTCAACCGAGACTTGGTTGACTGAAGGAATTAAGGGCCTCATTGACTCAAAAGAAATTTGTAGGGTTTAATGCAAATGGTATATTTTTTCCTTCGGAGTAGTATGTATGTAAATGAGTTACACCCAAGGCAACACTTCTTTTATAATCGAATCTTCGTCGGTGATTTTTAAATCTAGGCCCGCCTGACATTTTATTTAGAGGTAATTACACAAAACCACAACTTCAGTGACAAACTGACAATAGTCACACATAACGACAATTTTTGGAATTATCTACGGGAAACCACATCTTCAAAACTAATCATCAACACATAGCTCAAATACCTTTTTTTCCCAGTTTGACACCAAAACTGACGTGTGTGGCCTAGAATTCCAAGCTTCTAGGCCAGCATCGCGAGGAGGGCTCGCACCCGACTAATATGGTGCGTATTAGGGCATGAACAATCGGAAGCGTTGAGTAGAAAAAAATAGGACTATAATCCTAGCATTCCCCGAGAAGAGTCGATTGCTCCAACGGAAAGCGCTAACTATAGGCGCTAAACAAGATTATTTTTTCATTATGGATAGCACTCAAGTCGCTAGTAAGGCAATTTCATTTCCACATCATAGCTCACGTATGTTCGTCGTAGCCATGACTATCGTCGAATCTGTTCACCACGGAGCTGTCTTTCGTCGACGCCCGCAAAGCTCACATGCGGTCGATCTGGCGCCAATGTTGTCCATGCCGTCATCGTCGTCGGCTATCTGCGGCCACTCTTCCATGTCGTTGTCTTTCTATACTCCTGTTTCGACAAACTCCAAGAACAAAAAGTCATGTTTCTATGTAGTAGTAAGTGGCACTGAATTTGTGGTTTTGTGTAATTATTACTACCTCTTTCATATAAGTGTTCTTATTTTACTTGTTTTCCAAAATACTCTGTACCAAAGAGGACTGCTCACCAAAGTAGAGAAAGGGATGGTCACAAAGGAAAAGTCATCGCTGGACCCTTTGCACGTACGTAGTACAAGCGTCGACCCACCCAGCTGCATGGTACTGTTCCCGTCCATACATTTTTACCAAACAGAAAAAGAAAACCACCCTGCCTGCACGTTTATTTACTGCTCCCAGCAGTGTCAGGTCCAGGGGTGGAATGATGGAGGCCAGGGCCAGACACGGGTCGACACGTGGTAGCTCAGCCACAAACATACAGTACCGGCCCCCTTGCCTCTGTCCGTCGCTTCGCCGCTCGCCTCGCGCCCCGTGTTTGTCCGTTCAGTCCAGACCGTGCTACAGTGCCAGCCGGATCGGTCATCGAAACCCGGAGCCAGCCACTTCCCGCCGGCCATTGATTGTACTCCCTCCGTTCCAAATTACTTGACTCACATTTGTCTAGAAATAAATGTATCTAGACACTAAAGAAGTATAGATACATTCGTATTTGGACAAATGCAAGTCAACTAATTTGGAACGGAGTATCTTTCATCGTTCTTCTCCTCCAGCTATTTCAATGTATCACCTTTGGTGGAGAAGATATCCTTCCCTACGGCAGACATTGCTTGCTGCGGCCGTTAACGCGCCACACTTTTCTTCTCCCACCTCCTCCGACCATATGTCTTTTCCTATTTGCAACGGGCCCTTGTCCGTCCACCGCCGCATCATGCTCACCTAGTCCAATAGGTAGACTGAACCTAGATTCATCGTTGTTCTTCATCTTCTTTGTGGGACTTTTGAGATCATCGTATTTGGTGCACACTTTGATTTCACATTCAATTCTAGCCAACAATGAGCCATAGTGAATGGTTTTTTCTCCATGTTGTAAAACTAAGTGGCATCTAACCCCCTCTATAGCAAGTAGCATAAACTCAACAAAATGCAATGGACGCAAAAGGAAACAATGTAATTCAAAACATGCAATCAAGACTTACATGACTATCACGCTGACACCACTTTGATCCCTACTTTGCACTTGTGCATAGAAAGCGCAAAACTTGTTTACAAACTCTTGGATTGTGGCACATCTATATTGTTTGAGAGAGCCTTCATTCCGAGTGGAACGGATTGGGTGCGGCTTCACATAGTGCTTTTGCTCATGATAAAATTTGTGGATATTTTCTCCCAATACTTTGGTTCCTTTTTCATAAATAGCATCCATGCTAGTGGCTACCCAAGATTTTCATAACAACACATCTTCATGGGTGGTGCATGAAGTACCTCTTGTCTTTGGAGCCTTTTTTTTTGAGTGCCGGATGAATGACCAAGATTAAAAAGAGGAGGAGTGGATGAGAGAGGCGTTGATACGTCTCAAACTATCTATAATTTTTGATGTTCCATGTTGTTATTATATCAATTGCTACATGTTTTGGTTACACTTCATATCATTTTTATGCATTTTCTGGGACTAACCTATTAACAAGATGCCACAGTGCCAGTTCCCTGTTTTCTGCTGTTTTTTGTTTCAGAAAATCTATTAAGGAAATATTCTCGGAATTGGACGAAACAAAAGACATCGTCAATAATATCACGAGGAGATCACGGAGTCCAAAGGGGAGTCGGAGCAGACCCACCAGGGGGCCACGCCACACTAGGGCGCGGCCCAGGGTGGGCCCGCGCCCCCTATGGCGTGGTGGCCCCCCTCGGCCACCGACGCCGCCTCTTCGCCTATATATTCTCCGCGACGCGAAAACCCTATTACGGTCGATCATATTCCACGAAAAGTTCCGTCGCGGCCGTCATCGTCAATCTCAGATCGGAGGAGTTTTGAAGCTCTTCCCGGCACCCTGCCGGAGGGGAGATCATCACCGGAGGGCTCTACATCACCATGCCTGCCTCCGGAGTGATGCGTGAGTAGTCCACCCCTGGACTACGGGTCCATAGCAGTAGCTAGATGGTTGTCTCTCTACCTTGTGCCTCCATGTTTAGATCTTGTGAGCTGCCTAACATGATCAAGATCATCTTATTGTAATGCTAGATGTTGTGTTTGCTGGGATCCGATGAATATTGATACCATGTTTATTCAAGTTGTTTATCTATGTGCTCTTGATATTGCATGCTCTCCGTTGCTAGTAGATGCTTTGGCCAAGTAGATGCTTGTGACTCCAAGAGGGGGTATTTATGCTCGATAGTGGGTTCAGTCTCTAGATATCTGGATCAGTGACAGAAAGGTCTAAGATGGTAGATGTGCTGTTGCTACTAGGGATAAAACATTGGTGCAGTGTCCAAGGGCACTTGTATTGATTACATTACACACTTTACTTCATGCAATAATCTGTTGTTAGCAACTTAATACTGAATGGGATGCGGATGCTGCCTTGAAGGTGGATTATTTAGGCATAGATGCGGTTGGAATAACGGTCTATGTACTTTGTTGTAATGCCCAACTAGATTTCATAGTAGACATCTTGGCATGTATTGCATTGTTATGCCCTCTCTATTTGTCAATTGCCCAGCTGTAATTTGTTTACCCAACATGCTAGTTATCTGTTCTGAGAGAGACACCACTAGTGAACTGTGGATCCTGGTCCAATTTCCTCATACTGTTTACACAACCTGCTGCAATCATCTGTTTCCTGTTACTTGCTGTTTTTCCTGCTGTTTTCCACACCATACGTTTAACTCTTTGTTTCTGCAAGACCGGAGAGATTGACAACCTCTCTGTTTCGTGTTGGGCAAAGTTCTGGTTTGTGTCTGTGCAGATTCCACGTTGGTGCAAGCTCCCTAGCGCCAGGGGGAGTCAACATCAACAACCTTCCGATAGATCGTCAAGTCCTACTGGATTGATAAACTTGGGTAGATTATTCAAGGGAAAACTTCTGCTGTCTACATCATAACCTTCCTCGTGGGGTTCACCAACACGTAGCCATCAAGCGTTTTGCCTCCCGGGTGCATATGCTCCTAATATGTTTTTCAAAATTAAAAAAATATGAAAACAATGCAAAAAAATCTGAAAAAATTGGACACAAACATATACAAGTTTGCAACATTTGTGCAAAATTTTGGAAAGAAATAACACTTTCTGCTGTCTGTGAAAAAAAACATTTGCTTTGAAAAATGTATTTTTAAATCTCATTTCGACCACAGATTTTGTCTTTTTTTTTTGCATAGACCACAGAAAGTATCATTTCCTTCGGCATGTTGAAAAATTGCATATGTTTGTGCCCAAATTTTTTCAGATTTTTTCGAAGTGTTTTAACAATTTTTTAGTTTTGAAAACAATAACATGAGCATATACACCCGGGAGCCAAAGTGGATTTCACAGGAGGGGGTGCGATATCATCAAAATCTGGAGGAGTTTGGACATTGTTGATGAGAGCGTACATAAAAGCGTCCTAAAGCATGAATCACAATTAAACTATGGTCCTAAAATTGATATCAGAAAATGCATTTTGAGAAAAAAGGTAACCTTAACGATGTCTGGATTATCGTTGAAAAGGTGGTGGACGCATTGGACCTCGAACATGCCCGATGATGGCCACGTCCGCTGAAGCTAGGGAGAGTCGCACATAACTCCTCCTCCGTGAAGCCGTCCGGGATGTGCCACTGCGGCGGGTGCTCCCTGTCGTTGGTGGCGAGGACGTGAACCTTCTTGCCGCGGGCGTGGGCGTGGGTGCAGGTGTCAGAGCGGACGTTCCGAACTGCATCTTCGTAGTAGCGCGCTTCCTCTCAGCCTCCTTTTTCTCCGCATGTGCACGTTGGCAGTGTTGAATGCGGCTTTCCTTCCGGGTGATGGTCTCCGGCTTCAGCTCCATCGATAGCCTCTCTGCTGCACCGATTCGAATGAGGATGCGTCCCCAAGGTCAATGACCGGAGCGTACTTCAACATCTCCGCTTCTTCCTCTCAACGACGGCTCCTACAGGTACGGCCCACCCTAAATCGCCTCTTTATCCGCCACCCTCTCCCACCTCCGTCCCAATTCTCTCGTCACCGAAACCATTCTCCCCTCTCGCACAAGCCGAATCGACCACTACATACCTTCGCGGGCCACAAACCAGTGGGTCCCACCAGGCAGGAGACACATCATGACTTGGACCGATCACGCTCGTCTCCACTCGGCAACAGCACTATCCCCCCTTGGTTTAATTGTACTAGTTTTAAAATGGAGGGGAGAAAAGCAACGTCGATGTGTGTGAGAGAGAGGAAAGCGAAAGGAGCAACCCCAAAGACAGGCAGACGTACCGTACGTGCATGTGTAGTAGGGTACACACACATCCATCGATCCATCCTAGCATAGCATAGCATAAAGGAAGAGAAGGTATAGAAATGCTACTCCTCCTCGTCCTGGTAGTGCTATCTGAGTAGGGAGAAGGAGCAGGAAGGAAAGAAGAGAGAGAGACTAGGTCAGGGAGGAAAGGAGGAAGGAAGGATGGGTCGTGGTAAGGTGGAGCTGAAGCGGATCGACAACAAGATCAGCCGGCAGGTGACGTTCGCCAAGCGCCGGAACGGGCTGCTGAAGAAGGCGTACGAGCTGTCGGTGCTCTGTGACGCCGAGGTCGCCCTCATCATCTTCTCCACGCGAGGCCGCCTCTTCGAGTTCTCCACCTCATCATGGTATAAACGTCTATCCATCCCTACCTCGGCCCTGTAGATTAGTTTCCGGCCAGATAGGGCACACATTTTCCTTAGAGAATCAAGTCTCGTTAATTGCAAGATTTTTTTGTCACTAGTTTATGCTGAGGTTTTCTTATCTGGAACTTTTTCTTCTTTGGGGAATTTTTCTGTTTCTGGAAGATCGATTTCTTGGACTTGCATGTGGTCTTGCAATTGCATGCTTCTCCAGGCTAGCTACTGTCTAGATATTAGCTCCTCTTCCTTTTTTTTGCTGTTTTGGGGAAAGATTTGTTGGATCTTTCCATCATCCATCAGCTGGGAGCTTTGCCTTTCCTCTTTTGGTGTTTATGTGAGCACCAGTCGCTATAAGAATCTTATAATAAGATGTGGCAGTTGATAATTTTTCTTCTTTGAGGGAGATAAGGCAGATGATAATGTCCTTTATCTCTAGTCTAGCGGACTCTGGACTACTTCTTCTCTCTTTGTTGTCTACAGCACAACACGTAGATAGATCAAAGCAATATGAACTCTCTTCTAACTAATTTCCAAGCAGCCATGTCGCAGCTTTTTCGTGAGCTAAGCCTCTTCAGATCTGCACAAACCCCACCCAAGGAAAAGATCCGCACAAACACAAAACATTTTTTTCTCTTCTTGGGGAAACGAGCATAATTTAGGAGTTTAGTTGTACATTTTTTCTGGAAGCAAAAACTTAATTATCTTCTGTGTTAAGCAAAATCTTAAGCACAATCCGGTCTCCTTCAGATAATTATTACTGTTCCATTGGGGAGTTCTTGGGAGATCTGTCTCTCTCTCTAAGTTTTTGTCCATGGCGTGTGCTGTTCCACTACATTATACTGTTCCATTGGGAACTAGCCATTCTCTACTCCTTCAGATCCCAATTCTACTGTTCCATTGAGGCCTCTCCCTCTCTCCAACCTCTCTCTCTCTCTGGCTACGCCCCGTCAGCAGGCAGGCGCCGTATGTGCACGCGGCCACAGCAGAGGGCAGCCAGCTAGTACCAGGAGAGAAAAGTAATGGAGGAAATGATATGTATCGATGTGCTCGTCAGGGGTTATCCCATGTAGTATTGTTCTTCGCATGTGAATCCAGTCCACCGATGCCGTAGACGTTTGACAGACAGGGGTCAGGTACTTGTAGATCGAGTATCATCGTCTACTGCCGAATTTAAAGGCAACAGCAGGAAGCAAACGTTGAATGCGTTTGACACTACCGTAGCATTGTCCTCCGGGAAGCTGGGCTTTTGTGCTTTGAGCATGCGTCACCATGTCATAATCGTATGCAAGAAAACAGACATGGAGTCTACAGTCAGAGAGCGGAATAGATAAGACTCCTGACAAATTTGAAACACTACCATTTCCGCAAAGTTAGTTTCCTGTTTTCAAAATGGTTGCAGCTTTCTGAGTACTCGACCCTGTCTTTAAAAGAATGCCGTTTTATAGGCATAGTTTTAGCCAAAACTTTGAAACTTTGACCATCTTTATTTATTCTTAGAAAATAATTTGTTTGGATGTGTGATGTTAGCTTAGACTGTTTTCTAACTGCTTTTAAAATATGGTGATTTTTTATTTAATGGTAGAAATATTAATGGCCAAAGTGTAATTTTTTAAACAGTATCGATGGCCCAAGACCTGAGCGAGTAATTAAAAATTCTGAAAACATGTGTATATGTGTGTAGTTACTGGGTCATTGAATAAGAAATGTCTAATATATATGATGGACACTTCATTGAGGTAGCATTAAGCAATTACCAAGGCTTTTAAGTCGGAAAGGCGTCATAAGCGATCAACCCCCACCTTCACGCCTAAGCGCCTCATGCGCTCAAAATGCTAAGGCGCTGCCGCCTTACCACCTCAGACGACGCCTTACAAACCATGCCAATTATTCATCGTAAATAGAAGATACTCCAAAAAGCGTAGGTGCAATAAAACTTTTCTACTAATTAGTAATTGATATAAAATAGTTGGATTGTAAGGGTAAAAATAGTATCATCAGATTTGCCATGAGTTTTTTGTCCATAATGTGAGATGTCACAGTTTTCTATTTATATGGACCTATAAAAACTAATGATGAAGATGTATTTGGTGGCCGTACTTGCAATGCTTATTACACCATCTGTTTACGAACTATTCATATTATCAATGTTAGTTGAAGTAAAAATATAAATTTCTTAATTAAAATTGTGCGCCCCATAAAATTCCCAGGTGCATTCCTTATTAATGATTAAGAAAAGAACTGTCCCACAACAAAAAAAATCAAGAAAAGAACTGTTACAGTTTTACATAGCAATCATGCCTATGGGTATTCCTGTCTGGACGGTCTTGTACATTGAATATTTATCAAATTAAACTTTGGTAACTAATTTGCTGTTTCTAAATTATGCGCAACTTTAAGTCTACAATGGCGCAGTTAGGTAGTTGTACACTTGTAGACCTAGGCCTCTTTGGTATGATACTATATGAAAATAGATAAAATCCAGGATTTTGATGTCAATATTTTCAAAAACAGAAAATTATAATTTTCAAACATAGCTAGGTCTTCGAATATTTCATCGGAACTTTGCAAGAAAAACAGGAGAGCTACTTTGTATAATTCAGCATGTGCATGTGCTGAAGACAAATAAAATTTCCCCTGAGGTCTAACCTCTTGCTAGAAATCTAATGAATTGTGGTCTAGGAACGGATACCATAAAATGAATGTATCTTTTTTTTAAGAAAACACGTTATTGTTTCAACATAATGAAGTCTTTTACACAAGTACTTAAGATGGTATCTCTGTGCCTGTAAAAATTTCATGAAGACGTATTTTAATATGCGGCCTCCACAAAAAGATAAATACGTGGATCTAAAAATGATGTACCTTCTACTATTATAGATCCGCATATTTTCTGTGTGTGCATCGCACAAAGATTATTCATCAATGAATTTATAAGTAGATCACATCTTGATGCATACGTGGGGATTTCTTTTTAAATATTGTCTGAAACTTCAAAATATGTTTTTTCATTTTATTTTTGAAATTTCACAACCAAACAAACCATAGAGCCAAACCCCTCACACGCTGTAGTAAATCCACCCATAGGTATGTTATTGGTACGGTCTCGTTAATTTGGTACTGGTGTAAAATGCATGCGAATGTAAACGATGCACTAAACTGCAATATTTTTAGGTTAGATGTTTTCTTGGTAAAATCCATGTATATAATCATTTTGTTGTTGTGTCAATAGCATGTATAAGACCCTAGAGCGGTACCGCAGCTGCAACTACAACTCTGAAGCAACTGCAACTCCGGAGACTGAATTGGTAACACCTTCTCAGCACTACTTTTTATACACATTTCACGAGTAAACAATATAAAATCTTTGCAGATTTTTAAAAGTTTTTTCTAAAATAACCATAGTGTTTGTGGAAATATATATAGGGGCGATGTGACGTCCAGATACATTTTATGAATAGGTAGGTCTTTGATATACTTTCAGTTCATGGTCAGATTGATGATGGCAATCTTGTTAATGGAGTATTTTTAATTTAATCTCAAGGGTCATGGCAAATCAAGATGAAGAGACAAACATTTTTTTTCAAATTGGATCTGTGGTTGTAAAATATTTATAAAATGTATTAGGGTGACTACACCTACTGCTACCGAGTACCAGACAATATTCAATAAAATCAAATGATTTTGAACATTTGCACAGATATATAGCTCTCACATGATAGATAAGAAATGCTCTCTTTCTAATATTCCAAAATATCAGATATGTTAATTAATTAATGCTACAAAACTATATATATCCTCTTAGTGCTGTAAAACATTACAATAATGATATGCCACGCAAATCATATTATATATCAACCTCAAAACATATATAACAGTATCTTACTATAGTATGACATGCTGTAAAAAAATATTACATGAGCTTTTATTTCCAGTGTTGCGGTGTTACCTGCTATCTCCTAGCAAGTTATAATACCCTTGTATACACACACTTATACATTTGTTTATAATGTGGCTCTATATTATATTCATGATTTCACTCGGTTAATCGGTGGACTGTTCATACTTTCTTATTCAAACTAGAACAATTACCAAGAGTATTTAAAGCTGAAGACAAGAGTTGAGTTCCTACAGACAACTCAGAGGTATGTAGTCTCTAGCCAACAGAAAAAATGTTAGGTATATCATACAGTTAATTAATTACGTGCCTAATTGGTTGCAATAGAAATCTTCTTGGTGAGGACTTGGGCCCACTTAGCATGAAGGAGCTTGAGCAACTTGAGAACCAAATTGAGATATCTCTCAAAAATATCAGGTCGACCAAGGTACAATGCAGCTAGCCATTGACCATATTTTCATGTATAAAGTGTGGTTATGTATGTCACACTTTGAAAGGCTTCAAATACATATGCATGCAACATATTTTTTGATAACATTTAAATTATAACATTGAACATGGAAAATATGATCCTGAGTTCCTAACTGTCTATTTCTATCTACATATGTACAGAGCCAACAGTCACTTGATCAGCTCTTTGATCTCAAGCGTAAGGTAAACACCTGCATCTCGTTAATTTGCCTTGCTTTGGTGTTTACATATTTCATCAACTACGGCCCCAGAATAACTAACCAATAATTTGTGCAGGAACAACAACTGCAAGATGTTAACAAAGACCTAAGAAAGAAGGTAATACAGTAATATGTGCGATAAGCCCTATCTTTCTCCTCGTGAAAAACAACTCTTTAATCATATTGCTTATCGCTGGTCTTAATTGGTTTAGCCTGAATGTGCCATTTATACACTTATTCGTTTGGCTAATCCTCATTTGGACATACCCACGAGTTCCATAGACAATATCTGGAAGCCTCAAATGATAAAAATATATACAGGGAAAGTTAGCACTACCTGGTGGATATTATATTTGGTTACTTCGTTTAAATTGTACTGTAATATCTAGCTTCCTATGGCTAATTCGTTTCTCCTAAAGAGACATGTCACAATTAGTAGAATGGCTTTCCCTTTCAACGCTGGTTTGGATCTGTATATTTGCTTTCGTTAATGGTGATGCACTAATGCTGCATCGCGACAACTCTGTAGAGCAGTCAAAAGAAGGAATAGGTTCTGAACATGGTTTATGGGAAACCCTAGTTATATGGCTGGGTGTGATATGTATTCAAAGAAAGTGTGAGCTCTGCATGTTTTCAACTTTTATCTCTTTTATTGTACCAGATACAAGAAACTAGTGCAGACAATGTGCTGCAAATGTCTTGCCAGGATGTTGGACCTAGTGGGTCTAGTGGCCATGCTAATGAAGCTAACCAGCAGGAGCCTTTTCACTTTGCAGTCTGTGACCCGTCCCTGCATATAGGGTAATTTTTTTCTTCTCTTGAATTGTTAATATACAAGTAGGATATAGTCGTACTTAGGAAAAACTAATGTGAATCAATATTTCTTGTTTATTTAACATCTTCTTACGGTTGTTTATTTAACATTGAATGTATGCCTTATTTAGCTCACAGTTTAGAAAAATATTAAGTGCATATATTAAATAAAATATTTTTGAATGGAATACAGTATATCTGAACTGGATCGCCAACATGCAAATGCTTATGGATAGAATTCCATCTTAGTATTATCAGCAGAGATTGAAGACTGCAACAGGCACTAGAATCTAACTTGCACATAACTTAATTTGATTGAAAGAAACCATATCCTTTTTAAATTGTTATTGGTTATTAAACTTTTATGTAATAAGCTACTACAATCTTGTGCAGGTATAATCAGTCTTACCTGGATCAACTGAACAATAAATGAGTGAATGGCTTAGCTGACGCCTTAGCGGGGATATCTAGCTTATAATAGCCTATTATTGTGTACTAGTCAAGAGGTCATGTTGTATGCTATTTTGAACTGGACAGAAGAATTATCTAAGTGTATCTCAGCTGAATTATATCTACTGGAAAGTGCACCGTGTTAGTCACTGTGTAGAGTAATTTTCATCCTGAATAGACATATGTGCATTTGGTAATGCCAACTGAGATGTTTATAATTAAGAAAGTAGATTAGAAGACCAAATAAGATTAGCATGGATTTACTCCACTTCATATTGAAAATACAAGTTAAAATTAGATGACTAATACGCCATTATAAAATGAGACATATTAAACACTTCGTTTTGAAGCCATATATATACATACACATGATCTTATTTATCACTTTTATTGCAAATATATATTCCACAATACATTTAAAAAGGTCGTCATATTATCTATAGCATGTCCCATAATACATTCAGAAGGTCGTCATATTACCTATAGATAACATGGTATATAATAATATTACTGGTTTTTTCTTGCCCACTAGCAAGTTTGTGTATGTGTGACCAACTCAACTAGATCCATCTCCTCCTTCACATGCACAGTCATGATTTCTGCTGGATCCAGTGGTGTCGTCAATGGCGATAATCCAGATTCAATGTTAATGAGTGCGTCGTCATCCCATGTCATCTCCATATCTATCTCATGGTCAATCTTAATAGCATAATCAATATGGTTGAAGATATAGTCCATGTCAACATCATCATCTATGCTGTAAACCTGGTACTGTGCCTCCTCCTTTGTGTCAAATAGACCATCGCACACGTCAATGGAAAAATCATCACTTGCAGGAACTAGAATTTCTTCACAAGACTGAGTTTGTCTGTCATCTGTGCTGAATATTCCTTGGGTGAGCATTATGTTGGATGGGCTGGATTCTGGCCAAATATCATTCACCTGTGCCAGATTTTGTGTTGAAGGTGCTGGAGAAGATGCTGAGAATGGAGGTTCTTTTGGATCTAGAGGAGGAATGACCTTGCTAGAGCCAATTCCAAGGCTTTTGATGTAGTTTTGTAGAAGGGTCCCTGCTTTGGGATTCTTGGCGCTAGTGCGGGTCCGCCTTCGTGCAAACTGCCTCCTCTTAGTTGCATTCCAATGATTTTTTATGGAGTTTTCTGTTCTCCCAGGGAGGCGCTTAGCTATCTCTGCCCATTTGTTGCCAACCTCCTTATGTGTTTGTATTAGAACCATGTCTTCTTCCTCACTCCAAGTATCTTTCTGCATTTGTTTTTCCATGCATCAAACGTTTATTCCACAAGCATATATACTGCATAGATAATATGGCAAGTAGGAAATCTTTATCTAGTATTTTCATAGCAAGATTGTCACAAACAAAGTTTAATTTTGAAAACACGACTTTTCACTTTTGTGCTTCACTATGATTTTAGCCATTTAACAACTAGGGTTAGTTAACTGGTGCAAATTAGGATATATAAAATTTTCTAACTCTAGCCGACCACATGGTTTCAATTATGCTTTGTTTCTGTTTATTCTAAACTACTGTTTTTAATATTCCCTCTGTTTTTTTCTTCCCTTTTGGACCGTTGGTGTCTGAACAGTAAACAGACAATCAAAATAGAAAGATTTAATTTTAAGGTGGATAAAAGAGAAAGTAAACTGCAGTTTCGAGCGTTTGTTCATTGTCATTGATAAAAGTGCATTCTTTCCGCAGAAAAAGATAGAGGTGCATTCTAATACTAAAAGATATTTCATCTATGAAAGCTCTCAAATTTAATGCACCCATAATGAATTGCATGTGGTCCAAGTGACTTCCAAATCTCACTGAATGTGTTTAAATTAGTTTACTATTTCATTAAATGTGGTCAAAGTAAAAGAAGTAACTGTCAGCTTTCCTTTATTATAGATAAAAATACATCAAAAGAGATTTGACTCCTCAGGTCAAACAAAACTTATGGAGATTAACCTTGATGTTAGGTCTCAAATGGTTGTGCCATCTTTCTCTGCATTGCTTTCCTACTCTTCCAGGCAGCATTTGCGCTATCTGAGACCACTTCCTCAGTCCAAACTGTTCCACTAACTTTACCAATTTCCTGTCAAAATTGACAAGAATGAAGTAATTGAGAACCTTGTAAAGAGAGCAACTCGAAGGTGACAACTTGAACTTACAGTACGGCCACAGTTTTACTTTTGAATGGAGAAAATAATGAACAAAGTCTGCATCAACAAATCCAATTTACCTGTCTTCTTCCAGAGTCCATTGCCCTTTGACAACATTAGCCTTCTTGAGAGCCTTACTTGAAGCCTTCTTTCTTGGAAGAAACCTGCGGCTCATCTCATACCTCCTGTATGATCCAAGGCCACCTCCCATGAGATGCGAAACCTCCAGTTTTGGCGTCAAAAGAGGCAAGTAAGGTCCAGAATTATGAACCATCGATGAAGCATCGTCGACGAGAGCATTCTTTGCTGCACCTTGTGGATAGTAGTCATGACAGAAGGCTGTAAACGGAACTATCGATCCACCGGCAGGTCCGAATGAACCATCAACAGTCTGGAGATCATAGTGGCCATTTTGCTGCACATGGAAATCAAGCGGCATGTCATCACAGCTCCCTGCATGGGGCTGGAAGCAACCGAAATCCATGGGTAGGTTTCAGAAGCTAGCTATCTAGGGGGAGGATCCAGAGAGACTGGACGATGGCTCCTATTTACCTGCATCTCTCGGGGGAGGAGACAATGGCATAGCATGTTACATTATATCTAGACAAGAACCTATGGCACTTAAAGACCACTAGTTAAGGGTGTTTTATGGTTTTATTAATTCGCATTGTAAATGGGACATTTACTTTCATAAATAGATTACTTCATGCAAGAGAGAACTAATTAATTAACCAAAGCATTATTCCCAAACGTGGCGCACACACCACCCACCGCAACAAGTTGGTCATGGAGATATTCACATCGGAGAGCATGGCGTGTGATGCTATTAATCGTTTCGTTTTCTATGTGGTCTAAAGTAAATCACAACTGCTCCTTAGCAAATAAATAAATAAAAATTATGCACAATTGAACTGTAAATTCCCTCTCTGCTGCATCTGTACGCGAGTTTATGCAGACATCAAAGAGTATGGAACTAATGCTGAAGTGCGACCAAGAATACGTGTTCGTGTTTGAGCACTTGCACGATCTTTCTGGCTGGCTGGAGCATGTATTCAGCTAATTTGAACTGAATATTTCAGAGAAGGATGGCAGATTAGTCACATGGATAAGAGACTCGTCTCACAATTAAACTGAAGTATCGATCGAGATAAACGAAATTACGAGGAATATTATCACCCGCACAAATAAATGAAACACCTTTGTGAAGCGAAGAAACCAAATGGAAGAAACCTAGCTGACAAGGAGAATGCTGCTTGCTCAAGCGCAACGGCGAAGGATGGGGGACGAGGACGAGCGGCACACACCTTCTACATACGCCGCCAACGGGAAGTGCCCGTATCTCCGGCCGCGGAGAGGGAGCAGGAAGCAACCGGCGGCGATGGCGACGGGCGGTTTGGACTACACTGGCCGCCGCACGGGACGAGAAGGAAGAAGAAAGATCGTGCGCCATCAAAGGCTTCTCCAAGCTCCCTCTTATTGGGCTCGTTTTGGGTTGGGTCGAAATGGACTCTGTTGGGCTGGTCCGGCCCGGTTGTGTGGTCAGACCTGCGCCGGCCCTAAGAAGGCCGCCGTCGGAGGCGCTAGTGGCTCGCCGGCAGCGAGAGAATCGAATCTCCAGCTCCACGGCGTTTCTCGCGTGCTCCGCGACGGCGACGGCGAGATGAAGCTGAAGCAGCTGGAGGGCCTCCTGGGCGGCCTGACCCAGTTCTCCGACCCCAAGGTACAACCCTCCGCCACCTCCCCATTCGCCTCCAGCACGAGGTGGGAAATGAGACGAGGAACTTATGCGAATTTTGCCGCCGCCGGCGGTGGTTGTGGGTGCAGGTGGAGCTGGAGCAGTACGCGACGGGCCCCCACATCGCGTCCCGGATGCTCTACACGGTAGGATCCTTCTCCGATTCTGATGCCTTCGCGCTTTAGGCGGCCAAATCCTGGTCTCTGCTGTGATGTGAGTTGGAATTTGGACTCTCCGAGTGCGCGCCGCGCAGCCTTTGTTCCATGCCCAAACAAAGCAAGCTACTCCGGCGGTAGACTAGGGTCCATCCGTCCATGGTATGCTGGTGGAGGTTTTGGTGCTCTGCCGTAGAGAATTTTGAAGGATTCTATGATAGTTATTCGCGCTGTAAGCTACCACTTGCAGTACAGATTTTGGAATATTCGATTTTTCAGAGGGTTAAACCTATGCTTCTCAACCTTTGGGAATGTGTCACTCACTTGGCTATGTATCTCTAGGATGCTGAAATTCTATTGATTCTGGCGTGCTTCTTCCCTCTGGTTTATCTTTCTCATGCTGATTTTGTAAATCCATCAGGCCGAAAACAGCTTCGATGACATAGCTGGTAAAGTGGTAGCTGACTTTGGGTGTGGCTGCGGTACCCTGGCTGTCGCGAGTGCTCTGCTGGATGCTGAGTGAGTATGTTTAAGCTCATAATATTGTGGTGATTCTGTTCTGGAGTTCCTTTTCACAGTTATTTCTGATATCATCACAGACCTATATCCCCTTAACCGTCAGTTATTTCTTTTATACTGATATCATCAGAGATCTACACCCCTTAGCCGTGCAAACCTTTTCATTTTTGTAACTCCGGCTCCATCAATTGCACACTTACTTTAACACTCGTTGACAGGCATGTTACTGGTATTGATATTGACCTGCAGTCCCTTGAACTTGCTCAAGAAAATGCTGCTGATCTGGAGGTATGCTATTGCACTTAGTTTCTGCTTGCTTTTATCTGAAGCAGATAGACCTTCATATCGAGTCTGAAAATTCTGCATGATGTTGTTATAATTCTCTTTGTTTATCTAGCTTGATCAAATTGGTAATCAGCATATTCCTGTTGAACACCCTTGTGTAAGGTTGTACTCCAGCATGCTTAAATGAGCTATTTTTGCAACTCTTTAGTAGTGTGATCTGCTTGATCTATTATCTCAGTACCATGTGGCATAACTAATTGAGTGCATAATACAGTTGATCAAAGGATGGCAACTGGCAAGTGCTGTTAGCTGAAAAATGCCTTAGTTCCTAGGGACAAGGATATGTGCCTTAGCATATACCAAATGCAAATCTTCTTTCTTGGGGCGACAAGAATGTAATTCTGGAGTGGACCAAACTGTTGGATACACTTGTAGAAATCATACACCCTGTGATGGAAGTGTTGGTCATCTAAATATAGTATCTATTTGTGAGATAGGTGCACTACCTCCCATCTGGAACTCCAATACCGGTTAAGAAACACACCCCTCAACTCTCAGAACCTTTCACTTCAGTTCCCTTGCATTTAGTACTCCATGGATGTGCTATGCTATCCTGTCATATCTCTATGTTTGCTGCCTTTTGTCTGCATAGGGATAATGGCTCCTATGTTTGCTGTCATCTAGTTCTCTTGCATTTAGTACTCCTGCATTGAGTTCTCCCGGCATTATTGGTCCTATGTTGTTTTGCTTGCATAGCTTTTACCCTTTTGGTAGTAGTGATCAAATTTGCATGGTCAAGTATATATTGGTGAGGTTTTGTTGAAAGTAGTATCTAGTATGTGAGAAAATTGACACAGTAATTGATATTTCTAGATCTACGATATTTTAACGTGGGAATGACATGTTTCTTTTCATTAAATGTCTGGTTATGCAGCTGGATATCGACTTAATTCAGTGTGACATAAAGAACTTAAATTTAAAAGGTATGTTTCTGAAGTGGTAACATATTTTGTGTAGGTTCAGTGAAACTTCAGTATTCTTTTGGGTATCGTACGCTGTCTTCTATCTTTATGGAAGCTCTTTCCAAAATTGTTATCCTTATCTGCCCTTTTCATATGGAGTAGTGTCTAGAAAATTGTTTTACAACCAATTTAGTATCCTAGCTGAACATGCTCTACAAGCTGGGTGGGTTAATTCCCACTCTCCCGTAATATCATGTAGCCTGCGCAGGTTAAAGGAAGTACGTGAAATAGAATCACGTCTAACAAATGAAACAGTTTCAAAATGTGGTTCTTGAAATGAATCATGTTTGTACTTAAGTATAAATGTTTTCAACATTTGAAAAGCGTCCATAACCTTTTGGGTGCTTAATAAGAGATATGGTGCAGGCCTTCTTGTTGACACTGTTGTCATGAATCCTCCCTTTGGGACAAAAAGAAAAGGAGCTGACATGGAATTCCTTTCTATGGGCTTGAAGGTGGTCAAAGCAGTAGTTTGCTATACCAATTTATGAATAATGACATTAGTGTTGCAATTTTCTAATATCTATTACTATTCACAGGTTGCCTCTCAAGCTGTCTATTCTCTACACAAGACTTCCACGAGAGAAGTAGGTTTCTTTCCCCAGAGCTACAAATGTCGTTTAGCCAACCATGCTCTTTGATCTAATGTGATTCTGCTGTGTAAATCTTTAAGTCTCTTTTTCATAGAGAACATTGTACTGGCGAAAGGAATTAATCAACTCTATATGAACCTAGCAATTGCCGATATTTTTCTGTTTTCCGTTTTCTACATTGATGAATGTGGAATATGTTGATTGACTCCCCACTTCTGTTTTTGTGTTTGTGATCTTTAGTACATCAAGAAGGCAGCCTTGCGTAATTGCAATGCAATCAGTGCTGAGGTTCTGTGTGAGGTAATGTTATCTGAAATATTGGAATGTGATCTTTGCTAGCATCTCTTGTTTTCTCAAAATCGGGGTAAAGAACTCGTAGATTTTTCCATCCAAATCATGTCTTCTGTTCCGCACCTGATGTGATAATCCTTATTTTCTCTTTCTCTTGTCACAGCTGCGCTATGCTCTACCACAGACGTACAAGTTCCACAATAAGAAGGAGGTCGACATTTCTGTTGATCTGTGGCGCTTCGTCCCACGAGCTCGAGACGAAACAGCAAGCTAGCATGATGCGGCCACTCGAAGAGACGAGGACAATGACACTTCCTGAACCACCATCTGATGGCTGGACTAGCTAGACGCAGAAAAGGCACATCTGCGATTAGGACAGTCACCTGCCCTTGTAAACGGCAAACCCCTGTAGTTTAGCTAGTTTAGCCATGTCCTGAATAGTGATGGAACTTTAAAGAGTCAGCTTGCCAGGAATGGCGTTCTCTATGTACAATGCGCGGCACCTATCATTTTGATCTTGTTTTTTGTTGCGCTGGGTAGATAAAACAGCTGCCTTCGCATGAAATTCAGAGTTAAACCTGTGGCTGGGCATTACCATGGCGGCTGCGAGCTGCAATAGCAGCCGAAGCTCCAGTACTCCACACCTTGCACACCATTATCATTGAGGCGAACACAGTAAAGACAGTAGTATATTCACAAGATTTGTCCCGCTACCTACATGTCTGTTTTCAATGAAGAGGCATAGACAAGTGTTGACTGAAATTTCGCTTTGCATGCAATTCACAGTAACACAGTTTCGCTGCACCCACTAATGGCCTTGCCCAATGTCCAGTATGTAGAGAAGAAGCCTCTGGCTGTATTGCTCGATGAGAAGAAGCCTCTGGCCGAGGAAATGAAATTACTTGATATTAGCTTGGTATTAATATATTGTCATTTATTAAAAGTTGTGAGACAGATGACTAAGAAACGGATGAACACTTCGTGGTGTCTCTCTCAGCTGGTAAATAAATCATAAAAACGAAGAAACACACAACTTGATGCCTCGTTATCAACTGTGATACTTCATTTGTTAGTGCGTCCTGATCGGTGCGTAATCCATCTATACTTCTTATAAGGCAAAACCCTACTAACTTGCATTAATTATTTTCTATCTCAACATGCAAGCTATCCACATCATCCATTTTCTTAACCAATCAATTGTCCATGTCATCTCCACTAATACTTATTAATCGCACATCATCTATTCCTTAAGCCACATCATCCACTATTTGAGCCATCATTTATCCATGTCATCAAACATTTATTAATGATTTTCTATCCATCCATGAAAACTATTCGCATTATAAATTATTTTATCCATACAATACCTCATCAATTTTAGTTGTTAAATATACAAAGATTCTACATTGCTTAAATCTAGACTCTCGGTTATGGTGCCCAATCGATTCCTGAATATTCTCGAGAAATTTTCCCGTTGCATGTGTCATATGTCCTTTTGTTTATATTACAATTTTTATAACAAGTTCCCGCTGCAACGCGTGGGGTATCTTTCTAGTTTACAGTATGAAATGCCCTTTTTCTTCCATGCTTACCTCCCCTACTATTTATGTGATCAATCAATAAAGGCGGCTTAGCAGCCGGATCCCAGGAGCCAGTCGCCAGATGACCGTCCAGTCCCACTCTCACTACATCACCTTCCTATTAGTATAACTCTTTACATCATCACACTCATCTATAAATGGATATGCTGCCTCGTGATAAGTCTACTATCCCACTCATCTTCTGCAGCACACTCAAGCTAGCTAGCAGCTGCGGCCATTAATCGGAGCTCAAAGTAAGAAAAGCTAGTGCAACAATGGAGCCCATCCCTCTCTTGACGCCACACAAGATGGGCCAGCTCGACCTCTCCCACAGGTAATTTCAGTCCATCTTTTCACACACTCGTGTTATAATTCAGTTCTGGTCGACACGTACGATACGACGGTGATCATGCATGGCGAAGGGTCGTGCTGTCCCCACTCACCCGCCAGCGCTCCTACGGCAACGTCCCGCAGCCGCACGCGGCCGTGTACTACGCGCAGCGGGCAACCGCCGGCGGCTTCCTGATCACGGAGGCGACGGGCGTGTCGGACACGGCGCAGGGGTACCGCGACACCCCGGGGATCTGGACGCCGGAGCACGTCGAGGCGTGGAAGCCCATCGTCGCCGCCGTCCACGCAAAGGGTGCTGTGATCTTCTGCCAGATTTGGCACTGCGGCCGCGTGTCCAGCTACGAGCTCCAGCCCGGCGGGAAGGCGCCGGTGTCCAGCACGGAGAAGGGGGTGGGCCCCCAAATGAGCTTCGACGGGAGGCTCGAGGAGTTCTCGCCGCCGAGGAGGCTCACGGTGGAGGAGATTCCCGGGATCGTCGATGACTTCAGGAAGGCCGCCAGGAACGCCATCGACGCCGGTACGTACTACTAGCTTTCAGTCAAACATCATGAAGGAAGTGTACTACGGAGTACTAGCTTTCAGTCAAACATCTCTTTCTTGAACAACTTCATTTTGCGATAAAGCATTAGTTAATTTTTCAGTTGAATTGTTTACCGTTAGAACCAATGAACCATCATGAAGAATAGTTTCAAAATATATTATTCTTACGATTATTTCCTAGTAACACGGTCAAAGCATGGCCTCACAGACTATGTCCATGTCTAAAATGGTTATGTATTCTCGAGCATGATAAAGTAATTCATTTGCTGACCGTGCATCAATGCATAGTCTTCTTACTCTGACGTCAATCGTGTGGGCAGGTTTCGATGGCGTGGAGATTCACGGCGCCAACGGGTACATCATCGAGCAGTTCCTTAAGGACAACACCAACGACCGCACTGACGAGTACGGAGGCAGCCTCGAGAACCGGTGCCGCTTTGCTCTCGAGGTGGTCGACGCCATCGTGAAGGAGATCGGCGGCCACCGTGTCGGCATCCGCCTCTCCCCCTTCACCAACTACATGGAGTGCCACGACTCGGACCCCCACTCCCTCGCGCTCCACATCTCCACCAAGCTCAACGACCACGGCATCCTCTCTACGTCCACATGACCGAGCCGAGGCTGGCCATGGTGGAGGGACGCCGTGTGGTGCCGAAGCGGCTGTTGCCATATAGGGAGGCGTTCAAGGGGTCCTTCATCGCCAATGGTGGGTACGAATTTGCGGAAGGGAACAAGGTGGTCACGGAAGGGTATGCCGACCTGGTGTCCTTTGGGCGTCTGTTCCTCGCTTATCCGGACCTGCCGAAGAGGTTCGAGGTTGGCGCGGAGCTAAACAACTATGACAGGATGACATTCAACACATCCGACCCTGTTGTCGGCTACACCGACTACCCTTTCCTCGAATAATCATCGATGCAGCTTCTTTCTTCAATGACACGGTCACCTGTATTGTGTGTGAATAATTAAATGGACGTGAGCTTTGTATTTCATCCACTAATAAACAATGTATGATCGCTACTTCAAATAGTTAAACTGCTGTCATTGTTACATTAGGGGTCCTGTTGGACTTGCTCTTGCTGGTAGCTTGTAGCTGCATTTCTTTTAGGGAGGATGAGCTAATTAACCAAAGCAATGGTTATTATCCGGTACATAACATAGGTCCGTCGTCAAACGGATATGCTATATCCACATCGTTTAACTGCACGAATATGCTCAAGATTTCTCATCTGATGATCAGAATGCTTGGAGTGAAGTTTCACACTGCAACAAATCACATTATATATATGCAACCTTGTTTTACTCCTCTTTATTATTCATCAAGTTTGTCATCGCCTAGTCTGTATTACAAGTTTTTCAAAGAAGGGTTTCGCAAAAATGTTGTGCTAAAATCCGTGCGCGCGTATTGGAAATTATTGGAAGTTGTATTATTTGGATGTTAAAAGCTTTTGGAAAACAGGGGAAAAAAAAAAGCAGAAAATGTAAAAGGAAATGAAAAAAAAAGAGTAAAAAAAAAACCCCGAGCCACCGGGCCAGCAACCAGGCCGGCCCAGCTACTGGTCCACGGCCCAGCCCAGCGCTGGCGCGACGTCACGGTGACGTCATCGGGAGGCCGAGCTGCCGCGGCGGCGCAGCGGTTGACGCCGTCGATCCACGGCGATCCGGGACGCGGTGGTGGTCGCATCGGGTCCGCCTGGTTGCGGGGCGCCCGTACGTGGCGGCGCCGCCGTCCCTGGGTCGCCGGAGAGGCGCCGGCGGCGGGTAAACGCGGCGGAGGTTGCCGAGCGCGGCGGCGCTGTTTCCGTCGCGTCCGAGGCGTCCCCGGAGCCGATCTCCGGCGAGGAGGCGAAGGAGGCGGCGGCGGAGGTCGTGGGGTGGTCGGATGTGTGCGGGGAGGCGTGTGGCGGCGGAGAGCCGCGGCGGCGGCGGCGGCGAGGTTCGGCCGTGCGGGAGAGAGAGGGGGAGAGTTTTTTTTTCATTTAGATCCCTGGTTTTTTTACGCGAAGAACCCCGAAGTATTCGTTAATTACAGTTAGGTTCTCCCACCGCGGAACTGTTACCCTGTAGCGGGGAGCAGTGACTCGGTGCGTCTCGGCCGCTGATCGGCTGGATCGAACGGCCGCCGAAAAAAGGGTGACGTGGCCGCTGCTGGGAAGCAAATTTCGTGCGGCCTTAATATATAGTATAGTACTACTTCAAATAGTTAAACTTCTGTCATTGTTACATTAGGGGTCCTGTTGGACTTGCTCTTGCTGGTAGCTTGTAGCTGCATTTCTTTTAGGGAGGATGAGCTAATTAACCAAAGCAATGGTTATTATCCGGTACATAACATAGGTCCGTCGTCAAACGGATATGCTATATCCACATCGTTTAACTGCACGAATATGCTCAAGATTTCTCATCTAATGATCAGAATGCTTGGAGTGAAGTTTCACACTGCAACAAATCACATTATATATATGCAACCTTGTTTTACTCCTCTTTATTATTCATCAAGTTTGTCATCGCCTAGTCTGTATTACAAGTTTTTCAAAAGAAGGGTTTCGCAAAAATGTTGTGCTAAAATCCGTGCGCGCGTATTGGAAATTATTGGAAGTTGTATTATTTGGATGTTAAAAGCTTTTGGAAAACAGGGGGAAAAAAAAAGCAGAAAATGTAAAAGGAAATGAAAAAAAAAGAGTAAAAAAAAAAAACCCCGAGCCACCGGGCCAGCAACCAGGCCGGCCCAGCTACTGGTCCACGGCCCAGCCCAGCGCTGGCGCGACGTCACGGTGACGTCATCGGGAGGCCGAGCTGCCGCGGCGGCGCAGCGGTTGACGCCGTCGATCCACGGCGATCCGGGACGCGGTGGTGGTCGCATCGGGTCCGCCTGGTTGCGGGGCGCCCGTACGTGGCGGCGCCGCCGTCCCTGGGTCGCCGGAGAGGCGCCGGCGGCGGGTAAACACGGCGGAGGTTGCCGAGCGCGGCGGCGCTGTTTCCGTCGCGTCCGAGGCGTCCCCGGAGCCGATCTCCGGCGAGGAGGCGAAGGAGGCGACGGCAGAGGTCGTGGGGTGGTCGGATGTATGCGGGGAGGCGTGTGGCGGCGGAGAGCCGCGGCGGCGGCGGCGGCGAGGTTCGGCCGTGCGGGAGAGAGAGGGGGAGAGTTTTTTTTTCATTTAGATCCCTGGTTTTTTTACGCGAAGAACCCCGAAGTATTCGTTAATTACAGTTAGGTCCTCCCACCGCGGAACTGTTACCCTGTAGCGGGGAGCAGTGACTCGGTGCGTCTCGGCCGCTGATCGGCTGGATCAGACGGCCGCTGAAAAAAGGGTGACGTGGCCGCTGCTGGGAAGCAAATTTCGTGCGGCCTTAATATATAGTATAATAATGCAGCCCTCGTCAATGGCCCTGTTTATTGTTCGATCAGGAGGGCGTCAATGTTGCGCTTGCCATCTGGCCCTTTGCTGTACCAGGATGAGACATAGTCACCATAGATCACATCCCTGTACTTCTGTGGATGGTCTTTGCTCACAAGCTGAGGTGCGGTACATATTTTCTGAGATTTAGGTGGGTCATAGAATGTCGCTACCGACAAGCGGGCATGCTCGGCATTGACTATAGCTCGATGCACAGCACTCTTGTATCTTCCATTGGTTATGATCTGAAGAATGAAGAATGTTAAAAAACATGAGCAACATATGAAGGACCCATATAGCAAGAATGCAGGCTGAGATTTTTAGCTCATCAATCTATTGAAAAGATAACAAAATGTGCATACAGAAGCAGTGTGGCCACATGATGAAATTCACGCTAATTTACCAAAACAGTGGACATGAAGCAGTGTGGCCACATGTTTCGATTTCCAAGGTGAAGACAGTGGCAGACAATGTTATGGCGGCTAAGGTCTCAGGACTAGTAATGGTGGAGCGAGTCTTTGAGGTGATAAGGACTGTGCTTGGTGATTCTTGACCTGTAGCAGCAGCATCGGGCGGCATCACAGGAGGAGTATGGAGTCTTATCTTTCAGGGTGAAAATACAAGGTCTGGCCTTAATTGGTTGCGCTTGGCAATGGACTTGTTGAAGGCATTGTTTTGAGAGTGCGGACTTTGTCCAGGGTGAAAACCTAAGATTTATGATCGGGCGGCGACGGCGCTTGGGCACTGTTTCCTTCCTGGAGGCGTTGCTTTTGGAGAATTTGGACTCTGGGTGTTGTTTTGGTGTTTGTGTTGCAGCTACAAGGTTTTGATCACTATAGCGGGATCTTTTGTTTTTTCTTATTCTTTTTGTTCTAGGGCTGTGTGCATCCGTAATGTCAGCTAGGACATTTCGCTGTTGCAGAGGCTAGGTGTAATTGGTATCTCCGGGATATTAATATATTCCATTTGTTGAAAAAAAATGTAGCATCAGAAATGAAAGCTAAGTAAATTGGGATCGCTTAGGGCAACTAAATACAAGAAAGAATGTTGTATCATGAATCATGATTCTGAATCTGTACATTATGTGCTGGTAAGCCAACAATCATAGTGATATGTGCAATGAAGTTTACTGACAACCTGTTTCTGCTAGTTTACTAAATTTTGGCTAATGATATCAAGCAGCGCATCATTAAACCAGTAGGCTTCAATCCTACCAGTATTCTCAAGTCTATCGATTTTCATCGCATTCATACAAAGACAAAATAGATCTGTAAAGCAATTGTAAAATAAACAAGACGATTGAATTGAAGTCATTCAGAATAGAACACGATATTATAATCATATATGTCATTTTCTTAAGGAAATAATCATATAAGTCTAGATATAGATCTTAGAAGGCATAAAACAAGTAACAAATACATAAAGCATGTGAAGGTAGTTTACCTCTGTCTGGTCAGACAAAATTACAAGGATTGCATTGGGCAAAGGAGGCACAGGTATCCACATCCCATCCTTCAATACCTCGAGCCCACCCACATCATCTTGTATTAGAAGTGTTATTGCGCCAAAGTCAGAATGAGATTGCAAACCGAGAGCAAGATCTGGTTGCGGACAAGGGGAATAGTAGCTAATGGTGATGTTCTGATAAGCTTCTCCCACCGCCTCTTGTAGATAAGGGGATGGCAGATTCAGACTTTCGGAGATGATGCACAGCAACCTTTCGGCCAGGAATTTCATGCTGTTGCTATATTTCACAACAGTATCCCTGTACACATTGCAGATATATCAGGTTCTTTGTTCTAGCAAGATAGGTTATGTGATAGGCTGGGGAAATGGACTGATAGAATAAGTTGTATAATAAATTCAGTTTGCGCTACAATGATGACAAGCCACAGTTGAATATGGAAAATAAAAGAGCATTTGTAGTTAATTAAGAATGTCGCATTGAATTGTTCATTTCTTGATAGTAAGGTTGCTTCAACCTGAACATTAATCTACAGTATGTCATGTGTTTTCTTGCCCACTCTTTACTAATCCCTGCATCTAAATGTATAATTCTTGGAGTTCTTATAAACTGGTCAAAGCATTCCCCAAATTCTTGAAACTCATCCAGGCAACGAGTCGATGCTAAAAATGGGGAATATTTCGCTGTTGGGCAACCCACCTGTATCCGGGGACGAAGTCGGGCCACCGAGCGGGGTCGCGGCGGGACTCGGGGAGGGTGTGGTGGTCGAAGTAGTCGCGCCAGTCGAGCACGGAGTCGTCGTTGGCGAGCATGCGGCTGCCGTACCCCTCGGCGGCGGCGCCCCTGGCCGGGTCGCATCCGAACCGGAGCTTCTCCGCCATGGGCGCGCGGAAGAAGGCGAGCCCCGCGCCCCGCATCGCGTCGAGCAGCCCCGGCGTCACGCCGTGGTTGACGACGTGGAAGGCGCCCCACTCGGCGCACGCGCGGCGGACGGCGTCGGTTGTTGTGGCGGCGGCGGACGAAAGGTCCACGACG
Organism: Poa pratensis; assembly: GCA_947311845.1. Taxonomy (NCBI): domain Eukaryota; kingdom Viridiplantae; phylum Streptophyta; class Magnoliopsida; order Poales; family Poaceae; genus Poa; species Poa pratensis. Next base: position 15,574,903 of record CAMZMU010000069.1, read on the forward strand.
GGGATGGAGAGGGACGCGGCCGGGGGCCGGTGCGAGGGGTCCGCGCGGAGGTCGGGCGGCTGGATGTACTGCGCCGGTAGGTGGGGCACGCCGGCGTCGGCGAGCGCCTGGACGCGTGGCGCGGCGGCGGTCTCCATTGGAGGTGAGTTGAGCCGAGCAACTACGCGGTGACGTGGTGGTGACTGCTACTGGTAGGGACGAACAGACAAATTTAATGTACTGACTACTGAGCTTGAGCATCTCTATTTTTTTTTTGACATGGAACACAAGTATCTTTAGACTTTACTACTTATAAAAGAGAGAACATTTTCTTTCCTATGTGCACCAAAGTTATTATACCCAGAACAACCAGCACCATTGGATCGTCCCCACTTACGCAAATCTGAGAGTAATTAACGCATCGATGACTTGTTAGATTGGCCCGACGGTTCAGATCCATCCTGTCGACCCGGCAGAAACTGCCGACTTTGAAGCGCTACGTGTACCGTGCACACCGTTTGGATAGATTGGGAAACCGATTTTCTCGCGCAATCTTCGCCATCGGCAGTTTCTCGACCCCGCAACAATTCCTCAGCCCATCACGCTCCATGCGGTTACGACGCCACCTCCTCTCCTTCCAATGTTTCATCCCCTCCACCAGGCGGCCGGGAGGACGGCGAAGACCTTGGCGACTCGGGGGCTGGATCACGAGAGCGTGGCGGTTCTGCGCCAAGACCCAACTTGCCGACGCAGTTCTATCAATCGCCGTTCGCCACCGCTTCGTGACGTCGTCCAGTGCTGCGAGCGGATCGGTGACCTCGAGGCCGGCCGCGCCACGCTCGGCAGCGGTCAGGCTCAGCGTGGCGGGCTCTACTCGGGCAACTAGCTCATCGCGTTCTACGTCAGGCTTGGCATGGTGTACGACGCCAAGAGTGTTCGACGGAATTCCAGCCACGTTCTCGGCGCGTCCCCACTCCCCTCTCCACCGAGGCCCACGCACCTGCAGCGGGCGGCGAAGAGGACCAACCGCAGCAGTTGGCGGACTGCCGCGGAGAGGCATCACGAGGATAACGGAGCTCACTTCCCTCTCGCCCCCATCCTCCGCCCTCTCCAATTGCTCCAGGTGCAGGGAGGCGGGGCCTCACTCTCCTTCTCCGACGAGCATGGCTGGCTGAGTCGTCCGCTTAGCCACGCTCGACGGCCATAGGAACGGGACCGTGCGTCGTTGTTGGGCAGGCAATGAGCAAGGTTGTCTGATGAGGAGGGTCTCGGCGGCGGGGGCAGGATGTTTCCTGAAGCTTCCTCTTGCTGATTTCTTCCGCGCCCAACCTCGCGTCGAGGAGCTCTGCAGGCGCTGCTCCTCGCCCATGGAAGAATGACGGAATTGTACCTCGAGATAATGTCATGGAAAAGGTTGTGTAGAGCGCCGCATGTCCAGCCCGTTGACAACATGGTAATGCTCACGAAGGTGAGCATACCGATGCAGGTGAGTCTAAACCTGCACAGGAGGAATGAGATTGCTGCTGATTGCGCTGCCCCTGGCTCTTGTTTTTCTGCACAGCTGCTGAGCTGCGTATGATTCCCATGTGCTGGAGGCTACCATGTGTTGCACTTGCCTAGAACTGTCACCAATCTGGACATGATCTCCTACAGTGGGCATGCTTATCACCTGCAATGTGTTTTTCTGTTGCTCTGTTTGACATTGAGACACCAAAGGCTGGCCAACAAAGCTTCTGCTCTATTTCATTAGTACATTTTAGACTTTTTTTCAGTTTCGTTGTGAGACAGGAACACGAAGATTGGTTTGAAGATGTAGATATAGGTCAAGCAGCTGCCTCCACCTTGTTATATCTCTATATGATCAGTGTACAAGGCTTTGGTTAACCTGCTGCTATTCCGAACCAGTGAGGATTTGAGATCGTAAGTCTTAACTCAGATGGAGATAAAGGTTCTCAGGTAAATGATCGATATCAGTCCATTCCTCAGGGGTAGTTTGGCGGTGAAGTATTTCTAAAACCAAAGTATTCGAAAACTGTAGTATTTCTTTGTCTGGCAAGTAAATACTTCAGTTTGGGAAAAAGAGGTCCGAACCTCCTTTTTATATACTTCAAGACCAGTGCAGTTTTCGTCAATAGTGAAGTATAAAAAACTGCAGTTTTTCTTAAGCCAAACACCTCAAAGTATTGAAAACCATGGTATTTTCAGAAACCACAGTATTCTTAGAATACTTTGAAAAAACTTTGCTCCCAAACGGAGCCTCAACCTTTTTGCAAGGAAATTAAGTCGTGTTTTTATTTGTCTATCTATGCAAGATGTTTGGACGCCTAGACCAAACAAGACATGTGCCTACAAAACTAAACGTGCACATGTTCGGTCTGTTTTGGAGATTAAATTTTAGATTTGGAGGTTTTAAAAATGCATATACATAATATAGCCCGAGATTCTTTTAAAATGTCGAGATTTTTGGCACAGGAAAAATGTCACATTTATCTCCTGCTATCGATACTATTTTTGACCCTGTTCACAAATTATGTAATGGCAACTGTTTTGCATCCCAATAACTCATGTTTAGACAAAATCAAAAATTATATTATGCCACAATGTGCAAGGAGTAACTGTTTTGCAACTCGCTAGCACATGTTTGGAGTTTCTCAAGGTTGCATTATTTATGTTCCAGTAAAATTATCATATACCCTATTTAAATCGCTTTGAAATCTGATATATTATATGAACAAAAGCCATGAACATATCATTCATGGATTTTTCTGTCCGCGAGATCCGAAAAGCATAGTTTTCCTAATAGATTTTTCAAAACGGAGGGAACTGATTAGGATATCTGTAGGTCAGGTCTGACGTACTTATAGTAGACTCAGTTGTGTTCTAATTGTTCTTTTTATTTGTATTTTCGAAAAATCTTCTGGCTACCTTGTGGTTTCAATGAAAATATAGTTTCTTCGCAAGTTTCGGTGGCCAGTCACGTTGAGCTCGACGAAATTAGTTCTTTTAAGCTTTAAATTACATCCCTTCACTTGTGCGGTTCAATGACAAGTGTCATATGTGGTGACGAAGCTTATCGTGTCAAGATTGACCATGTTTGACCATGGCCATCGTCGGGGATGGTGAGAAGTATGATAAGAGGCAATGCCATGAGTAGGGTGCAATGTTGAAATAGAGGAGGTGCTTACTGGAGAAGGTGTGTAATGTTTTTCTTCTCCGGTTGCAACACACAGTATGTTTGCTAAAACATATACTCTCTACTGTGTATGTAAAAACTAAAACATGTCATTCAACTGAACCATAAGTTTATGTGTCTTGTCGAGACGTGCGTGCACGTGTCAAGCTACTCGTTCCATTAAGAGTTTAAGACACGGCATAAACGCTTGTCGTCCATAGAGTATGTATTCATAAACAAATTAATGTATTCGGCCGTTTTTGTCCAAATGCAGCCCATATAACGGTTCGGCCATTAAAATATTTTAAGATGGCCGTAGATGGGATTAATGCAATGTAGAAAGTTTTTACTGAATATCCGCACTTTCTTGTAGACTGTAGTACTGAATTAAAAAGAATCAATCTCCCACCAAGAGATGGAAGTTTTTCCTTTCCAACTACTAAGACTTTTTTGTAGATGATTATCGACATGTTTCCATTCGAGGACCAAGGAGGATACGTAACGACCGAAAAGCTAGGGTGGCAGTGTTGTCCATCAATGTTGCATAGATCAAAGATGAAGCTCGCTATTGGACTACAATCTTCACTAAACTGTAGATGAACTTCATTTTAAGAGAGTAAGCTTTATTAATTGTCATTTCATGATTCTTGCGGTTGGCTATGCTGGCATCGGCTTGTTGCTTTTCTGGTTGTTAGTACTATGTAATAGCTTGTAAACTCTCACCCCTTAGTCAATGGAAAATGAGAACATATTTTCTCGTTTAAAACAAACGGAACCAGAAAACTGTATCCGCGTAATCGCATGATCTTACTCAGAAAAGTTAGCCGTAATCATAACCTTGTTACTCATTGTTTAATAATTTTCTTTGGACCATATTTTAGAGTGTGGTGTATAGTTTGTGCTTGTAGAACGTAAGCCTATCGCTGAGTATTAAAGTGATATTTTCTTAACAAAAGGAACATAAGCCTGCTCACCTAAGCGGTTAAGACCGGCACTCATGACTTGTTAAGTTTCTTCCAAGCAGTGCATTTGAGAGAAATTTGTAGAAAGACAAATGTGATACCTTTTTTTACCAGGATATTCCCCTTTCCATCATTTACTTAACGGAAATACAAAGTTCGACACTAAAAATAACCGCAAAGTAGAAAACAAGGACAAACGAGTTGACACACAAATAGGAAACCTGAGGCACGGACTCGGCATCGATAACACATTACGGGGCAAAAATCATTAGCATGCACTACCACGTAAACAAAAAGAAGAAACATACTAATGCAGACATCCAAAAGGAAAACGTACTAAGACCGGCACTCAATGTTGTTAAGTTTCTTTCAAACAGTGCATTTGGGAGAAATTGGTAGAAAGACTTTTTTACCAGGATATTCCCCTTTCCATCATTTACTTAACGGAATTACAAAGTTCGACACTAACAATGACTGCAAAGTAGGAAACAAGGACAAACAAGTTGACACACAAATATGAAACCCGAGGCACGAACTCAGCATTGATAACACTACGGGGCACAAATCATTAGCACTATCACGTAGACAAAAAGTTTTAAGAAACGTGCTAATGCAGACATCCAAAAGGACAACATTGAGAGCTTTTAAGGTAACACGACAGCATGGCCAAACTCAAAACATGAAACCTACTGTTGTCAAACATAAATAGTAGTCTATTTTCAACTTTGCAATGGGTGTAAGGCATTCACTGAATTTAGAGCCGACAAGAAATGGAATAGGAACATAATCAAAAGGGTTAAAAACAAATAAAGGGAACATTGAGAGCTTTTAAGGTAACACGACAGCATGGCCAAACTCAAAACATGAAACCTACTGTTGTCAAACATAAATAGTAGTCTATTTTCAACTTTGCAATGGGTGTAAGGCATTCACTGAATTTAGAGCCGACAAGAAATGGAATAGGAACAAAATCAAAAGGGTTAAAAACCAAAAAAGGGGGCGTTGCGAGAATCGAACTCGCGACCTCTCGCACCCAAAGCGAGAATCATACCACTAGACCAAACGCCCTCGAATATTTATGTTGCAGTAACGGTTTACTCATACTAAACTCCTCGTGACTAGAATAGCTTCAACTCGGTACTGAATTGTGAATACGTACAATGTTCTGGTCAAAGGTTGCCTTGGATTCGTGGGCTCTCTGGAAATAAGGAGTCTCATGAAAGTAGCTAAAGAGTCTTTGCTGATAATTCACCTGTAAGGTGATGATTGTGCTGAAGGCCTGAGCAGTTAGACAATTCGGCGATCCTCAGCATCAACCTAGTTTCTCGAAGCAGTTAGGCTTCAGTGCGTTTGAAATCCTGAATTGTTCAGTAAATATGTTTTAAGTAGTGTTATCAGACGTGAGAAAAAGTCTAGTTTCTCATAATTCATATGTATGTGTGCTGCGCCAGGTGATTCAGTGAATCATTTTCTTTCTGTGTGAGTGTACTGTTCAGACCAGACATGCATTTGGTTCATTGGTTGGATGGTGTCCCTGATGCTTTTCCTGCTATGATATGCAGATATGGGATTACAATGTGGTCAAGATGTGAGGGAAAAGGTTTCTGCATGCATACTAAGTTGACTATTTCAATACTTTTTTTTGAAACAAAACGGGCAATTTGCCTCATTTTATTAAAAAAGTAGGAGAGAATTGACCGGTTAAGGAAACCGGCCTAAAACCGTTACAAACACCCTCACAAGCCGTCATGGAACACGACCGCTTCGAGGGCACACTCAGCCACCCTGGCTACCCACACGAACAACACGCGCACCGCTAAAAACAAGGACAGACGTCGAGGTTGTCCACCGATGTCATCGTCATCACTCCTCCCCGAGCAAGCTTCAATACTTATGTCAGTTCGAAGATGTATGATACGAGTTGACATATGAGTATGATCCTTCTTGGTGGTTAACAGATCAAAACAGGGCCATGAGGGTTGCCATAAAAAATGTCTTGCCCGGTATAATCCACCGCTGGTGCAAATGGCACGTGTTGAAGAGAAGGCAAGGAGCGTTTAGGTCCTCTCCACGGCAAAAAGAAAGCGTTCAGAGCTGAGTTCCATATTCCATGACTCAGATATGCGTTCAGGTGCTCAACCACATGCTGACATCTGATGAGTTGTGAGATAGCTTAATCGTTGCTGACAGAGAAATACAACCTGAAGTCCTGAAGAGACCCGTTTATGACTCAGATATATGAGGTACGGCAAAAGTGGCCGAAGCCGTACTTTAAAGCAGTATTATGCACAAAGATAACTAGTACGCAGCAGTGAGAGTGCAAACATGATGCTTAAGAGCTATGTGCCATCCGATTGCCTGACGAACATATTTGTTAAGCAGTACACAAGGCTACAATTTGATCGCACGACAGACAAGAGCTATGAGGAAAAAGGGACTAAGATTGTCTGTCACCAACTGATTTATCTTTTGAGGCAGTTTGTAAATATAAATTTACTTACTGTGATATCACAGTTTTTGTGTCTGGCCAGAGGCCCAGAGCGGTTCTCCCTGTTAACCTGTCCATCGAGAAGCACACAGCCAAGATCTATATGAGTGCTATGCTTGAGCAATTTGGACAGAACGTGTACCAGGCTGGAGCATATAGATTGGAGGAAACTGAAAAGAGGAAATTGTACGTTGGGAAACACATGAATCCTTAGAAATGTCAGAACTCAGAAGGAGTAAATAAAAAAAAATCACCACAACTGAGGCAAAGTTGATAGACCCATAAAAAGTGCTCCAAAAGTGGTACTTTTTAGTTTTTCCTCAAGTGTTGCTACAGTTGCCCCAGAGTTGGTGTTTTTTGTTTTGCAAATTATACTCTGTAAGGAGTGTAGCATGGTGTTTTTCAAGGTGAAGATGATTAATGTTGGCGAGTTGTTCAAGTGCGTGTGCGACTTTTTTGAACACCCAAATACCAAAACATATATGTTTTTTATAAATAACTTTATTAAACTCATAAGTTAGAATCAAGCTGATACAATTCATAAGAGTTCACACCTGATTTCTTCATAAATAGGATGTATACAACCGCTAAAACAAAAGTAGAAGGGAAAAATGATGCATTACTAGTATGTGAGATACTTGTAGCAACGTCTAAGACGATGGAGGACCGATCCGTACACTACGCTGCCATTCACGCGAGATAACAATATCTAGCACCAACAGGTAAAGACGACTAAGACCACTACAAACGGAGTAAATGGATACACCAGTAAATGACCTTTCAAAAATCATATATGTTCAGTTGCTGGTGTCGATGGGAGCAGACAATTGCCTATCTCTGCAAACAATTGAGTAAACACGAGTTAGACTCATTTTAATCGATCTCAGGCAGGCTCAGGAGAGGAAACAATAATTAATTAATCGATCTTGTAAACAAGCGAAGAAGAAGAAGATAACACGTGCTCACTTGGTTGCTGGTAGACGACGTAACCGGCGCCGCTGAAGTTACATGCCACGCTGGACCTGTTGTGGCGCTGGAAGTAGTCGTTGAACGCATAGGACGCATGCGCCACCGCGGTGTTGGGTGTGTAGCATCGTCCGCCTTGCTGGATGGCGCTGCAGTTGGCACCACCATTGCCGCAAGCGAAGTTCAGCCCGGCCTGGAGGCTCTTATCCCCGACCGTGGAGTTGGCCACGCACCATCTGGTGTCGTCGTTGCAGCCGTGGAAGTCGACGTCGAACACGGGCTTCTCGTTCGGGTAGAAGAGGCCGAAGTTGCGCTCCTCCTCTTGGTTTGGGCCCTTCTTCAGGTTCTCGTTGAAAAGGTCGAAGATGTACACGTTGATGTCGGTGTCCGGGCGGTACGGTGTGCCGCGGTTGCAGGTGGTCGTCTCGCCGTCGACCACTCTGTTGATGAGATTGCCGATGTACGCCTTGGAGTTTTCCACAGTCGCCACCGCACTTGAGTCGTCGTTCTCCGCGGCCTTGTGAGTCCCACCACGTCTTGGGTGCGGGACATTTGTCTCCCCGACCATTACCTTGCCCGGAGGCCTGTTTCGGAGCAGCTTCCTCCCCCCAGTGCCCCACACGCCGGAGCCGGACGACGGCAACTTGTCCATGGCATAATACACGGCGTCAAGCTGGGCGTCGAAGAGGCTGTAGTACATGAGGTTGCTCCCTTGGTCATGTACACCATTGTTGGGGCGGAACAGCAGGTAGTCTAGGCTGATATTCCCTGCATTAGCGATGTACGCAAGGTAGGGGAAGAGGTTCACCGTGAGGTACGAACCGGTTTGATCCAGAAAGTCAAGCATGGGACTCATCACCGACTCTGCAAGGTCCTCCCGGAACACGCTCGCCGACGGCGGGAACGTATTATTGAAGGCATCGAACGCGACCGGCGTGGTGACCTTCACGGCGTCAGCCAAGCCCACCCGGTCCAGCGCCTTGTACAAGTTCTTCATGGCCGGGACGAGCTTCGGGGTGAGCTGGCTCGCCGACTTGAACACCTCGTTCCCGACGCACACGGCCTCGATGAGCGTGGCCGGGTAGTAGGCCTGTACGTTCTGCCGCACCCATTGCTCCACGTACTTTGGATCCGCGGCCGCCGCCGCGATACACTCGTTCGGCAGCGTCATCGCCACCTTAATGCCGGTGTTGGCCAGCGCTGTCATCATCGTTCGGTTCGTGTCGTACACCCTCACCTTCGTAATGCCCTTCTTCATCATCAGCTGTGCGCCACGGGTTGGCGTCGGCAGGTTGTTCCCCTCCGTCCCATAGCACACGCCCACCTCGCCCGACTCTGCCAATCAGGAAAGATACATTGTCAGGAGTACAGATTAGAATGATCCACCTGACCTGAAGAAGCAGCCTTGCCTAGCTTTCTTTACATGTTACCTGCTGCATGTGACAGGAACAGCATCCCCAGGAGGACGACTAGGAGGCGAGTCGTCATCAGGCAATACACAGTACGTACAATGCAGTGAAGAAGAAGGGGCATGCAAGAAGATGAGTTGGGGACGACCACAGGGCCGGAGTGGAATTTATAGCCGCGTGCCAGCAATTCTTTTGGGCGCCTATACTTTTTTTTTTGAGCAACGGCGCCTATACTTTTTCCCGTGGGCACATCAACTTGTTGCCCAACCTATGCCGACACAGGGGCTTGTCACGGTAGTCACCATCGGTGAAGCCGGGGCGAAGACGACGGCGGGGCTTGTCATCACTAGGTGGAACTCCCATCTCCCATCAGCGGCGGCTATACCGGATTGAATCTCGGATGCAGAAATCTAGGGGTAGATTGCAATTCTACAACCGGTTTTCAGAAATCCTGTAAGAGCATCTCTAGCAGACCCCTTATCTCGCGGGACTGTATTGAGCATTAATAGTTCATTTTTGCAGCGTTAAGAGACTTGAAATGCGCAGTGCAGAACATACACACTAAATAAAACTGTAAATTTGAAAACTTTGCACTCGCGGGAACAAACATAACATGATCATCAAGTTCATTATCATTCGCGGCAAAAGAAACTAGTAAGTTGAACTAATGGATTCATAATGCGTCGCCACTCCTAACTCTAATTACTAAATTGGCTCTGACCTCCCGTCGGGTGCGGCGGCGATGAAGCGGCGGAGCTCACTCGTCATCGGAGGCGAGATCGTTGTCCTGCGCCTCGGCTACGTGGCGCCACTCGTCCGCCTTCTCCTGCACCGCGCGCTCGCTGGCGACCCCCTGTTCTACGAGGAGGCCGGGTGTCGATGTCCTCATCGATCTCGGTGGCTGCGCTTCCTCTCGTCTTCCTCCTCCAGTTGGGTGCGCGCACAGAGCATGTCGGTGGTGGCATCGATGGAGGAGTAGTAGACGAAATCCTCGGGCCCGATGGAGGAGGCGCACGCAGCCGGGTTGTAGCCCTCGATCAGGAGCTCCTCCTTCGCCTCCCTCTTCGGTGTGCCCATTCCCGCGCCAGAGGAGCTCCCCGCCTCGAACCGGTGCGCCGTGCATCGACGGTCGAACTCCAGCACCGCGTAGTAGAGGAGGGCACGCGGCATCGTCCGGTTGTAGTTGGTGTATCGGTGTGCACCGTTGGAGGCGACGATATTCCTCCGATCCTTGTCAGAGTTGTTGCCCTCATCACTCCGCCCCCAACTAAGGCACCACGGGCCACATGGCAGTGCGGCGGTGCCCGGTCTGTAGGCAGCAGGCAGCGGCGGAGCCAGGTTTGGGCCAGGCCCCAGGCCAAATGGCCGAACAGTGTCGAAAACGCTACAGTAGACGGCCAAACAGTGCTAACCGCTACAGTGCTCCAAAGGAATTCTGGGCCACGCCCCGGGCCATGGCCAGGACTGCCGGGCCTGGCTCCGCCCCTGGCAGCAGGGACAATTTTTGGTCGCCAGCGTCGAGTGCGGGTGGCTGATTTCGTGAGCGCCAGCTGAATGGTACGGGTCGTGGCCTATATGGAGCCCTCGTCACAGTAAAAAAAATGGGGTGGGGGTGGGGGGTGGTTCGATTGTCAGGGCACTGTAAAATGTTTACGGGCTGGGAAGGCCATACAGGATTTGGTCCCAAAAAGCCTCAGCATGTATAGACGCCGTGATTTCTCGCTATCGCGCATTTTAATGGGTCTGCTAGAGATTCTCTAGCACATTAATATTAAGGTACAGTGTGGTAATCCAGGTGAGCTACCCGAGATGAAATTTCCTTGTATGCTAGACCCTATATTCACAGCTTCTCCTTTTCTTAGATCTGGTGGAGTGGTTTCTCTCACAAACAGACATGTCAGCATTTTAGCATGCACGATTATCACTGGTGTCGGCCTGCAAATTGCCAATTCGAGTCGGCCTTGACAAAGGGTATCCAATTTCTTTTGGACCTTAGCAGCAAAGCTATCAAACTCCACCTAGTGATTGAAATATAATATAATCACTCTCACCATCGCATCTGGTACAAATCTAGCATTTTACTGAAGGAACAATGCGTACCTTCAACCAAATTGCCATCGTCCGTACGTATAACAGACACTCCACCTACAAATAGAAAACAATATGGATTCACGTGTGTTTGGATCTACTAGGGTAGTAGGTGGACACAGCTTCAGTGACTTTGAAGCTCAAAGTCATGACTGGACTTTGGAGACATCTCATCCGTCCAAAGTAAATCTAACGGATACAAATATATCTGTTTGACAAACTCAAAATTCAAAGTGCTCAAATTTTTTGAAACATTTCTAGTAATTCTTATATTTTGAATTATACATTATGAGATAGTATTGTAGAATTCGGGCATACGGTTTATGCATAAACCTCGTTTTAAGTTTCACACACAACTTTGAAGAAAACCGTATTTTAGAATTTCCGAACTCAACAAAATTTTCCCAGAATGTATAATGCAACAGATAAGAACAACTGTAATTTTTTCAAAATTTTCTGAGCACTTTAAATTTTTAGTTTGCCAAACAGATCTATTTGTATCTATTAGATTTGCTTTGGATGGCTGAGATGGCTTTAAAGTCCAACCGTGACTTTTAGCTTCAAAGTCACTGAAGCCGTGTCACCAGTAGGCTATGTGCTACTCGTTATGCAATTTATATCTCTCTCTCCTTCTCTGTCCTGTGAATTTCGTGTGTTTGTTTCTTGTACCAAGTCGGTGGAGATTTTGTGCTTCCGGGCACTAATGATTCCGGCCTTTTTAAAAATCGATAAAAATATGTACGAGTTACAAAAAAAAATCTGAAAAAAATCATGAATGTAGACATCTGTGTATTCTAGAAACGTGCCAAAAATCAACTTCAAATACTTTATAGTCTGAGCTACCCAAAAATGACAAAAGTGTGGATCTGAAAAAGCTTATTTTCAAATCTCTAAATTTACTAATTTTTTATTTTTGTGTAGCTCATAATACAGTGTATTTGAAGTTTATATATATTTTACACGTTTGTAGAATACACTATTGGCTACATTCAGGATTTTTTTCAGATATTTTGAAACACATAAATATTTTTTGATTTTTTAAAACACCTGGTGCCCTGGAGCAAAAACACTTTTCCGCAAGTAAATACACATCTTACGCGGAAAGTTATTCTGGCTACTGAGTTTCAGTGATTACACTTTTTTAAAAATTCAGAAAATATATTTAAAAGTTTTAATAAAATCTAAAAAACAATCCGCTTGTTTTCAATGATATATACTACAAGCATGCAAAATCATAATGAGGATTGTTTTGTATTATGGGCTACACAAAAATGAAAAAAGCTCAAAACTTGAAACTATGTATTGTTCAGTATACTCAGATATGCATATATGTCAATTTTGTGTAGCTCATAATGTAAAGTACTTTGCATTGGTATTTTGCACGCGTTTGTAGTATATATATTTGAGAATATGCACAATTTGTTTCAGTTTTTTGAAAATTTTAAATACTCCCTCCGATCCATATTAGTGGACATAGCTTTGTCTAAATTCATATGTATCTAGTTAAGTATTTAGACTAGATACATGTGTATCTAGACAAAGTTGTGCCCACTAATATGGATCGGAGGTAGTACATGTTTTGAATTTTTTTAAATAGTGAAATCACTAGAGAGCTCAGGAGCCATATCTCCACTCAATCTTACAAAATTACAAAATCGTGCAGGAATTCACCTTAGGTGAAATCTGGATCATATGTTTTTCCTACTCTTGGGTTTTCAGATTCCCACAATGCATATAGACCTTAAATGTTTATCGTTAATTAGTTGAATCCCTTAACTAATCATATATGCCAGAGGTGAACATTTTAATCTCCGATTAACGTGGTCTCAATCCAAATATCATGTTGACAAAAGTTTATACTTCATAGACAGACATCAGAAGACATGGTATAGTGGAATAAGGTAAAATGAGTACACTTGATCATTGTCTCCTCGTCTTGTTTCTATATGTGTGTCACATGTACCTGAGCTGAACGGGGAAGAGGACCACACACTGTTTTATCATTGTTCTTAACCACGTTGTCTTGATCAGCGGCGTAGTAAGATATAGTTCACCTTATTACTATTCCCAGTCTACCTTTCCGGGTCGATCCTCATCTTGCCGACTATACTGGTAGACACGTGTTGTCGTCGTACCTGCGAGCTCATCCGAGACAGACACGGACAGACCTCCCGTACCATTGTGTCGCCTAGCTTTATCGTTCCCAGGCCAAGAGGTCATGTTGCTGCCCACGGGTTCAAATCTCTGTCGGCTAAAAAACGACGCAGGAGGTCCCAACTTGTTGCAAACCTTGTTTCATTTTTATGTTTGACAGGCATGCACTGCGTTTTCTTGGTTACGCCAATTTTATACTCCCTCCGTCAAAAAATAAGTGTCTCAAGTTTGTTCAAAAGTGGATGTATCTAGACATGTATCAGTCACCGTGTTGGATATAACTGGCGAAACAAGCCAACAATGGTGTTGTCATAGGAAACTTCCAATCTACTCGTAAAATGATTTGCTGGAGTGGCGGATATAGAAATTTAAAAATTTACAGTAGGATATCCCACACCACAAAAATTGTTAGTGGAACAACGATGTCGGGAAATAGGTTCAAATGATAAGGACAGGACTAGGCTTCCCTCGGGGATCGGAGCGTGCGATCCTCCGGTCCGCAACCGTCCGATTCGAGTCTGTTTAGCCGTACGATTCCCTTCTCTTCCACGCGTTCTTCTCCCCTGCACATCCCAAAATCTGAAGCAAAAAAAATCCCCGCATGTAGCTCACGCATGGTGGTGGGTCGGAGCAGACCCGCTGGGTGCTCATCCCGCCCGAGAGCTGTGACCGCCTCCGCCGGCGAAGAAGCTCCTTGGAGTGGAGGCGCTGGCTTGCAGCAGAACGTCCCCCAACGCCCCACTCTCCCTCTCCGGCAGACGGCGCCCTCCGCCCCGCCCACATCTCCGGCAGCCGGCGTGCTCCGCCCATCCCCGTCTCCGGCAGCCCGCGCGGCCCGCCCTGCCCCCGGTTCCGGTAGAAGCCGGCGTGCTCCGCCCCGCTCCCTCTCCGGCGCCCTCCGCCCCGCCTACATCTCCGGCAGCCGGCGCCCTTCGCCCCGTCAGACAGCCGGCTGGGAGCATGAAGGTGGCGCCGACGGCCGTCTTTCAGCACGGAGGCGGCGCCGTGGGCCGGCTTGCAGCACTGCGACGGCACCGACAAGGCGACAACTGTTGACTTGCACCATTGCGACGACGGCGTTCTCCGTTTGCAGCTCTGGCAGTACACCTTTGCAGCTTTGGCGTTCGCCTCTTGCAGCCCCGACAGTGTAACCTTGGTAGTAAAGTTTTGCAGCTCCGGCGTTAAACCGTCGGCGAGCTTAACATTGGCTATAGCCGCTTGCAGCTGCGGTGGTAGATCTCTACAGCATTGTCGGCGCCCCTTTGTAGCTTCGACGCATGCCGCTTGTAGCTCCGGCGATGGGTGCTTGTGTAGCAGCAGTGGCAGCGAGGTTGTTTGCACGCAGTGGGACTGAAAAAGGATTGCTGCATGTTTGCAAAAATACTATTATAGCAAATGTCCAATTTCCTTTCAAAACCCCGCAGAGGATTCTATGAAGCAAAAACAGTTTAATTGTAATAACATTTTGTACTATTGTATCAAAATGTCCAATTTCCTCTCAAATACCACAAAATGATTCTACGGAGCAAAACGGTTCATTCGTAGCAAAAATTTTGTGCTACTCGTAGAGAGGTTCCATTTGTAGCATTTTTTTTGCTATTGTAGCAAATCCGGCGAGACCTCGCTGGAAACATTGGAGAACACCCCGACGCTAGCGTCGCCGATGCAGTAACTGCAACAACTTGGATGGTCCGTGGCGTCGCCGATGCAGTAACATCATGGTAGGCGCTTGCAACAACTTGGATGGTCCATGGTAGCATCTTCAACCGGCCTTGGTAGTATCCTCGTCCAACCATGGTAGCATCCTCGTCTCCTTGCAACACTCCATGGCAGCATGGTCGTCCGCGCACGGTAGCATCGTCGTCCGCGCACGGTAGCATCGTCAACCCCCCAAGGTAGCATCTCCATTCGCGCACAGTTGCATCGCCGCCGCCTAAGATAGCATCTCCATCCGCCCATGGGAGCATCGACTTCACTGGAGACTCTCGTCGGAGACCTTGTAGCAAAATCTTTATAGTATTTTAGCAAAATAACATAACTTTTGTAGCAAAAATTTCATGCTAAGGTAGCATCTTCGGCCCGTCGGTAGCATCGCCGGCTCGTCAGTAGCAACACCGCGAGACGTCGGTAGCATCCCGGTAGCAACGTCGGTTCGTCAGTAGCAACGACGCACGCCATCGGTAGCATCCCCACGTGTCGTCGGTAACAACACCGCGCGCCGGTAGTGTCGTCGGCTCATCGGTAGCAATGTTATGCGCTCGTCAGTAGCAATATCATGCGCCGTCGGTAGCATCGCCGACTCGTCAATAAGAACGTCGCGAGACGTCGGTAGCATCCGCTTGCAGCATCACCGCCGTCGCCGGTGATAGCAGCATCGTCACTGCCTCGCAGCACCTGACCTTTGTTGTGGTAGCACCGGAGAAACTTGCCGGAGATCTCATAGCAACAAAATATTTTGCTACAACCCCTTTCAAAATTTCCACCACACTGAAAAATTGCAACATCTCGTAAAGAAAAAGTTGCAGCATGTGAAAAAAGAAATTTGCTACAATAATTATGTGAACTTGCATTAAAAAGAGGAATGGTTTTGCTACAAATCTTTCAAAAATTTGCATCAGGTTAAAAAAATTACATCATCTAAGGGGACTATTGCTACAATCATTCTGTTGATTTGCGACAAATGAGAAATAAAATTGCTACAAACCTTACAAAAAGTTGCACCACATATAGCAAAAAAAATAAAAATTGCTACAATAAAAATTGCAGCAGAAGCACCACATATAGCAAAAATTGCACCACATATAGCCAATTGACACTACATATAGCAAAAATTGCAGCAAAAGCACCACGGCCGGATGCGAGCACTGCGGCGGCGCAGGGTCACGGTGGCGTCGGAGAGTAGAAGCGCGGCGGCAATGTCGAGGGCCAGGGACAGGGCTCGGGGATGGCGGGCTGGAGCAAGGCCGGGAGCGCCGCGCAGGGACGGCGGGGCGGCGTTGCTTCCCGCTGTCGTCGGCAATGCTACGAGCGGCCACCACCGGTGCTTCCAGCGGCCCACGCTGCTGTTTCCGGCCGCCGTCGCCGATGCTTCGAGCACCTAACGCCGGTGCTTCCAGCCAGCCAATCCAGCAACATCGTGGAGCCGAAGTGGACCGGCGCCTAGAGGAGACCCTCTGCCGTTGGGGCGGAGGACGAGTTTTAGGCGTGGGCCGGGCCGGCAGACGAGGTTGTCGAAGGTCGTGGAGTTGCACAGCTCGATCTCCATGAGGGTCAGGGCACTCGATCGACATCGCCCCGCTCGAATTTTGGGGCGCGGCGGAGGACGCTGAGGTGGCGGGCTGCGCTCGACCTTGGGGCGCTTGGCGAAGCGGGCGGGCGCCATGGCCGGTCGAGGCCGCTGTGGATCGAGGCCGTCCGCGAACGGCGTCGACGGGGAGCCCACGGGGCGCTACCGGCGTCAAGCGGAGGAAGCGGCCGAGGAGAGCCGTGCCACGGTGGGGCCACCGGGCGAGAGAGGAGCGGCGAAGGCGTCGGGCAGTGGCGGGCTCCGCAGCAGCGAGGTGGACCCTCACAGCAGCACGGCACTGACGTCGTCGTCATAGTCCTCCAAACACGCCGCCATGGCTGCCCGGCCGAAGAAAAGTAGGGAGGCACTAAAAGGCCAGGCCAGACATAGCCGCGCCGGGGCCCCTCGCAGCACACGCCGCCATGGATTTTCCCCGCCAGAGAGAAACGGAGAAGAACCGAGGTGGGGAGAGCGAGCAGTGGGCAGAGCAATCGGTGGAGATGAACGAGCGGTCAAGCACCAGATAAGGCAGTAGATATTTTGTTGACCCGGTGGACTGGTGGGGCCAAGGTAATCAACACCCGCACGATTCGTGCCCATCCAACGGTTGCGCATCCGGAGGACGCAAAGCCCGTGATCCCCCGGGTGATAACTAGTCTTTTCCAAATAATAAGTTAACCTGAAGTCGAGCACTCGAGCCTGTGTCTAGCAAACAACCTAGTACTGTTACCACGGGCTAGCAACCGCCACTTTTGATACAGTTATGACTGCGTAGTTTCTTAAAAGTATAAGCCTATAACATGGAAAGAACGCATGGTTGCTTCGTCGGTGAGGCAGAGGAATCTGTGGCGGAGGCCCTGGACGGCGGATGTACGCCGAGGCAGCGGCCTCGGGATGTGATGTGGTGATTGCCCAATGGGTTTTGGCCATGACTTGGATCATAAGGGTGGCACCATGGTGCTTCGAGGGTTGTGAGGTCGTCGGACGGGCCGATAAAAATTGAGGAGTTAGTCTAGTTGGTAAACCGAGGCAGTGGCCCCGGATGTTGGCACACCGGTTGTGGTCACGGGAGGCTGCGCCTTGTAGCTAGGGCTACGGCCGGTCAAGTTGTGCGATGTCATGGCTCGCGTGCGAGTAGGGGATGTCGGTGTAAGAATTATAAAATCCTAATACTTGTTGTTGTATTATTTCGACCCTCGTAGGGATATGTATAGTGGTACATTCTTTGTACCCAAGATGACTATGACGTGGATTACAAGATGGACTCTAACTCCTAGTCTATCTCTAGTTGTACAAGTATAATATTCTAAACATTCCCCCTCGGTAATAGCGGAGTGAAGCGGACGACTGGATTTCAATGCTTGCACTTCTGTCGTTTTATCCTCTCCGTCATCAACAGCTGCATCTCTGATGGTGTTCCTTTATTATGTCCCGCAGTCACATGGGGAGTGGCGTTGATGCAAGTGACGACGCGGACGATGTTGACTGGAATGTTGCTGATGAGTTGTTGTAGACGTTACTCTTGATGTCGATGCCGAGGTAGCCGATCATAATGTAGATGTGGTCAAGATGGTTGTGGTCGACGTTGTACTCATCGTAGTCGGTGTAGCCGTAATGCCGGAGACACAAAAAATTGCGCTATGTGTATGACAGAGCTGTAATTGTGGTTTTTTAATGACGTTTTGCACCTTGTGGAG
Organism: Poa pratensis; assembly: GCA_947311845.1. Classification (NCBI taxonomy): domain Eukaryota; kingdom Viridiplantae; phylum Streptophyta; class Magnoliopsida; order Poales; family Poaceae; genus Poa; species Poa pratensis. The sequence goes on from CAMZMU010000069.1 coordinate 15,593,104, forward strand.
TTCACAGGTACCGTCGGAGCCGATGTTTTGCACCTTGAGAGGTACCGTCGGAGGTGTCTTGCGGATGTCAGAGGACACGGTCGTAGGTGAGTCTGCCAGTTTTGCAAATACTGGGGGAATCCCACTGAGCACACAATGGTTTTGTTAGAACCACTAGTACAGATCGGGCAAACTGTGGCGCCCCGACCCGACTGTCATACAATGATGCTGTGTGTCACCGGTTAAGCGATACAACCGGAGGTTACGGGTTTACCAATCCCCGGCCAAAACCTTTGGCAGGTGTTGCTCGGAATGGATCATCGGCAACACAACACCCCGATTGATGCCTTAACACAGGCACAACCCTCACTGCATAATAGAGAGATCAAGACTTGTGGAACAACTGGCACATCACAGACTCTATGACACAAAGCATTATTTTTCAACTCTTATAATAGAGAAAGATAGCAAATGACATTCAGAGGTCACAGACCCAACATTACATCAAGCGGAAGCAAATTAGGTTGTTCTAAACAACAAGATCCAAATATGGACTAAGAGGCCTACAGATAAACATCACAGCGCCAGCTGTTCCGGGATGTCCCAAGCTGCCACCTGGGAACCCCAGACTACTCGTCGACATCTACAAAGAACCCACCTTCGGGGTCGGTGAAGTCCTCCTCTGAAACAAAACAAACGACGTTGAGTTCGACGAACTCGCAAGATTATAAATAGAGCTTTAGCTCGATGAGGCTTTCAAAGTTTTATGGTTGTTTTGCATAAAGCTGATTTTATTTATGAAAACATAACTCAAAGGCATCGACTATTCAGAATATTTTCAAAAGAGGTAAGGAGTAACTCTTTCTTTCATTACCTTACTCATCATAAACCATCATCAACCACTGTACCTGTTCGTCCAAGGCACCTCCCCGAATCACCCTCGAGGAAGCTCACCTTACAATCTTGAGTGGTACCTCTAGTACCCAGTTTTTAATCATTCCGTTAAAGTTATTCTATGATCCTACCTTCACTTCCCAAGTCGTCCATAACCGCGGACACGGCTTTTCGAAAAGATTTAACCCTGCAGGGGTGTACAAATGTTTGCCACGTGTACCGCCCGGCCCATTACCTGCGCATTAGCTCTCTTCCTTGGAAAGCCGGCTGGGTGGGAACGGTGTCGACTTCTCCCTCGTTAAGGACATTCCAGGATCATCAGTGGCGGTAGGACTGCCAGGATCACAACACCCCGCCCCACGGCCACTCATTTTCCTAACACCACCATCCTCATCTCAGTTCATCCCACCATCATCACGCACGCGCAAATGGAAGCCCGAACTAGAGGACCCTGGCTAGCCCCGCCTGAGTTATTTAGTCTATGAGGGTTCCTGCAAATGCATAGGCCTCACGCATGGTTGCACGCTCAGTCTTGGTTCAAGAGGTATAGAACTCGCTCCTAGGCGGCGAGAACGAGACAAAACACCACAACCATAGTGGCCTCTCATCCCCACCTTTAAGCATTTTATTATCCGTCACCACAATTCTCCACCATCATTCTCATTTCACCACCTGCTCCCAACATTTGATAACCATAGTACCACTAGGCAATTACTAAGCATGGCTAAGCATCAACCTAGTATAGTTAAGTATCTCATGGCCAACAATACAAACCTATGGTGTTAGGAGGGAAAAACAGGTATTGGCATCGGAAACTTAATGCATTCTATAGGATACTCTAACCCAAGCAAAAGACATTTAGAACCGCATGCAATATTATAGTGGAGAAAATAATTACGGAAAATAGGATAGGATATGCTCAGAGGGGGATTACGCTTGCCTTGCTCAACGTGGTGGTAGTACGGGTCTTCGGGGTATTGAGGTGGAACCCCGGTTGCTTGATCTAATGAAAAACAAACATCGGGAGAGAATAATCAATCACCACACATATGCTTAACAAATGCAATGCGCAAACATATGATGACATGACATTTTAAATCCCCGAGACGAGGATGATTCAACTAAACAATTTAAACGGAGGTTGGATGCATCACGATGCGTCGCGACTATACCGTGGGGTTTAAGGGTTACAACAACTTTACTAGTTGATCCAGATCGATGAACCCTAGGGTTAACTTGCATATGAATGTCATGCTCATGAGAAGATGCAAGTTTTAAGTTGTGAGGAGACCATGTGCAACTTAGCCAAATAGGCAAAAAGCTCCCAGAGGCCGGATAATCCGGGTCGTGCCAGACCGGAATATCCGGTCTCAAGGCTTGGCCACACGTGAAAACGGCTAAGGACTCAAGGCGCGAGCCACTGGACTCAGCCGGAAAATTCAAGCCAGACATTTGGTCCGGGGCCGGAATATCCGGCCTGGATCTTCGAGTTACAGCTGAAATTCATGGGCAACCGCCAAAACTCGAACTAGAGCAAAAGGGGAGAGGGAAAAGGGTCAGCAAGGGTATAGTGCTCACCACGAACTCGTGGTGGTGCTCAGCTAGGCCGGGATGGACGGGAGCAGCGGTAATCGAGCTCGGCGTGCGGCGGAGTTCGTCGGAGAAGAACTCGAATCCCGGGCAATGTGCAGCTTCCCGGCTCGATTCTTACGGTGGAGAGGAGGAGGGCAGCACGGCTGAGCTTTTGGTTGGCGGCGATTTGCTCGGGGAGGACCACAGCCTCGGCGCTAGGCGGCGGCCATGGCTCGGCTCGTGGAGCTCGTGGGGAAGAAAATGGGGAAGGGAGAGGGCAAGGGGGGAGTGGATAGGGTAGCCAGGGGCCTCGGGATGCTCCTCTTCTCCCCACGTGCGCCAGGGGGCGCGGGGGCCCCATGGCGAGCTCGGCGTCGAGCTGGTCCGGCGGGAACGACGCGCGTGGTCGCTACAGGAAGAAGATGACCCCGACCGGAATATCTAATGGTCGTTCGGACCGGATAATCCGGTTCTCCCTTTTTCTGTTTTTAACTTTAAAACCTGTTTCTTCAATGGTTTTAATTAGGGCACTTGCACTGCTCCAAAAATTATGGAAAAATTTGGGGATGCTCCCCTTAACCTGGAGGAACTCCACAATTTTTGGTGTCTCAAAATAAATTAGTTTGGACCACTTCTGTTTAGAAAGGTGAATAGGGCATTTTTGCTAAATTCAAATATGTTGCTCCTTTAACAATTTGGAGCAAAAGCAAAATATTAGTTTGGAGCTCTTGGAACTTCCTTGCCAGATAGGGGATGTCAAAGTAATTTTATTTGCAAGATTGAGTGCCAACATTGTGTGGAAGTTTTGTTAGAGCACTTTGGCATTTGGTTTTAGCAACTTCATATCATTTCGATACCAATGTTGTGTTAACTCAAAAGAGGCATGTTTATGCATGGATGCCATGATGCAATTAGCTCAAAAGTGGAAAAATTACACAGGTTTTTAGGTTCTCAGCTTTGGTAGTCTTGTTAGTAGTCTTTCTTTCAGCTTCATCCAAGACACGGATAGGATGCTCACGATAAGTGAGATCTTCCTGGAGGTCTAGCTCTTCATGATTGACCCCATGGATAGGATCCTTGAAACACCGGCGAAGTTGGGAGAAATGAAACACATCATGTACATTTGGGAATTTGACCGGTAACTCCAATTGATAAGAAAGATCTCCTCGCTTGCCCAGAATGGTGAAAGGACCAACATAGCGAGGGGCCAATTTTCCTTTGATTCCGAAGCGGCGAACGCCACGAAGGGGAGAGACATGGAGATAAGCTTTATCACCAATTTCATAGTGAATTTCCTGATGGTGCTTATCATAGTAGCTCTTTTGCCTAGACTGAGCAATCTTCAGATTCTCCCGTATGATTCTAACCTTCTCCTCAGCTTCATTGATAATATCTGGACCAAAGAGTGCCCTCTCTCCGGTCTCGGACCAATTTAGAGGAGTGCGGCATTTTCTTCCATAGAGAACCTCAAATGGAGCCATGCCCAGACTAGCTTGATAGCTATTGTTGTAGGAGAATTCCGCGAAAGGGAGATACTTTTCCCAATCCTTGCCGAAAGAGATTACACATGCCCTAAGCATGTCTTCCAAAACTTGGTTCACTCTTTCGGTCTGACCATCAGTTTGAGGATGGAACGCGGTGCTGAAGTTGAGACGGGTTCCCATAGCAGTTTGGAAACTAGTCCAAAACTTGGAGGTGAATAGGCTTCCACGATCAGAAATTATCTTCTTGGGAATGCCGTGAAGGACGACGATACGAGAGGTATACAGGTCTGCCAACTTGGCAGCTGTAATGTCACACGAACGGGGAGGAAGTGAGCCACTTTTGATAGTCGATCAATGATGACCCAGATGGCATCATGTCCCTTTGGAGACTTCGGCAGACCAGTAATGAAATCCATACCAATTTCATCCCATTTCCACTCGGGAATAGCAATAGGGTGAAGAGTGCCGGCAGGTCTTTGATGTTCAGCCTTTACCCGTCGACAGGTGTCGCATTCAGCAACATACTTGGCAATTTCTCGTTTCATCGGTCCACCAGAATTGTGGTCGAAGGTCTTGGTACATTTGGTACTACCGGGATGAATAGAGAGAGGAGATTCATGAGCTTCTTGGAGGATCAACTCCCTCAATTTTCGTTTCTTTGGCACCACCAAGCGGTCACCAAAATAAACAACTCCGGATTCATTGACAGAAAACATTTGGCCTTCCCGCTAGCAATGTTCTCCTTGATTTTAGAATACCCTTGTCACGCTTTGAGCATCCTTAATCTGGTCCACAAGAGTAGATTTGATTCCAGATTTGCAAGGTAGCCGGAAGGAACAATTTCCAGGTTCAAACGGGCAAACTCTTCATAGAGGGCAGGTTGGGCCTCTTCAATCATCAGATTGTTGCAATAGGACTTCCGACTTAGCGCGTCAGCCACGACGTTTGCTTTGCCGGGTTGATAGTTCAGACTCACATTATAGTCCGTGATTAACTCCAACCAACGCCTTTGCCTGAGATTTAAATCCGGCTGGGTGAAGAGGTACTTCAGACTCTTGTGATCCGAGAAGATCTCGCAACGGTTACCAAACAGGTATGGTCTCCATTGCTTCAAAGCATAGACCACAGCGGCAAGTTCTAGATCATGAGTTGGGTAGTTGTGCTCATGCGGCTTAAGTTGGCGAGAAGCATATGCCACCACATGGCCATCTTGCATTAGCACACAGCCCAAGCCTTGAGAGAGGCGTCACAGAAGACGACGAAATCCTTGCTGTGTCCGGCAGGACAAGCACAGGAGCGACGTGAGCTTGGCTTTCAGTGTTTGGAAACTCTCTTCAGCTTCGGCCGACCATACAAACTTTTTATCCTTCTTGAGAAGGTCAGTCAGCCTTGGCTATCTTGGAGAAACCTTCGATGAATCGGCGGTAGTAACCCGCCAATCCGAGAAAGCTACGAATGTCCTTGACTGACATTGGAGTTTTCCAATCCAAATGGACTGAATCTTGTCAGGAATGACAGCCACACCATCGCGGATATCACATGACCAAGGAAGATGAGATTATCCAACCAAAACTCACACTTGGAGAACTTGGCATAGAGGCGGTGTTCTCGAAGTCTTGTCAGAACCAAACGAAGATGTTCCTCATGCTCTTCATTGGTTTTGGAATAGATGAGGATGTCATCAATGTAAATGACGACAAACTTGTCAAGATAATCCATGAAGATGGAGTTCATGAGCCTCATGAAAGTAGCCGGGCATTTGTGAGACCAAAGGACATGACGGTATACTCATATGAGCCATACGAGTAACAAATGCCGTCTTTGGAATATCCTCCTTTCTGATTTTTATCTGATGGTAGCCTGACCTCAGATCCATCTTGGAGAATACCGTTGCACCAGCTAACTGATCCAACAGATCATTGATGCGAGGAATAGGATACTTGTTCTTGATTGTCACCGCATTCAACGGTCGATAGTCAGAGACTAGACGAGGCACGGTAGAATCCCTCTTCTTGACAAAGAGTACCGGACAACCCCAGGTGAACTGCTAGGCTGGATGAACTCCTTAGCTAACAGCTGATCAATTTGCTCTTTCAACAGAGCCAACTCTTCCACCGGCATACGGTAGGGCTTCTTGGAAATTGGAGCGTACCGGGAAGTAGCTCTATGACAAACTCCACACTTCGGTCAGGAGGCATGCCAGGCAATTCTTCCGGGAACACATCCGGGAAGTCACACACCACGTGTATGTCCTGGATTTCAGGAGGGGATTCGCCTTCCATAAAGCAAAGGAGAATCTCAGGTGAGCTGGGTACGATGGCGGACGGAGGTATTGATGTTGCAGGCCAATACTTCACAATGTCACCGGAAGGAGCGGTCACAGTAATGGTCTTGGCGGCACAGTCGAGATTAGCCTGGTATTTGGTTAGCCAGTTCATGCCCAGTATGACATCAATGCCTTTGGACTTCAGAGCTACCAAGGCATAAGGAAAAGACAAGGAACCTATATTAATCTGGACCTCAGGAGTAACCCCATCGGTTTGCCATTTGGAACCAGGAGTAGCGATCACCAAGGGACGGCTCATTTTCTCGAACGGTATGTTGTGGTCTTTTGCAAACGCTATGGATATGAATGAATGCGATGCTCCAGAGTCAAACAAAACTGTAGCTGTATTGCCGTTGATTCGTAACTCACCCATAAGAACGCCGGGGTCATCTTCAGCTTCTTCACAGAGACGTGGTTCAGGCGACCACGCACAATAGGTCCAGCCTTGCCAGTTGGAGTGGCAGGGGCTCGTGCAGGAGTTATCGCGAGAGGTGCCTTCTGGGGGCACTCCCTGGAGTAGTGACCAGCCTGGCCACAGGTGTAGCAAGTGACTCCAGGTGGAGCAGGTAGCATAGGACGGTACCCACTTCCGCCTACCCCAAGTGTCGAAGTAGTGGGGCGCGGAGGAGGTGGCCTGTATCCTGCGGCTCTTGGCATGAATGGAGCACGCGGTACGGCGCTGTAGGGAACAAACACCCTGCGCTTCTTGCTCTCAGAACCCGAGGAACTCTGGTGGTCCCCATGTGCGGGCCTCTTGGAAGCTTCAAGTTCCTTTCTTCCTTGCTCAAGAGTGAAAGCCTGGTTGAACAGCTCCTGATAGGTCTGGAACCTGAAGGGCAATAGCTCATAGCGGAGCTGCGGAGTCAGACCCTTGCGGAACAGCTCTTGCTTGTCAGCATCATTGGTCACGTCCCTTGGGGCGTAACGAGAGAGTGGTTGAACTCACGACCATAAGTGCGGAGGTCCATCCGTCCCTGTTGCAAATCCAGGAACTCCCTCCTCTTCAAGTCCATGATGGCTGGGGAATGTACTCCGCACGGAAGGCAGTGCGGAAATCAGCCCAGTGAAGACATGGTTGGCTGGAAACAAAGCCACATGGCTTTCCCACCAACAGCCAGCAGCACCAACCAAGAGATAGGTGGCAAAGTTGACTTGCTCAGCCACTGGGACATGAAGCGCGGAGAACTTGCGCTCCAAAGCACGAAGCCAATCATCAGCTTCCAGTGGCTCCTTAGCATCAGCAAAGTGGGTGGCTGCGAGCGCAGGAACTCGTGAGAGTGTTGCACTCGTTCCTCCGTGCATTCTGCTGCACCAACTGTTCAGCAAGCGCTCATTGCGCCCACGGTTCTCCTCAATGGCCATCAAGACCTCAGCCATCGAGGGTGGTGGCGGCAGATCATCCTCATCATCATTGTGGTTACCGCGACCACCACGGCCTCCACGCCTCCTCGAGCCATTCTGGAGATTTGACAATGACACGGTTAGTATCTTTCTCCGAATGGTCGAACAATAGCATTAGCGTCTACACAAGTACACAGACTAGGGACGATAATACTTTGCAACAAGGAAAGGAATCAACAAGATAGAACTTGGGTCAAAGATCAGCATCATGTGCTACTAGTGAGAGTTAAGAAATCACAACTTAACACACTCTAGTTGACACAATCCGGGACCTTATGTTCAAGTCCGTGGGTTAAAACCCAAAGAAAGGATCAAAAGATTAGACTCGGTAGAAACATCTGAGTTGATTTGGGATTGCAACGCAGCGGGAGCAACGTGACACATAACACTAAAGGTCGAACCCACCCACGTTTCTAATCATTTTGAAGTAACAGACGAGGAGTAAAACCTTTAAACTCAAATCGAGGTAAGATTGCTCCGAGATTAGAGGGTAACCAGATAAGGAGTAAAAAGAATCCTAAGATGGTTTTCACAACTCATTTTTAGGTTAAAAATATTTTCACAAACACTAGACTCAACATCGACCAGTAGAAGGGTTTCCTACAGGCAGTACTGCTCTGATACCAACTTGTGGCGCCCCGACCCGACTGTTATACAGTGATGCTGTGTGTCACCGGTTAAGCGATACAACCGGAGGTTACGGGTTTACCAATCCCCGGCCAAAACCTTTGGCAGGCGTTGCTCGGAATGGATCATCGGCAACAACACCCCGATTGATGCCTTAACACAGGCACAACCCTCAATGCATAATAGAGAGATCAAGACTTGTGGAACAACTGGCACATCACAGACTCTACGACACAAATCATATAGTTCAACTCTTATAATAGAGAAAGATAGCAAATGACAACCAGAGGTCACAGACCCAACATTACATCAAGCGGAAGCAAATTAGGTTGTTCTAAACAACAAGATCCAAATATGGCCTAAGAGGCCTACAGATAAACATCACAGCGCCAGCTGTTCCGGGATGTCCCAAGCTGCCACCTGGGAACCCCAGACTACTCGTCGACGTCCACAAAGAACCCACCTTCGAGGTCGGTGAAGTCCTCCTCTGAAACAAAACAAACGACGTTGAGTTCGACGAACTCGCAAGATTATAATAGAGCTTTAGCTCGATGAGGCTTTCAAAGTTTATGGTTGTTTTGCATAAAGCTGATTTTATTTATGAAAACATAACTCAAAGGCATCGACTATTCAGAATATTTTCAAAAGAGGTAAGGAGTACTCTTTCTTTCATCACCTTACTCATCATAACCATCATCAACCACTGTACCTGTTCATCAAAGGCACCTCCCCGAATCACCCTCGAGGAAGCTCACCTTACAATCTTGAGTGGTACCTCTAGTACCCAGTTTTTAATCATTCCGTTAAAGTTATTCTATGATCTTACCTTCACTTCCCAAGTCGTCCATAACCGCGGACACGGCTTTTCGAAAAGATTTAACCCTGCAGGGGTGTACAAATGTTTGCCACGCGTACCGTCCGGCCCATTACCTGCGCATTAGCTCTCTTCCTTGGAAAGCCGGCTGGGTGGGAGCGGTGTCGACTTCTCCCTCGTTAAGGACTTTCCAGGATCATCAGTGGCGGTAGGACTGCCAGGATCACAACACCCCGCCCCACGGCCACTCATTTTCCTAACACCACCATCCTCATCTCAGTTCATCCCACCATCATCACGCACGCGCAAATGGAAGCCCGAACTAGAGGACCCTGGCTAGCCCCGCCGAGTTATTTAGTCTATGAGGGTTCCTGCAAATGCATAGGCCTCACGCATGGTTGCACGCTCAGTCTTGGTTCAAGAGGTATAGAACTCGCACCTAGGCGGCGAGAACGAGACAAAACACCACAACCACAGTGGCCTCTCATCCCCACCTTTAAGCATTTTATTATCCGTCACCACAATTCTCCACCATCATTCTCATTTCACCACCTGTTCCCAACATTTGATAACCATAGTACCACTAGGCAATTACTAAGCATGGCTAAGCATCAACCTAGTATAGTTAAGTATCTCATGGCCAACAATACAAACCTATGGTGTTAGGAGGGAAAAACAGGTATTGGCATCGGAAACTTAATGCATTCTATAGGATACTCTAACCCAAGCAAAAGACATTTAGAACCGCATGCAATATTATAGTGGAGAAAATAATTACGGAAAATAGGATAGGATATGCTCAGAGGGGGGATTACGCTTGCCTTGCTCAACGTGCTGGTAGTACGGGTCTTCGGGGTATTGAGGTGGAACCCCGGTTGCTTGATCTAACGAAAAACAAACATCGGGAGAGAATAATCAATCACCACACATATGCTTAACAAATGCAATGCGCAAACATATGATGACATGACATTTTAAATCCCCGAGACGAGGATGATTCAACTAAACAATTTAAACGGAGGTTGGATGCATCACGGTGCGTCGCGACTATACCGTGGGGTTTAAGGGTTACAACAACTTTACTAGTTGATCCAGATCGATGAACACTAGGGTTAACTTGCATATGAATGTCATGCTCATGAGAAGATGCAAGTTTTAAGTTGTGAGGAGACCATGTGCAACTTAGCCAAATAGGCAAAAAGCTCCCAGAGGCCGGATAATCCGGGTCGTGCCAGACCGGAATATCCGGTCTCAAGGCTTGGCCACACGTGAAAACGGCTAAGGACTCAAGGCGCGAGCCACTGGACTCAGCCGGAAAATTCAAGCCAGACATTTGGTCCGGGGCCGGAATATCCGGCCTGGATCTTCGAGTTACAGCTGAAATTCATGGGCAACCGCCAAAACTCAAACTAGAGCAAAAGAGGAGAGGGAAAAGGGTCAGCAAGGGTATAGTGCTCACCACGAACTCGTGGTGGTGCTCAGCTAGGCCGGGGATGGACGGGAGCAGCGGTAATCGAGCTCGGCGTGCGGCGGAGTTCGTCGGAGAAGAACTCGAATCCCGGGCAATGTGCAGCTTCCCGGCTCGATTCTTACGGTGGAGAGGAGGAGGGCAGCACGGCTGAGCTTTTGGTTGGCGGCGATTTGCTCGGGGAGGACCACAGCCTCGGCGCTAGGCGGCGGCCATGGCTCGGCTCGTGGAGCTCGTGGGGAAGAAAATGGGGAAGGGAGAGGGCAAGGGGGGAGTGGATAGGGTAGCCAGGGGCCTCGGGATGCTCCTCTTCTCCCCACGTGCGGCAGGGGGCGCGGGGGCCCCATGGCGAGCTCGGCGTCGAGCTGGTCCGGCGGGAACGACGCACGTGGTCGCTACAGGAAGAAGATGACCCCGACCGGAATATCTGATGGTCGTTCGGACCGGATAATCCGGTTCTCCCTTTTTCTGTTTTTAACTTTAAAACCTGTTTCTTCAATGGTTTTAATTAGGGCACTTGCACTGCTCCAAAAATTATGGAAAAATTTGGGGATGCTCCCTTAACCTGGAGGAACTCCACAATTTTTGGTGTCTCAAAATAAATTAGTTTGGACCACTTCTGTTTAGAAAGGTGAATAGGGCATTTTTGCTAAATTCAAAGATGTTGCTCCTTTAACAATTTGGAGCAAAACCAAAATATTAGTTTGGAGCTCTTGGAACTTCCTTGCCAGATAGGGGATGTCAAAGTAATTTTATTTGCAAGATTGAGTGCCAACATTGTGTGGAAGTTTTGTTAGAGCACTTTGGCATTTGGTTTTAGCAACTTCATATCATTTCGATACCAATGTTGTGTTAACTCAAAAGAGGCATGTTTATGCATGGATGCCATGATGCAATTAGCTCAAAAGTGGAAAAATTACACAGGTTTTTAGGTTCTCAGCTTTGGGCTGTTACAACTCTACCCTCCTTACAGGAATCTCGTCCCGAGATTCTAAGGTTGCGGAAAGAAGTCGGGATACTCCTCACGGAGACTAGACTCTCTTTCCCAAGTTGCTTCTTCCTCGGAATGGTGAGACCATTGAACTTTGAGGAACTTGGTAGTCTTGTTACGGGTCTTTCTTTCAGCTTCATCCAAGACACGGATAGGATGCTCGCGATAAGTGAGATCTTCCTGGAGGTCTAGCTCTTCATGATTGACCCCATGGATAGGATCCTTGAAACACCGGCGAAGTTGGGAGAAATGAAACACATCATGTACATTTGGGAATTTGACCGGTAACTCCAATTGATAAGAAAGATCTCCTCGCTTGCCAGAATGGTGAAAGGACCAACATAGCGAGGGGCCAATTTTCCTTTGATTCCGAAGCGGCGAACGCCACGAAGGGGAGAGACATGGAGATAAGCTTTATCACCAATTTCATAGTGAATTTCCTGATGGTGCTTATCATAGTAGCTCTTTTGCCTAGACTGAGCAATCTTCAGATTCTCCCGTATGATTCTAACCTTCTCCTCAGCTTCATTGATAATATCTGGACCAAAGAGTGCCCTCTCTCCGGTCTCGGACCAATTTAGAGGAGTGCGGCATTTTCTTCCATAGAGAACATCGAATGGAGCCATGCCCAGACTAGCTTGATAGCTATTGTTGTAGGAGAATTCCGCGAAAGGGAGATACTTTTCCCAATCCTTGCCGAAAGAGATTACACATGACCTAAGCATGTCTTCCAAAACTTGGTTCACTCTTTCGGTCTGACCATCAGTTTGAGGATGGAACGCGGTGCTGAAGTTGAGACGGGTGCCCATAGCAGTTTGGAAACTAGTCCAAAACTTGGAGGTGAATAGGCTTCCACGATCAGAAATTATCTTCTTGGGAATGCCGTGAAGGACGACGATACGAGAGGTATACATGTCTGCCAACTTGGCTGCTGTAATGTCACACGAACGGGGAGGAAGTGAGCCACTTTGGATAGTCGATCAATGATGACCCAGATGGCATCATGTCCCTTTGGAGACTTCGGCAGACCAGTAATGAAATCCATACCAATTTCATCCCATTTCCACTCGGGAATAGCAATAGGGTGGAGAGTGCCGGCAGGTCTTTGATGTTCAGCCTTTACCCGTCGACAGGTGTCGCATTCAGCAACATACTTGGCAATTTCTCGTTTCATCCGGGTCCACCAGAATTGTGGTCGAGGTCTTGGTACATCTTGGTACTACCGGGATGAATAGAGAGAGGAGATTCATGAGCTTCTTGGAGGATCAACTCCCTCAATTTTCGTTTCTTTGGCACCACCAAGCGGTCACCAAAATAAACAACTCCGGATTCATTGACAGAAAAACATTTGGCCTTCCCGCTAGCAATGTTCTCCTTGATTTTTAGAATACCCTTGTCACGCTTTTGGCATCCTTAATCTGGTCCACAAGAGTAGATTTGATTTCCAGATTTGCAAGGTAGCCGGAAGGAACAATTTCCAGGTTCAAACGGGCAAACTCTTCATAGAGGCAGGTTGGGCCTCTTCAATCATCAGATTGTTGCAATAGGACTTCCGACTTAGCGCGTCAGCCACGACGTTTGCTTTGCCGGGTTGATAGTTCAGACTCACATTATAGTCCGTGATTAACTCCAACTAACGCCTTTGCCTGAGATTTAAATCCGGCTGGGTGAAGAGGTACTTCAACTCTTGTGATCCGAGAAGATCTCGCAACGGTTACCAAACAGATATGGTCTCCATTGCTTCAAAGCATAGACCACAGTGGCAAGTTCTAGATCATGAGTTGGGTAGTTGTGCTCATGCGGCTTAAGTTGGCGAGAAGCATATGCCACCACATGGCCATCTTGCATTAGCACACAGCCCAAGCCTTGAAGAGAGGCATCACAGAAGACGACAAATCCTTGCTGTGTCCGGCAGGACAAGCATAGGAGGACGTGAGCTTGGCTTTCAGTGTTTGGAAACTCTTTCAGCTTCGGCCGACCAAACAAACTTTTTATCCTTTTGGAGGTCAGTCAATGCCTTGGCTATCTTGGAGAAACCTTCGATGAATCGGCGGTAGTAACCCGCCAATCCGAGAAAGCTACGAATGTCCTTGACTGACATTGGAGTTTTCCAATCCAAAATGGACTGAATCTTGTCAGGAATGACTGCCACGCCATCCGCGGATATCACATGACCAAGGAAGACGAGATTATCCAACCAGAACTCACACTTGGAGAACTTGGCATAGAGGCGGTGTTCTCGAAGTCGTGTCAGAACCAAACGAAGATGTTCCTCATGCTCTTCATTGGTTTTGGAATAAATGAGGATGTCATCAATGTAAATGACGACAAACTTGTCAAGATAATCCATGAAGATGGAGTTCATGAGCCTCATGAAAGTAGCCGGGGCATTAGTGAGACCAAAGGACATGACGGTATACTCATATAAGCCATAGCGAGTAACAAATGCCGTCTTTGGAATATCCTCCTTTCTGATTTTTATCTGATGGTAGCCCGACCTCAGATCCATCTTGGAGAATACCGTTGCACCAGCTAATTGATCCAACAGATCATTGATGCGAGGAATAGGATACTTGTTCTTGATGGTCACCGCATTCAATGGTCGATATCAGAGACTAGACGAGGCACGGTAGAATCCCTCTTCTTGACAAAGAGTACCGGACAACCCCATGGTGAACTGCTAGGCTGGATGAACTCCTTAGCTAACAGCTGATCAATTTGCTCTTTCAACAGAGCCAACTCTTCCACCGGCATACGATAGGGCTTCTTGGAAATTGGAGCAGTACCGGGAAGTAGCTCTATGACAAACTCCACATTTCGGTCAGGAGGCATGCCAGGCAATTCTTCCGGGAACACATCCGGGAAGTCACACACCATGTGTATATCCTGGATTTCAGGAGGGGTTTCGCCTTCCATAAAGCAAAGGAGAATCCTAGGTAAGCTGGGTACGATGGCGGACGGAGGTATTGATGTTGCAGGCCAATACTTCACAATGTCACCGGAAGGAGCGGTCACAGTAATGGTCTTGGCGGCACAGTCGAGATTAGCCCGGTATTTGGTTAGCCAGTTCATGCCCAGTATGACATCAATGCCTTTGGACTTCAGAGCTACCAAGGCATAAGGAAAAGACAAGGAACCTATATTAATCTGGACCTCATGAGTAACCCCATCGGTTTGCCATTTGAACCAGGAGTAGCGATCACCAAGGGACGGCTCATTTTCTCAAACGGTATGTTGTGGTCTTTTGCAAACGCTATGGATATGAATGAATGCGATGCTCCAGAGTTAAACAAAACTGTAGTTGTATTGCCGTTGATTCGCAACTCACCCATAAGAACGCAGGGGTCATCTTCAGCTTCTTCAACAGAGACGTGGTTCAGGCGACCACGCACAATAGGTCCAGCCTTGCCAGCTGGAGTGGCAGTGGCCGTGCAGGAGTTATCGCGAGAGGTGCTTCTGGGGGCACTCCCTGGAGTAGTGACCGGCCTGGCCACAGGTGTAGCAAGTGACTCCAGGTGGAGCAGGTAGCATAGGATGGTACCCACTTCCGCCTACCCCAAGTGTCGAAGTAGTGGGGCGCGGAGGAGGTGGCCTGTACCCTGCGGCTCTTGGCATGAATGGAGCACGCGGCACGGCGCTTTAAGGAACAAACACCCTACGCTTCTTGCTCTCAGAACCCGAGAAACTCTGATGGTCCCCATGCGCGGGCCTCTTGGAAGCCTCAAGTTCCTTTCATCACCTTACTCATCATAAACCATCATCAACCACTGTACCTGTTCGTCCAAGGCACCTCCCCGAATCACCCTCGAGGAAGCTCACCTTACAATCTTAAGTGGTACCTCTAGTACCCAGTTTTTAATCATTCCGTTAAAGTTATTCTATGATCCTACCTTCACTTCCCAAGTCGTCCATAACCGCGGACACGGCTTTTCGAAAGATTTAACCCTGCAGGGTGTACAAATGTTTGCCACGCGTACCGCCCGGCCCATTACCTGCGCATTATCTCTCTTCCTTAGAAAGCCGGCTGGGTGGGAACGGTGTCGACTTCTCCCTCGTTAAGGACATTCCAGGATCATCAGTGGCGGTAGGACTGCCAGGATCACAACACCCCGCCCCACGGCCACTCATTTTCCTAACACCACCATCCTCATCTCAGTTCATCCCACCATCATCACGCACGCGCAAATGGAAGCCCGAACTAGAGGACCCTGGCTAGCCCCGCCCGAGTTATTTAGTCTATGAGGGTTCCTGCAAATGCATAGGCCTCACGCATGGTTGCATGCTCAGTCTTGGTTCAAGAGGTATAGAACTCGCTCCTAGGCGGCGAGAACGAGACAAAACACCACAACCACAGTGGCCTCTCATCCCCACCTTTAAGCATTTTATTATCCGTCACCACAATTCTCCACCATCATTCTCATTTCACCACCTGCTCCCAACATTTGATAACCATAGTACCACTAGGCAATTACTAAGCATGGCTAAGCATCAACCTAGTATAGTTAAGTATCTCATGGCCAACAATACAAACCTATGGTGTTAGGAGGGAAAAACAGGTATTGGCATCGGAAACTTAATGCATTCTATAGGATACTCTAACCCAAGCAAAAGACATTTAGAACCGCATGCAATATTATAGTGGAGAAAATAATTACGGAAAATAGGATAGGATATGCTCAGAGGGGGGATTACGCTTGCCTTGCTCAACGTGCTGGTAGTACGGGTCTTCGGGGTATTGAGGTGGAACCCCGGTTGCTTGATCTAACGAAAAACAAACATCGGGAGAGAACAATCAATCACCACACATATGCTTAACAAATGCAATGCGCAAACATATGATGACATGACATTTTAAATCCCCGAGACGAGTATGATTCAACTAAACAATTTAAATGGTGGTTGGATGCATCACGGTGCGTCGCGACTATACCGTGGGGTTTAAGGGTTACAACAACTTTACTAGTTGATCCAGATCGATGAACCCTAGGGTTAACTTGCATATGAATGTCATGCTCATGAGAAGATGCAAGTTTTAAGTTGTGAGGAGACCATGTGCAACTTAGCCAAATAGGCGAAAAGCTCCCAGAGGCCGGATAATCTGGGTCGTGCCAGACCGGAATATCCGGTCTCAAGGCTTGGCCACACGTGAAAACGGCTAAGGACTGAAGGCGCGAGCCACTGGACTCAGCCGGAAAATTCAAGCCGGACATTTGGTCCGGGCCGGAATATCCGGCCTGGATCTTCGAGTTACAGCTGAAATTCATGGGCTACCACCAAAACTCGAACTAGAGCAAAAGGGGAGAGGGAAAAGGGTCAGCAAAGGTATAGTGCTCACCACGAACTTGTGGTGGTGCTCAGCTAGGCGGGGGATGGACGGGAGCAGCGGTAATCGAGCTCGGCGTGCGGCGGAGTTTGTCGGAGAAGAACTCGAATCCCGGGCAATGTGCAGCTTCCCGGCTCGATTCTTACGGTGGAGAGGAGGAGGGCAGCACGGCGGAGCTTTTGGTTGGCGGCAATTTGCTCGGGGAGGACCACAGCCTCGGTGCTAGGCGGCGGCCATGGCTCGGCTCGTGGAGCTCGTGGGGAAGAAAAATGGGGAAGGGAGAGGGCAAGGGGCGAGTGGATAGGGTAGCCAGGGGCCTCGAGGTGCTCCTCTTCTCCCCACGTGCGGCAGGGGGCGCGGGGGCCCCATGGCGAGCTCGGCGTCGAGCTGGTCCGGCGGGAACGACGCGCGTGGTCGCTACAGGAAGAAGATGACCCCGACCGGAATATCCGGTGGTCGTTCGGACCGGATAATCCGGTTCTCCCTTTTTCTGTTTTTAACTTTAAAACCTGTTTCTTCAATGGTTTTAATTAGGGCACTTGCACTGCTCCAAAAATTATGGAAAAATTTGGGGATGCTCCCCTTAACCTGGAGGAACTCCACAATTTTTGGTGTCTCAAAATAAATTAGTTTGGACCACTTTTGTTTAGAAAGGTGAGTAAGGCATTTTTGCTAAATTCAAAGATGTTGCTCCTTTAACAATTTGGAGCAAAAGCAAAATATTAGTATGGAGCTCTTGGAACTTCCTTGCCAGATAGGGGATGTTAAAGTAATTTTATTTGCAAGATTGAGTGCCAACATTGTGTGGATGTTTTATTAGAGCACTTTGGCATTTGGTTTTAGCAACTTCATATCATTTCGATACCAATGTTGTGTTAACTCAAAAGAGGCATGTTTATGCATGGATGCCATGATGCAATTAGCTCAAAAGTGGAAAAATTACACAGGTTTTTAGGTTCTCAGCTTTGGTCTGTTACACAAACGCACACGGGCGACTTTGGCCATCGCACACGATTATAGCGCCCGTCGCTATCCATGGAAGGATGATGTGGAAAGACATCGCAGACGAGCAAATAATGCGTGTGCGATGTGGCAAACTTCGTAGACGCCTGGTTTCATGAAAGCGTGTGCGATGACTCAGGTTATCGCACACGCTTATATTTCTCTAGTCGTCTGGGTTACCAGTTATTTGCACACAATTTAGTAAGTTCTTTCGTGTGTGTTTAACAACTATTGCTAACGCTTGTCGTTGTTTTAGTCGTGTGTGTTTGAAGACCCATCGCACACGTTTATAATTTATCAGGAACATGCCGGTAGCCTTTCATTTCAGATTCATACACTGCCAAGTAGCAAATCTGCTTGTTTTATTCATTTCACATTTGATATTCGTACATTGCGACAAAAATATCAATTGCTAGCTATAAAAATGTGAAAACTATTCAAAAGAAGAAAGAATTTTCTTGGTTACATCTTTGTCTTAAATGCAAAAAATGTCTTCTAGCTGCACCTCATCATCCCGCAGAGGACAGCAAGGGTAGACGCCACTCGTTGGAAAACATGGATATTTCAGCAATCTCATCATCCTTCTTTCTGGACGCTATTTGAGAAACTTCGTTATCCTTCTTTGACCAATCTTTGTAGGTAAGGTGCAACCCCAAGAGAAAGAGAAATGCTTGCAAGTATTGCTCGAAGGCCCTGCATGTTTCGTGTATAAAAATCATTAAAGTGAGAATGTAAAAACAATGAAGAGAGTGCAAATCAAAATGCTTGTTCACTTACAAGGCACAAAAGAAGGATCTTATTCACCAACTAGATATGGGGCAAAGCCCTCTGCCCCTTTCTTTTTCTTGTGCAGTGCCACCAAAATATGATCCCTATTACACAAGTATAAAATATAGAAGATCATATATACAAGAATAAACAATATCTAACAGTAGGAACCAACCTATTAAACAAAGAAGCAACATAATCGAGGTGCACAAACATCTTACAGTACCACACGAATAAACAAGCACCAACAAGATATTCTAACCGTAGAAACCAATATAGAAGATCTAACTGGCCCAGCCTATTAAACAAAGATGCAACATAATCTAGGTGCAGTAAGATCTAACAGTACCACACAAATAAACAAGGACTAACAAGATATTCTAACAGGTTGGGCAACTAACTAATCCGGCCTTGCTACAGCATGAACAAGATATTCTAACAATAAGATCTAAGAGTACCACACAAATCCGGCCTTGCTAAACGAGCGCTAACCTTCGAGATCTCGACGATAAGACGGCGATATCGCCATGGGGGGGGGGGTGGGAGGGCCTTGGACAGGCATCCCGCGAGGTCATCGGCCGGCGGGGAAGGCCAGATGCGGCAGCGCCGCACCACGGGGGCGAAGAGGGCGTGTGCGACTGTAGAGGAGAGGAGGCGGCTGGGAGAGTGGAGAGTGGACTACGTGTGGTCAAGCGCGTCTGGTCCTTACTTATAAGGTAGGGTTTCACTTACTGGGCCCTAACGGCCCGGCAGGTATCGCACACGATTATAGAGGAGTAAAGCGTGTGCGAACATGCAGCCGTCTAAGAAGTTATCGTACACGGTTCTGCGTGTGCATAACCGTGGGCGATAGTTGTGCTAAAGAGTACATTTCGCACACACTTTTCCTGAGTCATAATCATGTGCGATATCTCTATTTTTTGCCAAATTTATCAACTTCTGAACAAAACATTGAAAAACATTGGAGTACTAGACATAATGGAATCTGGTTAATAATATTTGGATAATATTAGTTGCTACCGGAAGGGCACCATTAATTCAAACGCATGGTTTGCCCTTCCTTCTACAAAAAGATTGGACATTCCCAATCTCACAGTACGTACATGTATATAACACATAGAAAACACCTAGTAATACCTATCTAAGCATCGTCGTCGTCGTCAGAGAGAACGACAACGTCTTCCTCGCCGGCTGGGCCCTTGCCGTTGCTTGAGGCCTCGGCATCGTCCGCGAGCGGGTTGCCGGAGCCTGAGGCCTCGGCATCGCGGCGAGCGACGTTCCACTTGGCCAACTGCTTTGCCATTGCGCCCATCCAGAGCCTCGTGTTCTTCTTGTCCTCCATCCTGGCATGCGGCAGTGCACACACCCGGTCCTTGCGAAGAGAGTCGAAAGACTCCTCGACCACGCGATGCACCACTGCTTCCTCAAGCCACGCCGACGCGATGGACACCTCCACCAACTTATGCTCCTGCAGTTCCTCTGGGCTGGCCAGCGGCTCGTCCGACGACGAACCCGAATTACTGTCTTCGGGCTCCTCCACCGTGAGGTCAACGAAGTTACCCCCAGCTTCGTGCACTGGGAGAGCTCCTCCTTCGCCTCAGTCGGCGTGAGGTCGAATGAGCTACTCCCAACTACAGACGCTGTGGACAGCAGTTCCTCCGACAACGGCGGCGCGACGGCCAGATCTGCCATGGCTTTTGTGTTGTGAGGCATTGTACAAAAGCTAAATAAACAAATAGCCATGTCCATCGACGAAATATATAGGCAAGCAGGAGTAGGCCAAAAGGCGGGAACACAATGGTATTTCATAATAAGCGCGAATTCTGAAAGAAGCGGGAAGATGAATTATTTAGACAGAAAAAAACCGTGTGTGATATATCGCCAACGCACACAAAATCTTCCAATAAAACGTGTGCGATGTGGAAACATCGCACACGAATTTCGCACTCCAATCGTGTGCGATAGATGAGCAGCGCACACGGCTATTCTCTCTCTGCCGTGTTCTTTAACAAATTTCATATATATATATTGATATTTCTAACAAATGACTTGCGAGGAAACATGCTAAACATAAGGAAAAGAGCAAAATAACTATTACAATAATCTACACTACTACTACTCCTCATCGGAATCTGAGATGCAGATTATCTCCTTGCCGGAGCATGAGGCCTCGACATCATTGAATGCGCGCGATCTGTCTTCTTCTAGCTTCTTGGCGACGGAGTCTTCGACCGCGCAATGCTCTTCAATCATGGCCTGGTCGTCGTCGTCAGTGTTTTCGGCCTCGCGCACAGCCACCATGGCCTCCGCGGCCTCAAACTCATCTTCCTCGGCCTCACGCTCAACCACCGCCCACGACTCGAGACGCGCCTCGGCGTCGCGCTCAGAGGAATCCTCCGTCCTCTCCGTCGCCGCATCATCGCCCTTCTCCAAATTCGCCTCCTCTCCTCCGAGCACTCGTTCTCAACACGTCGATGACACGCAGGCTGGGAGGAGTTCCCGGAATCCAAAGACGTGGAGGAATTCCCAGAAGCCACAACGGGCGCGGCAATGTTCCACTGAGCCACACACGACAGGCGAGCGGCCTTCTTGCGGCCCACCATCGTGTACCTACTGAGTCTACGGTGGCGCCGCTGCTGAGTTCACTGATGAACGACGGCGAGCAACTTTATATAGGACGAGGAAGCTGGCTCGTCGCCAACGCGTGGCAAACTGGAGGAGGCGAGAAGGTTGTACCGTGTACACGCGTCGAACGGAATACGAGGAGGCAATTGAGATTACAGACGATTCGTGGAAGTAACGCTTGTGTGAAACAAAATAACAATGCAGACGCGTTGCTACATGTAACCGTGTGCGATATATCGCCAACGCTTTAGAAACCAGAACCGTATGCGAATGTTTGACCAGCGAACGCCGTTAAGGGACTCGCACATGGCTATAATTGCGAAGCGAATGCGATAGGGGAGAACGCACACGGATGGCTGCTCCCGTGTGCGATGGTGGGGCCTTAAATTGCTTGATATGTACTAGTGAACCGTGTGCGCGGTTACCTGGTCTTTCACAATAGTGATGCCGATTTTTTTCGGATGTAGTCTTACCCGTGCACGTCTTGCATTAGTACTGTCGGAGGATGCGTGTCCAACTTTTTTTTTTTTGTACAAGTGGCGGGGGTCTGGAAGACCCCAGTGCTGCATTAAATTCCAAGCGGTGGGTACAGATTACACAAAGGACCTTGTAAAATGAAACCTCTAAAGCAGTCCTTGCAACTAACAAAAAAGACCCTGCAAAAATTCTGAAAAGCGATCAAACCCAGGGTCTTCTCCACCGTCCTCGTCGCCGTCGGGATCCCGCAACCGGCCTCCTGCTACCGACCAGCGGGGACGAACCACTTGCTGATTGGGAGGAGTGTGACGCCGGCCGAAATCACCATCCAGGGCCTCCGTCATGGAGGTTGTTGACTCGCCGTCGAAGCAGCGATTCTGGTGGCCTTCTTGGCCAAAGATCATGGTGACATCCATGTCAACCATGTGGTAAGCTCCGGGTTGCAGCACAGAAGAGGCTGGGCCGCCCTGCCGGCCAGATGTCGCGGCGACGCCGATGCCGGCCGCTTGGTGAAGCGCTCGAAGATGTAGATAGGGCCACCGATGCAGCCAAAGCTCCACGTCCGCCCAACCTTTCTCCCCCTCGCCGCCATGGCCGGCCAGGAGATTGGAGAGCAGACGAAGATCTCGACGTCGCCGGTAGCCGCGCTGATTGAAGAGGGAGTTGGTAGCTCGCCGCATCATCCTCCCCCCGTTCCCCTCGCCTCCACGGCCGGTCGAAAGAGGAGGAGCAGATGAAGAAAACGAAGCCGACCTCCACCGGCGTCGCGCACGCCAGGGCAGAAAGACTCCCGGCGCCTCCAGGACCCCGCATCAGCGCTTCAACCATCTCCTTCCCCTCGCCTCCACGGCCGGCCGGAGGAGGATGGGAAACGCAGAGGCTGCGAGGTAGAGGAAGCAGAGCCCGACCATCTTATTTGAGGATGTGGTGGCCGCCGCCGCCGACGGAGCTCCGACCAGAGGAGCTTCCGCGCACAGAGGACGAACCCTAGAACCAGGATCTGGTCGCCACGATCCACAGCTCCACATCCGGGCACGAGACCCACTACCGGCATAAAGCCAAACCAACAAGAACTCCTAGTATATATACTACAGCGGCCAGCGCCTCGCCTCAGCTGCTCACCGACGGCAGCGCCGCCGGAGAGAGCCTCGGCTCGGCCCAGAAAAGTCGAGAGCTCTCCCAACTACTGTAGCTAGGAGAGAGAGGAAGAGCGTGAGAGAGAGACCGGATGCGTGTCCAACTTGTTGCAACCTTGCTCAATTTCTATGTTACCGCCAATTTTATATCGGTCACTGTTTTGGATATAGCTGGCGCAACAGCCAACAAGCCAACAATGGTGTTGTCATAGGAAACTTCCAATCTACTCGTAAAATGCTTTGCTGGAGTGGCGTATCTAGAAATTTACAGTAGGATGTGCCGCACCACAAAAAATATTAGTGGAACCACGATGTCGGAAAATTGGTACAAATAATTAGTTATCCTGAAGTCGAGTTTGTGTCTAGCAAACAACCTAGTACTGTTACCACGGGCTAGCAACATCTATTTATACTAGGGAGACCTTGGACTCGTCCCCTCTCCGCTACACTACGTGAGGGCGATTTCTTGAAACCACCCAGTCAAACCACCTCGCCGGCGGCGATTCGCTGGTTCCCCTTCCCTCCGCCGGCCGCTCCGGCGGCGGGAGGGTGGGGGAACCCCGGATCTCGTCGTGTATATAGCGTAGGTTTGAGTAGGTTGCTCGCCGGCGGCGTCTTGGAGGCGGAGGCGTCGGTGGTGGGCGTTTTGGGGTCGTCTTCTTCCTCTCCGGTGTCGTCGTTCTTTGGAGCTTCGTCATCAAGCAGGCGACTTCCCGGCGTGCTCGCGGTCCTGGGTGACCGCCGTGCGTGCTCGTTCCCCGGCTGGATTCCGGTGCGGCGGATCCAGATCTTGAATTCGAAGCTTCTGATGTTGAAGGCCGATGGTGCTGCTGGCTTGGCGATGGATGGAGGCTCTCTGGAGTTCGAGGCTCGACAACTTCCCGTCCGCAGGGGATCATCTTCGTTCCAAGGTTTGGAAGATGCAGCGGGCGGCGCGTCGTCGGCACGTCCGGCTCCTCGTCGGCGTCATTGTGTTGTAGAAGGACCTATGTGTAATTTCTATCTTTGTGGGGTGTCTTTTTGTAACTTCTGGTCTTCAATGTAATCAGGGGTTTCCCGCAAAAAAAAGCAACATCTATTTATGATACAATTATGATCATTTAGTTTTTTATAACAGTAAGACTATAACGTGGCAAGTACGCATGGTTGCTTCGTCGACGAGGGCAGAGGAATCTGGGGCTGCAGCCCCAGACAGCAGATGTACGCCGAGGCAACGGCCTCGGGATGTGATGCGGTGATGGCCCAATGGGGTTTGCTCGTGGCTTGTATCGTTGGGGTGGCACCATGGTGCTTCGATTGTTGCGAGGTCGTTGGCCCGACCGATGTGAATTGAGGAGTCGGTTTGGTTTGTAAGACAAAGCTGTGGCCCCGAATGTTGGCACAACGGATGTGGTCACGGGCGGCTGTGCCGTGGAGCTAGGGCTACAGACGGTCGAGTCGTGGGACGTTGTAACTCGCGTGCGAGCAGGCATGTCGGACCAATGGTCTCATACTCGGGGGCCACGAGTTTGTTGTGATGGTGGCCTTGCGTCGGGCGACGGATCTCTGTTGCATGTGCGGTTTTCTAACTTGGTTTTCTCATAAAACGGGCCATCATAAGATTTTCGATCAGATTTTTCTATAAGCAGGATCAACTCTCTTCTTCTATCATTGAATTGCCAGAGCTCCTGGCTCTCTGATGAGGTTCGTCAAAAAAAAAAAAACAACGAAAGTATAGATACACATGAGCACCAGTGCTCACATTTTAAATATAAACAAAACTTTATTTCTATGTCTCCAAAAAATCACCCAAAAAATATACAAGTAGGTATGCACATCCACTATGGATGATACCATTCTCGTAAAAAAATACATTGTATTTTGTGCTACATAAAAAGATAAATGTCGCCAAATATAAGAGTTTTTTATTCCAACATACAGCCAATTTTTTTTTTGTATAGATCAAAATAAAAAGCGGCTTCACCAGAAATTATTAAATATACAACATATGTGTAGACATCTATGGAATTGTTTTTGTGTTTTTTCATAACTCAAAAATACAGTTTTTGATTTTCTTTTTCAAAATCGAGGAGCACTAGTGCCCGGGTGGTGCGTACAAAGTGTACTGGCCACCCAGCATACCCTGTGAGTCCGTCCTTGCGACGGTGGTCTGGACGACATTATTTCTTTTCGAAAAGGCAAGCTGAGCCCAGCTTCTGCATCAATTGCTGCACACAAGATCACGCAGTATTTTCAGTACAAAGGAACGATAAAGATACAAGATATTTTCGTCTCAAAATATAATGCATCTTTGATTTTTGCTGTAAGTTTGACTATGAATTATATTTATCACACATATACTAGACGTACCCATCAAAAGCCAGTGAGTGGCAAAGACTATCGTAGTTAGATTCTTCCCATGCCAGTTGCCATCCATGGACGGCAACTCATCTTCAAAAGCTCCTCTTACCGTTGCTGTTTCCACCGTGCGCAATGGCTCACCCTCTCGTCTGTGTGTAGTTCTCGTTGCCCTTACACTACCCGCACCCCTCGCTGCAGAACCGTGGTCTTTGTGCGGTTATGAAACCTACACATCTTTCGCCGACAATAGCACGTACCAGGCGAACCTCAACGTCATCGCCGCCACCCTCCCGAAGAACGTCTCGACGTCGCCGGACCTCTTCGCCACCGCCGAGGTCGGCGCCGTCCCGGAGAAGGTCTCGGCTCTCGCGCTCTGCGGGGCGATCAAAACGCCACCTTCTGCCTCAGCTGCCTCATCACGGCCTTCACCAGTCTTGAGAGCTTGTGCCCCTACCAGAAGGACGCCATCATCTACTACGATCGCTGCATGCTCCGCTACTCAAACGTCCAGTTCCTCTCCGCGACGACCCCGGAACAGTGGACTTTGATCTCAGTTCCGTAACTTCTAACACTGCGAATGTCACGTCGGAGGTAAGCCAGTACGAACGCGTCGTGGCCACGCTCGTGAACGCCACCGCGGACTACGCCGCGTATAACTCCACGCGGCGGTACGCGTCCGGCGAGGCCGCCCTCGACCGGGGGAAGTTCACAGAAGTGTACAGCTGGGCGCAGTGCACGCCGGATCTGACGCCGGCGGACTGCCGGGATTGCCTCGCCCGGATGATGGCACTATTGACGGACCATGTCGCGATCGGAGCCAGAGTTCTTGGTCCCAGATGCAGCTTCCGGTACGAGACCAATCCCTTCATTGAGGGCCCGGTGATTGTGCAGCTGGGAGCGAGCTCCGGAGCGCCAGCGCCGGCGCCGGCGCATGTTGTTCCGGAAGCGGCGATAGGACAAGGTGAGTTAACTTGTACTACTACGTTCCATCTTTTGGAAAAGCGCGCAGCTATGCAGCTCTGCTCTCCTTCCCCTGCTTTCTGTCGTTCTAGTGTTGTGCGCCTCATCTGCTCTACTCGTTTCCTCTGCTGGCTGCTTCTCCTCAATTTTAAGCTTCTAGCAGTAGTATTTTGTGAAAACTCTGTATTTGAACTCGATGTAGTGCTGCCTGCGTATACTTGAACAATCTCTAGCGTCCATTGCTCTCCTATCCAGTTAATTGAGTCACCATGCCGTATTTCAGCTCACGAATCATCTGACATGACATCAGTTATCTTATATTTTTTTGAGGTTAAAAACGGTCGTATCCACCATCCGATTAGATATAATAGAGGTTATGTACAGAATTTTGAGATATGGAAAATTCCCTTAAATTATCTTGTAATTATAGGTAGAAGAAAGTACAGTGTTCCCGGCAAGGTTCTTGTAATTCTGCTACCTATAATAGCAGCCATAAACCTTCTTGGTTGGCTCTTTTCCTGGAGAAGGCGTCGGGCACTAACAAAGGAAAAGCAACCAGGTACGTCCGTACGTGTGTCATATCTGTCTCCAGCTTACACTTAACCAGGGCCGACAATTTATGCACTTGTGTCTTCTGGTCACATGATATTTATATTCAAACAGATTCGAAGGAATCAGCTGAAGTAGGCGAGGGCCTGATAAGCGTTGAGTCAATAGCGATTGACATTTCAACTTTGCGAGCTGCAACGGAGGATTTTGCAGAAAGCAACAAGCTCGGTGAAGGCGGATTTGGCGTGGTGTACAAGGTAATTAGCCTATCTTTAAAAGCGAATAGGACTGAAATTTTGGTGAGTGATATTATGTTTGGTTTAATTGGATCAGGGTACTCTCCCAGACGGCTATGAAATAGCAGTGAAGAGATTGTCCAAGAGCTCAATGCAAGGGGTAGAGGAGCTGAAGAATGAACTAGCCTTGGTTGCAAAGCTGAAGCACAAGAACCTCGTCAGGCTTATCGGCGTCTGCTTGGAGCAACAGGAGAGGCTGCTCATCTACGAGTTCGTACCAAACAGAAGCCTTGACCTGATCCTTTTCGGTTGCAACTCTGTCCTAGCTACGTTTTCGTTGTGGATTTGATTTTTTTTTATTGAAAAGGAGGCAAAAGCAGCTTTGCCTCTATCTATTAATGCAACATCACACTCATCTTGTACTATTTTCTTCTACCAGACAAGGAGAAACGCGAGCAACTGGATTGGGAAAAGAGGTACAAGATCATAAACGGAATCGCTCGAGGCATGCAATACCTCCATGAAGATTCTCACCTCAAAGTAGTGCATCGTGACCTCAAAGCGAGCAATGTCTTGCTAGACATGAACATGAACCCCAAGATCTCGGATTTTGGCCTTGCCAAGATTTTCTTAAGAGACCAGATCCAAGGCGTGACAAGCCGTGTCCTCGGAACATGGTAAGTACCACGAAAAGGAGCAACTACTGGTTAGCTTAGAGTTCCAATTACACTAACAGTATACTACTACAATTTAACTATGACCACCACTTCGTGTTCTAGTGGATACATGGCGCCCGAGTATGTCATATCTGGGAACTACTCTGTAAAATCGGACGTGTTCAGCTTCGGAGTCATGGTTCTGGAGATCGTGACGGGTAGGAAGAATAATGACTCCCAGCAATCTCAGGATCTCATGACCACTGTATGTCCTTTCTACCTGCATATATCTAACTAACCCGAAATGCAACTTGGCTCGCTCATTGATGCTGTAAACTGTGCGTCCAGATATGGGAGCAATGGACGGCAGGAACGGTGCTGGAGATGATGGCCCCCTGCATCAAGAGCAGCTCTTCGGAGAGCGACGCGCTGAGGTGCATCCATGTAGGGCTTCTGTGTATTCAGGCGACCCAGCGGACCGGCCGATAATGTCGACGGTGGTCATGATGCTCGCAGCAACACCTTCTCTCTCCATGCTCCGTCTAAGCCGCCGTTCTACGCTACAAACGTCGGCGCCAGTTCAAGCACCGAGTCAAACCTGTCAACCCCGTCAGTGCACACCCGGTCATAGAGAGTATATTAATCAAGTTCACTTGCAAATTAACATATTGACCCTATATATAGAGGGTACATATATGCGGACAAATCTCTAACAATTGTCGCCCGTACTTGTAAGAGTTGCAGCTTGCTATTCAGCAACATGTTATTTCAACTTGATCAATAAAAAATAGTAGTTAGTAGTCGGCATCATATGCAAACAGAAGGCTAGAGAGAATTCGAAATCTAGTTACAACATAGAAATACGGATGTTTTTCGCAAGACTTTGATACTTTGCGTGGAATAGTTTCCCTTCCTTGCCCATTGGGTGTAAATTCTTCCGATAAGAAGGCGCACATGTATACTGGATACATGACATCTTAGTGCGTGCCTCTCTGAAATGCTATATTTTGGAATATCAATTTTAGAATGTCATTTAAATAAAAATTGGATGAAAAATATATGGAAAATGAATGACGATTAAGAAAAGTTAACCCATAGGGCATTACAGCCAACATACGCCTGTTTGAGAGTCCTCTTCTACCCGGCCCCTCTCCTCTTCTCCTCCAACAGCCTCACTGGCCGAGTGAGGGGGAGAGGCTGCCGGGCTCCCCGTATATACCAGAATAGTTGGTAGCATAGGGTTTGCTTTGCCAAGATGGCGGAATGGCGTGATGCCGCCTTCCTCTCGCCTGGCTTGGCCATAGTCGAGAAGAGGCCATGGTGTGGAGAAGCTCTCTCCTTACGGTTCTCCATGATGGAGAACGCGATGGGGGTAGATCTGAAGGCGTGGGTTTGAATAAAGCACGACAGAGTGCGTTCTCGCGGGGATCCTCATGGTTCTTCCTCCTGGCCTTGATGTCGTTTTGGAGAATCTTGGACCTCGGTGCGGGCTACCACGCCGATGTCGACCCAAGTGGCTACATCCCAAGTGGCGGCGCTAGTGCCCGGACCTTGAGGTCGTCCGGTAGTCGTTCTATTTCTCATTCCGGGGTCTTGTTTACAAAAAAAGAGATTGTGTTGTGATTCTTAGTTTCCCTAGGGTCTTCTCTGTAATTTTGCATGACCAATGCAGTTTCTAGACCATTCTGTGACCTTTCCCGCAAAAAAAAAGACAAGTGTGCCGGCGCGGGAGGGCGCGGAGAAGCGTGCACAAGAGCAGTTGTGGCGCGGCATGTGACAGAGGGAGGGTCGTGTGGATTTGGCTAGTTTGAAAGTGCGCGGTTATTTTTTCTCTTTTTTTAGATAATATGTTAACTAAAATGTCAGTGCAAATAAAATATATTAGGGTAGTAAAAAGTAGAATATTTAAAAGCCATAATGTAAACGAAGCAATAGTTTTCCCGTAAGATTTCGTTGTGTGTGATTGTCTGATGTGTCTTAAACGCATATATAATTTTTGATTGATTCATACTATTATCAAATCATTTTTACATACTTTTGGTATAGTATGATATCATTTTATATAATTTTTCGACTAACCTATTAACTCAATTGTTAATTTTGTTTTACATAAAATGAATATTCTGGAGCAAAAGAGATCCTAAAAATTACGAAAATTCTATTTGATCGCGAAGTTTCCGAAATGCATAAGTAACTGTTGTAGGACCACCACAACTCACACGGGGCTCCACGTGGCCAGGGATGGGATGCGTGGACCACTCGCATGTGGCCTCTGAACGTTCTTTACACTGTTGTACAATCGTCTTTTTTTTTTTTGTACAATCGTCTTAATCAGCGCGTGGTGCGTTAGCCCTTCATCTTGTGGACTAGTACCTTGGAGCTTGTATGGAAAACTATCGCCTGGCGACGACTCGTCGGTCTCATACACCGATGAGAGATCAAATTAGGATTCGGTTGTCACATGCACCTTGCCTGGTTGCGCGAGCTTGTCCCGGAAATATGGACCATTTCGTCGCCGTCGCCTAGCTGCCAAGCTACTGGCCGGCTACGAGCAACTCGTTGACGTCATTTTGAGTCGCCGCTAAAAAACGATGAAGGAAGGCCCAACTTGTTCAATCCCTATCGGCGTTAGGCTTACATTTGCGTTTTCTTGGTTACAGCCAATTTTGAGTCGGTCGCCGTTTTTTGGATATAGCCAGCGATGGTGTTATCATAGGGAATTTCCATTTGACTGGTCCGGAGTCCGGACGGCGGCAGATGCACCGTTCCAAACAATAGAAAAAGTAAGTTTACCAGAAATGTAGTAGAGTATTCGTGACCATTGTTTCGAGCTGGAGGGACAGTTTAACGAGCAACCAATAGATGCCGCAGAATCCTAGCTAGTGGCTCCATGTCCCTTTCTCCTTGAGAGCTCCACCACCGCATGGGCTTCTCCCACTCTTCCCCGGTGGCTCGGACGATGGGAGAGCGGAGGCCGTCTCCATGTTCATAGTACTACTACTAGTTGGTCTAGGTGTAACGTATTTATTGCGTATGTGCATACTGGATCATGCTGCTCGGAGCTTCCAATGCGATTTTCGGGGGTTGTTGGTGGTGGGCGCTGATGTCTCTACAATGATTATGTAATATTATATTTTGAATAAATAATAATAAAATAAATTTTACTTTTTTCTTTTACATTTAATATGGAATAATTCATATCTTTAAATTCGTAAATCGAAATTTGACAAATAGAATGTCTAAGTCGATTAGAAAAATGAGAGAATTCAAATATGTCATCCATATCAAGATCCACCCAACTCTTGCAAAGGTTCCCTCCGTTTCACTCGAAGTGGGAATTTTCAGCTATAAGTCCACCAACTTAATAGAAAGAAAGTGAAGCCGGTCACACACCGGAATAGTATCTTGGACATTTACAACACCCAACACACTTGTATACATATGGTATGGAACCACCTAGGTTTTGGTGGGTTTCAGACGCTCCAAAGCCCCGCTTCAATGAAACCCTAGACCCGTTGGAAAAAAGTCAAGGTTCATGGGTACCCCTTTGAACGGAGTCGAAAGGGGTAGGCCATTGCACTTTTTTGATTGGTTGTGTTAGGTTAGGACATAGGAACATCCAAAACCAAGATCCACCCAACTCTTGCAAAGATTCCCTCCATTTCGTCCAAAGTGGGAGTTTTCAGCTATAAGTCCACCAACTTATTAGGGAGAAAATACTCAAAAAGTGAAATCCTTTGGCTTGAAATCCTTTTATGTATACTAGTTGCTAGCAAAAATGATAAATTGAGTTTTGACAAACATTTCAAAAAAAAACCCTCATAAAAAGGTCTATCATTTATAGACATGTATAGGTTTCGCTTCAAATGACCAAGTTATGACCGTCCCCATGCCATAGTTTATGATAATGTGTCCATATTTGATACATAGGTGTGTATTGGTATGGCAAACATTGTTGGCAAAAACAATTTCCAAATTATTTTTATAAATATCATTTTCCATTTTTTAAGTGCCAAAAATGACTTTTTTATTAAGCAACTACCAAAAATATGTTGCAAAAAGTAATATGCATGGTGAAAATGATGATATGGATGTCATATTTGGATTCCTCTTATTTTTCTAATCGATTTAGACATTTTATTTGTTAAATTTTGATTTACGTATTTAAAGATATGATTTATTTCATATTAAAAGAAAATTAGAAAAAATGAGAGGGACCTATGCCGACGGCTTTGGCGTCGGCTTAGCCCTGAGTCGAATTGTTTACCTTCGCAGACTCTATGCCGACGGTCCCGACAAAATGCCGTCGGCGTAGCCTCTGGCCATCGGCATAGAAGCACTTTCCTGTAGTGCATGTCCCTTTCTCCTTGAGAGCTCCACCACCGCATGGGCTTCTCCCACTCTTCCCCGGTCGCTCAGCCGCCCGGACGATGGGAGAGCGGAGGCCGTCTCCATGTTCATAGTACTACTACTTGTAGGTCTAGGTGTAACATATTTATTGCGTATGTGCATACTGGCTCCATGCTGCCCGGAGCTTCCAATGCGATTTTCGGGGGTTGTTGGTGGTGGGCGCTGATGTCTCTACTGGTCGTGCTCCTGAGGTCGGAGCCAATGACGAGTGGTGGTGCTGCTCCCGCTTCCCCCTTAAAGAAGCTCGGGATCTAGCCGTCATGGACATAGCCAGCCGTGGAGGGTGGCAGGATTCGGCGGTGTTGGTGAGGTTCGTGGAGCTTCGACTCGTGGAAATCCCAAGTGACGTCAAGCGTGTGCCTCCGCAAATCAAAGCCGATCAGGCCACTCCACTCCTCGGGCCAATTCGCTCTGAGTGATTCTCTTCCTCAAGGTTTGGAGGACCTACAGCCTCAGCACGACAATCATCGTCGGCCACACTACAAGTGCGGTCGCCGGCCAGGCTCTTATGCTCTGCAGCCCTTGTGTGGGTCCTTTTGGTAAAATGTGAGGCCCATTTTACATTTTAGTTATGTCAAGGGCCCTCTTTGTAATTTTCTCACCTTGATGAATGAACTTTCTAAATTCTCTAGACCCTTCACCCGTTGAAAAGAAAAAAATAGACGTGTCGCAGATGTTGGAATGAGGAGCAATGTTGTCGTAGACACTTTTAGATCATCTCTAGCATATCCCTTATATAGGGAAACCGGTATAAGATACCCCTCAAACCCATTGGAGGGGCAGAACATGAACTGGCAAGCTTAAATTTAAAACAAAGTTGTTCGCGCACAAATTCAGAGAAACAACTTTCAGTTCATCGATTGCGGTTCATTTTTAGTTCATTGGAGATCACCAGAATACACATAATTAACATATTTTCATAACTAAAGGGTCAGTTCTAGTTAACCATAACCTAACCCTAACCCTAACCCTACACATACGGGGCTCCGGGACATCCTCACCGGGCCTGTGAGCGCAGCGGAGCCCTCGAGGTCTCACTCCTCGTCAGAGGAGGAGAGGTCGAAGAACTGGCGCTGGAGCAGGGCCTCCATCTTCCACTCGAGCTGGGGCGCGAGGTGCTCCTCCTCCTGCTGGAAACCACGAATGAGCTAGCCGGCGTTCCAGGCCTTGAGTGCGGCGTCGTGGAGACGTTGGCACTTGACGCGCTGCTGGTCCGACCGGATGGACTTCGCGGCAACCACCTCGTAGAGGACGACCTCGTCTTCAATGCCGGTGAGGTCATCAGAGGAAGAGTATTCGGAGCTCACGTCGACCGCGGGGCCTGACAGCTAGGGCGTATAGGGAGCCCGTTCCAGGCCTAGGGGTGGTGGTGCAACATGAGGACGTGGTTGCGGCCATGCTCCGGGCATGCCACACGATGACGCTCCTCCTTCATCGGGTAGATTGGAGTCGCGGGTGCACGGCCACGTCTCGACGTCGTCCAGGCCTGAGCGGGGCCACATGTGGAGCTGCAGCTGCACGGCCACGTCCCACCGTCGTCCGGGCTCCGAGCATGGTATGCACGACCACTAGGGCGACGAGGATCTTCAGGGGTGACTATCACAATCGGCAGCTCGCTAGAGGAGGAGATTGAGGTGGAGGAAGCCGATGCTGGATTCGAGGAAGAGGATGACATGATTGAGGATGGACCGCCTCAGATCGATTCTTCTACATGAAAAATACACGCTTGGCCGAGGAACATGATCGATTGTCCCGTCTTGCCAAATATTATGACCCAATTAGCATACTTTATAGTTTAAATTAGAGTTAATTATGAAATATTGATTGAAACTCAACAAAAAAAAGAAGGACTTGCAAATCAAGAACGTTCATCACATCTGATAGTTGGCCGCCTCACAGGGTCTACTATTTGTGAAAATGACAATGGTGCCTTTTTGTCCCATTTTTTGTAGTTGCTTCACAAAAAATATTTTTTGTAATTGTGTCATGTTCAATGCTTTATCCAAATCATGTTACGTCAAAAGTATTGTATCACTATTGTAGAATGGCCACCCCTCTCTCTCTCTCTCTCTCTCTCTCTCTTATTGACAAGGTGTGGTATGAGACCTCCGACGTGACCATCCTCTTTAGTTCGATCAATGAGGACTTCCAACATAGACGCACACAACTATATTGAAAAGCATAATGAACATAAGATCTCCTTGTCTCAAGCCTTTCAAAATCTGTAAATAATGCTCAATATCATCGTTATCTCTCGTCCCAACACTCCCTCACTGCACAAACCTCACAATTCATTCACAACACTTACGATAGACTCCTTTGACTCCCTTTACGCATAAGGCTGGTTGTAGCAAAGAGCATTTCCACGCAGCCAGCAATCCACTTGATATAGCTTAGCAAACTGCAAAATTACACCCAGATATTTAAAAGGAAAAGAACCCAAAGCGCAGCATAAAACCTGAGCAAAAGTATTGGCTTGATCAGATGACATATTAGTTGTCGATCACTCTTATCATAATTAATCTTTAGGCCAGACATATGTTCAAAGAAGGAAAGAAGCCATTTCAGGTTCAGGGCCATAAGATTTTTTTTTGACACAGGATGTGCTCTACTTTTAGTAAATCATTGCACCAGGGCCATAGAGATATCATTATAAGGAAATAAAATAGTATCATCAGCGTAACCTGATAATACCACCAGAGACAACACCAAGAAGAAGGCTTCTAATTAGGTTATTTTGAGAAGCTTTACAAAGCATTTAAGAGAGAACATCTGCAACAAAGTTGAACAAAATGGGGCCCCCCTTGTTAAAACCCTTACCAGCCACAAAATAGGGGTTGTTGATCTCATTTATTCTAACACAAAAGGAACCACCAACAAGCAAAGTCTTGATCCAGTTGCAAAAAACAAAACCAAAGCCTCTGGTGTCAAGCAAGGTATCCAAAAATCCCAATTAAGAGGACCAGGCCACTTTCATTACCTGAATGAACGACATGAATAATCTCAAAGAAATTGTCTCGGATGTCTAATCTTATTCTACCATCTTTCTCCGTGAGAATCTCCGGAAGTTATGGAATTCTAGTAGCAACTTTTTTTTTTTGCAGGATCATTGACTGAAGTTTACTACTCCCTCCGTTCCATTATATAATGCCTATTGTTTTCCTGCACGGTAATTAGCGCAGTCGATTATTTCACAAAAAAACCCCTACGAAGGCCCTCCACGATCTCAGAAATAGGAGACAAACATGGAAACCCAACAAACAGATCGCTGAAATCTCTCTGCCGTTATTATCCCATGATTTTCTCCGATCGCCTTCGTTTCCTCTCTCTCCGACGCGCGCCATCCTTTTCTCCCTGCCCGCCTTCTTTTCCTCTCTCCCGCGCTCGCACAGCCACAGCACCTCTCCCAAAATTGAAATTTTCTTCAAAAAATTTCAGCAATGGAGGGAAGTACATGGGCGCCAAAGATCCAAACAATTCCACTTCGAATTACCGACGACGGGGCTATAAATACTCCCGATCCCCATGCCCATCTCATCGCTCGCCACTGCGTTCTCTCTCTCGATCCCCATTACCTTCTCCTCATCTCACATGGCTGCTCGATCGGGGTGGATCAACTGGGATGCCCTGGGTGAGGAGGCGGTGGAGGATGCTGCAGGTTTGAACTATGACTACGAGTTCGTCGTGGTGGATCCAGGTTCTCAAACTTTCGGTCATTTGTGTTCTTTTCGATCTACTCATTGTCATCGGTCACTGCATCGTCCTGAATATGAATCCTCGCAGATGTAGAAGAGGAAGAAGTCCATGCATCTTCCGGTCGGCGCCGTGGCGGCAGGCTCGGCCTGACCGGAGGAGTTCACGGCGCACGACAACCAGTTCACGTCAACGGCCAGGCATCGCTGATGAATTCCCGGCACGGACTGGCGCAGCGAGTGAGATCCATTGTCAACCGCGCCACGGTAGCTTTTCCTGGTGAAGGAAGCAGTCGTGGGCGACCTCCTCGCGTCGGGCTATCTGGACGCAAACGTGTGCGAGCCCCTGTGACACAATGGCTTCCTCAACATGTTCATACTGAAGGTACTCTGCTACTCGACTTTGTTCAGATCATTGGTTCGATTTGATCTCGTTGTAGATTAGTTTTCCCGGATACAGCAGTAGCTTCAGTTCATAAGTTTGTCGGTTTTGATCTTTCATCAATTTCATCGTTGCTTAGTTCTCCCGGATGGATCATCTGTCTATATTCATGTGGCTAGGTTTCATCTGTCTATTTTTTATGCGTGTATGGATCATGGGTCTAGGGTTTATGCATTTGTCTATGGATCATGGGTCTAGCAGTAATCTTTTCTCTACATGTGCTTCTTTGTAATCTGATCATGAGTACTTTAAATCTGAGTAGGTGGTGAATCCAGCCACACCGAACAGCATGTAGACGATGAACCTGAGGAAGGCGCCAATGAGGAAGGGATGGAGAATGGAGACGCAACTGGTAATCATGCTTCTTACGCATAAGTTCCATGCTTATTTGCACTGCACCCAATTCTCCATGTTTAAAATTTCTTCACTACTTCCTGTAGGTGCTAATGGTACGTTGAAGAGGACAAGAAAATTCTACAAACCCCACCAGAAGCAATCTGCATACGCAATGCTACTAGAGAGGACCTCTGCTGGGGTGTTAAGTCGAGGGGTGTCTCTGGAAGTGTCTTCACTAACGGGGATCCCTGTACGTACATTGGTGAATTGGTGGACAAAATGCAAAACACAAGGACTGGCTGGACTAGATAGCAAACGAGGACAGTGTGGACGGAAGAAATCACCTTTTGATGCGGAGGCTATCAAACTAGTGGAATTGAGTAAAAGAACCACGCTTCATGATTTAGCTGTTGCTATGAACATGTCGAAGAGTACATTATGGCGACGGTTGAACGAGGGCTTGTTTAGGCGACACACCAATGCCATCAAATCCACGCTGACGGATGATAACAAGGTAGCTCGTCTAAGATTTTGTTTGTTCATGCTTGAAAATATTATAGAGTTTGAGGACTCAGCTTTTAAAGAAATGTATAATGTCATTCACATTGATGAGAAATGGTTTTACCGCACACGCGGTAGCCAAAATTATTACTTGGCCCTTGGAGAAGAGGATCCATTCCGTAGCACGCAAAGCAAAAACTTCATTGAGAAGGTGAGCCTAATTCTGAAGTTGTTTATATGGTTCTAAATTTGTACTGTCAATAATGCCATGGTCATGTTATTGTGCAGGTCATGTTCTTGGCAGCGGTCGCTCGGCCAAGATTTGATGCTAATGGCAATGTGGTTTTCGATGGAAAACTTGGAATATGGCCTTTCACGTACCAAGAAGCGGCAAAGAGAAAAAGCAAGCATAGAGATGCTGGAACAATTGTAATGACTTCTACTTGGATTTTTTAATTTTACTACTCGTATGTTCACTACTTGGATTTTATTGACATGGTGATCATTGTGTAGGTCACTAAGGTACTCCCGGCTGTTACCCAAAGTGTAAGCCGAGATTACATGATCAATTTTTTGCTTCCGGCAATCAGGCAGAGATGGCCTGCAGCCGAGCGTGGAACGACAATCTGGATTCAACAGGATAATGCAAAGACGCATATCCCTGTAGATGACCCAGAATTTGTTGCCGCGGCTCAAGCTGAAGGTTGGGATATCCGTCTCAGATGCCAGCCTCCGAACTCCCCAGACCTAAATATCCTTGATTTAGGTTTTTTTGCTGCGCTACAATCAATCTTTCACAAGTTATCTCCAGGTATTTTTAGTGCAGATGGAGTAATTTAAACAGATGTAGGTTTGAGTTGCTTTGATGGAGTAATAAGGTTTTTTCAAATACTGTGCAGGTTCTGTTGATGACATTGTGACGAAGGTGCAGCAGGCCTTCGAGGAGTACCCAGCTGAACGAAGCAATAGAATCTTCCTGACGTTACAAGCTTGCATGCGTGAAGTACTTTTTCAGCTGGGAGGGAACCGATATAAAGTCCCGCACATGCGGAAGGAGGTTCTGCAGAGGCTCGGAACTCTCCCGGTGACATTAAAATGTGCTGCTCTTTTTGTGAAGCGTGCGATCGAATCACTGCCGGATGCATAGTCCACTTAGGTTGCGTGCGTATGGTTTTGAATTCTTTTGTGTGAGTTTAATACTCGTTCAAGTACTGAAGTTGGTGACAATTTACTGTTTTGTGTGAGTGTAGTAAGGTACTCCTTGGAGTACTGAATTTGGTGTCGATTTGCTCTTTTCTGTGAGTCTAGTAAGGTACTCCTTGGAGTAATGAGGTTCGTGTGGATTGTACTCTGCATTTGCTTTCCCAAAGTTATCAAAGATTTGTTTGCATTATGTTTGCGTGTACTGAAACATAACAGAAGCATGATACTCAATGATAACAGAAGCATGATACTCAATCAGTAACATGTGTTCTTTTACATTCTGGAGTACTAGAACTAAATTGAAATTGTAATCATAACATGTGATCAAAACTCGCCCAGTCTACCTTGACACCAAAAATGAAAAAAGTGCATAATTCGCCCCAAGTATGACTGCTTAAGGACGGTAT
Source organism: Poa pratensis (assembly GCA_947311845.1). Lineage (NCBI taxonomy): Eukaryota > Viridiplantae > Streptophyta > Magnoliopsida > Poales > Poaceae > Poa > Poa pratensis. The sequence goes on from CAMZMU010000069.1 coordinate 15,631,723, forward strand.
GTTGGCAGCAAAATTTTCAGCGAGTCCTTAACCACCTGCAACTCGCCGGAATCTAGCTTGACACCAAAATTGAGTTCAATATCATCGCCTTCTTCTTTTTCGGCAACGCCTTGGGCATCATCTGCCTGGCCTTGATCTGCAAAAACCTCGCCTTCTTGTTCCTCATTTGAAATCATGGAAGCTTCAACCTCCCGCTCGATATCTTCAAGTGGTTCAAGAGGTTGGCTCGCATGAGTCCGGAAATTCTTCCACGTCGGCGACTTGCTCCGGCGAGAAAACGGCGAAGGCCGGACGATCCTTAACCATGGAAAGGGCGGACGCCGGGTTTCCCATATCCTCTGCCATGCGAGACAGCAGGCGTGAGAGAGATGAGAGAGATGCTGCGTGAGAGGGAGAGGATGCCGTGAGAGGGAGAGGATACGTGAGAGAGAGAGAGGCTGCGTGGAGATAGGCTGCGTGAGAGAGAGATCGGTTCCTGATTCAGTTTCCTGATTTTGTGGACTACATGCGATCTGTTCCATATTTCATGCACGTAGCAAATGGGTGGAAGGGGGTCTTTGCAAAATAAACAGAGCTTTACTCTTACAATTTGAAACAAATGTGAAAAAACAATAGGCATTATATAATGAAACGGAGGGAGTATGTAAAGTCTCCGCCGATCCGTGGACGTGAATGGTAGAAAAATACGGAAATGAGACGTTTCAAAAAAAAAGTACGGAAATGAGAAAACTGTCTACTTTGCCAATTGCCATTGTCGACAAGGGCCACCACCAGTCTACCTAGGAAACACGACGTACGTTCAACCTTCCTCGTGCCCCCAATGGCACACCACCTCGTCCTATGCGTGGCCATCGTCGCCGTCGCCGTGCTCGCACCCTGCACTTCGGGGTACCCATGGCAAGTTTGCAGCGGCAGCTCCTTCGCCGCGAGAAGCAAGTACCTATGGAACATCAACCTCGTCGCATCCTCCCTCCCGAGGAACACCTCGACGTCCCCGTTCCTCTTCGCCACCGCCGAGGCCGGCGCCGCCCCTGACAAAGTCTGGGCTCTCGCGCTTTGCCGCGGCGACTCCAACTCGACGTCCTGCTTCAGTTGCCTCACCCAGGCCTTCAGCGACCTGCCCAACATCTGCGACTACAGCATGCAAGCCACCGTGTACTACGACTCCTGCATGCTCCACTACTCCAACGCCTCCAAGGACTCCGTGCCGGACGAGACGTATCTATACTTTGACTACAGGAATGTCACGTCGGAGACGGGCCAATTCAACAGCTTGGTGGCCAAGCTTGTGAACGCCACTGCCGACTACGCCGCGTACAATTCCACGCGGCGGTTCGCGACTGGGGAGGCCGACTTCGACCTGGAGTTCCCCAAGCTCTACAGCTCGGCGCAGTGCACGCCTGACCTGAGCCCGGCGCTGTGCCGGGAGTGCCTCGCCCAGCTGGCCATGTTGCAACTGCCGGTGTTCACGAACACTGCCGGAGCCGCGGCTCTTAGGATCCCATGCAGCTTTCGGTACCAGATCTACTCCTTCTTTGATGGCCCTGTAATGGTGCGGCTTCCAGGGCCAGCACCATTTCCGAGCACCGGAGCACCAGCGCCAGCGCCTGTGCCCACGGTTGTAACTGTAAGTCCACCGGCGACGACAACCAGAGGAGGTGAGTTTTTGTTAGACGAGCTGGGTGCCTGAGTTAAAGTAAACAATTGTTTGACACACATCCGCATAATTAGTTGCCAATAACGTTTCCTAAGGTATTTTAGTTTTGTCATAGGACTTCTCTAGGTTATGAATTGGAGAAAATTTAGCATTTTTTAACATGAATTTTATCAGTTCTCCTAGCTTCAGTTCAGTTACGCGTCTATAAAGTTTTTAACATTAAGTCACGTAGCTCCTCCATGATCCTCTTTCAAATACATATTCAATTTGAACCGACAATTTTGTTGTACATTTTGCTTAATTCACAGGGGAAAAATACAGTGTTCCTGGCATGGTTCTTATAGTTCTGCTGCCTACTATAGCTGCTATAAACCTTGTGGCTTGCTTCTTTTTCTGGAGGAGGAGGCGGCCACAAGCGAAAGCAAAACAGCCAAGTATGTTCACCAATTTACAACATGAAACATTTCAGAAGACCTAAACGACATAACTTATCTGTTTGTTGCTACAAGCCTACAACTTACAACATTGACTCTCAAACAGAGACCAGTTATTATAGTGAGGCAGAGGACACTGAAGGTATAGACTCAATGTCGATTGGCATTTCAGCCTTGCGGGCTGCGACTGGTAATTTTGCAGAATGCAACAAGCTTGGTGAAGGTGGATTTGGTGCGGTGTACAAGGTACTAAACAAGCATATCTGGAAGCAAATTGGCTATCACATTGATATTTTGTAACCGAGTTTTTCTGTGGTTGGACTTGCTCAGGGTACTCTGCCAGACGGCAAGGAAATAGCAGTAAAAAGGCTCTCGGAGAGCTCAACACAAGGAGTAGAGGAGCTTAAAAATGAACTCTATTCGGTTGCTAATCTTGAGCACAAGAACCTTGTCACACTTCTTGGCGTATGTTTGGAGCAGCAGGAGAGGCTGCTCGTCTATGAGTTTGTTCCTAACGGGAGCCTCGACCGCATCCTGTTCGGTACTAACTGAATCATGTTCAATACAAATATATTCATTTTCTATGCATGTTAACATTGATCGATAGTAGCGTTTTCCATTTCTCTTTTTTAATAAAACAGCAGATGCTGAGAGACGTAAACAGCTGGATTGGGAAAAGAGGTACGGGATAATTGACGGGATCGCTCTGGGTCTGCAATACCTCCATGAAAACACTGAGCTCAAAGTTGTCCATCGTGATCTCAAAGCAAGCAACATTTTGCTTGACATGGATATGAACCCGAAGATCTCAGACTTCGGGATCGCAAGAATTTTCGAGCAAGATCAGACCCAGGGTGTAACGAACCATGTCGTCGGCACAAAGTAAGTACGTAGAAACCAAGTTGAACTAGTCGATCGGTACGTTGTGAGTAGAGGACTAATAATATGGTTGTGTGTAGAGGATTAACCATGAAACACACAATTCAAAGTTAAACTAGTCGATCGGTTCAGTAGAGGACTAACTATGACGGTATGACCTTGTCATGCCTTATTTCAGCGGATACATGGCCCCCGAGTACGTGATGCGTGGGAACTACTCTGTGAAATCAGACTCGTTCAGCTTCGGCGTCCTTGTCCTGGAGATCGTGACGGGAAGGAAGAACAACCACAAATTCCGGGAAGCTCAAGATCTTTTGACTGCGGTATGTGTGCCGCTAGATAGTTTAATATCCAGTCACCATTATTGCTGGAGAAGGAGGAGCACGCCAGGCTGCAGTTTCGCTCATGGCTACTGTAAAATTTCGCAGGTATGGGAGCGTTGGACGGCCGGAACAGTGCTGGACATGATGGACCGGTGCTTGAGCACCAGCTTCTCCGAGAGTGGCGTTCTAAGATGCATCCACATCGGGCTTCTGTGCGTTCAGGAAAACCCGGCTGACCGGCCTCTAATGTCATCGGTGGTCGTGATGCTGGGAAGCGACACCATGTCTCTCTCCGCCCCGTCAAAGCCGGCGTTCTATGCCAACTAGGGTATCGTGTCACACGTGTCGATTTAGCCGTTGCGGGACCAGCTCCAGATACTCTCTACTCGATCATTCCGCTGCCAGTTTATGATGCTTCAACTCTAAAACAGGGGTATGCAATAATATTAAGCTGCTTACCCCTGCATTATGATTAAGTTAGTTACTAATGGTAGATTTGCTCCTCTCTTTTTGTGCTGTAATCTTAGTGGTTTGGTAATTTGTATTTCGAAAAAATTAAAGTATTATTGCCTAAAAAAGCTCTAAGGCCATATCGATAAAGAGAATGTATTAGTATCAATAAGATATCAATTACACCCGGTCCCTTGACCAAAACGATATCAATAGCTAGCCAATATATCGGTAATGCACACAACCAAGTTATATAAGCGTGATCAACATAACAGTTGCATCAAACACAAATGGTGGCAACCAAGGGCAACAGTAGAGATACTCCGACAACGATGACACCAAGCATGAGACAGTGACTCAACCTCACATTATTTGTTTTCTTTTGGGGTGGGGGGTTAACCCGTAGAGGCCTCGAAGGGCCTGGATGCCATTAACTGTCAGTTGTGCAAATACAATTTTCACCATGGACCCTGACGTGGGGTGGCCACGGCAAATCACAGGGTCGAGTACCCCATGTTGATTGAGAGGGAGGAAGATGGTAGTGCTGGTAGTAACGACGGCTGACAAGCGGGTGATTTTACCCTGGTTCAGACTCCCGAGGATAATTCCCTACTTTCAGTTTGTCTGTTATTGATGTTGGAGGTGTTAAAATGGCGATCCCGGTGAGATATCGATCTCGCTAGGGTTTTGGTGGTGGAAAATAACGTACCTTAGATCGGCGGCCCTCCCAGCCTTTACACTGGAGGCTGGGTCCCAGGAGTTCACAACCGACTAGGTTTACAGTTAAGGTAGGTCTCTACCGACATAGGCTTCGCCTTCCTTGGGGCGCACTCTGTCTTCTTTGGGCCCTCTTCATGGGCCTTGAGCGTTGTCTCCTAGTAGGCTGCCAGTTGGGCCATAGTCCTTGCGTGCACCAGGTATCTTCATGGTGGGGCACCCGATAGGTAGGCCCACGTCAGTAGCCCCTGAGTGCTTGGTCGACTCGAAGAATCGGGCAGAGACTCATCTCCGGGTGCACGTCGTGTTCTGCTTGCTGCGAAGTATCTGTTTTGAGTCGGTAATGCGTCGACTGTTGTTTTATTCATGTTTTGCTGTCTAATTGACATGTTCTAGGGATAGCGACATAGCAGGCCTGGTTCACTCGACGGATCGGGACCAGTAAAATGCACTTGGGTAAAAACCTAGCTAGCCTTCATCAAGCTCGAGTCCCCGGACACGAACTTGGAAAGTGCTGGTCAGCTTCGACTCAAGCCGTGGAGGTCTTACAGAAGTCGAACTGCTGTATGATAGATTGAATACCCAACGCATCCGTCGGGATTTTCTTCATGTCTACTGGCATGGGAACTACAGGGTGAGCGCAGCAGGTGCGGCCCTGGCCGGCTCGAATGATCGGCGGGTATTATCTTTGCACTATTGGTGCAGCATCCGAGGATCATATGCGGCGGAGCATCTCGGGCATAGTATGTTTTGCGACTGCTGTAGTCATAGGCTTTGCATAGAGCTGAGTAGCTTCGGTCGGTAAAAACTCGACTGTTTGTTTTGGGACTCGATGGTCCAATGGTCTTGTGTTATCGGGGGCGCGGCATCTCTCCCGATGGGAGTAGCCCCCGAGATTAAGCTGAATTGCTTCCAATTGAGGTTAATCTCAATTAACTTGCGTCGTCACAGTCGAACGATTTTTTTGATACGCTCCCGATGGGAGTGAATGAAGAATTATTTGGGGACTCGACAAATAAAGGAGTCCCTTCAGCCTGTTGGCCTACTATGTGAAATGCTCCGGCGAATATGCATCGCAGTCGAGTGATGCGAGGGTCCGTTGAGGGGACTCGATAGTCTGCTGGCTTTGTTTTGTTAGTTATCATGAGCTTGACTCGAGTGATTCTTCAGCTTGTGAAGCTAACGTCATGCATGACGATCTTTGCTTGCGCGCTGCCACTGATGGGACGCGTCACTGTGGTCCCAGTGTCAGTGTTGACCAGGAACGACACCGCTTCAGTTCTGATTTGACCGCACGGCGCGAAAGTTTCGGGACGTGATGATGATTTCCTCTTTTCCCATGCGTAGTGGGCGGCGTGGCCTGCGACGGTTGCGTTCCGCGGTCGCCACATGTAGGGTTCAATGTATGCTGTTGCTGCCGATGCCGTTTGGACGGTTCGGATTTGGCGGCGCCGCGGTATACCTATTTCACCGCGGCGGGGGAGATTGATTTCATCCCCATTCTTGCCGCTTCCTTTCCTTGCTTCGTCTTCTACCTCGCGTCTCTCCTCCATTGCCACTGTGCCCAAGCTTCATCCGTGCACCCGTCGCTAGCCACTAGCCATGAGGAAGGTGGGCACGAAGAAGGTGGGGACTACGGCAAGCTCCGCCACCGCCGAAGTTGCGGCGACGAAGACCAAGAGAGGGAGTAGTGCGGCCAGCGCCGCCGCCGTTGTGGATGTCGCGGATGTGGGCACATTGAAGAAGATCCCCAGCGACTGGGTCAAGTCGTCCATCAAGGAGCGCCAGCTGGATGAACTCCGGGAAGATGGACTGCTGCCGCCGGCGGACCAGTTGGCCACGCGCGCCCCCGGGAAGGAGGTATTCCCGCAACCTCAGCCCGGCGAGCGTGTGTGTTTCGCTGATTTCTTGAATTGGGGATTCTCTTTCCCCCTTCATGATTTTGTCCGTGGGTTGTTGTACGCATACGGGGTGCAAACGCATGATCTGACCCCGAACGGCGTCCTCCACATTGCTTGCTTCTTCATCCTTTGCGAGTGTTTCCTGGGGGTGCACCCGCATTGGAGTTTTTGGAATACCATCTTCAACGTCAAGAGGAATGCGGGTGCTGGTGGCACCTATCCACTTGGCGGCTTCAACATCTAGGTTCGCGGCGACACTTCCTACTTCGCGCTGAAGTAGGTCGAGTCTGCCCAAGGCTGGCGGATGAAATGGTTCTACGTATGCGTTGAGCAGGAGGGCCTTCCCGACTTTGTGGCTAACAAGCCTCTAAGGAAATCGAATGCCTAGGCACACATGCTGTCAAGTGCGGACAAGGTCGAAGTGGCGCCCTTGCTGAAGAAGATCTATGAGTTGATGAAGACGGTGGGCAAGGAGGTGAGTGGTGTCCACCTTATTGCCACGTTTCTGAAGAGGCGCGTGCAGCCGCTACGCCTTCGGGACCACCCGATGTGGGAGTTCCAAGGCGCAAACGACTCCTCTCGCCTGACGAAGGAGGAGTGGTCGAAGAAGGAGGTCGAGAACTCTGTGCGGTCCGTGACCAGCATCAAGGCCACCGAGGCCTGCAACGTCGACTACCCAGTTAAGCCATACGGGGTTGAGAACCCATTGCCTGAGGTGAGATTCGACTTGCATCTTGTTTGTCTTTTCTTCATGTTGTTGTTGTGTTAAACACCTTGTGCTTGCTTTTGCATGGCCTCTGCCCGAGAATGGAACGACTCTTGAGGTGGAATTTCCTGAGGTGGAGCCAGCCGACAAGGATTTTTCCATTCCCTCCGCAAGCATCTCACCTGAAGAGGAGGTGGAGGAGACGGAGCAGAATGACGACGAACAGCTGCCCAAGTGTCGCTGGCTAGACAAGGCGAAAGCTGTTTCCGAAGACTCGCCGTCCAAAAAGGTGGAGCTTCAAGATGATGACTACTCGAGGTCCTCGTCGCCCAGCGTGAAGGACCCAATGGAGGTTGTCCTGTTGAACACAGCACTGATACGTCTCAAACGTATCTATAATTTCTGATGTTCCATGTTGATATTATACCAATTGTTACATGTTTTATATACACTTCATAGCATTATTATGCATTTTCTGGGACTAACCTATTAACAAGATGCCACAGTGCCAGTTCCTGTTTTCTGCTGTTTTTGTATTCCAGAAAAGCTAGTCTGGAAATATTTTCGGAATTGGACGAAACTTGGACAGAACCTCCTATTTTTCCAACACGAAGACGGAGTCTAGAGGAGACACGGAGGGGAGCCACGTGGCACCCACACCATGGGGCCGCGCGGGCCCTCCCCCTGCCGCGCCGTGGGGTGGTGTGGGGCCCTCGTGGCTCCGCAACCGCCGCCCTTTCGCCTATTTTTTCCTCCCGACGCGAAAACCCTAGATACCCGAGCCATTATCCACAAAAAGTTTCAGAGACGCCGCCGCCGTCAACCCTAGCTTGGGAGGGTTCAGAATCTCTTTCCGGCACCCTGCCAGACAGAGGAATCATCACCGGAGGGCTCTACATCACCATGTCTGCCTCCGGAGTGATGCGTGAGTAGTTCATCCTTGGACTACGGGTCCATGGCAGTAGCTAGATGGTTGCCTCTCCACTTTATGCTATCATGTTTAGATCTTGTGAGCTGCCTATCATGATCAAGATCATCTTATTGTAATGCTACATGTTGTGTTTGCTGGTATCCGATGAATATTGAATACTATGTCAAGTTGATTATCAATCTATCTTATATGTTATTTATGATCTTGCATGCTTTCCGTTACTAGTAGATGCTTTGGCCAAGTAGATGCTTGTAACTCCAAGAGTGAGTATTTATGCTAGATAGTGGGTTCATGCCTCCGGTAATCTGGGGGAGTGACAATAACTTCTAAGATTGTGGATGTGTTGTTGCCACTAGGGATAAAATAACCGATGCTTAGCTTAAGGGTACGCCGTTAGGTCAAATGCATTTGTTTACTTTACGCACATTACTTAATGCAATTATCCGTTGCTTGCAACTTAATACCAACGGGGAACTCGGTATGACAACCTGGCGGTGGATTATTAGTCATAGACGCTGTTGGAATAACGGTCTATGTATTTTGTTGTAATGCCCACATGAATATCATAGTAATCATCATGTCATATATATGCATTGTTATGCGCTCAATATTTTGTCAATTGCCCAGCTGTAATTTGTTCACCCAGCATGTTATTTATCTGTTATGGAGAGACACCACTAGTAAACTGTGGACCCCGATCCATTCTTTTACCCTGATAATACAACCAACTGCAAACACTGTTCATTTTCATTCTCTGCAATTTACTACTGTTTTCCACACCATACATTTAATCCTCTGTTTTCAGCAAGCCGGTGAGATTGACAACCTCACTGTTTCGTTGGGGCAAAGTAGTTTGATTGTGTTGTGTGCAGATTCCACGTTGGCGCCGGATTCCCTGGTGCTGCGCCGTGCCATATTCCGCCACCAACAACCTTCCGAAGCGATTTCTTGCTCCTACTGGTTCGATTAAACATTGGTTTCATACTGAGGGAAAACTGCTTCTATACTGCATCATACCTTCCTCTTGGGGTCTCCCAGCGAACGTGTGATCCACGCAATCAAGCACCTCCCGCGGGAGCTAGCAATGCGTCAGAGTTTGGTGGGATCTTTGATTTTGACTCCCTCGTCAGCGACGAAGGCGAGGAAACGAGGTGAGCACCTTTGTAGTTGCTAAGCTTCTCTGTCGTTCTTTTTATGTGCAGTTGCTTGAGTTGTAAACTTTATGTGCAGTGCTAGGCATGGCACGGATGTGTCCCCTCCGCCTGTCCTGGAGCAGGCGTCGGCTCCGAGCGGTACAGAGTCACAGCTGACCCTTCCGGAGGTTTTGCCCTCGGCGGCTGCGGTGGCCGCTACAGAGATTGTGAAGTCTCCTGCTTCGATCGTCCCGGAGGTGCACGCTCCGTCTTCTTCAGGTGCTGTGTCGTTGCATGATCATGTAAGTGTCTTCTGAACTTTTATATTATCGGGTGCGCGACAGCGCTCCCGATGGGAGTAGCCCCCGAGGCTATGTGCAACTAGTAAAGTTGGGCATAGGCTCAAATTCATGGATGTGTCTTGTTTATTGCAGCCCTTCTGCCGCACCCTGCTGGAGTCGGGTGCGACCTACGTCTAGATGGAGCAAGAAAGAGACCGGCTTCGCATTGCTCTGGAGCAATCTGAGCGTAAGTAACCTTTTGGTTTTTGTTTAAGTTGCCTCCACTCCTGCTTCGGGTCCGCTTGAGAACTCTGTACTTCCTGCAGGTGACTGGAAGGCTGCTGCGTCTCGGGTGGAAGAATTGGAGAAGAAACTCAAGGCCCAAAGCACTAACGCTGAGCAGAAGCTGAAGGAAGCCAAGGGCCGAGAGGATGTCATCCTGCAGCACGAGAAGACGCAGGCTGAGCGCCTGCTAGCGCTTGCCCATGTGTTGGGAGGTAATACCTCATTCTCATGTTTTGTTTGCTTGAAGTTTGGTCTCCCAATTCGTTCAAATCGGTACTTGAATTGTTTTTTGTGCAGATGCTTTTGGCGCAACACCATATGCGGACGCAACGAGCGACAACATCTCGCTGGACCAGGCCGTCAGCGCGTTCGACGCCATGTGTTCTCATGCCAAGGCCGCGCTCGCCAAGTCGATTGGTGCTCTTGCTGCGGTGCACAAGAACATCTTTCCGCAGGGGACGCCACCCGCGACCGTTGATGGTATGTCCAAAGTACTTGGCTCGGAATCTTCCACCATGGCGGACTTCACTCGCGCCCAAACGGTACGCGGCTCGGAGTCCACATTCAAGCTGTTGCTGGGTCATGGTATTGTGGGTGACTTCGAGAAAGTCGTAGCTGACTTTCTGCGGAGACTTGATGGAAGGATGGTTCCCCTGAGCTCAGTCAAGGAGACAGCGGCGCGACTGGCGGAGGACATGGTAGCCATGATGGAGCAGCGTGCTACGGAAGTCGCTGCCCGCGCAGCTAGGTTTAGGTCGGAGTCGACGTCATAGGCTCTAGCATTGACTTCAGCTTTTATTTTGCCTTGTAATGAACTGATGGCACTTGTTGATCAATATATGTCTCCTTTTGGCTTCGCAGTCTATACCTGTTTCAATGTTTTGTCGGGGCCTAGCGCCCGAGTGTGTTACCTTGTTGACTCTTTTTATTAAGTGGTCTCATGTTGTTGAAATTTGCTTTTGAGCAGCCCAAGGCACCTGAAGCACCTGGCGACTCTCCCTCCATGAGTGCTCCTCCTCAGCCGACTGCCCGGAGTAAAAATGATGAGGTCGTCATGTCATATATGAAGACTCGAATCTCGAAGTTGGAGCGGGAGCTGAAGAGCGCGTGGGGTGAACTGGACGTGTTGAAGTCAAGGCATGCACCCTCGTCTGAACGGGAAGATTACTTGATTGGGGAGCTAGACATAGTGAATCGATAGCTAAAATGTTAGTGTGCCTGAAGAACTTCTAACAGTGAGTTGGCTTGTCCTTCAACTGCTTCTTATTTTGTTTCGTTGTTGCGTCAATGCAGGTGTGAGCACATACTGGAAAGCTGAGAAAGCTCGCATTGATGAGCGCCTGGATGGAGCCGCTACTAGCTCGGCTTCCGGCTCCCAGTACTTCTAGTCTGACAGATCAAGGGCTCGGGTGCTCGCTGTCCTGCAAGATCGAGCTTGGCGCGCTGGTATGTTATTGGAGTCTTGCAGGGGCACTCTGGCTCTGGTGCACCGAGCACTGTTCCCGCATAATGAGCAACCGCAGGGTATACCTGCCCTGTTGACGAGATTCCGCGAAGGCAAGGCGATCAAGAAGTTCTTACATGCTCAACTTGTGTGCGGAGCCAATGTTGACTTCGCTTATGTGCGAGCCCACCGCCCGCATCTCAATATTGAGAAGCTTACCGATGGCCTGCCTTCGGAGGAACATTATGCAGATACTCTCGGCCCGGCGAGGAAAGTCATTGAACAGGTCCAGAAGCAAACGGAGCGCCTTGTAGGTCCGTTGGACGTGGGTCCGAAGGAGGAGCCTGTAGATTAGAGAGTGCAATTTGTATGCTCGTTGAGCTAAGTTGTAAATGAACAATGTATATCCTTGGGGGAAGCCCCCAAGTGTAAATTTGCGAATTGTTTGTCGGAGACAATAGTTGTTTGATCGTAGGATCACAGCCCCCGAGTGTTCAGGTGCGATCTATACGCATCGAGTAAAGTGACCTGTGGAGTGTTCGGGTGCGGCCAAGGTTTTTTGCTTGTTTGGAGTTGGAGAAACCTGTATGGCGCAGCCCCCGAGTGTTCGGGTGCGGCCAAGGTTTTTTGCTTGTTTGGAGTTGGAGTAACCTGTATGGCGCAGTCCCCCGAGTGTTCGGGTGCGACCTAGGTTTTGTTTGTTTTGAGGCGAAGTAACCTGTACGGCGCAGCCCCCGAGTGTTCGAGTGCGACCGAGGTCTTTTTTGTTTTTCGAAGTGAACCTATGCGGCGCATTCCCCGAGTGTTCGTGTGCGGCCTAGGCCTTTTTTGTTTTAAGTGAACCTGTGCGGCGCAGGCCCCGAGTGTTCGAGTGCGGCCAAGGTCTTTTGTTTTTGACTCTATAAAAATAGAGGAAGAATGCTTTGTATCCCAATCTTTGTATATTAAGCTAGCAAGCCGCCTCATTAAAAACCTTCTAGTCGCCTTAGGTACCCTGGTAAGGAAAAGAGCACATCTGAAACCTGCTGCTTGTAGGCGTTTAAGCACAATTACATGTGTGTGTATGCTATGCATAAAAACGGCGCAGGTGCGCAACGCTCCACGGTTTGTGGGAGAGTTCTCCCGTCATCGCATGCTTCAGGCGATATGCACTACCGTCGATGGCTTCCGTGATGATGAAGGGTCCCTCCCATGGGGAGGCGAGCTTGTGCACCTTCTTCTGCTTGAGCCGCAACACCAGGTCTCCTGGGACGAAGGATCTTGTGCGCAGTCGACGGCCATGGTAGTTGCGGAGGCTTTGTTGGTAGATGGCAGTGCGGGAGAGTGCCATGTCCCGTGCCTCATCCAGCGCGTCGACGTCGTCTTCGAGTGCTTCGTCTGCGTCTGACTCGTCGTAGGCGACGATGCGAGGTGCGTCGAACCGCAAATCATGTGGCATGACTGCTTCGGCGTCATAGACCATGAAGAATGGAGTGTATTGTGTTGATCTGTTTGGTGTGGTTCGCAGACTCCATAAGACTGAGGGTAGCTCTTCCACCGAGGCGCCCGCGGCACGCTTGAGTGGCACCAGTAGTCGTTTCTGAAGTCCGCTGCAGAATAGGCCGTTTGCTTTTTCGTCTTGCCCGTTGGACTGGGATGAGCGACTGAGGCGTAGTTGAGTTTGATGCCATGGTCCGTGCAGAAGTCTTTGAACTTATCGGCGGTGAAGTTTGTCCCGTTGTTAGTGATGATGTTGTGGGGATCCCGAACCTGAAGATAATGGACCTGATGAAGTTAACAGCTGTTGTGGCAGTCGAGCTTGTTATGGGTACAGCTTCAATCCACATCGTGAACTTGTCGACTGCCACCAGGAGATGTGTGTGTCCCCCGCGGGATGATTTTCTCAGTGGTCCCACCATGACGAGTGTCGTGGAGTTGTCACGCAGATGTCATGGAGATGACTTCGTAGAGTTGGGGATTAAGCGATCGAGCGTCTCCGAGCTAAGGATCACAGGGACGACGAAGACGATGTTTTTTACCCAGGTTCGGCCCCTCAATGTGAGGTAAAGACCTACGTCCTGCCTATCCTAGATTGGTATTGATATGAATATGGTGTTACAAGGGTTGGCGACCGAGGTATCGAGTCGCCTCTCTCTGGATGTATGAGAGCTTTTTAGCTTGGGGTTCTAGGTCCTTGGAGTCCACCTTATAAAGACGATGGCTCGCAAGGTTACAAGGAAACTTCTCTCCCAAGAAAAGTATGAGCCGGAGTCCTACTTGGAGACTAAGTAATGTAATTTCGTGTCTTCCAAGTTATGTCTTTTCCTGCCAGATAAGCCTGCGCCAGTTAAGTCTGCGCCAGTTAAGTCTGCGCTAGTTAAGCCTGCGCCAGTTAAGCCGCGCCTGTTAAGCCGCGCCAGTTAAGTCTCCACCAGCTTACGCCTTGATAAGTTCATACGTCGGCTCATACTCAATTAGGTATTCCCCCGACATTAGCCCCCAAGCTTCCGGGTGATTCGTAGAGTCAGGCGGAAGATCTTGACTTGATGTTGATAATTTTGCCGACTTGAGTATGTAGAGCTTGATGACTTGATGATGAGGCGCGAGCGTAGCGGCTTATCGAGCTGCTGATGTAGAAGCGCTGACTCGCATATGTTTGTTGATGTACTATCACAGGCATTCGAGGCCATGCACAAATCTTCCTCACTTGCTATTTGAAAACTTCTGTTTAGTCGCATTGAAGCTGTAGAATCGCGATAAGTTCTCCACGAAAATTATATAAGGTGTCGGCGAAGTCTTTGGTGAAAACCACCTTTTCCTGTTGGATGTAAGACTGAGCTGAAATCATAAGAATATTAACTTATGAGCATCAAGATATATTAGCCAAATATGTATATGGTGCTAAGTCATAGACATCGAAATAGAAAAGACCATAGGAATAAATAAGCTGGGTAATCATTAGAATAATAATATGTCATGTTATCATGACGAGCCATTTGAGCACATGTTGAATCATGGCGGCTCAAGGGTATATAGCCACAGCCTGTATTAAAAGATTTCTGAGTCACTAGTTTGACTCGCAAATGGATATGTATATTGTCATGTGCTGCAAAAAATTAAATCTACATATAATCATGGTATATGAGTATAATAAAGACCGCCAGATATGGTGGATGTGTAGCCCCCGAGGGCCGGGTTGCATGCTTGATCATGCTGCTCGGGACTCAAAAATATCTCAAGTTAGACAAAAAAATTAATTGTCCTAGCCCCCAGGTCATTAAGCAAGCATGATTTCATTATCTTGCTTGATGGCATATCATTACAATTTGATCCTGCAACAGATTGGCAAACATTGTTGCCGCAAGATAATAATGATATAAATTCCACTTTGATGTGGCTGAAAATAAATAAATAATGGTGGCTTCAACAGCCGATATCAGGAGATAATTATCTCAATCATAACAATTTTGGTCATGCCAATTAAAACTCGTATGGCCGAGTTATAGGTTCCTGTTAAATCAAAAGTCAAAGCCCCCAAGGAAGTAATAATAATAAGTTGATGACAATATGTTAGCCTTTGCGGCTGATAATGATTATGATAAAATGTTAGTATTCCATATGATAGCATACGGTACCCTGCATGATAGCATAGTATAATCTGCGTAATAAATGATATTTTGCATGATAGCAAATGGTTGCATGATAGCAGATGATATTTTGCATGATAGCAAATGGTTGCATGATAGCATATTGTACGATGCATGATAGCATATGATACTTGACTCAGTATTTCCCAAATCTAATGTGTGTTCAGGGTCGAGAACGGCCATGATAGGCAGCCATGATAGACATTCAGACTCGATTGACGCCACACGCGGGTATTTTAGTCCTTCTGAATTATCTCTATTACCGTTAAGTAGGTCTTCGCGCGGCTCAGTATTTCCCAGGTAAAAAATGCGTGTTCAGGGTCGTTGGCGCCCATGATAGGCGATCACACTCGATTGACACCGTACCCCAGTACTTTGGCCGCATAGTGCAAAGATACTTCTGACTTAAGGCGAGAATAACCAGGATTATTGCTTTTATCGGCAGCAACAGCCGTGACGAGCTCTAATTAGTTTTGGTGATAACCAGCTCTGATTAGCTGTAGATATGGTACAACAAGTCATCTGTTTCAACTCAAATATTGATAAGATAATGATTCATTAATGACTCATAAACTGATGTAATGATGAGCTGTTTGCGACTCATAAAATGATATGGGGGTAAATCGCTATGTAGCTCATAAATTGATATGACAATAAGTGGATGATGATTAATAAAATGATATGATGATAAATCATGAAATTATATAACGATCAGTCATAAATTGATATAATGATAAGTCATAGAATGACAAATGAATCGCCAAATATCAATGCTTGAACATATAGTGGTGATCTTGATATTCAATACAAGCTGTAAATAGCTAGACTTTGCAATGCGAGTTATAAAGAACTCTAATATGACGAATGTATTGAAAAGTAGATGTAATTAAATCTACAAAAGCTGATATGAATTTAAAGTCTACGACATGATATAATATGAGTCGCAAAGACATTTAATAAGAGGCATAATAACCTAGACATGCAGCCCCCGAGATAAACTCGAAGGTGCCAATTAATCATATGAATTAAAGCCAAAGCTGTAAAATTTGGGCATGATAGCGACTTAGCTTATTTTTATTCTCCCATCGCTGTAGACGCAGCATAAGTCGTGATCGATGGTGAGCAGATTTGCCAAAGCCTCATAGACAAGATCGTGGTCAAAGTTTTCGACAACTTGTTGCATCTCGGTTGCGAGTGGCCTTTGTTACATACATACATGCGTTCTCCTCTTGTAGTATCAAGTTTTGTATGGAAGCCTGTACACACAAACTAGGCAAACTGAAGGCAAATCGTTTGCAATATACGATTCATATAGGGGGGTGAGCTAGTTAGAAGAATAGCACCTGATTGTTTTCTGGGTATTCATTTTTCTCCTATCCATCCATGTGCGACTCAAAGAGGTTGAACTGATTTTTTGAAGTCGCGTTCTGAATTTTGGGCTGCTCGCTGACGAGTCGCGCAGTCGTCAAAGACTATCATTTTTTACTTGATTACTTCCTCGATCCACCGGGAGCAAGAAATCCACTCTGTAGTCCTTCTTGTGAGTATTTTACTGTTCTTGTTGCTTCACTTTTCACGCGTCGGCAAATAAGAACGGAAAATCTATCTAGCAGGCGCCTTACATCTGGCATAAATCGACGCACGCACGCGAGCCATTGGATCGATAGCGAACAATCCTGATTTGAGCGAAACGAGTAACTTCCGCCCACCGCGCAAGTCGCGTACACGTTGACCGTGTCGGGATGGTTTCCTTCAACCCCGGCTCTCCTTCCTCCCCTCTCCCTACGGCGACCGGGTGGCGAATCCGGGCTGTCCTTCTTCTCCGTCCGTTTCCGCCAAATCGCCGCCGTGAGCGTGTGTGCCGAAGACGGATCCACAGTCGGCCGCCGCGGGTCACCTCCTCCCAGCGCCAAAGGTCGACTTCGCTCGATCTGTCGGTCGCTCCTCGTTCCCCAATCTGCTCCTCATCTCCTCGACTGGTTGGACGGCGCCACATCGGGGTGTCCGGCCGGTGGGCGGCGGCGGTTGGCCGGTGGTCCGCCGGGATTTGTCTCGCCGCGCCCAGCACAGATTGGTCACCGGCGGCGAGTCCAAAAACCGCGATGGACATGTCGCCGTTGCACGTGCCTGAGCTGTCCATGGCGGTGGCGCATCCACGGCTGCTCAGACTGGCGTAGTACAGGTCAGGGAGCCATCAGGCGGCCGACGGAAACGGCAGGACGCCAAAGAAGCTCCCGCAGCGCGGCCTCAGCGTGGCAGAGCTCGAGCACCTGTGTTGTAGCAATGTCAACGTGCTGCAGGACCTCATCGTCGCGTCTGCGGCCGCCGCTACGTCGAGCGCGCAGGGCAGTCCTGCACCACCGCGACCACCTGCTGGCTTTCGATGCAAGGAGCTGGAGCCAACGCTGATTCTCCTTCATTTGATTTAATGGCGTTCTCACGCTCTCTGGCTGATGATTGCAAATGGGTTGCCTGTGCTTTTGGGCTTCGAAAGGTTCAGCCTGTTACACATCAATCCCCAGTGCAAGCTGCTATCCATGATGCTTACTCAATCTTGCCAAACCTGCGGCAGCAGCAGGCACGTATAGCATCTCCCACACGCACACCCAAGGATAGCAATTGGCCACCACATTCAGTCGTACTAGGACTAGTACTTTACTAAATGGGTGCTTCCATCATGTTGTTTGTGTGCTAATTTTTACTTGGTGGTAATTGTATGTGTATGTGTATGTATATGTGCATGTGTTTGTCGTTGTTCATCATTTTGTGAGAATATAGTTATTCATCATGAAATTGAACACTTATTCTCCTCTTTTGTTAATAATTTGTCACCAAGTATTGATGGAATTGTCATATGTTAATGATATAATTTTTCACCACAAAATAAATGGAGTTACCCATGTGTTTATGATACCGTTACTCGTCCATAATATGATAGAGTTACCCATGTATTCATTATTAGTAATCCACCACGAAATCAATATAGTTACTCTACTATTAGTTAATAATACCCAGCTAGTATTGATAAAGTTACTCATGTGTTTATAATTTAAGTTATCCATCACAAAATGATTTAGTTACCGTACTCTCTCGGTAATAGTTACCAACTTAATACATATGGAGTCTATTGGTAATAGTTACCCACCAAGTACTGGTAAAATTACCAACCTATTACTGATAAAGTTACCCACCTATTACGGATGAAGTTACACACCTATTACTGATACAGTTACCAATGTGTTTATGATATAGTTACCCATCCTGTACTGATAAATTTATCCACCCTGTACCGATGGAGTGGCCCACCATGTACAGATAGAGTTACCCATGTGTTCATGATATAATTATACACAACGAAATCGATATAGTTATCCATGTTTACCATACTCTCTCGGTAATATCTCGGTAATAGTAACCACCCAATACTTATAAAGTTACCCACCCAGTACTGATAGTCACTCATATGTTTTCATGGTGTAGTTATACACCATAAAATCAATGTAGTCATCATATTTTTCGGTAATAGTTATCACCCTAATACTGATAAAGTTACCACTCAGTACTGATAAAGTTACCCATTTTTATCATGCTCTCTTGGTAATAGTTACCATACAATACTGATAAAGTTACCCATCAAATATTGATAAAGTTACCCATGTGTTTTCATGTGTAGTTATTCACCACAAAATCGTTATAGTTACCCTACTCTCTCGGTAATAGTTACCATCCAATACTGATTGTTTTATCCACCCAATGCTGATAAAGTTAACCATATGTTTTCATGGTGTAGTTATCCAACACAAAATCAATGTAGTTATCATACTCTCTCGATAATAGTTATTTATCCAATACTGATGGAGTTACCCACTCAGTACTTATGAAGTTATCCATGTGTACATGATGTGGTTATCCACCGCGAAATCGATCTAGTTACAATGTTCTCTAAATAATAGTTACGAACACAATGCCCATTTTTTATGTGTAGTTTTACTATGAAATCGACAATTATAATTCTAATAATTATACACGATAAATTTAATTACCATCTCAAAGTGATGTGATAACTTTAAATCTCGTAAAGATCTAAAAAAAACAACACAAAATAGTTCTATTTCAACCCGAAAACTAATCGCTAATATGGTGGTAAATTTGTATTCAAGCCTGGATAACTTATATGTTACGGGGGTGGTAACTTTTGTACCAAAAAAAAAGTTGTCGAAACATATCGACATGGGATCTAGTTTCGAAGATCTCGTCGCGACTAGTCCAACGATGAAAACGGATTCTAAATCGGATAAATGGTTTGGTCTACAAAACTTTTTAAATTTTCGAGTTTTGCATTTAATGCGGGATGACATCAGCTTGTTTGTTTGTTTATGCATGCATGCAAATGAGACCATTTTTCCTTACGTGCTGCCGAATCCGGTGCGTATGGATTTGCCAATTAGCAGGCGCCTGCTAGATAGTCATTCCCAATAAGAAAGCATGCATGCCAGCATGCGATGCTTTCCATGTCACAATTTAATATCAGTAAGTAGAGCAAATTGTAGCCACTGCTCACGGCGTTAGTTTGGCTCCTGGCTCCATCGAGTACGTTCTTTTTTCTTGCATGATTCAATAATGGCACAGGGCCTTCGGCCTTTTAGGAAAACGCAGTCTCGCGGTAGCTTCTTTGCTCTGATTTTTCTTTCTCAGCTCTTATCACTTTTTCTTTTCCCCTTTTGATCACTTTCCCTAATCCGGGTGCGTGTACAACCAGGAGCAGTTGAGTAGTCGGTAGTAATTTCTTCTCTTTCCTTGTCTGGTTCTAGGTTTAGACTTGTGCTGCTCCGTAGAAAATTCTGCCTTTCCTGATTTCGTGAATTTGCATAGACACAAAACTTGTTCCAGTGTGCGACCTGTCGACGGAGATCTAACCATTGGAATTATCTCAAACTTGTTGGAGGGCTTCAGGATTGTATTCCGCAGGTCTCCACCAGAGGGATCTTCGAATTGATGTCCGAGTCGACCTCGATAATTATTTTCCCAAAGTCGCGCGGACTTCCGTCAGCTTTCGACAGGGTTTCAGTGTTTGAGTCGCCCACGGAGATCTAACCGTTGGAATCCGATGTGCTTGGGACAGCTGTTAGGAAACTCGATTACGCATCTTTCCACCGAATGGATCGTCGAGATGAGTTTTGAGCCGCCGTCAGTGATGTCCGCCATACGGGCGTTGCTGCTATCCTGTAACCCACGCGTAGGGGGCGTTGTCGAAGTTGAGCCCCGAATCGCGCGGTCGAATTTCTCCACGCCTTCTACTCGAGCTTGAGATAGATCTTGATGTAGATGTTGATACCGCCGCACCGTTTAGACCGGTGCGACGTCGAAGTCGCCGAGTGACGACGAGATCCTCCGTCCCTGGCACAGATCCAGCGCGGAACATGACGCTCTTGACCGCAGGCCCCACAGTGGGCGCCAACTGTCATGGAATTGTCACGCAGATGTCATGGAGATGACTTCGTAGAGTTGGGGATTAAGCGATCGAGCGTCTCCGAGCTAAGGATCACAGGGACGAGGAAGACGATGTTTTTTACCCAGGTTCGGCCCCTCAATGTGAGGTAAAGACCTACGTCCTGCCTATCCTAGATTGATATTGATATGAATATGGTGTTACAAGGGTTGGCGACCGAGGTATCGAGTCGCCTCTCTCTGGATGTATGAGAGCTTTTTAGCTTGGGGTTCTAGGTCCTTGGAGTCCACCTTATAAAGACGATGGCTCGCAAGGTTACAAGGAAACTTCTCTCCCAAGGAAAGTATGAGCCAGAGTCCTACTTGGAGACTAAGTAATGTAATTTCGTGTCTTCCAAGTTATGTCTTCTCCTGCCAGATAAGCCTGCGCCAGTTAAGTCTGCGCCAGTTAAGTCTGCGCTAGTTAAGCCTGCGCCAGTTAAGCCGTGCCTGTTAAGCCGCGCATGTTAAGCCGCGCCAGTTAAGTCTCCACCAGCTTACGCCTTGATAAGTTCGTACGTCGGCTCATACTCAATTAGGTATTCCCCCGACAACGAGTCCCCACTGGGCGAAGGGCCAGGCGAGTGGTATTGTTTTCAGTTCTGACGCAGGTGTGTGCGGCTTGGTGGCGAACTTCTGGCATCCCAGGCACTTCCTGGCGATGTCTTCGGCTTCCTGCATCGCCGTGGGCCAATAGAACCCGGCTCGAAAGGCTTTGGCAACCAAGACTCGACTGCTAGCATGATGTCCACAGGTACCCGCATGGATGTCGAATAATATTGCTCTGCCATCTTCTATGTCTATGCATCGCTGCAGGATTCCGGATATGCTGTGATTGTACAGTTCTCCATTGATGATCATGAAGGCCTTAGAGCCGCGAGTGAAGCGCCTAGCTTCTTCGTATCCGTCGGCAACTCCTGACGCAACATGTATGCGGGGAAAGGGTTCGTCCACATTGGCTCGACGAGGAGGACTTCTATGTGTTGATCTTCTATGTTGGGTATAGCAGGGTCCTTTGCTGGCGGGTCCTTGGCGCCTGTTGCTGGTGTAGAGGGTACCATTGGCTGCTTGAGCTTGATCGATCGCTGCTTGATACACTCGACGAAAACTTCAGGCGAGACTGGGGCTTTGCTCGAGCCGAGGTTGGCTAGCATGTCAGTTTCTTCGTTACTACCGCGGCCTACGTGCCGCAGCTCGCAGCCATCAAATTTGCCCTCCATGGTGTTGTAGAGGTCCTGATATGCGATCATGTTCTCTGTTGTAGCATCACACTCCTTCATGGTTTGCTGTACGACAAGATTCGAGTCCCCGTAAATCATGAGGCGAGTAGCGCCGCAGGTCCTGGCCATCCGCATGCCGTGAATTAAAAACACAGAATATGGGAGCATCTAATAGAGAATTTTGATACTGTATGGTCTCATTGTACAAAGCAAAAATTGATGTCGATCACATGCCTGTTTAGAATTGAGAAAGACTGCCGGTGTTTTTTTTTACAATAGAGCTATTATGTTAACAAATGCCTAGAAGCACATCAGCCACAAAATTGTGGCATTCAAGCAGTACAAATTTCTTTTGATTTTCCGATCGGCCTGTTCCGACTTTTCGGTTTCAGATGATCACTCTGTAAGTTTCCTCTGCTATCAATGCAAAGCCAACAATTGTTGGGTCTTTCAAAAAAAACTGTAAAATTTAGCAAGTTGTAATTGGAACTTTAAGTCGTTTGTTAACATAAAACTTGCTAAATTATAATTGTTTGAGTACAGTCAAATGTTTTATCCAAGAACTTCCAAAACTAAAAAAAAGCCCGAGGCAACTTACGAATGGACAATTCTCATTTACAATGCTAGGGGGTTTGGGGGCAGCAGGTCGCAGGCAGTAGGGGCGCGTTTGGTAGCCTGCAGCCCTTTCTCACCTGCGACGGGGCAGGCTGGGGAGGGCAGTGCTGGGCTAAAACGGACTCTGGGCCATGTTGGGCTAGTTGTTTGGTAGCCTGCAGCAAAGAACGCCGCATGGGCTTAGCCACTCTGACTGCGTGTTTGGTTACGTCGACTGCATGCTCAAATGCAAGCAGGCATGTGTTTCGTTCTATGCAATGCTGCTGCTACGGTAACCTCTTGCAGCCTATGGTGAGGTTACCAGACTATGAAATGCACACAAATGAACATGATCAACATAGCATAGAAGTACGATAGTTTTAACCAAGTACCATAATCGACATACAGAAGTAGCCTCGCAGAAACTTAGTCTGATCTACCTAGGACGAACATTCAACAGTCTTCGTCTTTCTTGAAGTTCAGTGGGTGCTCAGGGCACTGTCTCACCACCTCACAGCCAGAGTTGTCGAAGACGATCACCTTGTACTCCATTCGACCGAGCTTCTTGAACATGACCAGATAACCAAGATCTAAGCCGTGTGCTATGGCAAATGCTGGCCAACCTTTGACGAGGCAAGCTCTTCCATTGACATCAGCAACGTTGATAGTCCAGATGCACCCAGTGTTCGTCTTGACAGCGATATCACCAGGCACCTCACCCAAGTAGGGCCTGAAGGCGGCAGGAACTGGGAGGAGGTCAAGTCCGGGTGCTAGCACCACTTTGTAGAAATGGTTAGGGGAGGTTGTGTCCTTGATCCATCCATAAGTTGCCTTCCTTCTTTTGAATACGGTGTCAATGTCATCCGTGGTCATTGTCATGTTCGAAGCCTGCTACAAAGATAATGGTATGGGTTATAACACTTTGTGTAATCCCCAGTTTCATCATTGTAATGGAGATTGTACTGGGTGGCCTCAGTTTGAAGAGATGGTTGAGACAAATTTCCCACCAGACTAGCCAACAAAAGCAAGTAGAAGCCACAATGATCTGTGACTGGTTCTCATTTTTGTTGGACGTCTGGTGGTGATGGTTGTGTCCCAGCCCTTACATCATTGGCCTTAAGACTTACACGAAAATCATAGCTGCAACTCAAAATCGAATGCAAAAAAAGTGTTGCTTGATCTCAGCACATGTAGAACCAGGTAAGCGCCTATTGACTAGCTAGCAAAAGAAAAAAACAGCCACATAAGATGGTGGTTGTTTATAACTTTTGCTGGCAGTCAGCAGGCGACAGCTCTAACACATTTCATCATGGACCTAAATTGCCTCAACATGCCTCAGTTAGCTACTACATTGAGCTCTAGAATCAAAATAAGAACCGCATGACAACCAACAAAACCGAGCAGAACACACAAGTGGAATTGTGCATGCTGCTCAATTTTGGTGGCTGCCTTGTGGTTGCAATGCATTCTCTGACTCCTTAATGCAAAACCATTCAGCATTGGCGCAAAAATCTATATTCAAGCCTCATATGTGTAGGTATCAGTGGGCCAAAAGAGTGCCTACAAGAACGAAGTACAAATAATAGCACTCTGATTGCTATTACCCTTGGTTCTGTAGGCAATCTTCTTGCAACTAGGATGCCTTCAGTTTAATCATCGGCTACCATGGAAATTACTCACGAAGACTATGAAAAGTTGCTTCAAATATAGGCCTCAGACTTGTATTATGACATGGTACGTTTGAAAGAGGTGATACTACTGAACCAAGAACGCATCATAATCCATTAAACGTAAGTTGCACAAGGTTCAGTACCACAACCTCTATCACGAAGGGCGTGTTTGGTAGCTGCAGATTCATCATAGGCCAGAGAAAAATAGATCGGACTTTGTAACATACTGTAAAACCATGGATCAAGTATGAAGAACACCCCAAAATGACCAGAACGCACCAAAATGAAGAACACACCAAATAAAATGAAACCTGCTTTCAGTGCAAGCACATATCTGTAATGAACCCTAAAACAGCGTAGATCTACGGTGCATGTCATAATACCGGAGTAAATCAAGCCGAATCTACAGATCTATGTTGCGAAAGATAGATAAAAGGAGTCCAAATCATCATACCGCCATTGACGAAGAACTCGACGAACTCGAGTGGACTCGGGGCTGGCGATGGGACAACGAAGCTCCGATTTGGCCACGGACGAGTCGACGATGGTCTGCCTTCTTCTCCCACCGAAAATGGCCGCCGATGTGCCGCCGGTGAATCAACCGCCATCGAAGAGAGAGGTGAGAGGAGAGTGAGTGCAGTTGGGAGTGGGAGAGTGGGCGGTGAGGGGAATAAATGGCGCGTGTCCCCGAAGGGACGCGGCGTCTCCCCGTGTGCGACCTGCTGCCACCGCTTGCGCTCCACTCGGCATGGCCCCAAGAAAACGGCCGATTCGGCCGTTCCCGCAGGGCCTGGCCCGAGGGTGCTTTGAGGACCGTGCTATGCAGGCCCAAGAGGAAAAACGGATAACCAAACGCCAGGACCTCGCATCTGGCGGGCCAGGCCACCCTATCTGCAGGCTACCAAACGTGCCCTAAATCTTTGAGTTTGCTCTACAGAAAAGAGTGGACATAATTTGCCTTAAAGAGACCATTAAACCTTTCGCGTACGGCGACGAGGGATGTTGGTGGGTCTTATGATTGTAACATCAAGCCGGAATTCCTCATCAGGCTGCAGCAGGCCACAAACACGGGCGATCAGCTCCTGTATTGCATCAGCGCTGCCTCTCTTGGTCTCCTTCTGCTTCTGGGTGGAAGCAATCTTGTTGCGTCTACGAGGGGTTGTATCCCGCACGACGACCTGGCGCGCGAGCGGCGCCGGCGTGGGCAGCAGGGGCACTGGTTTGATGATCATGCCAAGGAAGGCCAACGTGATGGAGTCTGGAAGACGGTGACAATCAAAGAGGAGGCTAGACAATTAATGGAAACATTGAAGCAGGGGTCGTTGCAGGCGCGATGAAGTCTAGGATCATGTTTAAATTGAATGGACATGTGGTGGTCGTTCTGTTTTACCTCGTCTTCAGTCCCTAGCGGTCGTAGTGTCTGGTAGTTTTTGGTTGTAATCTGTTCATTTCTCTCTGCTTTAGCTTCTACTTGTAAGACTTTGGCCCATTTGGGGCATGTTTCCCCCAGTATTCAAATTCAACACAGTGAGAAGCAGAAGACTATGCAGTAACAGTCTTCGAAGCTTGCTCCAAGTGTTTTTCGGTCCTTATTCCGGACCAACAGTTGTGTCAATATGCTTCACTCTGAAGAGCACTGAGGCATCAGAATGCCAGCGACCTCCTAACATGGTGCTCAAATTGTCCCTCTGTAAGAGGAGTTAGAGCATCTCCATCGGCACCTCCCTAAAATTTGTCCGCCACCTCCCAAATTGTGTCCGCTTTGGGGGTGACGGGCACTTGTCCGGCCATTCTCAGGTTGCCCCCACACCGGCAACCCCCAAACGGCACCCCTATCCATTTTTCTTAATATAAAATTTCAAATGAATTTTTATCTAAAACATATAAAAAATGAATGCATAGTCTAATAATAGTTTAAACATAGGAAAAATATAGTTATTACAACGATTCAAATTTAAATTAAAATTTGATAAGTTTCAGGGGACAGCGGGCTAGGGAGCAACATGCCGGTTTGCTCGGCACGCCCACAAGTGCGTGACTAGATCACTTTGGAGCTGATCATAAGTTGTTTCATGTCGAATCTCAAGATTACTAGCGAGGAATTGAGAAAATTTGGCCGGCATGCCCGGATGTGGCTCGGCAAGGGGCTATGGAATTCATATGGCTCATTCATGACCAATTTGGCATCACGCTCACTCTCGATAATCATGTTGTGCATGATGACAGAAACGTTTATGATCTTCCACATCTTCTCTAGGGACCAATATAGACAAGGGTACCTGTCGATCGCAAACCGGACTTGGAGCATATCAAATGCTCACTCCAGATCTTTGCGGGCAGTCTCTTGCCGACCCACGAAATGAGAGTTTGCCTCACCAACAGGGTTGCGGATGGTCTTGACAAATGTCGACCAACGAGGATAGATGCCATCTGCTAGGTAGTATCCCTTGTCATACTCATGGCCGTTGATCACATACTTGCACTTAGGATCTTGGCCGGTGGCAAGTCTCGCAAACACCGGAGAGCGCTGCAGCATGTTAATGTCATTGTGAGAACCGACCATGCCGAAAAATGCGTGCCAAATCCACAGGTCATAATATACCACAACCTCGAGCACAACACTACACGCTCCAACATGTCCTTCCTTATACATCCCCTACCAAGCGAATGGGCAATTCTTCCATCTTTAGTGCATGCAATTGATGCTCCCAAGCATCCGAGGAAATCCTCTCGTTTTACCTTGTGTCATGAGCCAAGCCATGTCTTCTGCATTCGGTTCTCTCAGATACTTCAGTCCGAACACTGCATTCACCGCTTTGCAAAACTTGTAGGTTGCTTCAACGGCTGTGTATTCGAACATACAGAGGTAGTCGCCCAAAGAATCTGCGGAACATCCATATGTAAGACACCATATAGCAGCAGTGCATTTCTGAATGGATGAGAATTCAAGAAAACCAGTACAATCTTTCTTCAGCTCGAAGTAGTCATCGTAGTCTCGAACACCATGCATAATGTTTATGAACACGTTCCTCTGCATCGTAAAGCGCTGGTGAAAGTCATATTCATTGTTTGCAGGTCTGAAAGTAAAATAGTCATCATAAAGCAGCATATGACGAGTTATTCAGAAATGGATCTTGTTGTTCGTCTTCCCTTTCCGCGGCCATCCATGTTTGGGAGTGGCCTCCACCACAGCCTGTGCTGCCTGAAGAACGGCGAGAACAAGCCGATTCTCTTCATCATCCTCATCATCAAAAAGAGTCTCCTCTTCTATCATTTGGTAAAACATTATATCATCGTCGCTATCCATAGCCTATTGAACAATAGTCAATGAATAATCGAACTACGCAAGAAATGGGTGACAAAGAAAA
This sequence comes from Poa pratensis, assembly GCA_947311845.1. Classification (NCBI taxonomy): domain Eukaryota; kingdom Viridiplantae; phylum Streptophyta; class Magnoliopsida; order Poales; family Poaceae; genus Poa; species Poa pratensis. Next base: position 15,658,829 of record CAMZMU010000069.1, read on the forward strand.
TGAATTTGGCAAACAGCATAACACCTTGCAGGAGTGGCGTTGGCAGGTATAGCTATGGCGCCCCTAAAAGTTGACTCGCGGCGGCGACGAGCGGCGGGCTCGGAGGGGCGGGGAGTAGCGGCGACGGGAAGGTGGTTGGGAAATGGCGACGGGAAGGGGCGGCGGCAGTGTCGCGAATCATTGATCAGGAAAACTGGAGGACGGGGTGGGGGTGCAAATGATTTCCGGCCTATGACGTCTATGACTATGGCAAGTGAGCTCCACCTGTCGAATGACTTGTTCGGCCACTGTTCGGCACCCTCGAGCAGACCCCGATTTTGGAGGCCCTCTCGGGGGTGCCGGACAGAATTTGGGTCAGGCCAGACGCTTGGGTACCCGTGTGGCAGAATTAAGTTGGTGAAGCAACAACAGAGTATTGCCTTAAATTCATTACATGATGTAAGCAACATTTATTACCAAAAGTTAAAATAAACACCGTTGTTACCCTTATAACAACATCGCGTCGTCACCCATAGTCATTTAGAGCATCTCTAACGACTGACCTATAATCGTACGTGCCCTATAAACCTAACTTTTAGGTCACGAAACGGCAAAAAACGGCCTCCAGCGGCTGCCCTATTATACTCCGTGCCCTTAAAAAATATAGGGCAGAGCCCATTTTGACTCAAATATACATCACCAAAGGGATTGCCCCATATCCCACCGCCCCCGCGCGCGCAGCCCAACTGCCGTTCTGAACAGTCCAACTGTTGCCGCGCCGCTTCCCCAACCCACGACCGTCCCATCGCCGCCGTCAAATCCATCGTCGCCCCGCCGTCTTCGGCTAGATCCATCGTCGCCCCGCGCCGTCTCCGACTAGATCCACCGCCCCCCGCCGTTCCCCACCACCGATTCGCCGCACCGCCATGCCGCCGCCGCACCGCCGCTCCATGAGCGGGTTCATTGGCGTCCGTCTCCGCCCGTTCGGCCGTTGGGCCGCGGAGATCACCATACACGGCCACCGGTGGTGGATGGGGACGTTCAACACGTCAGAGCTCGCCGCGCGCGTACGACGCGGCGGCCTGGAAGTTCGGCCGGCCGCGGTCGGAGTTGAACTTCTCCGAAGTGCAGTCCCACGAGGAGGCCGAGTTCCTCTCGCCGCCGCTGGAGATCATCGACTTCGACGCAGCGCGGAAGAAGCGCCGCCAGAGGATGGCTCGCCGCGCCGCCGACATCGACGAGTGGTGGATGGACGTGCTGCGCCGCGAGCGCCCCGATCTGGTGCAGGCGGAGCTGGACTTCTATGCCTCGGGGAAGAAGAAGAAGCAGGCCAGCTCCGATGCTAGACCCTCCACTGCCGCCTCCGTGCGATAAGACCGGCAATTCGTCTTCAGACCTCTCAAGCTTCTGGGACGACAGCTCGGAGGAGGACTTCGATTTCAGAGATACGGAGTAGTTTTTGGTTAATTTCAAGTTGTTCTATGTTTAATCATCGAAGTTTAGCTTAATTTCGTGTTGTTTTATGTTTAATTTTGTGTTGTTCTATGTAAAATACTATGGAACTCTTTAAATTTCAGTCAAATTTCGTTTCCAACGGCTAGTTCGTGCCCCATAATTGATCAGCCGCTGGAGCGTGTCGTGCCCTATTATAGTTCAGCCGGTAAAGCGATGGTCGTTTTTGTGCCCTAAAAGTGAAAAACTGGTGCCCTATAATGAAAAAAACGATGCCCTATTATAGGCCAGCCGTTAGAGATGCTCTTAGTATCACTCGAGCCTAGGGATAAAATGAGACGTGAACACACAATCGAACTTATACTCCCTCTTGTAGATTTATAAAACTACTTGGCCAAATCAATCATATAAATCGAAGAACATGTAGGAACATAAATAAAGCAATCTAACATGAAAAATCTGACCATAACATCACAATTAATCATATCCCGGCAAACACAATGGTAACAATTACAGTACTGGAGGAAGAAATTCAACCAGAGAGCACCTTCCCTTCTCCTCTCGTGACCCGTCGCCCCCCGCGCGGGCGACTGGGCCGCGCCGCCGGTGCCCTCTCCACTAGCCCCCTCCATCTCCCCTTCTCGTCCGCCGTCGCCGGCGTTCGTCGCCGGGCTAGGCCCGGATGGCGCCGGCGGCGGTGACCCCTGCTTCTACCCTCACGGTGGCGCGCTCGCGCGGGTCTGTGCGACACCGGGTGGTGCCCTCAGGCGGCGGAGGTCTGGCTTGCGGCGGCGGGGTGACCTGCGGCCGCGCGGGTGGCGTACGCGGCGGTGGCGCCGCCGTTGTCGGCGGTGGTGGCTGGTTGTGCTCGACCGCAGCCCTGCAGGCCTAGATCTAGGCCCTTCGGGCCCGATCTGGGTCAGGACGGGTGATACGTCTCAAACGTATCTATAATTTTTGATGTTCCATGCTTGTTTTATACCAATTGCTACATGTTTTGCATCTACTTTATATCACTTTTATACATTTTTTGGGACTAACCTATTAACAAGATGCCGAAGTGCCAGTTCCTGTTTTCTGCTGTTTTTGTATTCCAGAAAAGCTAGTCTGGAAATATTCTCGGAATTGGACGAAACTTCACGGGGATCCCTATTTTACCAGAACTCACCTGACGGACCAAAGGAGCAACAGAGGAGAGCCAGGAGGTGGCCACACGCCACTAGGGCGCGTGCCCCCCTCTGCCGCGCCCTAGGGTGGTATGGGCCCCTCGGGGGTCGTCAGCCGCCGCCCTTTCGCCTACTTATTCCACCCGACGCGAAAACCCTAAGTGCTGAGTAAATATCCACAAAAAGTTCCAGAGATGCCGCCGCCGTCAACCCTAGCTCGGGAGGGTCCAGAACCTCTTCCCGGCACCCTGCCGGAGAGGGGAATCGTCACCGGAGGCTTCTACATCGCCATGCCTGCCTCCGGAGTGATGCGTGAGTAGTTCATCCTTGGACTATGGGCCCATAGCAGTAGCTAGTTGGTTGTCTCTCCAATTTGTGCCATCATGTTTAGATCTTGTGAGCTGCCCTACATGATCAAGATCATATTATTGTAATGCTACGTATTGTGTTTGCTGGGATCCGATGAATATTGAATACTATGTCAAGTTGATTATCAATCTATGCCCTATGTTATTTAAGATCTTGCGTGCTTTCCGTTACTCGTAGATGTTTTGGCCAAGTAGATGTTTGTAACTCGAAGAGAGAGTATTTATGCTAGATAGTGGGTTCATGCCTCCGGTAATCTGGGAGAGTGACAGCAACTTCTAAGGTTGCGGATGTGTTGTTGCCACTAGGGATAACCTAACAATGCTATGTCCACGGTCATATGTATTTGTTTACATTACGCACTTTACTTAATGCAACTATCCGTTGCTTGCAACTTAATACCAACGGGGGACTCGGATGACAACCCGGCGGTGGATTAGTAGTCATAGACGCTGTTGGATGACGGTCTATGTATTATGTCGTAATGCCCAATTAAATATCATAATAATCATCATGTCATGTATATGCATTGTCATGCGCTCACTATTTGTCAATTGCCCAGCTGTAATTTGTTCACCCAACATGTTAGTTATCTTTTATGGAGAGACACCACTAATGAACTGTGGACCCCGGTCCATTCTTTTACACTGATTAAACAACCACAAACTGCAAATTGTTCCTTTTTCATTCTCTGCAATTTAATACTCATTTTCCACACCATACGTTTAATCCTTTGTTTTCAGCAAGCCGGTAAGATTGACAACCTCACTGTTTCGTTGGGGCAAAATAGTTTGATTGTGTTGTGTGCAGATTCCACGTTGGTGATCGTATTGCGCCGTGCGAGCCACCAACAACCTTCTGAAGAGTTGCTGCTCCTACTGGTTCGATAACCTTGGTTTCTTTCTGAGGGAAAACTTGCTGCTGAACTGCATCATACCTTTCTCTTGGGGTCTCCCAACGAGCGTGTGATTCACGCCATCAAGCTCTTTTTCTGGCACCGTTGCCGGGGAGACAGCAGTCTTCTGCAAGGGGAGTTTCACGCTTCCAATCTCTTTACTTTGTTTTTGTCTTGCTTAGTTTATTTTATTTTATCTTGTTTGCTTTTAATTATCAAAAACACAAAAAAATTAGTTACTTGCATCTAGTTTATTTTCTGTTCGGTTTTTGTTATTTCACCATGCTTCTCCCTAAGTATACTTTAAAAGAAATATCTGTGTGTAGTGGGTCTATCATTGGAAGAGATAACATTGAGGAATTCTTTAATCATGTTAGTATGGTTGAAGATTTTGAAGATAGATCCTTGGTAGAACTTGCTCCAAATTATGAAATTGCTACAGCTTCTCTAGTTCACATGTTGGAAGCTCGGTTTGTCAATCTTAGTCCCATAATGCAGCACATGTTTCTAAAACTTCATGATACGGAAGATGGTGAAAAGAAAGATTTTGTTTTAGAAACCCTACTTAAGGAATTTGGTGATGTTGCTAGGGAAGCTAGAAAAGTTTTTATTAAATACAAGATGCTTGGGTATTGTATTGACGTTGTTAATACACTTGAAAAACTTGAAAAAGTGAGGTTTAAGTACACTAAAGAAACTAATTGTGAGGGGGAAGTTAAAATACCAATACCTTTTAAGCTTATAGGAATGCAGGAGGCACTAGAAAAGAATTTTGATTGGATTGTTCCTGAAAACCGATTTGATGAATATGATGAGCCTAGAGGTATTGAGAAAGGGAATTCCGAAACCTACATTGATAAGATAAAATGCATTGTTGAGAAAACTTCTGACCTCTCTTTGGATGCCTTTTCACTTGGTAATACTTGATGCATGCTTTGTGCCTAGCTAAAAGGCGTTAAAGAAAAGCGCTTATGGGAGGCAACCCATTATTTTTACTTATGCAATTTTTTTTATTGATTCGAGGAGGATGTTTACTTCTGTAGCAACTCCTTTGTATCTTTATTTTCTCGCATTGTTGTGCCAAGAGTAGCCTCTAATGTTAAGACGATGCTTAATTTTGATTGCTGCGCAGAAACAGATTTTTGCTGTTCACTGTACGAAATTCCTAAAATCACCAGATTGTTAATTAAATCTGAAAAATTTGTGCGTAATCTTTATGAATGTCTGAATCTTTCATTAGTTCAAAGTTTTTCGATCTGAGCGTCGTAAGTGCCTTGAAAAAATTCGTCTTTGCGGACTGTTCTGTTTTAGACAGATTATGCCTTTTTATTTTGCATTCTCTCTTTTACTAGTGTTGAGTGAAATTCTTTTTGGGTGGAAGAGCTTCACATAACATCAGTGGCTGTAGCTAATGTTTAAAGTAACGAGTCATATTGCGTCTATATAGAACATGTGAGTTTTTGATTATGCACTAACCCTCTAATGAGATCTACTTTGAGTTTGGTGTGACGGAAGTTTTCAAGGGTCAAGAGAGAAGGATGATATAATAGGATCAAGAAGAGTGAAGAGCTTAAGCTTGGGGAGGCTCCCATGGATCTCCCCAGCATATTTCAAGAAGACTCAAGCGTCTAAGCTTGGGGATGCCTTGATTTTAATTTTTTCACATCATATGTGCTTTTCTTGGAGCGTCTGTGTGCTTTTATTTTCAGTATTGCACTTTTATTTTCAATAAAGCTTGACTGGACCCTAGCATTCTTGATTGGGAGAGAGACACGCTCCGCTTTTTCATGAGAATACTCCTATTCTTCACTTATATTTGTTGAGTATTCATATCTAGCGCTGTTCAGCTTTTAGCTCTTGTTTTCATGTATCTCTTGTCAGAGCTATTAGCTTTCTTTTGTAGAAAGTACTCTCTTGCTTCACTTATATTTGTTTGGAGAGTTGATGAAATAAATTGATTGGTGTTTGGTTGGTTCAGAAAATGTTGCATGTGGTAATTGGTATAAGGAAAAACTTGCTTAATCTTGTAGATCACTAATGGATAACTTGATGCTTGTCAATTGTTTTGAGTTAACAAGTAGATCATGATTAAATTGTGCATCACATGAGTTAAGCCTATTAGTGAAGAACTACCGTAAAGCTTGTTGAAAATTTGGTTTGCATCGGTGGTATCTCTAAGGTCTAGATATTTTCTAATAACAGGGTTTGGTTAACAAGGAAGACGGTATGAAGTCTTATAACGTTTGCAATATGTTTGTCATATAAAACTTGGTGTACGGGTTGATATTCTTGTTTGCTTACATAACCTTGCTAGCCTAAACTCTGTACTGAGAGGGAATGCTTCTCGTGCATCCAAATCCTTGAGCCAAAATCCATGCCATTTGTGTCCACCATAACTACCTATATGTGGTATTTCCTTGCCACTCCAAGTAAATTTTTCATGTGCTACCTTTAAATTATTCAAAATGTTATTATTCCCTTTTTGTGTCAATGTTTACTAGCTCATGAGGAATTAGTGTGGTTATTCTTTATTCTATTTGTTGAATGGACTTTTACACCTGGACTAGTGGCATATACATCCGCTTATCCAATAACTTGCAAAAAGAGCTGGCAACGGGGTGCCCAGTCCCAATTAATTACAACTTTAACCAATTAATTCTCTTCACACTTTTGCCCTGATTCATCAGTAAGCAATGACAAACAGTGAAATACCTGAATGTGTGTAAACCAAAGAGAAAGAGGGATGATCTGCCTTGCTGGTAGAAATAACGTCCTTCATGGGAGCCGCTCTTAAAAGTCCGTTGACAGGTAGAATACTGTTCTCACCCGCTACCATTCGTTGACAATTAACAAACACCTCTCAAAAATAGATACTCCTCCATGGTATGTGATTGATGGAAGGCACCCGAGGATTCGGTTAGCCATGGCTTGTGTTAGCAAGGTTGGGAGGAGTATCAAATATTTTATGCAATCTCTATATGCTTTCAAAAACCTAAAAGCTCTAGCACATGATTTAATCCCTGCTTCCCTCTGCGAAGGGCCTTTCTTTTACTTTTATGTTGAGTCAGTTTTCCTATTCTTTCTGTCTTCCACAAGCAAACACTAGTGTCAACTTTGTTACAACATGCGTTATATGCAATGTATTGGACTTGTTATACTACTTTGTGTTGACAATATCCATGAGATAAATATGTTGAAAGTTGAAGCAAATGCTGAAACTAAATTCTTCCTTTGTGTTGATTAAATACCTTTTATTAGAAACTATTGCTTTATGAGTTAACACTTATGCAAAACTGTTTGATGCTTGTCTCGAAAGTACTATTCATGAAAACGTTTAGCTTGTGTGATTCATTGTTTACTCATTATCTATTTGGTAGCAAATTATAGACCATTGACTTGGATCACTTCATTCATTTACATGTGCCTTGCAATATTATATGATCAAGATTATGATGTAGCATGTCACCTCAAAAATTATTTTGTTTTTATCGTTTACCTACTCGAGGACGAGTAGGAACTAAGCTTGGGGATGCTGATACGTCTCAAACGTATCTATAATTTTTGATGTTCCATGCTTGTTTTATACCAATTGCTACATGTTTTGCATCTACTTTATATCACTTTTATACATTTTTTGGGACTAACCTATTAACAAGATGCCGAAGTGCCAGTTCCTGTTTTCTGCTGTTTTTGTATTCCAGAAAAGCTAGTCTGGAAATATTCTCGGAATTGGACGAAACTACACGGGGTCCCTATTTTCCAGAACACCTGACGGACGAAGGAGCACAGAGGAGGGCCAGGAGGCCACACGCCACTAGGGCGCGGGCCCCCCTCTGCCGCGCCCTAGGGTGGTGTGGGCCCCTCGGGGGTCTCAGCCGCCGCCCTTTCGCCTACTTATTCCCCCCGACGCGAAAACCCTAAGTACCTGAGCAAATATCCACGAAAAGTTCCAGAGACGCCGCCGCCGTCAACCCTAGCTCGGGAGGGTTCAGAACCTCTTCCCGGCACCCTGCCGGAGAGGGGAATCGTCACCGGAGGCTTCTACATCGCCATGCCTGCCTCCGGAGTGATGCGTGAGTAGTTCATCCTTGGACTACGGGTCCATAGCAGTAGCTAGATGGTTGTCTCTCCACTTTGTGCCATCATGTTTAGATCTTGTGAGCTGCCCTACATGATCAAGATCATATTATTGTAATGCTACATGTTGTGTTTGCTGGGATCCGATGAATATTGAATATATGTCAAGTTGATTATCAATCTATCTATGTTATTTAAGATCTTGCATGCTTTCCGTTACTCGTAGATGCTTTGGCCAAGTAGATGCTTGTAACTCCAAGAGAGAGTATTTATGCTAGATAGTGGGTTCATGCTCCCGTTTAACTGGGACAGTGACAGAAAGTTCTAAGGTTGTGGATGTGCTGTTGCCACTAGGGATAACCTAACGATGCTATGTCCACGGCATATGTGTTTGTTTACATTACGCACTTTACTTAATGCAATTATCCGTTGCTTGCAACTTAATACCAACGGGGGACTCGGATGACAACCCGGCGGTGGATTATTAGTCATAGATGCTGTTGGATAACGGTCTATGTATTATGTCGTAATGCCCAATTAAATATCATAGTAGTCATCATGTCATGTATATGCATTGTCATGCGCTCACTATTCGTCAATTGCCCAGCTGTAATTTGTTCACCCAACATGTTAGTTATCTTTTATGGAGAGACACCACTAGTGAACTGTGGACCCCGGTCCATTCTTTTACACTGATTAAACAACCACAAACTGCAAACTGTTCCTTTTTCATTCTCTGCAATTTAATACTCATTTTCCACACCATACGTTTAATCCTTTGTTTTCAGCAAGCCGTGAGATTGACAACCTCACTGTTTCGTTGGGGCAAAGTAGTTTGATTGTGTTGTGTGCAGATTCCACGTTGGTGATCGTATTGCGCCGTGCGAGCCACCAACAACCTTCTGAAGAGTTGCTGCTCCTACTGGTTCGATAACCTTGGTTTCTTTCTGAGGGAAAACTTGCTGCTGAACTGCATCATACCTTCCTCTTGGGTCTCCCAACGAGCGTGTGATTTACGCCATCAACGGGTCGGGAGCGACCCTACTGCCTCAGGTCTGATTTCGAGCTCTTCGTGACATGGACGGCGAGGCACGAAAATCGCCCCTGCTGCAGCACGATGGTGAGAGCTTCACATGCCCTTCTGGGTCCGGCCGGACCTATGGTTTCGAACATGAGGGCAGCGGCAACGTGGCCTACGTGCAGCAGCATGGTGGCGGGGACTTTACGGGTCCTCTTGGGACCCGGCCGGGCCTGCCCGGCCTGGTGTGTCCTTACTACCGCGTCCGGTCGGCACCCGCAGTGGCGGTGGAGGAAGTCCTCCAGGTGGCCGTGCTGCTGCCACTCTCTGGCTCCAATGGTCTGGTGTGCTCTTGTTGGTGTGTCTGGTCGGCTACTGCCTTTGGCGGTGGAGGTTGTTTCCTCCCGCGTGGTTGTGGTACCGCCATCCATTGTCTACGGTTGTCTCTTCTCAGTCAGGCCTCGCAGTGTTTTCCATGGTGAGACGGCGGTCGTGACTCAAGACCGAGGTGGCGTCTGGTGGTGGACGATAAGTTTTGGTGGAGCGCTACAGATTGTCCGGGAGGTGTTTTTTGGGGTCGGGAGAAATCCCAGTCGTTTTGGCACCGACGTGGTGACGCTTGACAGTGTCGCCCTTCCTTCTTGAAGGGCGTCGGGGTGCCCCTTCCCCACTCCTCGGAGCGTACCGAGGGAAACCCTAGGACCTGTCCGGCAGCAGCGTCGGCATCGTCGCTTTCCTTCTTGGAGGTGTTGCTTGGTACGCGGCGATTCAGAGCGCTAGGATTGTGGTGGGAATTTGCTGGAGAGGACGTAGCGGTTGAGAGTCACTTTCGTTTTCGTTGATCCGCCGATGTTGGCGTTGTTTTCTCTTCATTTTTCTCTTTCTTTTCTTTTGGGCTGGATTGTGCTGTTTTTTTTGCTAAACACAGTTCAACGCAGACGCTCACATACACGTGCATACACTCACACTTATGAACGCATACCCGCACACCCTACCCCTATGAGCACCTCCGAAAGACTGAGCCAACGGATTGGATCTTCAGATTGACAAAGTCACCACGGGCGCCTCTCTGTCGACGGAAACGTCGCCTCCCACTAAAGAATATTCCGCCTTAAATGAGAAACAGCAGCGTCAAACCTGGGGTTTGAACTCTGGTGGGCTGGGGGTACAACCACTATCCTAACCATCTTGCCACATGCAAGTTCTCATTGTGCTGTTTACCCCACCTGTGTCTCAAAATTGTATCGGATGGTTGCTATATTAATATAGCGTGGTGCTTATTTCTTCAACAATTACAATACTGGGCTAGGCGAAGCGACACTGGGCACGGCACACCGTCACCCGATCCGATCCGACCAGACCAGACCACCGTCCACCGGTCCGCCGCTAGCTCTGCCCTGTGCTCCGCCCCCTTCCTCCCGTCACAGTATCTTCCTAGCAGGTCCGTTCCCTTTCATTCGCTCGTCAATATATCGAGGAGGGCGCCGCGCGCCTAACCGAGGTCAACACCGGCATCGTAGTCGCTTGGGAGTCGTGCTTGGTCAATGGATTCCTTTTCGATATCTGATGAGATCCCGTCAATGGAGTCGTGCTCGTCCATAGAAAAATGCCGGCGCTTCTGTTCTCTGGGTGGAGTGAACTCTGGCACTCTGGCAGAGGGAGCAAGAAACGGGCGGAACCAATGCGGCATCCGCCCCCTCCCGTTTGCTTCCGGTGATCGCGCATTCTCTTGGATTTCTGCCACTTCTTCTCCTCTGCCTCTCGTCCCGACCGTGGATCGTGAAGAAGGTAGTAGTGATGAGCACTCACGAGTACAGTTTAATTTCTTCTTCTCGTCAGTGATTCGGGCTCTTCTGATGCCCATCCAGTACAAGTATCTCTCTTCTTTGTCCTCACTCGTTTTCTGTTCATGATTGGCCTGCAACAGCAACTGGAGCTGATCCACCTGGAACAAGTGCAATACACCAATGAAGATAATCTCACAGATAGGTTCCGTCTCAGGTAACTCCTCTCCCCAAGTCCCTCATGTTTACATAGCTAAAATCTGAAATCTGGGAATCTTGTCTCACTCGAATACTACTTCATGAACTACTGTCAGGTTCTTGGGTGCTGAACTTGTGTGGGAGCCCAGTATGCTCCGGTCCAGATGTGGCCTCATGTGCTTTGAAGCAAATATTCGACTCCTCTACTTGCATGAATCATCTCGTGCAGATTGGCGTCGTCGTGCTCTTCCTAGTGGTGCTCACGCTCCAACTGATTGTCAAAATTCCTAAGAGTAGAGCACCGGGGCGGCAGCTTGTCACGCTCAGCTCACCACTGCATTTGGCTGCTGTGGCATCCAATGGCGGCTTGGGTTTGGTTTATCTTGGGCTAGGACTGTTGATGCTGGGAAATAACTTCAGTCAGGATGCTGCTGTTCACCTGCCACATTGGTGGCTTCTGACATTATCTCAAGGACTGAATTTGATCCTTGCCAGCTTTGCTTTCAGCATCAGTCCTCCGTTTCTTGGTGCGACATTTGGTCGATTCTGGTCGGTCTTGCTGACCATCTACGCCGCATTCATCTGTTGTCCTTCAGCTGTTTATATTATTTCTGAGAAGACGATCACCTTCAAGTATTGCTTAGATGTTCTATCCCTACCAGGTGCAATTCTCTTCCTTCTATATGGCTTTCAGCGCAGCCATGATGAAGAGGGTGATGGAGGACTTGGGAATGGTTTGTACAAGCCCCTTAACACAGGGACAGACGGCGAGGCAGCTAATTTGAGAGTCAGGTCACTCCCTTTGCTAAAGCTGGTTACTTCAGCGAGATGTCGTTTTGGTGGTTGAATCCTTTACTGAAGATGGGCTATGAGAAGCCCCTAGAGGACAAAGACATGCCACTTTTAGGCGCCACAGATCGAGCACAGAACCAGTACATGATGTTCATGGAGAAGCTGAACGGCAAAAAGCAGTCGCCGCCACACGCCACACCATCAATCTTCTGGACTATTGTTTCTTGTCACAAGCGTGAGATCTTGGTCTCGGGTTTCTTTGCTTTGCTCAAAGTTCTCACCTTATCTGCAGGCCCAATGCTTCTCAAGGCATTCATCAACGTGTCACTTGGGAAAGAGACCTTTAGATATGAAGGCTATGTGCTTGCCGTGACATTGTTTGTCTGCAAATGCTGTGAATCGTTGTCACAGAGACAGTGGTATTTCCGCACTCGGAGATTAGGACTGCAGGTGAGGTCATTGCTGTCAGCAGCTATTTATAAGAAACAACAGAAGCTATCAAATGCAGCAAAAATGAAGCACTCTTCTGGAGAAATTATAAACTATGTGACCGTCGATGCCTATCGGATTGGGGAATTCCCATACTGGTTCCATCAAACATGGACAACAAGTGTTCAGCTTTGCATACTTCTGGCAATTTTATACAATGCCATTGGTGCTGCAGTGGTTTCAGCGTTGGTTGTCATCATTATCACTGTACTCTGTAATGCTCCATTGGCCAAACTGCAACACAAATTTCAGAGTAAACTTATGGAAGCACAAGATGTGAGATTGAAGGCTATGTCTGAGTCATTAGTTCATATGAAGGTCTTGAAACTTTATGCATGGGAAGCTCACTTTAAGAAGGTCATTGAGCAGTTGAGGGAGGTTGAGTACAAGTGGTTGCATGCTTTCCAGCTTAGGAGGACACTCAACGGTTTCCTGTTCTGGGCATCGCCTGTTGTGGTTTCGGCGGCTACCTTTCTAACATGCTATGTTTTGAAAATCCCTCTTGATGCTAGCAATGTCTTCACCTTTTTGGCAACTCTACGTCTCGTGCAAGACCCAGTTAGTACGATACCAGATGTTATCGCAGTTGTGATACAAGCTAAGGTTGCTTTCACTCGGATATCAAAGTTCCTCGATGCACCTGAGCTAAATGGGCAAGTTAGGAAGGCCTACTATGCTGGCATTGATTACCCTATAGCAATAAATTCGTGTAGCTTCTCGTGGGATGAGAATACATCAAAACCAATTCTAAAAAATATCAATCTGCTAGTCAAAGCTGGGCAAAAGATTGCAATTTGTGGAGAGGTAGGATCAGGAAAGTCGACACTTTTGGCTGCTGTACTTGGAGAGGTCCCTAAAACTGAAGGCACAGTATGTTTTACTACTAACTTTATCGTTTAGTGCAATATCTGTTATATTCAGAATTTAGACATGTTTTTATAGAAACGTAGCCGGTTGACAACTGCATAGAACATATTTCCTTTTTTTCTATTTTTTTCTATTTCCCAATGGGTGATCCCTGTACCATATGTGTCTTGATGGCAATCTCACTCTTCTAGAGGAGGTCACTCCCAATGCATTGGCTCTTAACACTATCATAGAAATTGGTAGATTTTAAAAGAGATATCCACCCCAATGGATTTTCCCTAGGGTGTTGTATCTAAATGAGATTGCATTTAATGTGTTTACATATCTCCTTGCATCTCAACGTTATGAGATCCATAAATTGATTTCACTGCTTAGGGAGACGTGCTAAGGGCAGTATCCACAGTTCCACATACAGTTCACCTCTCTATTTTTCAATTACTGTGCCAACTCAGCATTTTACCTATGAAACCGTGCTAAAACTCAAGCATTGGGACCGGTATAAAGCTATGCAGAATCCCAAGAGTTCAGCAGTAGCGTATTTAATCTAGCGCGTCATTAGAGGAGCATGAGTGCGTGATTCTGGGTTATGTTTGTCAGCTTTAGTGCGAAATTAGCGTCACGCCTTCTTTCAAGGAATTTTGGCCAAAATAAATGGAAAGATTATATTTTTTATCAAAATTTGTCATTTTGACATGTTTAAACTTTAAAAGGTATACAGCTCGTTGGCAACTGCACCAATGTTTCGCGTTGCAAAGTTGTTGTGAAAATTTCGTTGACAATAGTTACCAACTTACAATCATAAAGTATGTTTGTTTTCTTTTTGCATGAGCACTTAAATCAAATTATTGATCTTTGCATTAACATCTCAGATTCAAGTATGTGGGAAAATAGCATATGTTTCTCAGACTGCATGGATCCAAACAGGAACTGTGCAAGACAATATTCTCTTTGGATCTTTGATGGACAGACAAAGATACAAAGAAACGCTTGAGAGGTGCTCCTTGGTGAAGGACCTTGAAATGCTACCATTCGGAGACCGTACTGAAATTGGGGAGAGAGGAGTAAATCTTAGTGGTGGTCAGAAGCAGCGCGTCCAGCTTGCTCGTGCACTATACCAAAATGCAGACATCTATCTTCTTGATGACCCTTTCAGTGCTGTTGATGCCCATACAGCAACAAGTCTCTTCAATGTAAGCATCATGTCAGAAGAATGCAGACTGTATTACTATTTGATTATGAAGTGTCATCTGATGCTCTTAGTTCTGCAGGAATATGTCATGAGTGCTCTGTCAGACAAGACGGTTGTTTTGGTGACCCACCAAGTGGATTTTCTACCCGTATTTGACTCCATTTTGGTATATCTCCACTTCGAAAAATTCACCATTGATTATATTTGTGCCTCTATGGTTTACATCAATCTGTAGAGAGCTTTATTTATTTGTTGATGCCATCTAAAACCAGTGATGATTTTTGCAGTTAATGTCAGATGGAGAGGTTATTCGGTCTGCACCTTATCAAGATCTATTGGCAAATTGTCAAGATTTTAAGGACCTTGTAAATGCACATACAGATACTGTTGGGTTTTCACATGTTAATAACAACAGACCCCCTCACAGTGCTAAGGAAGTATCAGTAAAGGTAATAGATATCATTCATGGAAGCAGATATACAGAGCCTGTGAAGCCATGTCCGGCAGATCAACTGATCAAGAAAGAGGAAAGAGAGACAGGAGATGCAGGTTTTGAGCCATATATGCTCTACCTGCGGCAAAACAAAGGCTTCCTGTATTTCTCCCTTTCTATGATATCTCACAGTATTTTCATATCTGGGCAAATATTACAGAATTTATGGATGGCTGCTAATGTCCAAAATCCTGATGTTAGTACATTTATGTGTACATTATTATTGGAGTTAGCACACTGTTCTTCTTGCTACCAAGATCTCTGTCAACTGTTGTTCTTGGGATGCATACAACAAGATCCTTATTTTCCCAGTTACTCAATTCATTGTTTCGTGCACCAATGTCCTTTTTTGATTCTACTCCTCTAGGAAGGGTTCTTAGCCGGGTAAGAATTCTTACACAAGTGGCAAATACAACAAATTACAGTTTAATTTTACACCTCGAAATTTCGAATGCAGGTCTCTTCAGATTTAAGTATCGTTGACCTTGATGTTCCATTTACCCTTGTGGTTGCCATGGTTGCCAGCTTATACGCATATAGCAGTCTAGGGGTATTGGCTGTTGTTACATGGGAAGTTCTGTTTGTATCCGTTCCAATGATTGTTTTGGCAGTTATGGTGCAGGTAATTGACATGTCTTTGTTTATATATGGCTAAGCCTCTTTTCTTCGATTATTTGACTTCATTTCCTAATTGATGTGCTCTGCTGCTATATCTATCTGGGGGTGATTATTTGTTTCCATATAGTTTTGCATTCAAAGTTCTCATTAACTGAAACACGTTTTGTTTGGTCATGCAGAGATACTATCTAGCCTCGGCCAAGGAATTGATGCGTATCAATGGTACTACCAAGTCAGCTCTAGCGAATCACTTAGGTGAATCGATTTCAGGGACTGTAACAATAAGGGCCTTTCAGGAAGAAGATCGTTTCTTTGCTAAAAATTTGGACCTGGTTGACAAGAATGCTAGTCCATATTTCTGTAACTTTGCAGCAACTGAATGGTTGATTCAACGTCTGGAAATAATGACGGCAGCAGTCCTTTCTTTTTCTGCCTTAGTCCTGGCTATTCTTCCTCAAGGTTCATTTAGCCCTGGTAAGTAAATATATGACACCATGTTGCTTGAAATTGGACAAAACTGAACATTCTGCTTGTTCTTTGTCCATCGACACATGCATCTGATTTGTGATAAATGTTAGATCGCATTGCAACACAAATGTTGTTACCTTTCTGTTGCCTCCTGATACTTATTTCTTACAAATTGATGACATTTTAGACTTGGAACAATTTTCAACAAACTTATTTGAGTGTTTTTTGTATGTATTTTGTAGAAAACTAGAAGAGAATTATATTATTAAAATAGTACTGATGAAAACTCAATTGATAGTATTTTGACCTTACCAGTCCAAATGCTTCTTTTCGGTAGTAGTAGTCGTAGTCAAAGTTAACAAAATGATTGAACGCTTTCTAGAATGTATTGTATTTAAAAATTGAGCTAGTAGTGTTTATTGTTGCAAGAAAATTATATGGTAAACACAAAACACGGTACATTTCTCAAGCAGCAGCAACCAGTAGTTCTGATAATTTTATGGGTTGGTTTGTATCTTTTATGAGAATGCAGTTTAAGTCCCAATGTATATTTTCCGTAGTCAGCTAAATAAAGTATTTGAAACTATTTTGTTGCGCTCGAAACGCGTCACACGAACACGTCCTTGTGTACCCGCGGTGCCAGGGGAGATACTCCGCAACTCGCCCCGCGGGAGACCTGCTTCCAGCGTGATACGCAAGACAGTAAGCAGGCGCTTTTAGACCAGACGCCCCAGCCCCTCGGGAAGCCCCGTCGGATGAAGCCGGCGACGATTGGTTGAACCCGGCCGGACTTGGCCGCTTCGGGGTTCGGTTGTCGATATTCGATGAACTTCAAAAGGAGTCGCCGAATAACGTAAGCATGAACAAGGAAATAGGAGTAAAAAGTAGGGTTGTATTGATATGTCGATTGTTTACTTAATTTCAATCGGCCATCACCACTCACATATATATGAGGCGGCTGGACTTCCCGTACAAGCAAAGGACTTCTACAAGAATTACAATTCGCAGTCTAATTCGGATTCTATCTCCTAAACTAGGCAAGTTTCGGTCGGCTTCGTACCGAACCTGGACCCAAGCGTCCTTTTCCGGCTCCTTTAGGAAGTCGCTTTTTGTCCTTCCGCGTAGACCTCAAACTTGCCTTCCCTTCACGCTTGAATCGACTTGATTTCAAGGTCCTTGGGCGTCTCGCGAGTCCCGAATTCAGCTGGCCACCAAGTCCTTCTTGACCCGCCATTCCTCAGATTTCTGGGAAGTCAATTTTTCCTACTCCTTTTATTGCCGACTCCTTTTGAGTCGGCTCCTTTATTGACGACTCCTTTTCTGTCAGGAGCAATGGAGCTGATATCTAGCACAGGAATAGGTGGTCCATGAAATGAGATAACTCCTTTCGCGAGGACTCCTTTAGTGATAACTCTTTTAGCGAGAACTCCTTTAGTGGTGTCTCCCAGTTTTGTCGGATTCTCTGTCTAGATTCGCAGCTTGCCCTGCTTCTTGTCGTGGCCATAGAATTTGCATACTAATTCGGATGAAAACGAGCCAAACATCAAACTTGTTTGCCTCGACGAGACAAGCAACTCTAGGTGGGCCAATTCTTAAAACAAGTCGCCCTTGATGGTTTTCCGGGTCCTTTTCCTCTCAAGTGCTTTTCCGGGTTACCAATCCTTCCCGGGTGAGTCCTGAACCTAGATTTGACAACCTGCCAAAAATGGGTGCTAACACATGCCCCCTTGTTTTCTAGTAGAGCTTGCGTACTAGAAAATATTCAATGTAGAAGTTTTTTGTCTAAGGGCGATGCTTAAGCTCATCGACCATATGCTAAGGGCGATATGTGTATATCGGCCATACGTGCAACTCATGCAGTTTGCCACATGCTTGGGTGGAACTTCTTCAGGTATTTCCCATTGATAGCTCGAGGCAATATACGCCTTCCAATGTCTCCACCAGATAAGAGTTGCCGGGTACTATCCTCACGACTCGTAGTGGCCCTTCCCAGCTTGGGGACCATTTGCCGAATTTTCCGGCTCCTAGAGCCAACTAGCAGTATAACTTTAGCCTGACTCTTTTATTGTAAGTCCTTGCCACCCGCAACTTTTCCTTCTCTATGTCCTTCACAGCGTGTTTGGTTGAGGGGAATAAGAAGTAGGGAATGGGACTTTGAGGGGCGTGGGACTGAGAATCCGTTGATTGGTTCGTGGTCATGGGAATTGAGGAGGGAAGTGGAAGGGGAATTAAGGAGGTCTACTCCCTTCGATCTCCTCCCTGGTAGGAGCCGGTAATTCGAGTAGGGATAGGGAATTGAAGAAAATAACCGCCCCGCAAGTCACGCACACAGGTGCGCCGCCGCTAGATGACTGATCTGAGCGACCATCAAGGCTCGGCGCTATCACAGCTGCAGGTCGCAGCGGTGCGACGATAGATGCCGCTCGACCATGTCCAATCTGCCGACAGGTTCCTCTCCGTTGTCGTCCAGGAAAAGTGGATCGCCGTCAACGGCGCTGCTCTTTGCCGTGCGCTCCTAGGCCTTATAGTTCGGCAGCTACAAGAGCAGTATCAACGCCTACGATCGTGAGGCCTCGGTGGGTGTTGACGAGCTGTAGCGGATGAGTACGTCACTTCCTGGTGATGCTTGACATTTCCATCGCCGGTGGCGGAGACAGCACGATGCTTCTTATGACCTGCACGGCGGCAGTTCCGGGTAGAGACGACGAAGGACCTCACAGCAGCTACACGCATGAACGGAAAAAAAACTTCTTGCCAAATGAAATGCCCACTAGTAATTCCCACGGCACACCAAACATGGGATTAGGACTAATAATCAACTTCCCAAATTAATCTCCCAACAAACTCCCCACTCCAAACTCCCATTCCCTATCCCCAAAAGTTGCCAAACACACTGTCAGTGCAATCACCCGTTTGTCGGCTACTTCATCAATATTGTCCATCATCAAACTGCAGTAGTCCTCAGCCGACAAGTCGTTTTGCCTAGCAAACCTCAAGGCGGACAGATTTACCTCCACTGGTAAAACGGCTTCTTGTCCATATACTAACTCAAAAGGAGTCGCCTTAGTAGCTCCATGCCTTGATATCCTGTGAGCCCACAATGATTCGGACAGTACTTCGTGCCACCTCCTTGGATGATCATGTATCTTCTTCCTGATCAGCTTGATTAGGATTTTATTGCTTGATTTGGCTTGTCCGTTGGCTTGAGCATAATATGGAGAAGAATTGAGCATCTTGATTCCAAACGACTCGGCAAACTGTTTCACCTCCTTAGCCATGAAGTACCTTGATCTGTAGTGAGAGTCTGCGGATGCCGAATTGGTGAATTATATGCTCTGTGATAAATTGAATTACCTCCTTGTGGGTCATGTTTCTGAGAGGTATTGCTTCAGACCACTTGGTGAAATAATCAGTAGCAACCAACATGAACCGATACCCCTTGGATGAAGCCGGGTGGATCATGCCGACGAAGTAAAGTGCCCAACCCCGGAAAGGCCACGGTTTTATGATAGGATTAAGTTTAGAAGCCGACACCAACTGAATATTTCCAAACTTCTGGCAGGCTTCACATCCCCTGTAATATCTGAAGCAGTCATTGATCATCGTCGGCCAATAGAACCCGGCTCGCCTGAGCATCCATTTCATCTTATGGGCTGACTGATGTGTCCCGCATAAACCATCATGTACCTCTCCCATGGCAACTCTGGCCTCGTCTTCATTCAAGCACTTTAGAAGAAGACCATCAGCTGTTCGGCGATACAAGGAGTCATCCACCAGCATGTACTTGAGAGCTAAACGTCGAACAACCCTATCTGTTTTTCGACTTGGATCTTGCAGATACTCAATGTAAGTCTTTCTCCAGTCGTCTACCAGGTCACCACCCGACTTCTCTGTAGCCGACTCCTTTGGACGACTCCTTTTGAGGCGACTCCTTTAGCAAGCCGGCTTCCGATTCGACTTGTTCTAAACTGGCAACCTGGAACATCGGTTTTTTTTCTGATGAAGAACACGCCTCGACTGATGTGATAGCCAGATGCTTGTTGCGCCAATTCATTAGCAAGCCAATTGTCCTGCCTAGGAACATGAGATATGTGGAAGTAGTCCAATGTTGAAATAACCTCCAGGCACCTGTCGAGATACATGTTGAGCGATCCGCTGTTGCACTGAAATATCTTGGCTACTTGTTGGACAATAAGCAACGAGTCGCCATATGCCTCGACATAAGTCACCCCTACGTCAATGAGAATATCTAGCCCAAATAGAAGTGCTTCGTATTCGGCTTCATTGTTAGTGCAAAAATAGTCAAGACGACAGGAGGCCTTGAAAACAATACCGTGAGGTGAAATATACACCACGCCGACTCCTTGTCCACTGCTGCAAACTGAGCCGTCAAAGTAGAGCTTCCATGGTACAACCGACACAATGTTTAAGTCGGCTCCTTGTTCTGTGTCAATCCGATGTTCTACGATGAAGTCGGCAACGATTTGTCCTTTCATAGATTTGAGAGGTTCATAAGCCAAATCATATTCGATCAACCCGTATGCCCATTTGCCGATTCGTCCACTAAGAATCGGCCGCTGTATCATGTGACGGATTACATCGGTCTGACAAGCTACCACACACTCGCTTCACAACAGGTAATGCCGTAATTTATTGCAAGCAAAATATAGTGACAAGCACAACCTCTCCACAAAACTGTACCTGGACTCGGCATCCAGGAGTCGCCGACGCCGACTCAGGTATGTGATGGCGTACTCCTTTCCTTCGGCTCCCTAGGTCAGGGTGGCTCCAATGACTTTCTCCTCAGCAGCAATATAAAGCCGGAATGGCTTCCCTCTACTTGGCGCTCTCAGGACAGGAGGAGTCATCAAACATGTCTTTATTCTATCAAACGCTTCTTGCCGCCTCGCCCCCCAGGTAAAATCATCATCATTTTTTAGCCGAAGGATCTAGGTAAACGCATCAACTTTTCCAGACAAGTTAGTAATGAATCTTCTCAAATAATTTACCTTGCCCAGAAATTTCTGCATGTCCTTTTTGCAACCCGGCACCTATATTTTCTGGATAGCTTCTATCTTTGTCGGGTCGATTTCTATGCCATGTTCATGTATGATAAAACCAAGGAACCTCCTAGCCAACACGCCAAAAGCACACTTCAAAGGATTCATCTTGAGCCCGTACTTCCTCATCCTTTCAAACGCAAGCCGCAAGTCGGCCAAGTGATTGGACTCGCCGTCCGACTTAACCACCACGTCATCGATGTACACCTCTAGTACGACTCCCAGAAGATCGTGAAATATTAAGTTCATCGCTCTTTGATATGTGGCTCCAGCACTCTTCAGTCCAAATGTCATCATTGTCCACTCGAACATACCGGCAAACCCGGGGCAGCGAAACGCGGTTTTGGGCGAGTCCTTTTCGGCCATGAAAATTTGGTTGTACCCCGCATTGTCGTCCAAGAAGTTGATAACTTTGTGACCTGAGGCATCATTGATAAGCATGTCGGCTATTGGCATAGGATATTCATCTTTGGGCGTACCTCGATTCAAATCTCGAAGTCTATGCATGCCCTGATTTTGGCCGATTTTTTTCCTCAACTGGCACAATGTTGGAGATCCACTCAGCATATTTGCAAGGCCGAATAAAATTGGCCTTCAGGAGTCGTCCGATTTCTTCTTTTAGTTGGTCATAAATCATCGGGTTGAACTTTCGTGCCAGCTGCTTGTGTGGCCTGAAGCCGGCTTTATGAGCAACCGATGCTCAACTAGCTCTCGGCTTAACCCAGGCATCTCGTGGTACTCCCATGCGAAGCAGTCCACGTACTCCTTGATTAGCGCGATTAATTTGGACTTATAATCGGCTTCCAAATTCTGGCTTACAAACGTCGGCCTAGGGATAGTGCCATCCCCAATATCTAGATCTTCAAGCGGGTCCGCCGATGTGAAACCTTGACCCAGCTTATCCATGTCGTCTGGTTCTTCAATTGCTACGCACATATCGTTCCTCTTAGCCCGATACTCCTCCAGACGCTTTTGCAGCCATTCGTCGTTGGGACTCATTTACTTGAGTTGCAGTCGATTACCACCAATCGGCTTTAGAGATACTGGCATGAATCCATCCATGGTTGCACTCAGGAAGTCGAACCCGGATAAATCACGCCCGGAAAGGCATGTAACATTGGAATGGTGCCAATCAACAATGGACTCGGCTAATGCAATGCATGCCGAGTCATCAGCATGAACGATCTCAACCTCGTTGTCAACCCATTGAACAAGTTGCTGGTGCATGGTGGACGGGACACACTGATTTGCATGAAGCCAATCGCATCCCAACAGCATGTTGTAATTCCCTTGCACCTCAGCAACGAAGAAAGCTGACGCCAAAGTCTTGCTTCCCACTGTGAGTTCCAGACTGATGACTCCTTTGGCTTCTACTCCTTCTCCTTCAAACCCATTTAGCACCATGTTCGTCTTCATCGTTCAACTGCAATTTCTTGAAGACAGAACAAGGCATCAGGTTTACGGCAGCACCACCATCAACCATCATCCTGGTGACCGGCTTCCCATTGATATGTCCTTTTACGTACAAAGTCTTGAGGCGCTTAACCGGTCCTTCAGGCTTCTCGAAGATGGCATTTTTGGGCCCGAAGTCGATTTGCGCTATTTCGCCTTCTTCTTCAGCAGCGCGGAACTCAGCAGGCAAATAATACACCATGTTGATGTCCATGCTAGTTAGAGTCGGCGTTTCCTCGTAATCCAGCAGATCCTCGTCATCTGTCAAATTACCTCACTCATCCATCGTGGAGTCTGTCATCGCCGATTCCTCCTTTGTCGGCTCTCCCATGGCCGAGTCCTTTTGGGCCGACTCCTTTACTGTCGGCTCCTTATCTGACGAGTCCTTTTGGGCCGACTCCTTTACTGCCGAC
This sequence comes from Poa pratensis, assembly GCA_947311845.1. Taxonomy (NCBI): domain Eukaryota; kingdom Viridiplantae; phylum Streptophyta; class Magnoliopsida; order Poales; family Poaceae; genus Poa; species Poa pratensis. The sequence continues at coordinate 15,681,605 of CAMZMU010000069.1, forward strand.
TCAAATTCTCTTGCCAAATCTGCTGCTTCTACTTCGTCAGCCCAGGACAAGTAAGTAACGGTCGGTGCAGCAGTCGGCTCTGTCTCATGGCCATCAGCAGGACTTGGCGCAGTCGGTATGGAAGCCGCCATAAGCATCGGCCAGGGCACCCAAATCTGAGTAGTGTCCCTAGACTGTTCGGCCTCCTTTTCTGCCTTCTCCGGTTCTTGGCCCTTTGGAGCTTCCGCCTCTGCGTCTTCGTTATTCCTGGCGGATACCACTTTGGCTGAGTATATTTTGGGTCCCGGGGTTGGCTTGCTGCAGCTTGACTGGATCCGGCTTCGTGATCATTGGCTGTCACCTTAGGCGCGATAGGACGTATCAGCCCGTTGTTAACCGGCTCAATGACCGGGTCATTTAGTTTCAGCACATGAGTTCCAACAATCAACGGGTCACCTGAGAACCCAGCTTTTGGTTCTGCTGCCATAGTACCTTGCGCCTTGACCCGCCAGTATGACGAGTCGCCAGGATAAACGAGTCGGCTTTGCGTAGGTAACCGGGTAGCTCTGCGTTTGAACTCGCCAGTCGGCTGCTGTAGCCGACTCCATCTGTGAGTGGATGGTGATCTTTGTCTTTTCCCATACTGCCACTCGTTTGGTTTGGACCCGGCCCGGCGCACGTACTTAATCAGCAACACGTCGAAAGTCGGCTTTATCCTCCTTGGCTTATATTCAACTTGATTCGTCTTCCATTTGCCGACTTCCGGGTTCTTTGGCTTCATAAATCTTGGTGGCGACTCGTTTATACGTGGCCGTTGCCCCCCGAGTGCAGGATTCTTGATGGTAACTTTGATAAATTCATGTCCGCCGGGTTGTTGGCTCACTGTAACTTGTCTTCCTGCCACCTTGTTGCCGGCTTCTTTCCTGGGCTCACCAACAATAGTGTTTGATTTATTAGCGTCTCCGGCCGCTTCTGGCCGAAGTAGAACCTTCTTTCCCTCCAAGTCTAGCGCGTTTATTGGAAACGGCGGTGTATATATCGCCATGCCAGCGAAGCTCAATCTTTCATCATTAAGGGCCGATTGGATCTGTCGACGAAAAACATTGCAATCATTAGTAGCATGAGAAAAAGAATTGTGATACTTGCAATAAGCCCGTCGCCTTAATTCATCAGGCGACGGTATGACATGGCTAATCCTTATTACTATTAGAGAGATATTTGTATATTGTAGTTTCCCTATTAGATAGGGGCTCCCTGCATATTTACACCTGTACATGTACTATATATATTGTGGCCTTTGGCCCCCGTGGAATACAAGTTGCTTATTCCTAACATGGTATCAGAGCTAGGTTTCTTTTTCGCACGCCGCAACTCGTGCCGTTCCGATCTTGCGTGCGGTGGATTTTCTGGCCTACCGCTGCTCCTCCTCTGTCTTCGTCCGTGATCGCTGCAGCCCGTCGCTGCCCGGCCGTCGCTGTGGCCGTCGCTGCTTCTTCCTAAGCTTTCCGTCCGTCGTTGTGGCCGTCGCTGCCCGGCCTGCCGCCGCTCTCACCGGTCTGCCGCCGCTGCCCGGCCGCCGCCGGACCTCTGCCTCTGCCCCGTGCGGCTGCCGCCGCCCTCGACTGGCTTGCAACCGCTCCAGCCTCGTCAGGCCGCCGTCGCCGCTGCAGTTCGGCCGCCGCCGGCCGCTCCCTTGCTCGCTCCCTTGCTAGCCCATTCCTTGCTCGCTCTCTTGCTAGCCCAGTCGAGAAATCTGCCTCTCCCGCGATGGATCGTGGAGTAGTTGATACAGTGCTGCCTTGCTAGCTGCCTTGCTAGCTCGTGCCCAGCGCATCCGGCCGGAGCGCTGAGATCTATCTTCTCTCTCTTCAGTTGACTTTCAAAAAAACAAAAACAAAAAAATTGAAAAAAAAATGTCGCTGTCTGCTGCTGATCCTATTGGCTGTCCCGAGCTTCCGTCTTTGCTTGGTGCTCCTCCGCGGTACTTGTCGCCTATTTCGTCGTCTCCCTCGATGACGTCTGCATGCCGCTCTGCGTCGACTCTCGCGGCTTCTGCCCGCAGTTATGGCCGCTCTACGTCGACTTCGTCTATGTCGACTCGCCGCTCTACGCCGACTATCGGGGCTTCTGCCCGCTGTTGTGGCCGCTCTACGTCGACTCCATCTATGTCGACTCGCCGCTCTACGTCGACTCTCGCGGCTTCTGCACATGGTTCTGGCTGCTTTTCTTCGACTCCTCGCGTGGCGTGTGCACGCACTTGTGACCGCTCTCCTTCGACTCCCCATGTGGCGACCACGTATTGTGATGATTGGTCCTCCTTGGCTGACGCATCTACCTCGACCTCTTCAGTGGCGTCTTTCACTGCGCGTGAGATCGCGCAACTCCGATGCCTGCTTGCTACTTGGGACTCTTCACCGACAGGTTCTGCGACTGACTTTTCTGGCACCGAGAGACCACCTTCTTCTCATTCAGGTACATCCCCTTGGATTCTTGATACTGGAGCATCTTTTCATATGACTTACGATTCTTCCGCCTTGAGCTCTATTCGACCTGTCGAGTCTCCTGTCTCTGTTCGTACTGCCGATGGTACTCCCATCCCCGTTGCTAGTCGAGGCACTCTTAGCAGTCCCGCGTTTCATGTTCCTTCTGTCGCTCATATTCCTCGACTCACCATGCAGCTTTTCTCTGGTAGTCAGATTGTCGATTCTCGTTGTAGGGTCACTCTAGACTTTGATTCCTGTTCTGTTCAGGATCGTTGTACGGGCGCTTTGCTTGGTGCTGGTCCCCGACGCCATGATGGTCTATGGGAGCTTGACTGGCTTCGTCTTCCTTCCGCTGCCACCGCCGCCAGTCTCTCGACCCAGGTTGCCGCAGCCACCAGCTCTTTTCAGCAGTGGCATCATCGTCTTGGCCATTTATGTGGTTCTCGTCTCTCGTCTCTAGTTCATCGTGGTGTTCTAGGGTCTGTCTCCGGAAACGCTTCTTTGGATTGTCTGGGTTGTAGGCTTGGTAAGCAGATTCAGCTACCATATCCTCATAGTGACTCTGTGTCCGAGCGTCCTTTTGATCTCGTTCATTCAGATGTTTGGGGTCCGGCTCCCTTCGCTTCGAAAGGGGGTCATCGCTACTATATTATCTTTATAGATGATTACTCACGATACACTTGGATTTACTTTATGTCCTCTCGTAGTGAGGTTCTCTCTATCTATAAGCGTTTTGCTGCCATGGTTCACACTCAGTTCTCTACACCTATTCGTGTGTTCCGTGCTGATTCTGCTGGTGAGTATATCTCCAAGCATTTGCGTGGTGTTCTTGCTGAGCAGGGCACTCTCGCTCAGTTCTCTTGTCCCGGTGCACATGCTCAGAATGGCGTTGCTGAGCGTAAGCATCGTCATCTTCTAGAGACTGCTCGTGCGATGATGATCGCTTCTTCTCTCCCGCCACATTTCTGGGCTGAGGCTGTCTCTACCTCGGTCTATCTCATTAACATTCAGCCTTCTGCCGCCCTTCAGGGTGGTATTCCTCTCGAGCGACTATGTGATCGCTCTCCTGACTATTCCATGTTGCGTCTGTTTGGTTGTGTTTGCTATGTTCTCCTCGCTCCTCGTGAACGCACCAAACTAACCGCTCAGTCTGTTGAGTGTGTTTTTCTCGGATATAGTGATGAGCATAAGGGCTATCGATGTTGGGATCCCGTGGCTCGTCGGATGCGTATTTCCCGGGACGTGACGTTTGACGAGTCTCGTCCTTTCTTTCCACGCTCGACCTCCTCGACCTCTACTGTGGAGGATCTCTCTTTTCTTACTTTTCCTGATTCTCCTCCCGATGTCCCTCATATTTCCTCCTCCCCCTGATCCGGTGCCGTCTACTCCGATGCCTTCTCTCTCCTTCATCGATGCCTTCTTCTCCTCCTTCGTCGATGCCTTCTTCTCCTCCTTCGTCGCCGCCTTCTTCACCCTCCCCGTCCCCGTCCGCCTCCGTCTTCTCTGTTGCTCCTTCTCATCCTACTTTTCCTTTCTATTATACTCGTCGTCCACGTGTTGTGACCGAGTCATCTGATGCACCCTCTACTTCGGTGCACCGTCTCAGCCGACTTATTCTCTTCGTACTCGGCCTTGTCCTTCACCTGATTTCTATATCCCGCTACCTACAGTGTTTCGGTTGTCCGGAGCCGACTACGTATCGTGAGGCTGTTGTTCATCCTGAATGGCAGCTTGCCATGGCTGAGGAGATTGCTGCGCTTGAGCGCACTGGTACGTGGGAGATCGTCCTCTTCCTCCTCGTGTTCGTCCTATCACCTGTAAGTGGGTCTATAAGGTTAAGACCGCTCTGATGGGACTCTTGAGCGTTACAAAGCTCGTCTGGTCGCTCGTGGCTTTCAGCAGGAGCATGGCCGTGATTATGATGAGACTTTTGCTCCAGTGGCTCACATGACCACTGTTCGGACTCTTCTTGCCGTGGCATCTGTTCGCCATTGGTCTGTGTCTCAGCTTGATGTTAAGAATGCCTTTCTTAATGGTGAGTTGCGTGAGGAGGTTTATATGCAACCACCACCGGGGTATTCTGTTACAGATGGCATGGTCTGCCGTCTTCGTCGCTCTCTCTATGGCCTTAAGCAAGCCCCTCGTGCATGGTTTGAGCGCTTTGCTTCTGTGGTCACAGCTGCTGGTTTCTCTTCCAGTGCTCATGACCCTGCGTTGTTTGTTCACTCTTCTCCTCGTGGTCGCACTCTTCTTCTTCTGTATGTTGATGACATGATCATCACTGGTGACGACCCGGAGTATATTGCCTTTGTCAAGGCACGTCTGAGTGAGCAGTTTCTTATGTCGGATCTTGGTCCGCTTCGTTACTTTCTTGGGATTGAGGTTTCGTCCACCTCTGATGGTTTCTTTATATCCCAAGAACGGTATATTCATGATCTTCTTTCTCGTGCCGCTCTTACTGATGACCGTACTGCTGAGACTCCCATGGAGCTCAATATTTCTCTTCGTGCTTCTGATGGCGATCCTCTCTCTGATCCGACTCGTTATCGACATCTTGTCGGGAGTCTCGTCTATCTGGCTGTTACTCGCCCTGATATTTCTTATCCTGTCCATATTCTGAGTCAGTTTGTTTCTGCTCCCACTTCGGTTCACTATAGTCACCTTCTTCGTGTTCTACGCTATCTTCGTGGAACGATCTCTCTTTGTCTCTTCTTTCCTCGTTCCAGCTCGTTACAGCTTCAGTCCTACTCCGATGCCACTTGGGCTAGTGATCCTTTGGATCGCCGTTCACTTTCTGCTTACTGTGTCTTTCTTGGTGGTTCTCTCATTGCCTGGAAGACGAAGAAACAGACCGCAGTTTCCGTTCGAGTGCAGAAGCTGAGTTGCGAGCTATGGCTCTTTTGACTGCGGAGGTGACTTGGTTACGGTGGTTACTTGCAGATTTTGGTGTCTCTGTTACGACACCCACGACTCTATTGTCAGACAGTACAGGTGCTATTAGCATTGCACGTGACCCGGTGAAGCATGAGCTTACTAAGCATATTGGCGTTGATGCTTCTTTTGTCCGTGCTAGTGTGCAGGATCAGATTATTGCGCTCCAGTATGTGCCTTCAGAGTTACAGTTGGCGGATTTTTTCACGAAGGCCCAGACTAGAGCACAGCATAGCTTTTTCCTCTCCAAACTCAGTGTTGTGGATCCACCATGAGTTTGAGGGGGGGTGTTAGAGAGATATTTGTATATTGTAGTTTCCCTATTAGATAGGGGGCTCCCTGCATATTTACACATGTACATGTACTATATATATTGTGGCCTTTGGCCCCGTGGAATACAAGTTGCTTATTCCTAACAATTACTTTGTCTTTTAACAAGGCATCAAATATTCTGTCACATTTGCCTACGTCAAAGGTGCATCTTACTTCATCATCCCGATTCTTACGAATCGGCTTCAGATCATCACACATATATGGTTTGGCCTTGCTAGGCCAAACGAACTCAGCAAAATATACATCGGCTTCATCCCCGGAGTCGGCACTATTTTCGACAGTGTTGAGCCGACTCCTGCTCATCCGATGCGAGTCCTTTGCCTCATTAGCTCGGCTTTCCCGAGCCAGAGCTCTTTCTTGGACCTGACTGACCTGACAGACAGACAAAAAATCATGTCCTTCTAGCTTCTCCTTTAGATAGGTCCTTAGCCCATTAAAAACCATGTCAACCATGTCTCTCTCAGTTATCGCCAAACTATAGCACCGGTTTCTCGTGTTCCTAAACCTCTTGACATAATCGGATACCGATTCGTCATGTTTTTGCTTAACCGATGTAAGGTGGGACAAGTTCAACTCTACTTCCCCGGCAAAGAAGTGTTCATGAAACTTTTGCTCCAAATGAAACCAGGTATGTATAGAACTAGGATCTAAAGCAGAAAACCAGGAAAAAGCAATGCCGGTTAAAGATAACGAGAAGAAGCGAACTTTAATGTGCTCATGGTTAGCTTCTCCTAACTGAGCTAAGTACCGACTAATATGTTCCCATGTTGATTTATTATCCACTCCATTAAACTTAGGAAATTCAGGGACTCTATAACCAGATGGATAAGGTTGCAGATCAAAGTACTCAGAATAAGGTTTCACGTAAGTTCTGTCTTGGCATTACCCCCAGTTTGTCAAAAGCTATATGGTCCAACTTCCTCCTGAACTCGGCTATCGAATCGTCCATAGCGGCCGATTGAGCCGACACAAGAGGAGAGCTGGTTGAGGGTCCGGCTTGCACCAAAGGAGCCGACTCAAAAGGAGTCGGCATTGACCCATGTCAAAAGAGTCGCATCGCTTGTCCCGGCTTGATGTCTGAGTAGGGCACACTCTGGATAGGAGTCAGACACTGTGGCACAGATGCAAGCTGGTTTTCCCTGTACTGACCCATCGGCTGTTTGTCCGATGGTTGGCCCTGGGTCGTGTTTTTCTTAGCCTTTTCAAGATCTAGCATACTATCGTACACCTTCTGATTACCTTCCGAAACAAGAAATTCAATCTCGGCTTTTTGACCAGTAGAAAAAAGACTATTGCTTACAACGGTCTTCTTGGGGGTGATGTCCAAGGGCACAAACTCCGGCTCCTTGATCGGCGTGGCAACTCCTTGCCGATCTATCTTGAAGTTGGCCATGAACGACTCTTCATCCTCCTGATCCTGCTTCAGTTGCAGCTCCTTGATCTCCTCTCTTCTTTTCTGCTTCCACGCTTCCAGGGCTTGGCGATGTTCTTCCGACAAGTCCTTGATGGTAGGCTTGATGATGTTGTCGGTGTTGATGTCGGCGGCGTCAGTCTTGGAATTGGTCATTGCTGCGCAATTTTTCAGATCGATGTCCCCAGCGGAGTCGCCAAAAAGTGTGTTGCGATCGAAATGCGTCACACGAACACGTCCTTGTGTACCCGCGGTGCCGGGGGAGATACTACGCAACTCGCCCTGCGGGAGATCTGCTTCCAGCGCGATACGCATGACAACAAGCAGACGCTTTTTAGACCAGACGCCCCAGCCCCTAGGGAAGCCCCGTCGGAGGAAGCCGGCGACAATTGGTTGAACCCGACCAGACTTGGCCGCTCTGGGGTTCGGTTGTCGATAGTCGATGAACTTCAAAAGGAGTCGCCGAATAACGGAAGCATGAACAAGGAAAAAGGAGTAAAAAGTAGGGTTGTATTGATATGTCAACTGTTTGCTTAATTTCAACCGGCCATCACCTCTCACATATATATGAGGCGGCTGGACTTCCCGTACAAGCAAAGGACTTCTACAAGAATTACAATTCGCAGTCTAAGCCGGATTCTATCTCCTAAACTAGGCAAGTTTCGGTCGGCTTTGTACCGAACCCGGACCCAAGCGTCCTTTTCCGGCTCCTTTAGAAAGTCGCCTTTTGTGCTTCCGCGTTGACCTCAAACTTGCCTTCCCTTCACGCTTGAATCGACTTGATTTCAAGGTCCTTGGGCATCTCGCGAGTCCCGAATTCAGCTGACCGCCAAGTCCTTCTTGACCCGCCATTCCTCATATTTCTGGGAAGTCAATTTTGCCTACTCCTTTTATTGCTGACTCCATTTGAGTCGGCTCCTTTATTGACGCTCCTTTTCTGTCAGGAGCAATGGAGCTGATATCTAGCACAGGAATAGGTGGTCCATCAAATGAGATAACTCCTTTAGGGAGGACTCCTTTAGCGAGAACTCCTTTAGTGGTGACTCCCAGTTTTGCCGGATTCCCTGTCCAGATTCGCAACTTTTGTCCTGCTTCTTGTCATGGCCATAGAATTTGCATACTAACTCGGATGAAAACGAGCCAAACATCAAACTTGTTCGCCTCGACGAGACAAGCTACTCAACGCAGGCCAATTCTCAAAACAAGTCGCCCTTGATGGTTTTCCGGGTCCTTTTCCTCTGAGGTGCTTTTCCGGGTTGCCAGTCCTTCCCGGGTGAGTCCTGAACCTGGAGCTGACAACCTGCCAAAAATGGGTGCTAACATACTTATTTTATGAGTATTAATGTTACAAATAGTAGATCTAATTCCCTACTTTCATGAGTGCACAGGTTTTGTGGGAATGGCGTTGTCCTATGGTCTTTCCCTGAATATGGCATTCGTTTTCTCTATTCAAAACCAATGCCTCCTTGCGAATCAAATAATCTCGGTGGAAAGGCTGAACCAGTACATGGACATACAGAGTGAAGCAGCAGAAGTTGTGGAAGAAAATCGACCGTCACCAGATTGGCCCCAAGATGGAATTGTGGAGATTAGAGATTTGAAGGTAATCGAATGTAACTATTTACATGTACAGGTTAGTAGGTTACAAGGTAAAATCCTATTAACACTTCTAACAAAATTATGTGATTGGTTTGCATTTGACAGATTAGATATAGGAAAAATGCTCCCCTTGTATTGCATGGAATCACTTGCAAGTTTGAAGGTGGAGATAAGATTGGTATAGTTGGTCGAACAGGAAGTGGCAAGACAACGTTAATTGGTGTATTGTTTCGTCTTGTTGAACCTGCTGAAGGGAAAATAATTATAGACTCCGTGGACATCAGTAAGATAGGCTTACATGACTTGCGTTCGCGTGTGGGTATCATTCCGCAAGATCCAACACTTTTTCAGGGTACAATAAGATACAATCTAGATCCTCTTGGGCAATTCTCAGATCAACAAATATGGGAGGTAAGATGTACACAGCTATCTATGTTGAATTTTCTCATCTTACCCAATGATTCAGATAAGATTACCATGAAAAGGTGTTACAGTGAAAGAAACTGATGTAATGTTTAGTCATGAGGCAGTCCTCTTAGTATTATGGCAATTCAGCTTAGTTACTGTGACAATAAACCTAACAATTTCAGAAAGTCCAGAACACTGAAAAAGGGGAATCTCACGTGACAAGTCACCTTTCTCATCAATAAACTAGATTGCTTGGGAGGATACAACTTTTCATTGTTAGTAGGAATAGGCACGCAAGTTCGAGTTAAGAATTCAAACTTAGCTAGGCTCAGGGTCCCCTTTTCTCTTTTATATCATATATACATTTCAAAAGGTATCACTAAAGGGGTTGCTCCATTTGTTATTGTTGTTCAGGTTCTTGAAAAATGCCAACTTATTGAAGCTGTCCAGGAGAAGGAACAGAGATTGGATTCACATGGTAGGAAACTTCACTTCCTCTATACTTTGGTTGCTGGAGTTCATTTTCTTAAACTAACAAATTGGCCAAAACAGAAAACTCTGCTCTAGCCATTTCAGGAATTCAAAATAGGTGTGAAATTACATGTGCCACTAAATAAGTCAAAATTTTAGTAGTGTGCTGTTTGAAATTATTTCTTTCGTTAGTACTGATCAAGATCTTGTCATAATAGTGACGGAAGACGGGTCGAACTGGAGCATGGGCCAAAGGCAGCTCTTCTGCCTCGGGCGCGCACTTTTGAGAAGGTGCCGGATCTTAGTTCTTGATGAAGCCACAGCCTCTATAGACAATGCAACAGACGCGTTCCTTCAAACAACGATCCGTACGGAATTTAAATATTGCACCGTCATTACAGTTGCCCACCGTATACCAACAGTTATGGACTGCGACATGGTACTGGCAATGAGTGACGGTATGTTTCTCTTAATTAATGGAAATATCGTGATCTGTTTATACTTGTCAACTCATCGTGCCGTTGACCCGAACCGACTAATCTGGAATATATGAATAATACTTTAAACTGAATGTGTTGTGGAACTTTCCCACTACTAATGACCTATATGTGAACACTTGCAGGGAGAGTAGTGGAGTTTGACAAGCCTACAAAGCTCATGCAAACCGAAGGATCTCTGTTCCGCGAGCTGGTCAAGGAGTATTGGTCGCTCACATCCAACACAAATATTTAGAAGAGACTGCCGAATTTGTTGCTACAGCTTTCCAAGTGGCTTCCCACATCCCCACAGTTGATTAATTCTTGTGAACATCTGGTGACACTAAATAATGCAAACCTGTCTTGGCTGTGGACTTGTCCTCTTGCCTCCACTCAGGCTGAGCGCTGAGGTGATGCTTCTGCAATTCAATCGCCGTGTCACTGGTTCTGCCTCAAACCGTCCACGCATCAATTCCCATCGAATGAGTCAATCACCACCGAATGGTATCAGCAGCTAGATCCCAACATATAAAACATAGCATAGGGGAGCATCTTGTAGAGAAGTTTGATATGTTCTCAGTGGACGTGATTTTTTTTATGTTGATCACATGCCTGTTAGAATCGAAAAGAACTGTCAGTGTTTTTTTTTTGTACAATAGAGCTATTATATTAACAAATGGCTGGAAACACATCACGTAGCCACAAAATTCTGGCAGTCAAGGGTATAAATTTAGCAAGATGTAATTGGAACTTTAAGTTGTAGGTTATACAAGAAATAGGCGGTCTGAGTACGGTAAAATTGTTTTATCCAAGAACTTAAAAGGCTACTTAAAAAACAACCTGAGGCGACTTACGAATGAACAATTCTCATTTGCAATGCTAGGGGCCTAGGGGGTTGGGGGGAGCAGGTTGCAGGTAGTAGATCTTGAAGTTTGTTCAACAGAAAAGTCTGGACATAATTTGCCTTCAAGAGCCATTACCTCCGTTTCAAAGTATAACATGTTTTAGCGTTTTTTGATTCGGATGTACCTAGACGTGTTCCAGTGCGTAGATTCACTCATTTTAGTCCATATTTTTTCCGAAATGGGAGCATAGCCCCAACCTCTGCATCATGATGATACACACAACTTTTATATATAAAAAAAATCAAATGTATCCAAGTATCAACCCGAATTATTACAACCACGGATCAGCCAAAGTGGCAACATGAATCAACCACCTAAAAAAGGCTCATAACCAAAGACTACACATGTTGAAGTCTTGTAGAGTGCTGCCAGCCACCCTGAGACAAGATAGCCCGCACGACCGCCAGCAAACGGGTGCAACCAGTATCCATAAGCGCCCTTTGGTCCTCTGGTAGGAGAAAACACCACATGTGTACCACCTGCAAAAAATGAGCAGCTCCAATCTTGTTAAAAACAATATCATTTAGGTAATTCCAAATTTCCCAAACAAAAGCACAAGTGCCAATGCAAATGTTGACTTTTGTTTTCTTATCTACTCAATTAAGCCAATTGCTAAATAAGTTATCTAAACTTGTAGGAGGAGAGATATTAAAGGTAAAATGAATAAGTCTCCAAATATATTTAGCGAACGGCAAGATATGAACAAATGTTTCACAAACTCCTTTGCTTGACAAAAAACACATTGTTGATCACAACCCATTCCATCGCCTACGAATAAGATTATCTTTAGTTAATAAAACTTTACGTTGTGGAAACCACATGAAAATCTTTATTTTTAGAGGTACTTTCAATTTCCAAAGACATTTGTGCAAAAAGGAGTATGCCCATGCATGAAATCTAAATACATGGATTTAATAGAGAATCTCCCATTTGGAGTTAAATTCCATTTGAACTCATCTGCTTCATCTGACTTCTCGAGATCTGACCTCTCGCGAGACATCAATCTTTCAACTAGTTGTAACCAAGAAATCCACTTCGCCTATTAAAGACCGTCTAAATTCAATGTTCAATTGTGCTATAAAATATTTGGAACCAAAACATTTTTCCGTCTTGTAGTATTATAAAGCGAACGATATTGAGTAGCTAGTGGTTTATTTCCCAGCCACGTATCTTCCCAAAACCGAGTCACCGGTCCATTACCAATTGTAAAAGACTCTCTTTTAAAGAACTCATTTTTCAACTTCATAATTCCCTTCCAGAAAGGAGAGTCGTGAGGTTTCAGCTCCACTTGAGCCAAAGTCGTTGTCCCTAAATATTTACTAGAAATCAGCTCTTGCCAAACTCCCTCCTCATGAAGAATTTTGAACAACCATTTACTTAGGAGACACTTATTTTTTTATCCAGGACCTCAATACCCAACCCCCTTGATCTTTTGGAACTATATTCCATGTTGTGAGCCTATGCTTTCTCTTTTTCTGATCACTTTGCTAGAATCTCGAAAAAAATAGTAGAAACATGGGGAGACTTGTAAGAACCGAATTTATTAGAACAAGACGATCCCCATATGAGAGCATATTCCCTGCCCCACACCCTAGTTTTCTTTTCAAATATATCTTCAGTCATTTTCCGTTCTTATTAAACAATTTGCGATAATGGATAGGAATATCTAAGTACCTAAATGGTAAGGTACCCACCTCACGCCCAAAAAAAATCGGTACTCTTTCTGCACCTCCTTAGCTTTACTAAAGCAATAAAGTTCACTCTTATGCAAATTTATTTTAACCCCAGTGAGTTGCTTGAAGATAGATAAAATAAGTTTCAAATTGACGGCTTTCTCAAGATCATGCCCAAGAAACAAATAGTGTCGTCAGCATATTGTAATATTGAGATCCCCACCCTCAATCATATGAGGTATAAGAGACCCAACCTGCCCATCATCTTTTGCTCTTGCAACTAGAACAACCAACTAATCGGCCACAATATTAAATAAAACTGGCAACATCGGATCTCTTTGTCTGAGCCCTTTTAAAGTTTGGAAATAATGACCAATATCATCATTCACCTTAATCCCAACACTTCCGCTCTGCACAAAATGCCCCACCCAATCACACCACTTAGGGTCAAAACCCTTGATCTGTAGTGCTTGCTAGAGAAAGGACCATTTAACTTTATCATGCGCATTTTCAAAGTCAATCTTACAAAGGACACATTCATTTTCTTTCGCTGAATTTCATGAATGGTTTTGTGTAGGACAACCACCCCTTCAAAAATGTTCCTACCCGGAATAAAAACGGATAGCATAGGACGTATTACTTTCTGGGAAATGGACAAAACATGATTCGTCCCTACCTTTGTGAAAATTTTAAAACACACGTTTAAGAGATAAATAGGTCTATATTGCTCAATACGACTCGCATCCTATTTTTTTGGGCAGCAAAGTTATTACCCCTAAAATGGTAATTTAAAAAGAGGAAGGTCTCTCCACATTTAAGTTGATGAAACATTGCCATTAAGTCAAACTTTATGACATCCCAAAATTTTGGTAAAATTCCGCCGGAAACCACTATATTGAAATGTCTAAAACATCTTATATTTGGAACTGAGTGAGTATATGATTAGAACATCAAGCCGGCTGTTGGTTGTCTCACCACATATTTAGGATATCTTGATAAGACTAAAAAATAACTCATTGTATAACATGTTTTATTGACATATTTATATTACGTGGCGGTTTTAAGATAATACAGACTTATCAATCATTGTACATACCCTTAACAAGCGCCTCAGCTGAACTGATAGTTTTGGTTCAAAGTTCAGACAGGGAAATGTGCGTTACTTGGAGTTGGAGTGTTGCAGCCTGAGATCTTCTCGAGGTTTAGAACCTACCTGTGGTAGAATGGTTAGGTGGGTGGTTGTATCCTCAACCCATTAGAGTTAAAGCCTCAGATTTGACACCGATGTTTCTCATTTAGGTGTAATATTCTTAAGTGGGAGGCGACGTTCTCGTCGACAGTGAGGCGACTGTGGTGACTTCGCCAATCAAGACTCGACCCGCCGGGTTAGTCTTTCGGAGATGCTTATAAGAGGGTTAGGGTGTGTGCGTGCGTTCATAGGGTTAGGAGTTAGGGTGCGTGGGTGCGTTAATAGGATCAGGGTTAAGGTGTGTAGTGTGGCTCGGATGCAGTATATGTGAGCGTCTGTTTATACTGTGTTTCAAAAACAAAATCTCCTCGAGGCCGAGCCAAACCAGTTTGGCCACTTGCCGGCTCGGCTCGACCAGCACCGGACGCACCCGAGCCACACTACACAAACACAAGCAAAACGGCGGAGGCCGTCACGGTATTGCGCACCCATCGGCCGCTCCGCCTCACCTCACTGCCCCGCCTCCGATCTCACGCTGCCGCCGTCTCGCCCCACCCGGCCGCCGCACGCCCGCCCCGCTCGCGGCAGCCATGCCCAGCTCGCCCAAGCTCTTCTCCACCTCCGCCGCCGCCGCCTCCCGCCGCTCCTCGCTCCGCCGCCTCCTCACCTCGCCGGCCTTCTCCGCCGCCTGCCTCCTCTTCGGCCTCGCCGGCTTCCTCGCCGCCGCGGTCACCCTCTCCCGGTCGCCGTCCCCGGACCCGGCCCGCGGCCGCTGCCCCGACTCCTCCCGCCCGCTCTCCGTCTCCGTCGCCTGGGACCGGCGCCCCGAGGATGCCGGGGGTAGCGGCGAGCTCCCGGCGGAGCTCGCCACCGGATCGCGCGGCAGGCACAAGGTCATGGCCTTCGTCGGGATCTTCACCGGCTTCGGCTCCGTCGGCCGCCGCCGCGCGCTCAGGCGGACGTGGCTGCCCGCGGATCGCCAGGGTCTCCTCCGGTTAGTTGCTGGTATCACAGCTTCCTAGTCCGTGTTACTCGAGATCTAGAAATAATTTAGTGTTGAACTGCTGAGTTTGGTTGCTTACGAACTTACCTACCATGGTGACACTTGGTGGTGTACTGCTGATAAGTATTGGGTAGTCATTTTCCGTCTGTCCATTTCTGTGGTCCAGATTTTACAATGGGGTACCAAAATCTTTTTCAATTGGCAGATAATTTCCAGCCTCTTTCATAAATATTGCTGGTTAGTTTTTCATACATATGTAAATCTCATCTCATGGACCATATGGATACTGGTTTCTATTGATTCCCACTTTGCTCGATTTTGCTTTTGAGTTATCTGTTTGTGTGTGTGTGTGTGTGTGTGTGTGTGTGTGTGTGTGTGTGTGTGTGCGCGTGCATGGTTTTTGAGTTATCTGCTTGGTGGCATTAGTATTGCCAAGTATTCTGCAATGTGTACTTCTACTTTCGTAGACAGAAGGTTTGCTAGTTACTCGTGTTGTTAGTGGAATCATGCTACTATTCTAGAAAAGTGATTGATCCTTATGAATTGTAAGACTTTGTCTCACTAGTACTGATAAATAACATTCATTATTTCGCTTCTTGAGTTCAAAGTACTCTAATGTGCATGAACTTGGATAATCAATTTAATGCACATGTAAATTTGCAAACACAAGTTGCCGTCTAGTGATGAACCCGCCTCAGCTCTGCTGTAGCTTGTAAGCATCGACTAATTTGTATTCATTTCGTTCTCTATGTATGACCATGCTTGATGATAATCACGACCCCTGGTTTTAATTTTGGTTTACTCTGGTTATGATGTTGCCTGAGTGCTCTTCCAATGATTGCATTTTTGGGTCACTGCAATGCAGGTTGGAGGAAGCTACTGGTCTGGCATTCAGATTTGTGATCGGCAAAAGCAATGACAAGTCTAAGATGGCAGCTCTTGAAAGAGAGGTTGAAGAGTATGATGATTTTGTGCTTTTAGATCTTGAGGAGGAGTATAGCAGGCTTCCATACAAAACGTAAATATATTATAACCATTATCTTATCGTTGTGCTATCACTTCATATGGAAACTGATCTGATCTTATCTTTTAGTTTAGCTTACTTTAAGGCTGCGTACACGTTGTTCGATTCTGACTTCTATGTTAAAGGCGATGATGACATTTACTTGAGACCAGGTGAGTTGTGAACTAACAATATCCAAGATATATTCTCTTAGTGGCTTTGACCAACATACTCATTTTGTTTCTGCTGGCATCACCAATTTCTGTTCTGCAGACAGACTTTCCTTGCTTTTGGCTAAGGAGCGTCCACATACACAAACATACATCGGATGCATGAAAAAGGGGCCTGTTTTTACTGATCCCAAATTGAAATGGTTAGCTTCTTTTCCATAATTCCATATTTCTTTTCCTGGGGAATATTGAAAGGATGTCTAACTCTGAGAAGCAATACCTGCAGTAACAAACTAAATATGTTGAAAGTAGCAATACTGCAAAAACCTGATTTAGACGTGAATTTTCTTTCTACAGCATAAAAATAGTCCATCAAACTTTAGACTTATGGTCTCAGAAGTATTTGTGTTCCAGGTTCATAATAGAATGGTCACATCTTATTGTCGGAAACCACAATTATTGGCATTGTTTGATAAGCAAGGAGCTGTGCCGACAATTATCCTTGTTTCACCTCTTAACTGTTTCTCTGCATTGATTGTACGACTACCTGCTTTACCTCCCAAGATGCATGGAAGTAGTGTGTCCAAATGTTTAACGGATTGCTCTAGTGGGCAACATTTGTTGTAAGGGCCTAAATTTGTTTTCTCTACACTCAGTGGTGATAACCGTTTTGCATGGGTTCTAATACTTATGTATCTGGATGGTTTTTCATGGTTAAGTTCTTAGCTACCCTAGATATGTGATGTCTGGAGAAAACAATTGCGCTTGAGGATTGGAAGGGAAATTGCATTCCTTTGCATGGAATGAGTCTACTGAATTCTTTATAGGAGGTTATAATGCACCTGCATCGTGAACTCTTGACAGCTAATTCTGGATATCAATTCTGTTAGAATTGGTGTGGAATCGAAGAAAATTCATGTTCGCTATCCTTTAGTGGCTAGCATCTTGTCAAGTGATGTTCCCTCTGATCCAATGTTTTGGTCAAATATTTTTAAATTTGACTGCTAATATATATTTTTACGTTGGATGAACTTATAAGATAACGTTCCAGTGTGAAAAATGTAGTAAGTATTGTCATGGTATTGCAAGTTTCTTGTGTTTCATTAGCAGAAGTGAATGGAATTGCTTCTTGAAACGTTAAGTTCCTTACTTTTACATACATTAGTTTCAGAAAAGAAAGCGTAGCGCCATCAGTGGGTACAAATGTTATCACCCAACCAGTCGTAGCAGGCCTAAGTGATGTTGGAGAAAGTTTTATGATGACCCCTCTATTCATTATTTGAGGGAAATTAAGGAGCTTGTTAGTCCCCAAGTGATTATGGTATATGATACCTAGTGCCTAGCATGTACATGTACGTGGTAGCAACTTGGTTATGCGTGGCTATATCGCACAGTGCAAAAACAACCTTTTCAAGCATCCAAAACTGAACATATCTAGCATATCTGTAGTTAAGGATTGAAACTAGCTTACTTGAATTTGGCTCAGCCAAGATTGGCTAGCTAACCGCCTAACCCGTTAAACCTACATGTGCGATATGAGTAATTGGCCAAACATGGATGGCATGACCGCATGAATCAACATATGTGTTGGAGTGAATTGTGCCATGAGTTCCTAAACCTGCATATGTCTGTTATTTAGGTTGACAACCTTACAATTTGATCTGATCATATCTCTAAACTTCTATATTAGTATCATTTGGATGGGAATTTGTAACTCAGTCTGCTATTAGCTAAACATTGACGGTTCTATTAGTTAGATTGCTAACCTTGCAATTTATTTGTGATCCCTGAAGTTAAACAGTTTCCTCCACTACTAGCATCCTTGCGGAAGTGGTAGTAATACTGTAGTCACCTAAATTACTATGGGGATGGTATACTAAGATATATCAAACACGACATCAGTACTTGGGTAGCTCCTCTGACCAAGATTTAGGACTACGAGAACATATGTTGTTGGGAAATGTGTGGTTATGGCTGTGCTTAATTGCAGAACAATTGAATTGTATCTGGGCAAAAGAATTTGCTGTGTTTTTTTTCCGAAAAGCAGGAAGTGTCCCTGGTCTCTGCATCAATTTATGCACACGGCCATAAAGAACTTGCTGCGTGGCATCCAAAAACAGTGCCACAAGATTAAACTACTGGTTGACAATGTCACCATGAGGGTAATTAGTCAGAACAAGACCGAATTGCAATCAAGGGACCTAATGATATTACAATTCAAACTTAGAGAAGATGCCAGAACGAACTTGCTAGTTTACATAACTAGTTGATACAAACATGCAAAGTTAAAGACCTAACAAATGGGATTGCACAGTTTGGGATTTGAGCAGCATAAAGTGTACACATTTAGGTACGTAGAGGGTAATTCGCTCCATAGGTTGTTCATATATATTAGCTGATACTTCACGTCTCCAAGTGGGAGTTCATACTGTGTTATGTATAGCAAATTTGTGCCTACCCATTTTGTTTGATCTTGCTCATTTAACGAATGCAGGTATGAGCCACAGTCCTTCCTACTTGGATCGGAATACTTCCTTCATGCGTATGGGCCTATATATGCTTTATCAGCTGATGTGGTGGCAAGCTTGGTTGCACTGAGAAATAACAGGTAAGCTACTGGTTCACCTTCTCGTAGTGCAACTAGCAATCTCAAACTTGCCATCTTACACAAGCTTTTGTAATTGTACTAGCTAATATCTATCACATCTATCCGAAAATATAAGATGTTTTGGTAGGCTAAAATAGCCTACCAAAATGTCTTATACTTTGGGCCGGAGGTAGCATCTTTTTTATCTTAGGCGCGTCTAATGGTATCAAAAGTTAGCTAGGTACCATAAGACGAATTATTGGAAAATTCTATTGAATGTGGCGCTGACTAGTGGCCCTGGGGCCATATTTTAGTCGCGCACGAGTGATCTTTGGATGGTACAGAGCAATTGACCCTATTACCAAGTAGTCATGCTGACACATACAGTCGTGAAGTGCCTTTACTACTTGGCAATGTGCTTTGAACGTCAATCTGAAAACAAATCTTGATGCTGAACATTCTTCCCACATGCCAAAATATTCTGATATCAGTTATTGATGGTCGAAATTCTGTGATGCCGATAGCATAGGCCAAATTCTGTGAAACTTATATCTGAGTATCTGATATCGATAGGGCTTATGGTCATGTCTCTTTCACCTATTAGTAAATGATGTAGCTAGGCAAACTTCCCCTTCCCTTTGTCTGGCCAAAAGTAGATCAGTGAGAAAGAGTGGAAATTGGTCAGATTATGTTAAGGTCAGTATCCCTTAAGCCTATAGTAGGCTACAGTCGTAGCAAGGAAATTGGTAGCTTCTGTTCAGAAATATTGCTTTTTCTCACATAGGCGCACTATCAAATTTCCATTGTTATCTGAACTCAAACTGAGTCATGTAATTTTTAATAGATTCTTACCTATATTTGTGCAGTTTCCGAATGTTCAACAACGAGGATGTTACTATTGGATCCTGGATGCTTGCTATGAATGTTAACCATGAGAACACACATGCTCTCTGTGAGCCTGAGTGTACACCATCCTCAATTGCTGTTTGGGACATTCCAAAATGTTCAGGTTGATTTCTATCTTTGGGTGGCTTTATTCAAGTAAAAGTTCAATATCTGATTTGGGGTTTTTTCACATTCATATGTATTATTTGTGCCTATTCGACCAATTGGATAACATGTCTAGTGCCATCATATTGTACTTACATTACTTTGATCGACAGCAACATCATGGGTGCTAACATGTTTCTCTATCTGCAATGCAGGGCTATGCCACCCAGAGGTAAAGATGCTAGAGCTTCACCGGAGAAAAGAATGCACAGGTGGTCCAGCTGAGGTAGCTGAATCCGATGACGAATGAGTTTCAGTCTGGACAAGCAACTATGGACCAGGCGACATGATGCCACACACAATGGTTGACCCTAATAGATTCTTGGAGTGTACTCATTTGATTCGATCACCAGGTACAATCATTGCCACTTTGCCGGTAATGCCACTGAGGAAGCCTACAGCCACGATCCAGGCGCCATACCATACCATGTCGTCCTAACTCCAGCACGGCCTGCCCTACTCCATTCCCGTCACATTCTTATCTGCTTTATCAAAGCAGAACTGCATTACAAACTAGCACACCAAATACACTCTGCTTTCACTGACGAAACTTTGTTGTATAGAAAGAATGCATTACAAACTAGTAGCACACCATGCACTTTGCTTTTGGTGAAGATGGTATAAATCAGCTCTCTTTTTTGAAGATCTGGATTGCTCAATCGATTTTCTTCATGCTGCGATACCTTTTCTCGAGTTCCCTACCACAGCTATACCATCTCCGTCTAGGATGATGTCCCATTGAATAGGAAGGTTCCTCCTACTCCTAAGGATGATGATGGGTCTTGTAGCTGTCTGGATCTTGTTAGTCGATGAACAGCTAAGAATAGCTCTCTCCACTTGCGCCTTTGCGTCAGCCACTTGCAATGTATTTACTCCCTTGTATTTAAGATGTGGTAGTTCAGATTCGGCCGTCAAATCGACCACATCAATCACTGTCCGAATGGGCTGTCTATCTGTATGATCATATCCTTCAAACACTTTTCGGTGAAAATTGGACAAAGCTTTAATAATTGGGGTCATATTTGCAACGAACTACAACTATTGTGGAAAGTTACAGAAAACTACAACTTTTAAGTACACATATTGTACAAAACATAAATCATTCAGTTAGCTCATTTAAGGTAGCTTCAATGGATTTGAATTCAGACATATGAAGGTAGTTGTCCAAAAAATTTGCGGGAGCTCCATATGTAAGACACCGTATAATAGCAGTGCATTTTTAAATGGCTGAGAATCCAAAAAATCTGGTGCATTTCTGAATGGATGAGAATCCACAAAATCCGGTACATTCTTTCTTTAGATTGAAGTAGTCATCATAGTATTTAACACAATGCTCAATGTTCTTGAACACGTTCCTCTTCATTCTAAACCGCCGGTGAAAATCACAATAATTGTTTGATGGGTTCTACGAAAAATAGTCATTAAACAGCAGCACATGACCCATTGTCCTTCGAAGGTTGCTATTGGCTAGCCGCCCGCCCTCGATCCTCCATATTTGGGAGTGGCTTTCAACTCCTCTTGCGCAACTAGAAGAACATTGAGACCAATTTGATTCTCCTCCTCATCAACTGCAAGATTGGCGTTCTCTTGCATCATTTGGTGAAATATAATCTCATCGCTGCTATCTACAGGCAATGAAAGAATAAACAATGCAAGGAATCAACAATGACTTGTTGGCAAACAGCTGAACACCTTGCATGCGGGCGGGAGGGATATAGTGGCTGCGCCGGCGCCAAACGGCAACTTGGGCCATCAATGAGTCGGATTGTGTTTTCCTAGCGGTCAGTTCACAGCGGCAGAGGGTGGTGACTACGAATCGTCAGCTAGAGGAAATTAGAGTATGGGTTGATGGGGGGGGGGGGAGGGGTTGCAAATGACTACCGACTCCATGTCTATGACAGGTGGGCAAATGACTACCGGCCACATGTCTATGACAGGTAGACCCACCTGTCGGAGGCGTTGTCCGTCACCACTGAGCGGGTCTTCAAACTTGGGTGTCTCCTGGGGTGCCGGACAGAAGTTGGATCTGCCCGGAAGATGGGGGTGACGCCGTGGCCGGTTTTTCTGTCCTGACTCACATTGGGCTTTTGGTCTGCTTTGGGGCCGTCCGGTGTTGAAATGCTCTTATTGAGTAATGTGTGTTTTGTGAAATTTTTCTTGATCTTTCCCCGCGTCCCGTTTCATGCAACACACACTCAGCTGTCAATCATCGAGGTGCTCACTGTTAGGCTCTCCTGGCCGTTTCGCTGCCCCAGTTTGTCTGTCGTTGTCACGGCCTCACGGGGCTTTGCTCTCACGGGGTGACCACAAGCGACTAGACTAGTCTCGGACAGGATGAGCATCAGAGCGAGATTTGTGCATCGTCTTTTTCGAAAAGCTCCTACCACACATGGACCCAGCGAGGCGAAAGATCCAAAGCCATATATACCACAGTAGCTGCCACGGCAGAAAGTTCCTCTATTTTATCAATTTTCATTTTCAAACTACATATCATTTGATGCATCAAAACAGCTTGCAACGAGTAACACATAATTAAGTAGACCATATTATTCGAAAGAGAGTTGCCGTGATTTTTGTCTTCGGCAACGTAAACATAACATCAACCCCAGAACACTGATCAACCCAGCTGAACAAATAATAATAATCGATTGATTGATAATGGACGATGCCGGATGAATGGATGGCTAGCTGTGGAGGATGGCCGGGTGGCAGAAGGCGCCGTTGAGCCATCCGTCGGTGATCTGCTTGTAGGCGGCCTCGGTGAGGTGAATGCCGTCCCAGCTGAGGTGCGACGCCGGGCTGGCGCAGGCGGAGGCGCCCGACATCCCGCACCGCGCGCTGTTGGCGTAGTTGTACTTGCCGCCGCCGGAGCCGCAGCACGCCTCGAACACCGAGCTGAAACCTGCAACACAAACAACATTACAATCTTCAATTGTTTCTTGTTCGAAGAGATGGATCTACATGATGACGACGAATATTCGTAATTTCATACGCTAGCTGTGCTAGCTTCCGAGAGTTTCCGTTCGAGAACGTGAGGGAGCAGTGGGGAGGCATGTGTTTGGTTGGGGCTGTGTTCTCTGAAGATGCGCCGATTAAACAAACAGTGGCCACCAAATCGGCGGATCTACCATTATTATTATTTCCCCATAATTGGATGTCTGTAGCTCACGATCCTGGATGTATCCTACCAAATTGCCATTATAAAACCGCTCGTCAGTGACTCCGGCCAGGAGGGTGCACGGACCGTGTCTTGTCGGACGACGGACCACGATCTCGATCTTCCCCTACGCGCCGCCGCCGCCGGACAGGAGCACGCTCGGCCACGTTCCCATGCACGGCGCTGGCTGGCCGGAGCGGCAACGGGAGGAATCCCCGCCGGCCGGCGGCACATGTGGTGGCCAGCACTGCCGATTACTGCTCGACCGTAAGTGCACGGGTTGTAATCACGGAACAATCCTGTGTATTTAATCCAAGCACGCTGCGTGTCCCGTGCTGTGCTAGTACTGCTGCTACTGTACTCTTAGGATCAAGCGTGACGTACGCGGCCAAAATATGCTCTGCGACGACGCCGACGGAGGGGTCCAGAGCAGGCGAATTTGAAATCTAGCTACCCGCCAAGGTGGAGTGCAGAGTCCTACGGGAAACCGCTTGTCTATGTGTGCAGCCATTCATCTACCCTAGCAGCTTAACGCTCAATTAAGCTAGCAGCCGTGTGTGTTCTTCACTTCAATTCGTGCAAGATTTCCATGGGGATATTGACGTACCGTATTTGCTCGGGCTCCTGACCATGTCGTAGACGCCGGCGTAGAAGTCGGCGTACATGATGCGGGCGGACTTGTACTTGGCCTGGAGCGCCGTTATCTTAGTCTGCAGCTGGTTGTTGTGGTTGGTCGACAGGTCGTTGAACTTCTTGAGGCAGCCGAGGAGTCGTAGTCGGCGGCGCTGGAGGTGCCGTAGATGGTGAGGTAGATTGGGAAGCAGCCGATGGGGAGCACCCCGGGGACGACGATGTCCACCGCGCCCAGCGCGATCAGCTTCTCGATGCCGTCGCCGATGGTGCTGATGATCTGCGGCGTGTACGTGCTGGCCTGGTCCGAGTTGTAGTTGCCGAACAGCATCGCGTTGTAGTCGTTGCCCCCGAACTCCCCGAAGATGAACAGCGACTTCGCCAGGTAGCTCTTGCAGCCTGAAACATGAAACAGCTCCGTCAGGATGGATGGTCGATCGGGACCCATGAAAAGTAAAGTCTTTTTCGGCAACGGCTGGAAATGATGCTGCTGTCCCTCCGGACAGGGCTTTGAATGAATGAAGAAAGGCTGGAAAACAGAGTGCCTGTTGTTGATGTCGGCGTGTGTGTGTGTGTGCATATGCATTCAGTGATGGGTGCAGCAGGCAGAGCGCTTACTGCTCCGCAGACGGAGGAGGTGATCTGCTGGAACCACTGGATTTGAAAGCTGATGGGCCCGTTGTTCCAGATCTTGTCGGAGAGGCCGAGGGAGCGGAAGAAGGGGGCGTCCATGGCCGTGGCGCCGGTGATGGCCATGTTGGCGCCCTTCTTGAAGTCGGCGCTGGTGGACTTGGACGGCGGCAGGAAGGGCAGCCCGAACTTGTTGCTGAGGAAGTCCACGACGACGCGCCCGTCGCAGCACCGGCAGGTAGGGGTGCCGAAGTAGGTCTCGCCGTAGGGGGGCTGCGTGAAGGTGATCGCCGTCGGCCGCCCGTTCGTGCACAGGTTGCCCGTGTCCGTGATCGAGTCGCCGAAGTTGTACACCGCATTGTACTTCTGCGCCGCCGCCGCCGCAAGGACCAGCGACGAGCACAGCGCCAGCAGCAGGTTCGTCTTCTTCATCATCGACGGCGACGACGAGCAAGAGCTACCGTGGATGTAAAGTAGAGGAGAAGATCGATGGTGCGTTGCCTCTGCACAGATGAGCAGGGCAGAGAGCAGAGCAGAGCACTTTGAATGAATGAATGGAACGGCTGGCGAGGGGCAGCGCTTTTTATAGGCCGGTGAGGCTGCGCTAGCTTTTGCTCCGACTCGTCAAAGCCTTTTCCATCTCAGCTGTCCGGCTGGGCCCTGACGCGTAGACACAGGCATACATGCAAATGCCTTCCTTCGCTTTACGTGCCGTCGGTACATGGCAACCACCCTTCACACTGTGCCGGAGAAAGCAATACCGAGATGGGCCGGGAGATAATCCAAACTCCGACCAGGCAGAGATGGAGGACACAAACCTCGTGAATTCCCCGACGAAGCCATACTTGGCCGAGCTTCATCAGGCCGAGGTGGAACTTGAGGACACAAATACGTCGCGTCATCATCTCTCTCACAGAACGACGCCGTCATAGACAAACGCTTATCATGCCAGACCTAGTGCACGACGATCGATTCCAAACTCTAACCCGTCAATGCTCACCGGAGAGGAACATCGATTAGGGGCGGGCTGAAGGACCATCATTTTCATTGCCGCCAATGACCCCTCACAGGAGGCAAAGAACTCAAAGACCCTGCGGGATAGGACACACCGATCTAAGTAGCGTAGCCAGGATACGACTACGTCCCAGGCCATCTGCACTGTACTATAGATACATTACGCTAGAGTACTGCACTGTAGCATCAAATTAGCATACGTTTTAGGCTCACATCCTAGGCCAAGGCCAGGGTGGCCTGGGGCCTGTCTACGCCCCTGGATCTAAGGTTCCCCCACCCCATGCCGCTCTAGCCCCATGTGGAGGGGAGGGGAACCAGCGGAGGCAGCGCCGGCGGCCGAGGGGAGCACTGGTCCGCCTCTTGATCACATCTCTCTGGAAACCTAGAAAAATGTTTCGCTTAGATAACTACCCTTCCTGTTGGGGTCGTGTCGGCGATCTAGCCAATATGAGTGGTCTCGTAGTTCATTTCTATTCGGCATATCAGCGAACGACTCATCATCACTACCATCACTAGATGCATGACATACTACAAAACTTATACAAAATCCACCATCGCCTTCCTGTGACACGACAATGTCAAGTGCATGATCCAATCCAACTACCTCCATTAAGTGTCACAACAATCTCGGCTGCATACTTATCAATAATTTCTCATCATCAGTACCATCATCTTGTGCATCACATTCTACATGAGTTACCACCTCCTTTCTGTGGCATGGCAATGTCAGGCGCAACATCATCAATACCATATCCAGGTGCATCACTCTCTTCAGCTGGTAAACCACACGTGACACGATTATTTCAGGCATAGAAAACTAAGATTCATTTTCAACTTTTTTGGCACACTGAAATTCATCTTCAACTCTCCCATCAAACTGATATACCTCTTTGGGTTTAGGCTTTTGCACTTGGTACATTATCATATATTATGAATAAACATCTACGGACGCAACCAAAAAATATGTAGTTCTAACTATATTGGTTGTCATGTCGCATATTCAAAAGTCTTATAACTGAAACCCATTTCATGAAACATGTATTCTCTCCCCCTCCCCCTATCCATCGGTAATAAGCCTGTAACATTAAGCATAGAATACTGAATAAATCAAAATGTATACACACATGTCAAGAAATTTGCACAACACATTGTGAATATAGTTTGTTCACCTACGAAGATAACAACAATGCCGAAATAGCGGCAATATCAATATAATTAATCATCCGAAGTAATCTCGCAAGAGATGCTTGATAAATATCTGCATCTCCCGTTGGTTTAGATGATCAAGATCTGCTTCTCCCACTTTACCTAGGTGATCAAGGTCTAATTCTCCACCGATCTAGTGCAAAACTATCCCAATGTTTTTCAGCAAACAAACCAGGTACAAAACTAATTCTCCACGGATTTCTCACTATTGTCTCGACAAGTTATTTGTTTCGGATGTTGAGCTAGCCACAATTTTCACAAACTATATATGCTCCTCTAGACAAACTATTACTATGTAAAAAAATCACATATAGACAATTAGGCAATTTGGCGTGACTATAGCCAACTTAGCAGTGTCTCTCAACATTAACAAGGTAAAATTAGTGTGTTGGTTAAAAAGTAAAAGTCAGGTAGCCTTTAATGCGTAAAACATAATCCAACACATCACATATTTCTTGTACGGGGAGGTGCTGCATCACGCATCTTAAGAATTTCAAAATTGCAATCGCAACCGAAAAAGAAGTTCAGAAGAAGCGATCACAAGTATGAAATAATTATTCAGAGACACTAACATTATGGACCCACCTGATTCAAATGACCCTAAAGGTGTCGATAAGATTCAATTCTGCACGCGCAATCAAAAACACTAACCATAACTTAAGTTGTACCGTGAATTATTTTCGTAAAATGAGTGGAAACCCGTGGTAGGTGGCGTCACTTTACATCCACCACGGATCGGGGCGCATATAGACCACGTTTTGCAATAATCTGTTGTAAATTCAGAGGTCGCCGAAACCGCCACGCGTGTGTACCACAAAACCGTCACGCGTGTCTTCCACGTGGGGCCCCGGAACACCCTTCTCCCATCATTTGTGGTGCATTTCTTAACAATTGGCAACTTCCGAGAAACCTAGTCACTAGCTTAAAAAGGATCAATTAATCGTGTTTGACGTAAATTTCTCAAGTGTTTGGCAAGGGTATTCCTCTTAGCAACTGATAGCCATCTGTCACCCGGGAGACAATAATTTGCACCCATGGGTGGCTACTCATCAAGCTATCAGGTAAGAGGAGATGCTTATAGTTTTCCATGAAAAAGGAAAGAAAAGGAGAGGGCTTTAGCTGAGTCGTCATGAGCTAGCCATCTTTTCTCTCCTCTGCTTTGCGCGCGCTGAGGCGATCTAGCTAAGCTATGAGCGATTTCCATGTGATTCTATTCGGCGCTTTCTGGTGTGGGCAACGGGTGATCGTGAACGGACGAGGTCTCCAACTAGGCGAGGGAACCTTTACTTGCTTGCTTAACCGGAATGATGGAGACAAGGTCCAGGTAATTGACATTTGTCCCTCCTTTTGAAATTTGGCCAATTGGCCACCTTTTTTGCTTTGCTTTTGCTCCTTGGTCTTTAGGTTAATTTGGTTGATTACGAGGCTCGAGGTGCTAAGACGTGAGGGGACCGGCACTCTTAATTTCTGCCTAATTAAGTTGCCATGGTCGACATGTTGCGTACTGCTCTTGTGGATGGATGGATGCAAGCTAGTTTGACCGGTGTCTTTGCTCTTCAGTTCACGTTTCTTCGGTTCCACGAAATAAATGGCTCGAGATTATCCGTTTGTTTGCGTGTGGTGACTGGGGTCGTTGGCGACTGACTGGTGGCGAACACAAGAAACACTTGTGGGATAGTAATGCTAGTTTCTTGCTACATTACTCATCCATACATATATATCCATCCGAGTGTTCGCTGTCGAAACAAGTGGAATTTCCACATGTCATTTCGCACCGCTATAGCTAGATGCAGTACCCTGCGCTTGATGTTGACGTTGAGAGTGACGAAGCGGCCGGGAGCCAACTCAACGAACCACTTGATACATGCCGCAACTACGCGTACGTGCCATGATCATGGGTGATTTAGGTCTTCTATAGGCATATGACCAGCGCACTTTAGTTACCAAGGGAGAAGCTAGGGACTTTAGGTAGCCATCACGCTAGCTGATTGTCACTAGATCGAGAGGCATAATTGCCTGTGGCGACTTCTGGCCACCACACGTACATAACGAGCTTGCACTAGCAATTTACCTGGATTACACGCACACTGATCGATCAGTGATCACCGATTGATTGCTCTCTTACCTCATGGTGCTCTTATCCTGTCTCGGAAAGCAACGGGCGGAATCTTTGAGTCCGCAGGCAAAAAAATGATGAGGCTAATTTCCAGCGGGAGGTCGATGAGGACGGACGGTGACAAAGGAAGGTCACAGACGACGAGCCGGTGAGTGACGGCCGGCGCCGGCGGGTGCATGGACAAGTCAGAGGTCACAGGAAATCTGAGCAGTGCGACGGCGACGCACATCACGTTCGTCTTGTCCACAGAGCTCCGCCATTGCGGCGTTCGGCTTCCAGTGTCACGGGCACGCACGGCACCGCGACAACTACGCAGCTACCACCCACCCCCTCCCTATGTACGACGCGCGCTGGATAATGGAGGAGTAGCTCTCGCCTCGCCGTCGCCGGCCATGGCTTTCCCGAGACCGTGACAGTCACCAGCAGCCAGCCGGCGTCCGACGAGCATGCAGAAGGGGACACGCACTTGGCACCAATGATTACACGGAAATAGGGCCGGAAATACATGCCGCTGCTCGATCTTCTTCAGGAGCGGCGGCAACTACTCCCTTGCTTCTCCGTTTTCCTTGACATAATGTGGTTTGTTAGTAGTGGTCGCCGGGTGCGCGTCGCTGTAATATGTATGGGCGTCTAGATATTCTAGAGCGAGATCGAGCATGGCAACGTCGATCGCGGGAGTCAGCGGAGTCGTCGTGGGCTTTGATTGATTTTGTCGCCTCCATGCACTAGCTGTCGCGATCGATCTAGCTATGAAAAGTGTGGTGCAATTGTTTTTCAATCCATGAACTGTGTCGATCGAGCTAGAGATGCACGGATCATTCTTTCCACACTGCAATGCATGCTGCTTTCAATCGGTTGATTAGCGCTGTAGGAACCATGATACATTCTCGAGGAGCAGGTACTTAGCTCGCTACTAGTTCACTGTTGTGTGTGAAAGGGTTGGCGTCAGGAAAGATCCTGCTCTTTAATTTCCTTTCCTGATGATATATATATATTTTTTAGATAAAGTCCTGATGATAGCTGCTTTAATCCCGGACCAAAACGGGAAGCAAGATCTAACTAACGCTTGTAATCAATAATTAATACTGGAAAAACGATTCCAACAGTCGTTGATCCTGTCACCAAATGGTCAGCGAGAATTTGGATAGCGGTCCAACGTTTGGACGTCGACCGGCCGGTCATCCGACTGGTTGCCATGGATATTTGCATATATAGCGGTGGTGGCTCGCTCGAATCAAGTTGCATCATCCAAACCTTTGCATTGCATCACTTGGGAACCTGTCATGGACTATATATTCCGATCCTGCGATGTCCTCGTCGACCAGTTCACCTCGTAATTTGGGGGCAGTTTAGAACGTTCCAAAATTCCAAACCTGCCATACTAGTGGCAATTCAGAGTTCAGATCGTGCCTTGGAGAGAAGCGGACTCGTTTTCAGAATTTTTTGTTTTGATTTTTTTATGAGAAGACGTTTCAGAGTTCATTTGTTTTTTGAGAAGAACGTTTCAGAGTTCATGGCACGTACAGCACCGGACCTTGGGATTTTGAGCCTGAGAACGAAATAAGCCATGAATCTGTTGGGCTCGGTGTTAGTCTTGGCTAGTCATTTTTTCATAGGGCTCTTAGGCTCTTAGCCCAATTGGCCGATATCATTGGTGGCCTCAGCCGAACCTCGCATATAAAGGGTAATTCGGAGATAAACGGGCTGGCCCAGGTACATTAACTTTCACTGATTTTTCGGTTTTGAAGCTTCTGATCGGTTTTTTTCTTTTAGTTCTTCTCTCTAACTGGTTTTTTCAAGTTCGTCTTCTCTTACTCCCTCTAACCCAAAAAAAAGATTCGCGACGGTTATTTTGTAAAAAAAAACCCCTATTCTTTTCTAGCTCAACCCGCACTCCACGCCCTCACGTCAACTCGCTCCACGCATTGCCCTCTCCCGCATCTCAGCCCTCTCGCCGCGCCCCACCGGCCACCACCGTCGTCGCCCTCTCTGTCTTGCCGCCTCTCTCTCTCGCTTGCCCACCACCGCCTCTCCCCACCACCGCCCTCTCCCTCTCGCCGACCCTCTTGCCCACCACGCAGCCCTAACCCTAGAAACCCGCCTGCGCGAGAGATATTGATGCCAAAGATGGCATTTTTATTCGCCGTAGATCCGCTGTTGGGCGAGGAGGAAAATATTTCTGGAAGAAAGCATTAACCAAATCCATAGGACTTTTAATGGATCCAGGAGATAAACTATTAGACCAAGTTTTAGCTTCATCTTTTAATGAGAAAGGAAATATTTTAGTAACGAAGTAACAGCATTTCTTAGTGTCATCAGAAAACACACTACTTAAAGTAGAAAGAGTGTTCATATGTTCCACAGCACTTTCATTTTCAGTTCCTCGAAAAGGTTCTTTCTCAACAATAGATATATGTGACAAGTCCATAGAGAAATCATAATCTTTATCTTTTATATCAATGGGAGATGTAGCAAACTTAACATCAGGAGACAGTTTGTAATTAACAACACGTCTTGCAAGAAGATTTTTAATAGCACTAGCATCTTTAGAAGCATTGCATTCTTCAATAAATTCATCATCAAGTTCAACATAAGATTCCTCGAAATCATCACTAGTATGATCTCTTAATTCAGGTGAACTAACAGGTGTAATGGGACTTTCATTAGGTCTTTCAGCATTTTTAGTTTGTTTTGACTTAGCAATTGTAGCATCTAGAAAATGACCTAATGAACCACTCTCATCAAGCACAGTAGAAGCATCATCAAAACTTTCAGAAGTATTTTCAGATTCAGCAGAGGTAGCAGCATGTGAAGTATGTGTATGTGGTGGTGTGACAAGTTGACTTATAACAGACGGTGAATCAAGAGCAGCAGAAGTGTTCAGAGTTGTACCTCTCCTTGTAGTGGATGGCAATATGCGAACCCTCTCATCACGAGGTTTACCCATGATGAATGAATTGCAGCGAACAGAATCACTCTCAGGTGAGCTTATAAATAGAGCTATGCTCCCCGGCAACGGCGCCAGAAAATAGTCTTGATGACCCACAAGTATAGGGGATCGCAACAGTCTTCGAGGGAAGTAAAACCTAAATTTATTGATTCGACACAAGGGGAGGCAAAGAATATTTATAAGCCTTAACAGATGAATTGTCAGTTCAGCTGCACCTGCAAATAGACTTGCTCGACACAGTTTATCAGTAGCAACAGTTTTATAGCAGTAGCAGTAGTGAAATAATAGCAGCAGTAAAATAAAACCAGCAGTAATAATTGTAGTAGATAGCAGGATTAAAATACTGTAAGCATACGGATGGATGAACGGTTGTTGCATGGATAAGATAATTCATATAATAGTCAAACGCAGGGCATTTGTAGATAGATAATAAAGTATCCAGGTAATAATCAATCATAGGCACGTGTTCCGTATTTAGTCGTACGTGCTCGCAATGAGAAACTTGCACAACATATTCTGTCCTACCAGCCCGTTTGCAGCGGGGCCTCAAGGGAAACTACTGTTAATTAAGGTGCTCCTTTTAATAAAGCACCGGAGTAAAGCATTAACACTCCGTGAACACATGTGATCCTCACATTACAGCCATCCCCTCTAGTTATCCCAATTGTTGTCACTTTGGGGCCTCGGGTTCCGGACAATTATATGTGTAAACAACTTGCATATATGATCTAAAACAATAATTATCCTCATGATTCAATAACATGTTCAGATCTGAAATCATGGCACTCGGGCCCTAAGTGTCAAGCATTAAGCATAACAAGTTGCAACAATGACATAAAGTACTAACAACGGATACTAGGCACCATGCCCTAACAATCTGTTATTTATTACATGAATGATCTCATCCAATCCCTACCATCCCCTTCAGCCTATAGCGGGGATTACTCACACATGGATGGGGGAATCATGGATGGTTTATGGAGAGGCGTCGGTGATGATGATGGTGATGATCTCCTCCAATTCCCCGTCCCGGCAGGGTGCCAGAACGGAGTTTCTAGTCCCCGAAATAGGGTTTTCGGTGGCGGCGGAGCTCTGGAGTGTTTCTGGAAAAAGCGTCGATCCCCCTCGGGGTTTTAGGTCAAGGGGAATAAGTAGTCGAAAGGGGGACGCGAGGTGGTGCCCGAGGCGGCCACACCACCCCCCGGCGCGGCCCAGCCTCTGCCATGCGGGCCCATGGTGTGGGGCCCTCGTGGCCCACCTCTGTCTTGTCTTCTGGCTCCGTGTGTCTTCTGAAAAAATAGGAACTCCAGGATATTTTTCGGGAATTTTCCCGAAACTTGACTTTCTGCACAAAAATAAGGCACCATGGCAATTCTGCTGAAAACAGTGTTAGTCCGTGTTAGTTGCATTCAAAACACACAAATTAAAGGTAAAACAACAGCAAAAGTGTTCGGGAAAGTAGATACGTTTTGGACGTATCAGGGGTGCTGAGGGGCAGAGGTAGGTGGTGCGTTGTCGCGCACGGGGTTGAGGTGCCTCATGATCGAGTGCTATTCAGGATAAATCCTGGTCCCAAACATTGGAAGACTGACATCAGGGATCATTATCGTTTTGACTCCAAAGTATCCGATGATTGTTTTGATAAGTTCCTAGCCGTTCGATTAATGCCCCATTAATGCTTTTGGTATAGACACACATATTTCTCACTGTTGGCTTGATAAGTTATTTGTTTCAAACCGTGAGCTAGCCACAATTTTAACAAACTAAGCTCCTCTTGACAAACTATCACTATGTAAAAAATCACATATACAAGAGTCAAGACAATTAGGCAATTTGCCGTGACTATAGCCAACTTAGCAGCGTCTCTCAACATTAACAAGGTAAAATTAGGAGTTAATTGCACTGACGGTTACACATCTTGTCGCGTATGTGCACTTAAATCACACATCTGGAAAACTGGATTTTTTGGTCACACAACAGAACATGTGGGTACATTTTGGTAAAAAACCGGACACGTCATCCGGTTTTGGATGAAGACTTCCGGTTTTGGATATTAGGAGGGCGGTTTTGAAAAAATCGCTGGCGTAGGAGCGCCAAGAAGTTGTTCGACGAAATGTCGTGCGTGACTGAACGCCGGCCGGGCGCCGTCGCGGCGCCCCTGCTCATCGCCGAGCGCCAGCCAAGCGCCGCCGTCGCGTCCTTGCTCGTGGCCGAGCGCCGGCCGGGCGCTGCGGCCGCGCCCCTGCTCCGGGCGGGTGCCCCTGTTCCAGGCACCGCCGCGGTCGCGTCCTTTCTCGCGGCCGCCCTGCCAGCGTGCTGCGGGTCCACGTCCGCCCACGCCGTGGCTCCATCGTGCAAGCAAGTAGGTACCTGGATCGAATCAATTAAGCAGGCATGCAAGCGGGTGGATCGTTCATGCACGCGCATGGCCGGCTGCTAGTGGCGTGCGTGGATCTCTGGCCGGCTGCCTGGCCGCATGCATGGTCGGCTGCTGCCTGGCCGGATGCACGCCCGCTCGGCTACACCCGCACGAATCAAGCTGGCCGGCCGGCCGCGTCCGGCTCCACCTCCTCAAGCTCCGTCTCCATCTCCGCGTCGCCCGTTCGCCCCCCCCATGGAGCGCCAGCCGGCGCTCAGTCACGCACGACATTTCGTCGAACACCTTCGAGGCGCTCCCACGCCAACGATTTTTGCAAAATAACCCTCCTAATATCCAAAACCGGAAGTCTCCATCCAAAACCTGATGACGTGTCCGGTTTTTTACCAAAATGCCCCCACATGTTCAGTTGTGTGACAAAAAAATCCAGTTTTCCAGATGTGTGACTTAAGTGCACATACGCGACGAGATGTGTGACCGCCAGTGCAATTAACTCGTTAAATTAGTGTGTTGGTTAAAAAAAGTCACATAGTAATTGGCAAGACAATAATCCGCTGTAACTTCAGGGGTCGCCGAAACCGTCAGGCGTGTCTTCCAGTTGGGGCCCTGGAGCACCCTTCTCCCATCTTTTGTGGTCCATTTCTTAACAATTGGCAACTTTCGAGAAACCTAGTCACTCGCTTAAAAAAGTGTTGACACACGAACACGTCACGTGTACCCGCGGCGCCGAGGGAGATGCTCCGCAACTCACTCCGCGGGAGGCTCGCCGGAAGCGCGATACACAAGACAATCCGGCGGGCGCTTTTTGTAGACCCGAAACCCCGCTCGCCCGGGAGGGACCATGTCAGGGCTTGCGGTGGCTATGGGCTGCCCTAGGTCGGCCTGACGGCCCCTAGAGCCTCGTGGATTCACAGCCTCCGATCTTGAAGAACGGCGAAGAACGAGAAGCAAGATACAAGGGGAGAGGGATAAAAAGTAGATGAACACGAAAAAGTAGTAGATGTGTTTGTTTTATTGGTGTTGGATCAATCGGCCGTCACCTCTCACGTATATAAGAGGCGGCTGGACTTTCCGTGCAAGAAAAGGCTTGGATTCACGTCCAAAATCCTAATCTGGGTCGAATTCGGATGGACTAGACCGAACCTTCTAAAACTGTTCGGTCTGCGCCTCGCGGGTCATTTTTGAGGCAGTAAACGACCCCGGATCGAAATTTTGTAAAAAGAGAAATTGTTCGTCTCGAAAAGACGAAGAACTTTCATGTTATGCATTTTTCCATTTGACTTCATATGGAGCCTTTAAATTCAGTCGGGAGTAATTTGACTCGTTTTTAGCCTTTCTGAATTGCGCTCACCCGAGGGCAGAGGGTGTCTATGGTAGGGCGACCCGCCTATGCTGAGTGCCCCTGCCTGCTTGCCAGAGGACAGAGCATGTCTATGGTTATGTGTCCACAGTATTTTGGCTCCACAAGTTGCATATGACCTCGGATTGAGATGATCTAAAAACCAAAATTGGTTGCCTCAATGATACGCACAACTTTCGTTCACATTATATTTTCATCTGATCTCATCTTGGTAGCACCTCTTTGTAAGCCAAAATTGGTCGTCAACACATGCCCCCTGTTTTTTTGGTAAAGATTGCGTGCCAAAAAATAACTTGCACCATTATGCTGCTAAGTACGATGCCAACACTCCATCGGCCATGTGTTCTCAGTGCGATAATACTTTATTGTATGCTCGGGCTGTATGTCACCTGAACTTTTGACTCGGATCCTGTAGATAAGAAAAACATATTTCTTCTAACCGTCCATCCGGCTTGCACTAGATCCTTTGTTAGTGGCCGACTTAATAATCAAGTCGTCCTTACTAGTATTGGCAAAACTGAGCACCGACTTCCAGGGAGAAGATAAAACTATGAAGAGTACCTCTAGCTATATGCTGGATTTGTCAACACAATGCATTCTTAGTGCGATATGCAAATATCGGCCGTGCGTCCTTATCTTGAAGGACATGGAGAACCCGTCCACCAAAGTGTGAATAGCCGAAATAGATTAGAAGTTTTGGCTGGGGATAAATTGTGAGGTGCTAGCTTTGATGATATAGTTGAAGAACATGGATGACGCGCCGTCTGAGGTCTCCTATAGTGAGATGAAGATCGACGGCTTCGCCTGCCGACTTCTTGCTTATCCTCCTTTACCCCTGCCAGCTTTGCAACAGAAGCTGGTGCACCATTCTTGATTTGAGTGCTTCTTTTAGGAACCCATGCCATGTTCAACTTCTCCCACTCTTCGGCTCTAAGCCTCTTCACTTGCCACTCTTGCCAATGTGATAAGCCGAGTGGGTATCCCGGCTGTGGCTTTACTTTATGCACTGGCAGTTTTTTCTTGGCTTTGGGCACTTCCGTCTTGACCTGTCCAGACTCGATGACTGCGCCCTTGAAAGTTACTCGCTTCACTTCCTTGCCCTTTGTAGCCAACATCATTTTAGCTGGCTTTTGGTTACTTGGAATCGGGTCTGAATCAGCATCTTTGTGGCCATCTCTTTTTACTATGTATATTTGCTTGACCACCTCCTTCTTCCTCCATGAGCTCCTGGCCGACCCTTGATTGAGCTGGTCTTTGACATGTGGTTGTCGTGTTGATTCTCTCGGAGCTGCATAAACTTGGTGAGGTGATTTAGCATAAGACTGACGGTGTGCCCGTGAATCATACTTGTCCCGTGATTGATATGAATATAAGCTAGCATGGGAAGGCATGGACGACTTCAACATTGGCGGCCCAAAAGAAGTTCGCGGAGTCGGCACATTGGGCTTCTTCTTTTGCCAATCCCTTTCACCAGACTTACGCCCTAGGGGTGACTTCGATACTTTTGCTTCAGCTAGCGGATAAGCACGTTTTGCTTCGCTCATCTCTGATACTTCTCCAATAATTGAGCGAAGGTAACTTTAGATTTCCTCCTTCGGTGCTTATCGTTGCCTTTGTCCCTTCTATCATTGCAGGCATCGATATTTGGATTTTCTTGTTGCCCCCCAGTGTTAGGCGTTCTCTTTGTAGCTTGGATGGAACGTCCGTCCTCAGATTTCGGCTTGAATAATTTCTCTGTTTCACGAATCAATCCCATCACCTACAGTGTGTACCTGTCCATCTTCGGATGAGCCGGCTTGAGGCAGCAGAGTCAACACTTGACGGCACTTGATCGCCGTCAAGATTAATGTTAGCCGACTAGCTATCAGCTTGTGCTTCAAAAAATTCCAACCGTCCTTCGAAGGCCGATTGTGCTTCATGAAACACGTCACAGTCCTTGATATTCTGCTTGAACAAATTCTGCATTTGCTCTTGTCTTGACGGCTCGACATGGTAATCTTCTACGACAATTGGGTTAACCGGCGATGCACCGACTATGTGATCACCTATGCCCGGAATAAAGGTACACTGTTTATTATCTAGCCGATCGTGTTGTGAGAACGGCTTTTGAGTTAAGTAACCGAATGGTTCAAATTTAGCGTCACCCCATTCAGTTATGTTCCGACTTTTGCACTTTTTATCCGATGTTCTCGGATAAGCCATTATACTAGCATCGGCTTTCTCAAAATATTCTAAGCTTGGCTTTATATTTCTGAAACCAAAATAGTTAGAACAAATATGTCTCACTTGAGACCAAATGTTAGCCAAGTATGAAATAAACAAAGCTGCCCATGTAGATATAAAGCTTAAAACAAACAATGGGGAAAACTTTAGCAGTAAGAATTTGTTATTACCAGTCTCTCTAAAGGGCACAATATGTTGACCGATAAATTCTGAGTCAATTTTATCGCTAACAAATAAATTACCTTTCACGATTGGTCTTTCAATGTTTCTTACAAAAATCTTACTGGTAGAAGCATCAATAATATAGTTTTGACCAAATCGGAAAATAAGTAAATTATTTGCTAGATATACCTTTTCGAAGACGTTGGGAGAGTGTGATGGTTGCATGGCCTGAACAATATCTTGCCCTGTCTTTATATAATTCTCCAACGCCTTGCCTTCTACCTCTTCTGGATCTCGTGCCGAGTCTCTTGGAGCCTCCTTGTCAACTGAACATTTCCCGGCTTCACTTTTTAGCTCCTGATGTTCATCATTAACCGAAATTAGTTCGGCCATCTTCTTTTGTTCTTGATGCTCATCAATCTCCTTGGCACGGAACTCGTGGGGTAGCAGGTAAACTCCCTTACATTCAGAAAAATCAAGCATGGCAGTTTTGCTAAGCTTGCCATGCTCTTGATCTGCGAAGCTTGCTTCTTCTGATTTGATGCAATCAGCACATGTATATTTTTATTCGGCTTTTCAAATAACCGAATTAACAATACTTTCTGAATCATTCTAATTTTCTTCATGTATTCTATCAATTTGCAAACCTTCTTCTTGCCTTGGTTTAACAGGGGGCTTGACTTGATTGCAGTACATAAGAGAGGATTTGATTTCTCCTACTGGAGTAATATTTTCTTGCGTGTCCTTCTTGAGCTTTGCATGGAACATGTGCATACCTTCCTCTTCAAGCTTTTTCTTGTATGCTTCATGTTCCTCCTTGAGTTTCTTCTCAAGCGCCTCCAATTACTCAGCACGCTTTTTCTTGAGTGCTTCATAAGCTTGTCGATACTCGTTCGGTAATTCCTCAAGAGTCAGCGGAGTGAATTCTTCGGTGCTATCCTTTGTAGGGCAACATTGCCCCCGATACTTTTAGTTTCTTTCGGCAATGAGGTGTTGCCAAAATTTTGCAAATGTGTAGGGGATGTACAATACGCCACAGAACTAGATGAGGGCATATGAGGTTGTGCCGAATCTCCACTTATTCGGCTATAACCACTTTGAAGGTGTGGAGCCGAATTATGAATATCACCAATTTCATATGGTGCTGAAAAATTAGTAAGACGAGGTGTAGCATATGACGGTTGAGCGTAATTGGCCAAATAGCTAGCAGTAGCATTTCCAATTCCCCTATCCATCAGCATATTTGAAGGTAAACCAACATAATGCGAGTTACTTGCCGATGAATAAAGAGGTGAAACATTCTCTCGTATGAGATTAAACTTGTAACATTGGGTGTTTCATATTGATTAACTGAACTCACCATGTTGTTCATCGGCCTATGGATTTCTGGGGTTACCGATGCATGAGAATTCGAGTATACATGTTGCAGGTTGCTAAAATTATATGGAGTTGAAGCATAATGATTATTTTGCATCGGCTTTTGCACATAGTATGAACTAGGGCTAGCCGATACAGTCCTCATATCAAAAGATCTAGCAACATCAATGTAAGAGTGATTTGCACCTATGTAAGGATATTGGGGATTCATACCGTTGTAGACTGCAGTCTCTTCATGACGCTCTCTTAGCAAGAACGGGTTGGAGACCGTTTGCTTCGTCCCCAACGGAGTCGCCAAAAAGTGTGTTGACACACGAACACGTCACGTGTACCCGCGGCACCGAGGGAGATGCTCCGCAACTCACTCTGCGGGAGGCTCGCCGGAAGCGCGATACGCAAGACAATCCGGTGGGCGCTTTTGTAGACCCGAAACCCGCTCGCCCGGGAGGGACCCCGTCAATTTCTCAAGTATTTGGCAAGGGTATTCCTATTGATAGCCATCTCTCGCCCGGGAGACAATAATTTGCGGGCCGTGCTGAGCGTCACCCGGGTGATCTTTCCGAAAGATCACCCGGGTGGAGAGGCTGACACTGTTTACTGGTCAACGAGGGACAAAAATAGGTCGCGTATTTCTCATCCTCGCACATGGAAAAAAACACAAAAAAACCTCTCGCCCATGGCGCCGCACAGACCTCTCCCCGTTGCCCGCTGCTCGGCCCACCGTCGCCGGAGAAGACACCGTTGTCGGGGAAAACGTCGTCGCCGCTGCTCCCATCACCCCCCGTCGCTCCGCCCGCCGTCTTGGGAGAAGACGCTGTTGCCGGAGAAGATGCCAGTCAGCTGAGCACCTGACCGCCGTCCAACTCCGGCGAGGGCGGCATCCACGCCAACGGTAGCATTGGCGCATGCATCAAGTAGCATAAAAAAGAAAAAATTGGTACAAAGCACGTGGTGAAGAAAAGATTGCAGCAACTAGCATAAAAAAAAAGATGCTACAATAAGTAACATAAAAAAGAAAAATTTGCTACAATGCACCTCCTGAAAGAAAGATTGCAGCAAAGTGGAGAAAAAGACTTGCTACAAATCTTCCGTAACTTTGCATTAATAGTGGAAAAATTATGCTACAAAGCACAAAGTGAAAGAAAAAGATTGCAGCAAGTGGAGAAAGAAACTTGCTACAAATCTTCTGTAACTTTGCATTAATAGTGGAAAACATATGCTACAAAGCTTCAGAATTTTGCACCACATAGAAAATAAGGACAAAAAAAATTCGAACAAAATTGCTCTCGCAGCAGCGCCGTCGACCTACCGGAGCACCGGAGCCGCCGATGGCAGCTCCGGCCTTGAGCGCAGGCAGCTCCGGCCCTGACGGCCGGAAGCACCGCCGTCGACCTACTGGAGAACCAGCGACCATCAATGCCAGCTCTGGCCTTGAGCACAGGCAGCACCGCCGTCGACCTACCGGAGCACCGGCGCCCAT
This sequence comes from Poa pratensis, assembly GCA_947311845.1. Classification (NCBI taxonomy): domain Eukaryota; kingdom Viridiplantae; phylum Streptophyta; class Magnoliopsida; order Poales; family Poaceae; genus Poa; species Poa pratensis. Next base: position 15,721,958 of record CAMZMU010000069.1, read on the forward strand.
CGATGGCAGCTCCGTCCTTGAGCGCAGGCATCACCGCCCCTGATGGACGGCAATACCGCCGTCGACCTATTGGAGCATCGGCGCCCAACGATGGCAGCTCTGGCCTTGAGCGTAGGCAGCACCGCCCCTGACGGACGGCAGCACCGCTGTCGACCTATTGGAGCACCGGCGCCCAACGATGGCATCTCTGGCCTTGAGCGCAGGCACCACCGCCTCCCCATGGCAGCACCGGCGCTGACCCACGGGAGCACCGCCCTCGAGGGAGGCACCACCACCACGCCGCCGTCGTGCTTGGCCGCGAGGGGCGCCGCCGTTGTCCATAGCAGCACCATGCCCCCATCGCGCCACGAGGAGGGGTGACGCCTCTGGCTGGCCCCGACTCCCCTCGAGCAGGACGGGATCCCCGAGGCTCTCCTCCACGCACGACCTCGAGCAGCCGCCACCGCCGTCTCCGTGGTCGCGCGCCCCGTTGGCCCGCCGAGGACGCCGTGGAAGAACGGTGCGACCCCCGAGGTCGAGATCGGCGGCGAGGACATCGAGGACGCCGGGGAAGGAAGGGTAGGATGGACGAGCCGGCGGCCATGGAGGTAGGGGGAGTTGGCCGCTGTGGGGATCGGGAAAGGGCGGAGCGCGGCGCTGATGCCATGGCTCGGGAGGGGCGAGATGCAGGCTTGCAGCTCATCTCCATGGCTCAGAACGATAGGGAAGAAGAGATAAGAACGCATCTAATGGGTGGACCGAGGGACTCGTTTTTCCGTAGCGACATGGGGACACGTGTCGTAAGGAGAAAGCGGAGGACGGGAAGCGCACGATCCCCCGGATGATAAGAAGTCTTTTCCATAATTTGCGCCCATCGGTGGCTACTCATGACGCTATCAGGAGATGCCTATATTTTTCCAGATAAAAAGGAAGAAAAAGAATATGGCTTTAGCTGAGTCGTCATGAGCTAGCCTGGTAGGACGATCTTTCTCTCCTCTGCTTTGCGCGCGCTGAGGCGAACTAGCAAAGCTATGGGCGATTTCCATGTGATTCTATTCGGCGCTTTGTGGTGGGCAACGGGTGATCGTGAACGGAGGAGGTCTCCAACCAGGCGAGGGAAGCTTTACTTACTTGCTAACTTAACCGGAATGATCGAGACAAGGTCCAGCTAATTGACATTTGTCCCTCCTTCTGAAATTTGGCCAATTGGCCACCTTTTTTTTGCTTTGCTTTTGCTCCTTGGTCTTGGGCTGTGGTAGGTTAATTTGGTTGATTACGAGGCTCGAGGTGCTAAGACGTGAGGGCACCGGCACTCTTAATTTCTGCCTAATTAAGTTGCCATGGTCGACATGTTGCGTACTGCTCTTGTGGATGGATGGATGCAAGCTAGTTTGACCGGTGTCTTTGCTCTTCAGCTCACGTTTCTTCGGTTCCACGAAATAAATCCGTTTGTTTGCGTGTGGTGACTGAGGTCGTTGGCGACTGACTGGTGGCGGACACAAGAGCACACACACTTGTCGAATAGTAATACTAGTTTCTTGCTACATTCATCCATACATATATCCATCCGAGTGTTCACTGTCAGAAACAAGTGGAATTTCCACATGTCATTTCGCACCGCTAACTGCCACACTACAAGTGAATAATGACGTGTTCATCCCATCCCGACAACAAGCCATCGTTTCAGACGGATGGATGGAAGGAAGCATGATCTCGGTCACTGATTTCGGATCAGACGGTCAGAACTCAGAAATCAGTAGAGCACAAAGACATGGACTTGTAAGTTAGGATGACTCCAACGGGGCGACGCATCGAGTCCGCGCGCCTCCTTTCCTATCTGTGGAGGCCAAAAACACGGCCCAACGGGGCGACGCAAACGGACCGCGGTCCGTTTTTTGGTCCGCCGCGACCCATTCTTGGCCCAAATTTGGGCCACCGATGCGTCGGCCGCGGACGCGAGCGGAGCGCTTTTGTGTCCTGCCCTAATCCGCCCCTGGCCCGCAAATCAGACCATTCCCCACCCCAACCTCCTCCTCCTCTCTCGCCCCTCTCGCCGGCACCGCGCCGTCGCTCCCTCGATTTGGCACTGCAGGCCATTCCGGGGACGTCGTCTGCTGCTCCTCTTCCCCGCCGTCACCGGCGCAGCTTCCTCCCCGCGACGGCCGGTGAATCTTACGGCCATCTCTCTCGCAGCGCCCGCGACACACACGCCGCCCACAAGGTGTTCGGCCGTTCGCCCCGGCAAGAACTCAGGTACGAACTCGGCCATGGATAGCTCGGATGAGTGGTACGACAGGAACTACATCCTATACAACCCGTCATCATCGGACGATTCCTCCGACGATGAGAGTGACGGCCTGGTTGCCACCCTCATCGTCAACGAGTACATAGAGAGGATGCGGCCGGTGTTCCGAGGGTTGTTGTCGGGCCGTTCTCCTGCTCTGGACCGGAACCGGAGAGCTGGCCAAATCCAGCTGCATGGGGACTACTTTCGTCCTCATAAACCCACGTATCCTCTCAAGATTTTCCGGCGCCGTTTCCGGATGAGGAGATCTTTGTTCAATCGTATCCGGTTGGGGGGTGATGCATTTTGATGACTATTTCATATGCAAGCCCGATGCATGTGGTACCCTCGGCTTCTCGTCGTACCAGAAGTGCACCGCCGCCGTTCGCATGCTTGCATATGGAATTGTCGGTGATCTTGTGGACGAGTACGTGCGGATAAGTGAGTCCACGTACCTAGAAGCAATGTACAATTTTTGCAGGGCCGTGGTGCAGGTGTTCGGCCAGGAGTACTTGAGGGAGCCCAATGCTGCGGACATGACCCGGCTCTTGGCCATCAACGAGGCCAGAGGCTTCCCTAGGATGATTGGCAGCATAGATTGTATGCACTGTGAGTAGAGGAACTGCCCATTTGCTTGGCAGGGGCAGTACAAGGGCCATGTTGGGGCGTGCACGGTCGTGCTTGAGGCCGTGGCATCACAAGATTTGTGGATTTGGCACTCGTTTTTTTTGGCATGGCCGGCTCGCACAATGACCTCAATGTGCTGCAGCGGTCTCCGGTGTTCAACAGGCTCTCCAATGGCCTGGCATCCCAGGTGACCTATGAGATCAATAGTCACGAGTATGACAAGCCTTACTATCTCGCTGACGGGATTTACCCTACATGGACTACATTTGTCAAGACCATCTCCAATCCCGAAGATGAGAAGAAGAAGAGGTTCGCCAAGGAACAAGAGAGTGCTAGAAAGGATGTGGAGCGTGCATTCGGTGCCCTGCAGTCACGATGGGCTATTGTTCGCCACCCTGCTAGGACATGGGACAAGGACCAACTATGAGAGGTGATGACTGCTTGTGTGATCATGCACAACATGATCGTGGAGGATGAACGCGACGAGGGCATGCATGATCAGGCATGGCAGTTTCAGCGTCAGTTGGTTGAGCCCCAGGGACCGTTCACATTTGCTCAGTTCCTCGACTTTCACCGTGATGTTCGTGAGAAGTTGTCTCATCTTCGGCTCCAAAATGATTTGGTGGAGCATGTCTGGCAACACTACGGTAACCAGTAGTTCCATTTGATGAACTATTTGGTTTTTATATTTATTTGGTTTGTAAGACTATGGATTTGTGAAACAATTTGTATTATTTGCCGAACTATTTGATTGTAATAACTATTTGGATTGTATTATTTGTATTGTAGTATTTAGATTGCTATATGTTTTGTTATAATGTATTATTTTGCTTGCAATGTGATCGATCAAAAACCCTGTCCGAAAATGATCAAAAATCCCGACCGGGTGGACTCAATGCGTCGGCCTGTTGGGTCCAGCGGACGGAAAGGGGCGGACATGGGCCGGACACGCGTCCGTTCCCCGACGCAAACGGACAAAACGCGGACCAAACACGCGTCCGTTTGCGTCGCCCCGTTGGAGTCATCCTTAGCCATCATGCATGGCGCATGCAGAGATAAGATCGATCCACCTTCATCATGATCGACATGTATCGCCGCCATCGTAATCAAAAACTCCGAAATTCAAATTAAGTAGTGATCCAAGAACAGACATCAACTAATTAACCAAAGTGTGATCTAGCTAGCTAGATGCAGTACCGCTTGACGTTGACGTTGAGAGTGACGAAGCGGCCGGAGCCAACTCAACGAACCACTTGATGCATGCAGGACTTTAGTTACCAAGGGACTTTAGGTAGCCATCACGCTAGCTGATTGTCACTAGAGTGGCATAATTGGCAGTGGCGACTTCTCGCCACCACACGTACATAACGAACTTGCACTAGCAATTTACCTGGATTACACGCACACTGATCAGTGATCACCGATTGATTGCTCTCTTACCTCATGGTGCTCTTATCCTGTCTCGGAAAGCAACGGGGTGTCGGGGTCTACTCTACTGTTGCCCAAAGTGCTGGACGGAAACAAGCACTCGCGATCAAACTACAGTGCCGAAACACCGCCCGTAATTCAGCAACAGATCACTCCCGCCGCATGCATGACTTGTTAACCCTGAAAAGACGATTTTACTTTGGTGGAATCTTTGAGTCCGCAGGCAAAAGGACACAAGAAATTGATGAGGCTAATTTCCAGCGGGAGGTCGATGAGGACGGCGACAAAGGAAGGTCACAGACGATGAGCCGGTGAGCGACGGCGCCGGCGGGGTGCATGGACAAGTCAGACCGTATTTTTAGACTAGGAAAGGCCTAAGCCAAGACGATCCGTATTCTCCCTTATTATTTAATATTGCGGCTGAGTTCTCAGCAGTGCTCATCACTAGAGCGCAAGAGGCAGGGCTTATTAGAGGTTTAGCTTCAGATTTGCTGAATGATGGGATAGCCATTATCCAGCATGCGGACGACACCATTTTCATGTTTGAAGATGATCTGAAAAGTGCACGTAATGTTAAGTTTATTCTGTGTATTTTTGAACAGCTGACGGGGTTAAAGATTAACTTTAATAAGAGTGAGGTGTCTTTCTTTGGTAAAGCGTTGGAGAAAAAGGATGAGTACTCTTATATCTTTACTTGCAAACAGGGAGATTTCCCATTTAAGTACCTGGGGGTGCCAATGCATTATAAAAAGTTGCGCAATAGTGACTGGAAGGAAACTGAGAAGAAAGTGGAGAAAAAGAATGCCTGTTGGAAAGGGAATTTAGCGTCTATAGGATCTAGACTCGTTATAATAGATTCCTCTCTAAGTAATGTACCTAGTTATATGTTGACTATGTTTATTATGCCGAAAGGTGTGATTAAGAGATGTGATTTCTTCAGAGCTAGGATGCTTTGGCAAGAAAAAGCGAATGTTAAAAAATACCATCTGGCCAATTGGAAGATGGTTTGTCAACTTAGAGATCAGGGTGGGCTTGGGGTGACAGACTTGCACCTTAAGAATGTTAGCTTAATTTGTAAGTGGATTTGGCGCCTGGAAAATGAAGATGGGCTTTGGCAGCAATTGGTCACTGCGAAGTATCTTAATAAATGTACTTTTACTCAATGTAAACCTAGTTATTTACACTCTCAATTCTGGTCTGTTTTGTTGGAGGTCAGGGAGACCTTTTATAGTTGGTGTAAAAGGATCATTGGGGATGGGAGGAAGACTCGTTTATGGAAGACACATGGGTTGGTCCGAAACCCCTGTGTCAAAGATTCCCTAGGTTATATAACATCTGCTATACACATAATGTTACTGTTAATAAAATAATTGGGAGTAATTTTGACTGCTTAAAATTTAGACGGTTTTTCCGTGAGGAGACCAAAGTTTTATGGTGCAAGCTTGTGGATACTTGTGCACATGTGAGGTTAACTGATTCACCGGATAGGGTGAGCTGGTTGCTAACTAAATCTGGGGTTTTTTCTGTAAAGTCTTTGTACTCTTTTCTTATTGCAAAAAGAGTGTCGTTTCCTTATAGAATATTGTGAAATCTCAGACTTCCTCTGAGAATCAAAGTGTTTTGTTGGCTTCTGATCAGAGACAAAACACTGACCAAAGAAAATCTAAAGGAAAGAGGGTGGAAGAAAGTAGAACTGTGTGAGTTTTTAGATAATCACGAAACTACGGAACATTCGTTCTTCTCCTGCCCGCTAGCTAAGTACATTTGGACGGTGGTAAGTATTGCTTTAGGGGTTGGCAAAGCTCGTGATAGCTTCTCCGATCTTTATGATAGATGGTTGACTGGTTTTGTTGGTAGAGAGAGAACTGTGGTTAGGTTAGGTGCAGTAGCTGTGTTTTGGTCTATTTGGAAGACCAGGAACAAATAATGCTTTCAATGTATCAGACTGAAAGAGCCTACTAATGTGATTTTACTTACGTGTAATTTTCTGCATGTATGGGCGAAACTTCAGAAAAACGGTCTTAAAGGCATACTGCGGCAGGGAGCTGACCTCATCGTAAAAGTGGCAAAGGAGACCTTTGGGAAGAGCCATGGAGGGGATGCGATTTCTCGCAAAATTGGATTGTGATCAAGGCGCTTCTGAGGACTCCTGCAAGATACTACTCTCCCTAGCTCGTGTTTTAGCCTTTGTCGGCAGTTCTCATGAAGACTATGTAATAGAGGGTCGAAAATTTCTGAAGTTCGTTCTAGATGTTTCTGAAGTTCTGTTAGCTCTATGATGTTGGTATCTTTGGTTTTGGTAGGCTGTGGATGGTTGTCCCTGTTAAAACCCTAGGCGGAAACGATGCCTCTCCCTGGCTCGTGTTACGTGTTGATATAGAGTTGGAAAACCTCCAACAGGGCATATACATCGAACGATATTCAGAGATACAAAGGGATACGGAGGGAGAGGTGGATCGGTGTACTACACCGTATCCTTACATGAGATATAACCAAACTCTAATATTTCTAACAGCCCCTCTTAATCTAAACCTTGTGAAAGATTTAGATTACGTCTGAACTCATGTAGTAGTTCACAGGAAGGGCCTTTGTGAAACCATCTGCAACCTGATCCTTGCTTGAAATAAACTTGATATCTAATCTCTTATTTGCAACTCTTTCTCTTACAAAATGAAAGTCAATTTCAATATGCTTTGTACGGGCATGAAACACTGGATTTGCAGATAAGTAGGTAGCACCCAAATTATCACACCACAAACAAGGTTTCTCCTTCAGTGTTATCCCGAGTTCACCAAGAAGAGCTTCAACCCATATTACCTCAGCTGTTGCATTTGCGAGAGATTTATATTCAGCTTCTGTACTAGAACGAGACACAGTAGCTTGTTTCCTTGCACTCCATGAGACCAAATTTGGTCCAATAAATATAGCAAAACCTCCAGTAGATCTTCTATCATCAGGACAACCTGCCCAGTCTGCATCAGAAAAGGCACCAAGAGAGTAAAAGGTGACCGCTGAAACGTGATACCAATATCAAGAGTATTTTGAACATATCTCAAAATTCTTTTAGCAGCTGTCCAATGTTCTGTAGTTGGTGCATGAAGATACTGACAAACCTTATTAACAGAAAATGCTAAATCTGGTCTTGTCAAAGTTAGATACTGGAGGGCTCCAACAATGTTTCTGTATTGTGTGATATCATTTGGACCAAGAGGTGTACCTTTATTTAAAGACAACGGTTCTGTGTAGGACAATGGTGTTGGAGCAGGTTTGCAATCTTTCATGCCAACCCTTGCAAGCAAATCGGTTGCATATTTCTCCTGAGTTAATAACAAACCACCTTGAACTTTCCGAACCTCAATGCCAAGAAAGAAATGTAAATCACCAAGATCTTTAATAGCAAAGTGTTCATTTAAATCCTTGAGTAACGCAGAAATAGCATGATCTGAAGAACTTGTCACTATAATATCATCAACATAAATTAAAACAAACACCGTGATACCTGTCTTTGTATAGAGGAACAAAGAAGTGTCGGCCTTGGAGGGTACAAAACCAGAGCATGTAGCTTAGAGCTCAACCGAGAAAACCAAGCTCGAGGTGCCTGTTTTAATCCATATAGAGCTTTATCCAACTTACATATATAGTTTGGAGCATTGGAATTTTCAAAACCTGGTGGCTGTTTCATATAGACTTCCTCTTCCAGAACACCATGAAGAAACGCGTTCTTGACATCTAGCTGCCGCAAACTCCATCCTCTAGAAACTGCAATGGCTAGAACAACTCTAATAGTAGCTGCTTTAACCACTGGACCGAAAGTGTCCTCATAGTCAATGCCATATCTCTGCTTAAAACCTTTCGCAACCAACCGTGCTTTGTATCTATCTATTGTACCATCAGCCTTTTTCTTTATACGATATACCCATTTGCAGTCTATAATATTTTTATTGGAACTTGGGGGAACAAGGTGCCATGTTTTATTTTGGAGCAATGCATCATACTCCTCCTCCATTGCTTGGCGCCAATTTTTATCATCAAGTGCTTCCATGAGTGAAGATGGTTCACCAGAGGAAGTAAGCATACCATATCTAACACAGCCATCCCTGTAAATTCTAGGGCAACATATCCCTTTTTTAAGTCTTGTTTGAATTTGAGATGCAGGAGGAGCTGCAGGAGCATCCGGCAGAAGATCCATCACCGGAATCCTCCCCAGAATCTGCGCCATCAGTTCCCATTGGCTGGCTGTCACTTTCCACATGCGCACTGTCGCTGGAATCATTGCCATCATCATTTCTGTCATCATCGCTGGTCCCTATTGGCTGGTTGTCGCTGTTGTTTGCATGCTGCTGATCCTGCATGCTGTCGGCAAAGCGTTGCAGGCCACTGGTGCGTGCACGTGTGGCACGGCCTGGATGGTTGTCTCCCGCTGCACCGTGACGGCGACTGGCTCTGGAGAGGGGGACAGCGTGGAGTCCGAGGCGGTCCCGGCAGTGGCAGCAGGGGAACTGGGCCCGGAAGCATCAACCTCGGGATCATGAACTGGAGTACGAGGAGAATCCTCCCCAGAATCTGTGCTATTTCTGTCTTCTTCCCCAGAATCCATTTCTTCACTGATTTCATCATTTTGAGTGTCGTTTTGAGCAGAATTTTCTCCAGCATCAGTATTTGCATCAACATCACTGTCTGAATCTGTATGGTCTGCACCAGTCTCAACAGAATTATTAGTAACAATAGGCACAATAGGTGAAGGCATATGGTCATGATTTTGTGCATCCCCATTTGAATAATCGGAAGGCAAAAGAAGAATGTCATTTTTGAGGCGTTTGCCAGCATTTGGATTCATGGAAGCAAAGGGAAAAACATTCTCGTCGAACACCACATCCCTAGAGACATAGATGCGTCCCGTAGAAGTGTCTAAGCAATGTACTCCTTTGTGTCGAGGGCTATAGCCAAGAAACACACATCGAGTAGATCGGAAGGCAAGTTTTCTCTTGTTGTATGGACGTAAGTTCGGCCAGCAAGCACATCCGAAGACCCTAAGAGAATCATAGTTGGGTTTAGTGGCTAAAAGACGCTCAACCGGCGTGTCAAAGTTTATGACCTTGCTAGGAAGCAAATTAATGAGAAAAGTTGCTGTAAGGAATGCATCATCCCAAAACTTGAGAGGCATAGAAGCATTTGCAAGTAAAGAAAGACCAACTTCAACAATGTGGCGATGTTTTCTCTCAGCGGAACCGTTCTGTTGATGAGCATGGGGGCAAGACACATGATGTGTAATACCAATTTTTTGAAAGAAACCATGGAGCTTTTCATATTCACCACCCAATCTGTTTGCATGGTGATTATTTTTCTATTGAACTTTCGTTCCACTAGTGCTTGGAAATTCAAGAAAACTTGATAAACTTCAGAACGGTTCTTAAGCAAGTAAATCCAAGTAAATTTACTAAAATCATCGATAAAGCTTACATAGTACGCATGCTTGCCAACAGAAAGAGGTGCTGGACCCCATACATCGGAAAACACTTGTTCCAGAGGAACAGTGGATACACCGGTAGAGATAGGATATGGTAATGATGACTCTTAGCTAGTTGACAAGCATCACAAATATAAGGACTAGTTTCTGGAGTATAAGAAATATTGTGTTTCCTAAGAATTTTATTGACCACAAACGAAGACGGATGTCCTAATCGACGATGCCATGTAGAAGACGAAGGCTTTATTGTAATGAAGGCTTGCTTGGACGACCCGGAAGAGATAGGCACTAACGGGTAGAGACCACCATGACAGGGACCCTCAAACAGAATTCTCCTTGTGGCCTGATCCTTAATCAAAAAGAAGTTTGGGTGAAACTCAAGAAATACATTATTATCACGTGTAAGCTTATGAACGGACAAGAGATTTTTTGAAGCACTAGGAACATGTAGAACATTTTTGAGATGTAAGGAATCATGTGGGGTGCGCAAAATTGAATGACCAATATGACTTATGTGCATACCGTTACCGTTGGCCGTGCGGACGCAGTCGCGTCCCTTGTACTTGTCATGGGTGGAGAGCTTGCTCAACTCCCCGTGATGTGATTTGTCGCACCAGTGTCAGAGTACCAGTTGGTATCAACTCCATATGAAGCAACATGAGCGTTCTTGGTGTCACGGTCACCATCATCATCAGAATCATCACGCTGAAAGCGCACCAGCACTCACTCGCCGGATGGCCATGAATTTTGCAGATTTGACATGTAACATTGACGTAGGAGTAGGAGCACGACCTCGGCGCCCATCACGGCGACGGCGGTCACGGCCACGGCCTCCACGGCCTCCTCCTCCATAATCACGGCGCCCTTCATCATCATTGCGGCCCTGTCTGGACCATTGCTATCGCGTCGGACATCATAATACTGACCACTCCTGCGGCCATCATCATAGCGTTCACGGTCGCCGCGGTCACCGCGGTCACCATGTGCACCATGATCTGGGGAACGTCCACGGCCACGATCTGGGGAGCGTCCACGGCTATCTCCACGTCCACCTTGATCACGGCGAACGGCGTTGGCAGAAGAGGTGAATGCATCGGGAGCAGCCTGTCCCATTGCAATCAACATCTCTTGCCGCATATCATGTGCGGACACCTGACCAAACAGATCGGAAAGACTGGTTTTCACGGCATTGGCTGTAGATACTATGCTATTGTACGTACCATCGAGCCCGTTGAGTATGTACCCAACTAGCTCATCTTCATCAAGGGGTTTTCCCGCGGCGGCCATCTCTGAGCTGAAGCCCTTCATCTTGGAGAAGAACTGCGCGGCGGTGAGGTTTTCTTTTTTTGTGTTGTTGAGGGCGGACCGGAGGTGTTGAATCCTCGAGCGGGACTGCGAGGAGAACATCCCGGTGATCTCGGCCCAGACTTCAGCGGTGGTGGCGAGGCCAAGGACATGCGAGAGCACATCCGGCGACATCGAGTTGAGAAGATATCGCAACACCAGCTGGTCTCGTGCAAGCCACTCGAAATAAGCGGGATTGTCAACGAGTTTCTTCTTCTTTTCTTCATCCTCGATCTCCAGTTTTTCAGCCGGAGCAGCATCGGTGCCATCAAGCAAGCCCAAGGCACGGGCGCCGCGCAAGGCCGGGTACACGAGAGCCTGCCAGAACAGGAAATTCTCTCGGGTCAGTTGTTGGGAGGGCGGAGCCCCAAGGGCCGCAGCCAGAGCAGTCGCAGACATCGCAGAGGACGACGAGGACGCCATGGATCAGGCGGCGAAGGAGAGAGGGATCGATCTGTGTGGTTTTTGGCTGTAGGTTTTTGTTGTAGATCGGCGGCGGCTAGGTCATGGAAGAGCCGAGCTCTGATACCATGTAAAACCCTAGGCGGAAACGATGCCTCTCCCTGGCTCGTGTTACGTGTTGATATAGGGTTGGAAAACCTCCAACAGGGCATATACATCGAACGGTATTCAGAGATACAAAGGGATACGGAGGGAGAGGTGGATCGGTGTACTACACCGTATCCTTACATGAGATATAACCAAACTCTAATACTCCCTCCGTCCGATAATAACTGTCTCAAGTTTGCCAAAAAATGGATGTATCTAGACATGTCTAGATACATCCAATTTTTGGCAAACTTGAGACAGTTATTATTAGACGGAGGGAATTTCTAACAGTCCCACGTCGATCATGTTTTGCGTCAGGTTGTGTAATGAACCCAGTTTTGAAATGTTCTGTCCAATTTCATAATGAAATTGGGATTCCCTTCGGGGGTCCTTTAAGTCTAAAAAAGAGGTCACAGGAAATCTGAGCTGTGCGACTGCGACGCCTTGCGGCTTGGAGCAGAGGCAGCCGCGCGCCTGCACTACTGCACGCACATCACGTTCGTCTTGTCCACACAGCTCTGGACAGCCGCCATCGCGTTCGGCTTCCAGTGTCACGGGCACGCACGGCACCGCGACAACTACGCAGCTACCACCCACCCCCTCCCTATGTACGACGCGCGCTGGATAATGGAGGAGTAGCTCTCGCCTCGCCGTCGCCGGCCATGGCTTTCCCGAGACCGTGACAGTCACCAGCAGCCAGCCGGCGTCCGACGAGCATGCAGAAGGGGACACGCACTTGGCACCAATGATTACACGGAAATAGGGCCGGAAATACATGCCGCTGCTCGATCTTCTTCAGGAGCGGCGGCAACTACTCCCTTGCTTCTCCGTTTTCCTTGACATAATGTGGTTTGTTAGTAGTGGTCGCCGGGTGCGCGTCGCTGTAATATGTATGGGCGTCTAGATATTCTAGAGCGAGATCGAGCATGGCAACGTCGATCGCGGGAGTCAGCGGAGTCGTCGTGGGCTTTGATTGATTTTGTCGCCTCCATGCACTAGCTGTCGCGATCGATCTAGCTATGAAAAGTGTGGTGCAATTGTTTTTCAATCCATGAACTGTGTCGATCGAGCTAGAGATGCACGGATCATTCTTTCCACACTGCAATGCATGCTGCTTTCAATCGGTTGATTAGCGCTGTAGGAACCATGATACATTCTCGAGGAGCAGGTACTTAGCTCGCTACTAGTTCACTGTTGTGTGTGAAAGGGTTGGCGTCAGGAAAGATCCTGCTCTTTAATTTCCTTTCCTGATGATATATATATATTTTTTTAGATAAAGTCCTGATGATAGCTGCTTTAATCCCGGACCAAAACGGGAAGCAAGATCTAACTAACGCTTGTAATCAATAATTAATACTGGAAAAACGATTCCAACAGTCGTTGATCCTGTCACCAAATGGTCAGCGAGAATTTGGATAGCGGTCCAACGTTTGGACGTCGACCGGCCGGTCATCCGACTGGTTGCCATGGATATTTGCATATATAGCGGTGGTGGCTCGCTCGAATCAAGTTGCATCATCCAAACCTTTGCATTGCATCACTTGGGAACCTGTCATGGACTATATATTCCGATCCTGCGATGTCCTCGTCGACCAGTTCACCTCGTAATTTGGGGGCAGTTTAGAACGTTCCAAAATTCCAAACCTGCCATACTAGTGGCAATTCAGAGTTCAGATCGTGCCTTGGAGAGAAGCGGACTCGTTTTCAGAATTTTTTGTTTTGATTTTTTTATGAGAAGACGTTTCAGAGTTCATTTGTTTTTTGAGAAGAACGTTTCAGAGTTCATGGCACGTACAGCACCGGACCTTGGGATTTTGAGCCTGAGAACGAAATAAGCCATGAATCTGTTGGGCTCGGTGTTAGTCTTGGCTAGTCATTTTTTCATAGGGCTCTTAGCCCAATTGGCCGATATCATTGGTGGCCTCAGCCGAACCTCGCATATAAAGGGTAATTCGGAGATAAACGGGCTGGCCCAGGTACATTAACTTTCACTGATTTTTCGGTTTTGAAGCTTCTGATCGGTTTTTTTTTTAGTTCTTCTCTCTAACTGGTTTTTTCAAGTTCGTCTTCTCTTACTCCCTCTAACCCAAAAAAAAGATTCGCGACGGTTATTTTGTAAAAAAAAACCCCTATTCTTTTCTAGCTCAACCCGCACTCCACGCCCTCACGTCAACTCGCTCCACGCATTGCCCTCTCCCGCATCTCAGCCCTCTCGCCGCGCCCCACCGGCCACCACCGTCGTCGCCCTCTCTGTCTTGCCGCCTCTCTCTCTCGCTTGCCCACCACCGCCTCTCCCCACCACCGCCCTCTCCCTCTCGCCGACCCTCTTGCCCACCACGCAGCCCTAACCCTAGAAACCCGCCTGCGCGAGAGATATTGATGCCAAAGATGGCATTTTTATTCGCCGTAGATCCGCTGTTGGGCGAGGAGGAAAATATTTCTGGAAGAAAGCATTAACCAAATCCATAGGACTTTTAATGGATCCAGGAGATAAACTATTAGACCAAGTTTTAGCTTCATCTTTTAATGAGAAAGGAAATATTTTAGTAACGAAGTAACAGCATTTCTTAGTGTCATCAGAAAACACACTACTTAAAGTAGAAAGAGTGTTCATATGTTCCACAGCACTTTCATTTTCAGTTCCTCGAAAAGGTTCTTTCTCAACAATAGATATATGTGACAAGTCCATAGAGAAATCATAATCTTTATCTTTTATATCAATGGGAGATGTAGCAAACTTAACATCAGGAGACAGTTTGTAATTAACAACACGTCTTGCAAGAAGATTTTTAATAGCACTAGCATCTTTAGAAGCATTGCATTCTTCAATAAATTCATCATCAAGTTCAACATAAGATTCCTCGAAATCATCACTAGTATGATCTCTTAATTCAGGTGAACTAACAGGTGTAATGGGACTTTCATTAGGTCTTTCAGCATTTTTAGTTTGTTTTGACTTAGCAATTGTAGCATCTAGAAAATGACCTAATGAACCACTCTCATCAAGCACAGTAGAAGCATCATCAAAACTTTCAGAAGTATTTTCAGATTCAGCAGAGGTAGCAGCATGTGAAGTATGTGTATGTGGTGGTGTGACAAGTTGACTTATAACAGACGGTGAATCAAGAGCAGCAGAAGTGTTCAGAGTTGTACCTCTCCTTGTAGTGGATGGCAATATGCGAACCCTCTCATCACGAGGTTTACCCATGATGAATGAATTGCAGCGAACAGAATCACTCTCAGGTGAGCTTATAAATAGAGCTATGCTCCCCGGCAACGGCGCCAGAAAATAGTCTTGATGACCCACAAGTATAGGGGATCGCAACAGTCTTCGAGGGAAGTAAAACCTAAATTTATTGATTCGACACAAGGGGAGGCAAAGAATATTTATAAGCCTTAACAGATGAATTGTCAGTTCAGCTGCACCTGCAAATAGACTTGCTCGACACAGTTTATCAGTAGCAACAGTTTTATAGCAGTAGCAGTAGTGAAATAATAGCAGCAGTAAAATAAAACCAGCAGTAATAATTGTAGTAGATAGCAGGATTAAAATACTGTAAGCATACGGATGGATGAACGGTTGTTGCATGGATAAGATAATTCATATAATAGTCAAACGCAGGGCATTTGTAGATAGATAATAAAGTATCCAGGTAATAATCAATCATAGGCACGTGTTCCGTATTTAGTCGTACGTGCTCGCAATGAGAAACTTGCACAACATATTCTGTCCTACCAGCCCGTTTGCAGCGGGGCCTCAAGGGAAACTACTGTTAATTAAGGTGCTCCTTTTAATAAAGCACCGGAGTAAAGCATTAACACTCCGTGAACACATGTGATCCTCACATTACAGCCATCCCCTCTAGTTATCCCAATTGTTGTCACTTTGGGGCCTCGGGTTCCGGACAATTATATGTGTAAACAACTTGCATATATGATCTAAAACAATAATTATCCTCATGATTCAATAACATGTTCAGATCTGAAATCATGGCACTCGGGCCCTAAGTGTCAAGCATTAAGCATAACAAGTTGCAACAATGACATAAAGTACTAACAACGGATACTAGGCACCATGCCCTAACAATCTGTTATTTATTACATGAATGATCTCATCCAATCCCTACCATCCCCTTCAGCCTATAGCGGGGATTACTCACACATGGATGGGGGAATCATGGATGGTTTATGGAGAGGCGTCGGTGATGATGATGGTGATGATCTCCTCCAATTCCCCGTCCCGGCAGGGTGCCAGAACGGAGTTTCTAGTCCCCGAAATAGGGTTTTCGGTGGCGGCGGAGCTCTGGAGTGTTTCTGGAAAAAGCGTCGATCCCCCTCGGGGTTTTAGGTCAAGGGGAATAAGTAGTCGAAAGGGGGACGCGAGGTGGTGCCCGAGGCGGCCACACCACCCCCCGGCGCGGCCCAGCCTCTGCCATGCGGGCCCATGGTGTGGGGCCCTCGTGGCCCACCTCTGTCTTGTCTTCTGGCTCCGTGTGTCTTCTGAAAAAATAGGAACTCCAGGATATTTTTCGGGAATTTTCCCGAAACTTGACTTTCTGCACAAAAATAAGGCACCATGGCAATTCTGCTGAAAACAGTGTTAGTCCGTGTTAGTTGCATTCAAAACACACAAATTAAAGGTAAAACAACAGCAAAAGTGTTCGGGAAAGTAGATACGTTTTGGACGTATCAGGGGTGCTGAGGGGCAGAGGTAGGTGGTGCGTTGTCGCGCACGGGGTTGAGGTGCCTCATGATCGAGTGCTATTCAGGATAAATCCTGGTCCCAAACATTGGAAGACTGACATCAGGGATCATTATCGTTTTGACTCCAAAGTATCCGATGATTGTTTTGATAAGTTCCTAGCCGTTCGATTAATGCCCCATTAATGCTTTTGGTATAGACACACATATTTCTCACTGTTGGCTTGATAAGTTATTTGTTTCAAACCGTGAGCTAGCCACAATTTTAACAAACTAAGCTCCTCTTGACAAACTATCACTATGTAAAAAATCACATATACAAGAGTCAAGACAATTAGGCAATTTGCCGTGACTATAGCCAACTTAGCAGCGTCTCTCAACATTAACAAGGTAAAATTAGGAGTTAATTGCACTGACGGTTACACATCTTGTCGCGTATGTGCACTTAAATCACACATCTGGAAAACTGGATTTTTTGGTCACACAACAGAACATGTGGGTACATTTTGGTAAAAAACCGGACACGTCATCCGGTTTTGGATGAAGACTTCCGGTTTTGGATATTAGGAGGGCGGTTTTGAAAAAATCGCTGGCGTAGGAGCGCCAAGAAGTTGTTCGACGAAATGTCGTGCGTGACTGAACGCCGGCCGGGCGCCGTCGCGGCGCCCCTGCTCATCGCCGAGCGCCAGCCAAGCGCCGCCGTCGCGTCCTTGCTCGTGGCCGAGCGCCGGCCGGGCGCTGCAGCCGCGCCCCTGCTCCGGGCGGGTGCCCCTGTTCCAGGCGCCGCCGCGGTCGCGTCCTTTCTCGCGGCCGCCCTGCCAGCGTGCTGCGGGTCCACGTCCGCCCACGCCGTGGCTCCATCGTGCAAGCAAGTAGGTACCTGGATCGAATCAATTAAGCAGGCATGCAAGCGGGTGGATCGTTCATGCACGCGCATGGCCGGCTGCTAGTGGCGTGCGTGGATCTCTGGCCGGCTGCCTGGCCGCATGCATGGTCGGCTGCTGCCTGGCCGGATGCACGCCCGCTCGGCTACACCCGCACGAATCAAGCTGGCCGGCCGGCCGCGTCCGGCTCCACCTCCTCAAGCTCCGTCTCCATCTCCGCGTCGCCCGTTCGCCCCCCCCATGGAGCGCCAGCCGGCGCTCAGTCACGCACGACATTTCGTCGAACACCTTCGAGGCGCTCCCACGCCAACGATTTTTGCAAAATAACCCTCCTAATATCCAAAACCGGAAGTCTCCATCCAAAACCTGATGACGTGTCCGGTTTTTTACCAAAATGCCCCCACATGTTCAGTTGTGTGACAAAAAAATCCAGTTTTCCAGATGTGTGACTTAAGTGCACATACGCGACGAGATGTGTGACCGCCAGTGCAATTAACTCGTTAAATTAGTGTGTTGGTTAAAAAAAGTCACATAGTAATTGGCAAGACAATAATCCGCTGTAACTTCAGGGGTCGCCGAAACCGTCAGGCGTGTCTTCCAGTTGGGGCCCTGGAGCACCCTTCTCCCATCTTTTGTGGTCCATTTCTTAACAATTGGCAACTTTCGAGAAACCTAGTCACTCGCTTAAAAAAGTGTTGACACACGAACACGTCACGTGTACCCGCGGCGCCGAGGGAGATGCTCCGCAACTCACTCCGCGGGAGGCTCGCCGGAAGCGCGATACACAAGACAATCCGGCGGGCGCTTTTTGTAGACCCGAAACCCCGCTCGCCCGGGAGGGACCATGTCAGGGCTTGCGGTGGCTATGGGCTGCCCTAGGTCGGCCTGACGGCCCCTAGAGCCTCGTGGATTCACAGCCTCCGATCTTGAAGAACGGCGAAGAACGAGAAGCAAGATACAAGGGGAGAGGGATAAAAAGTAGATGAACACGAAAAAGTAGTAGATGTGTTTGTTTTATTGGTGTTGGATCAATCGGCCGTCACCTCTCACGTATATAAGAGGCGGCTGGACTTTCCGTGCAAGAAAAGGCTTGGATTCACGTCCAAAATCCTAATCTGGGTCGAATTCGGATGGACTAGACCGAACCTTCTAAAACTGTTCGGTCTGCGCCTCGCGGGTCATTTTTGAGGCAGTAAACGACCCCGGATCGAAATTTTGTAAAAAGAGAAATTGTTCGTCTCGAAAAGACGAAGAACTTTCATGTTATGCATTTTTCCATTTGACTTCATATGGAGCCTTTAAATTCAGTCGGGAGTAATTTGACTCGTTTTTAGCCTTTCTGAATTGCGCTCACCCGAGGGCAGAGGGTGTCTATGGTCGGGCGACCCGCCTATGCTGAGTGCCCCTGCCTGCTTGCCAGAGGACAGAGCATGTCTATGGTTATGTGTCCACAGTATTTTGGCTCCACAAGTTGCATATGACCTCGGATTGAGATGATCTAAAAACCAAAATTGGTTGCCTCAATGATACGCACAACTTTCGTTCACATTATATTTTCATCTGATCTCATCTTGGTAGCACCTCTTTGTAAGCCAAAATTGGTCGTCAACACATGCCCCCTGTTTTTTTGGTAAAGATTGCGTGCCAAAAATAACTTGCACCATTATGCTGCTAAGTACGATGCCAACACTCCATCGGCCATGTGTTCTCAGTGCGATAATACTTTATTGTATGCTCGGGCTGTATGTCACCTGAACTTTTGACTCGGATCCTGTAGATAAGAAAAACATATTTCTTCTAACCGTCCATCCGGCTTGCACTAGATCCTTTGTTAGTGGCCGACTTAATAATCAAGTCGTCCTTACTAGTATTGGCAAAACTGAGCACGACTTCCAGGGAGAAGATAAAACTATGAAGAGTACCTCTAGCTATATGCTGGATTTGTCAACACAATGCATTCTTAGTGCGATATGCAAATATCGGCCGTGCGTCCTTATCTTGAAGGACATGGAGAACCCGTCCACCAAAGTGTGAATAGCCGAAATAGATTAGAAGTTTTGGCTGGGGATAAATTGTGAGGTGCTAGCTTTGATGATATAGTTGAAGAACATGGATGACGCGCCGTCTGAGGTCTCCTATAGTGAGATGAAGATCGACGGCTTCGCCTGCCGACTTCTTGCTTATCCTCCTTTACCCCTGCCAGCTTTGCAACAGAAGCTGGTGCACCATTCTTGATTTGAGTGCTTCTTTTAGGAACCCATGCCATGTTCAACTTCTCCCACTCTTGGCTCTAAGCCTCTTCACTTGCCACTCTTGCCAATGTGATAAGCCGAGTGGGTATCCCGGCTGTGGCTTTACTTTATGCACTGGCAGTTTTTTCTTGGCTTTGGGCACTTCCGTCTTGACCTGTCCAGACTCGATGACTGCGTCCTTGAAAGTTACTCGCTTCACTTCCTTGCCCTTTGTAGCCAACATCATTTTAGCTGGCTTTTGGTTACTTGGAATCGGGTCTGAATCAGCATCTTTGTGGCCATCTCTTTTTACTATGTATATTTGCTTGACCACCTCCTTCTTCCTCCATGAGCTCCTGGCCGACCCTTGATTGAGCTGGTCTTTGACATGTGGTTGTCGTGTTGATTCTCTCGGAGCTGCATAAACTTGGTGAGGTGATTTAGCTGTCGATCGATCGAGCTATGAAAAGCGTGGTGCAATTTATTTTCAATCCATGAAACTGTGTCGATCGAGCTAGAGATGCACGGATCATTCTTTCCACACTGCAATGCATATGCTGCTTTCAATCGGTTGATTAGCGCTGTAGAAACCATGATACTACATTATCGAGGAGTAGGTAGCTACTAGTTCACTGTTGTGTGTGAAAGGGTTGCGTCAGGAAAGATCCTGCTCTTTAATTTCCTTTCCTGATGATAGCTGCTTTAATCCTGGACCAAAACGGTAAGCAAGGATCTAACTAACGCTTGTAATCAATAATTAATAATGGAAAAACGATTCCAACAGTCGTTGATCCTGCCGGTCACCAATGGTCAGCGAATTTGGATAGCGGTCCAACGTTTCGACGTCGACCGGCCGGTCATCCGACTGGTTGCCATGGATATTTGCATATATAGCGGTGGCTCGCTGGAATCAAGTTGCATCATCCAAACCTTTGCATTGCATCACTTCGGAACCTGTCATGGACTATATATTCCGATCCTGCGATGTCCTCATCGACCAGTTCACCTCGTAATTTGGGGGAAGTTTAGAACGTTCCAAAATTCCAAACCTTTCATACTCATGGCCGTTTGGACGACCGAGTATTTGAAAACACGAGCTGTAAAAATGACCACCATACAACCTAGTGGCCTTGTTACGTCAAAAAGAAAAAAAATGTCCTAGTGGCAATTCAGAGTTCAGATCGTGCCTTGGAGAGAAGCGGACTCGTTTTTAGAATTTTTTTGTTTTGATTTTTTTTTATGAGAAGACGTTTCAGAGTTCATTTGTTTTTTGAGGAACGTTTCAGAGTTCATGGCACGTACAGCACCGGACCTTGGGATTTTGGGCCTGAGAACAAAATAGTCCATGAATATGTTGGGCTCGGTGCTAGTCTTGGCTAGTCATTTTTTCATAGGGCTCTTAGCCCAATTGGCCGATATCATTGGTGGCCTCAGCCGAACCTCGCATATAAAGGGTAATTCGGAGATAAACGGGCTGGCCCAGGTACATTAACTTTCATTGATTTTTCGGTTTTGAAGCTTCTGATCGGTTTTTTTCTTTTAGTTCTTCTCTCTAACTGGTTTTTTCAAGTTCGTCTTCTCTTATTTTTTTTCGTTTTCGTTTTCCTTTATTTCTTATTTTACTTTCATCTTTTTATCCTTTTTTACAAGTTTTTTATTCTTTTTTTCATAGTTCCTCTTTCATTTCTAGTGACCTGAATAATGTTTTAAATTGTATGATAAGTGATTTTTCTTGTAAATTCCTGAGTTCGGAACAATATACGCACCTTTTTTGTTTGTGTGAACTTTTTTCAAATACATGAAAAAAATTTAAACCCGTGAATATTTTTAAAATGAGTGTTCATTTTTAATCTTCATGAATATTTTTAATTCCCGAACATTTTTTAAATTCATGGACATTTTTTAAAATTCAGGAACATTTTTAAATTTGTGAAGAGTTTTTTCAATTCTTGAACTTTTTTAAAAATATGTGTTTTTTCAAATTTGTGAACATTTTAAAAAATTCATGAATTCTTTGTTTTCAAATTTGAATATTAGTACATAAATTATGGGATGAAACCAGAAACAAAAGCACGATCAAACTTATACACGAATGCTTGCACCTCGAACTGCAGGAGATAAAAAACGATTCAAACAGTGGAACACGCTAAATTGGCCAAAGCCCATATGTTGAAGATATAATTTGGCTGCTGGGTATTTTTATAAGCCAAATTAATTTATATCACGGTGCTTAGATTATTAGCTGATATATATTTGAACTTGTTGTTTAGTTTGAAAATGCAGTAGTCGAAAGCAGATGTTGCACGACAAATCAAGCAGGAGAAAATATGGAGTGTTTTCTGGAGCTAGCTGGCGGCTGTTGAGGACAAGTCCTTGACGGATTCAGAGATATACGCTGAGTTGAACTGCATGTACCTAGGACAAGTCCTAGTAGGCCTCGGTTTGGTGCCAGGCTAGCTGAAGGCGTATTGGAGATAATTCAATCACACACGGCAGGTGCACCAAAGTTTCCTTGTATGTTAAGATCGTATGTACTAGCATTGGCCGGATCGGTTACAGATTAGGAATTTAAAATTCGGCTTGCATGCCAAGGAAACGTACGTGTACGCCAAAGTCCAGGCTGCCTATATAACATGGGCATACGGCCGATTGAAAAGCCCCCGATCAATCGTTACACACAAAAATCAATCTACTTTTACGTACTACTTTTTCCGTTTGTTTCTCCTGCCGTCGAGCTCTAGCAGCTAGGGCTTGGCAAATCTTTGCCGTTTTGCGCTGAAAAGCGGCCGTCTTTCCTCTCTGAAATTGAGTAATTCTTTGTTGCTTTGCTCGTAAAGCATCCGTTCGTCGTCACGAAAGCACGACGGTATCGTGGTGCTACGCTGCAATTTTGCGTGGCAACACAATTGGCGACTCCGCTGGGGACGAAGAATAAGAACATACACACGATGGACACCGCCACCAAGAACGGCAGCGACTTCGACCCGACAATTCATCGCCGTCACACTTGATGATCTATCTGACGATGATCGGCGTGAGTTGGAACGGGTGCTTGAGGAAGAGAGAGCTGAGAAGATGAAACTGATGCTGCCTGGATTCCAGAAGACAAGGAACGGCATCGTCAAAAAGGTAGCTACGCCGAGTCCCTTGGATCTACTCGGCGCTAAGGTAAAAAATCCAACTGATGAAATTGCTAATCTTATTGATGCGTCCGTTGCTAGTAAATTTAATACTGTATTTGATAAATTTGAGGAATTAAGGGATCAGCTTACTAAGGATCTTGGAATTAATTTACCTCGTCATGTTCAGTCTTCGTTGGGGCTGCAAACTGAAAAGCTAATGCCGGTGGAAAATAATAGATTACTTGACATGCCTAGCAATATTCATATGCATGGTGCATCGGCTAACGTTAGTCAGCCTTACGTTGCAAATAATAATCAAGGTGGCCGTACATATGCTAGCAGTTCGGCCAATGCTTTTGTTTCAGGTGCTGTTCCTCCTATTGTTTCAACTTCGGTTGCACAAAATTACAGCAACAATAACCGAAGTGTGGTTTTAAATCCTAATTTGCAGCAACCGTTTTATCAAACAGTAGCATATAATACGCCACCGCTGCAGCCTGTCGGTACCGGGGTTCCATATGGGCCGGTGCCGAATTCATATTTCAGTGGACCTCCGTTGCAAACGTCACAAAATTCTTTGCCGGAATATCCACCGCGTGCTTGCGTTACACCCGCTGCTCAAACCAATTCTCCACAGCCCGCCGATAGTTTTAAGGATCAACTTGCTGGTATACTTAGAGAATTTGGTTTAGAACCTAAAGGTAGAGCACGTGCGTACCAAAAACCATACCCTGAATATTTTGATTCAACACCATATCCTCGTGGTTTTAGAATTCCAGATTTTGTTAAATTTACAGGAGAGGATGGTAGAACAACTTTTGAGCACATAGGCCAATTTTTAGCACAATGCAGTGACGTGAGCACATCGGATGTTTATAGAGTTAAACTATTTCCTTTATCTTTGTCCGGTACTGCATTTACTTGGTTTACATCGCTTGCTCCTAATTCTATTTCAACATGGGCACAATTAGAGCAAAAATTTCATGAATATTTTTATAGCGGTGAAACTGAACTTCGACTTTCGGATTTAACTATGGTTAGACAAAAACATAATGAGTATGTTCAGGATTATATTAGGAGGTTTAGAGATGTCAAAAACCGATGTTTTAGCCTAGCCATAGCCGAAAAGGACTTAGCTGATCTTGCTTTTTCGGGACTGCTTATTCATATTAAAGATAAATTAGAAGGGCAAGAGTTTTTGGATGTTAATCAAGTTTTGCAAAAGGCTTTGGCGCAAGAAAACCGTGCTAAGGAAGTTAAACAATTCAGCCGGTTTAAAGATAACAGGAATAAAGATAATCACACGGTTAATATTTTAGATTATGATAGTGATTCGGCTAGTGAGGATGATGTTGATATATGTGCAGCCGAATGGGTGCAAGCGCCAAGATCAAAACCTTTTGCATGCCCTGCTTTGAAACCTACACCTGCTAAAAGAGAAGAAATTAAGTATACCTTTGATGTTAGCAAGTGTATAAGATTTTTGATATGTTACTGCAAGGAAAATTAATTAGGTTGAGAGAAGGTCATGTTATTCCATCTCCAGGAGAATTGGGTAAAAGATCTTATTGTAAATATCACAATGCCTTTTCTCACTCCACTAATGATTGTAATGTGTTTCGACGACAGGTGCAATCGGCCATTAATGAAGGACGATTGACATTTACAGAAGATGCTAAGATGAAACTCGATAGTGATCCTTTTCCTATTAATATGATCGAGTTTGAGAACAAGAAAATGCTTATTCGGTCACATCAGACCGAATCCGCCAAAGGGAAAAATCTTGTCATTGATAATAATGCTGCACCGAGGATGATCAAACCAAAAAATCTAGAAGTGGGAGTGTGGAAGGTGAACGGAGGAAGGAGACAAGCTCCAAAAGTAAAGCCAACAGTTAGTATGTTGCTGGAAAAATATACATCACGTAGAGCCGGTAATGTGTTTAATCGGCTTGGAGGCGTTAAGCGTCCTAGGTCTCCATCCAGACCTGGGAGTCATGAGCGTTGGCAAAGAAATTACTATGATCAGCAGCCACATGTTGCAATGCAGCCAATGTATTGGGGCTGTGCACCTCCTATGTACCCACAATTTCCACCGTGGGGTTTTGATCCTTGGGTACCATACCCTACAGGGCCAGCAGGTTTTATTCATCCACAATGGGCTTCTTCAGGTCCTATGTACAGGGGACCATGGCAGGAAAAAAGAGCTCGGTTTGATCAGGGGTATAGGTCACGGGATGCTATTGTTATCCATGGTAATGGTGAAAGATCAGCACTGGGAAGTTCAAATCTGCACCGGAGACACAGTACAGATGACATAACGCACAGAAGTGGTCGGAAGCTTGCATGGGTGCCGGTGAGGACTGGTCCTAAGGCTAGTTGTGCCATCGTGAATCATCCTACCACAAGTTCAGATGGGTCTGCTGGTGATCATGGTGTTAAACCGAGTGGGCAAAAAATAGTTGATGCTGGCAGCAGTGGCATACAACAGAAGCAACGAGGGCCTGGCCTGCTTCAGAAGGAGGTTAACCTGGAGCTTAATGTGCACAAGGGTGGAGACAAAATATCTCACGTGTCTGCCAGTGCTAGTCAAAAGGTGGATTCAGTTAGCTCACGTACATCTACTAGTCAGTTTCCAATTGTTTTTGGCTCATTTGATCATTATGGGAATTCAAGTACCAGTGGAAGCCAGAAGGGTGCAGCCGGAAGTGTTACTGATCAGCAGAGAAATATTTCGGCCAATAACAAAATATTTGTCCCAGGGACGACACTACGTCAGTACAGGCCGAAAACCTTGGGGGCAGTGGGATTAAATCAGTCGCTCCAGGAACTAAACCAGCACCTCGTTGGTGTCCGATGGGACTCACACACACTCAGAAACGGCGTGTACAGCGGCTGCGAGCATTGGAAATCAGGGAAGAAATAGCCGAGAAGAAGCGCGATGAATTGTTCAACCGGGAAAGACCATTGGTGCCTGCACTGATGTGGAAGGAGAAGCGTATCTTGGCGGAGGAGAATGAAGAAGGAGATGATACAACTGATGACCTCGCCAATGAACCAAATGGTGACCTTGCCAATGACACTAATATTGCAGACGACACGGCTGATGCTTCCGTAGAGAACTTGGAAAATGACCTTGTAGATGACACAATTGATGACGAGGTTGCTGAAAGTGGCGATGATGTACTTAGTGATATGGATATTAATATGGTGTTTGCATTACCCGCTGAATTTCGCGCACCCGAGGCTCAAGTTGCTGAGTTGGTTCTTGGTCCAAAAAATGCTACATTTGAGAAGCCGGAGAAGCCTGAGCAGCACTTGAAGCCATTGTTTATCAGGGGTCACATTGATGGTAAGCCTATAGGTCGCATGCTTGTTGATGGTGGTGCTGGAGTTAATATTATGCCATTTTCAGTTTTTTCTAAATTGGGCCGAAAAGAGAGTGAATTAATGAAGACCAATATGGGACTTAGTGGGTTCTCGGGAGACATGTCTGAAGCTAAAGGTATTATTTCTATGGAGCTCACAGTAGGTAGCAAGACATTGCCGACTGCATTTTTTGTTGTTGAAGTCAAAGGTCGGTATAATATTTTGTTGGGGCGTGATTGGATTCATGCAAATTGCTGCATTCCTTCCACTTTACATCAGTGTTTGATTCAGTGGGTTCATGATGATGTGGAGGTGGTTGAGGCGGATAACTCAGCTTGCATTGCTTTGACAGAAACGCCGGTTGATTGGCAACACGGTGAGATGCGATGTTTAACCGGTAGAGATTTATCGGATTATGATTATATAAGTATTGGTAAAGAAGGGTTTGTACCTATAAATGCACAGCCGGCTAGCATAGCTCGGCTTAACGATTTATCTTTATAAATGATGAGTAAAGAAGATAGTATTAAGTGGCTGCAACAACGCACTGAAGAATATCGTTCCGGTAAGAGCGATATGCATGAGGCAATTGAAGATTTTGATGATATGGAGAAGCTTGGGCAGGGTTTCTCATCGGCTGATCCTCTTGAAGAAACAGATATTGGTGATGGAAGTATTTCACGTCCTACATTTATTAATGGTAACTTAACAGCCGATCAGAAAAGTAAGGTATGTGTTTTACTTAAAGAATTTGTAGATTGCTTTGCTTGGAATTATACCGAAATGCCAGGTTTGAGTAGAGATTTAGTCGAGCATAGATCACCTATTAAATCTGGTTTTAGGCCGCATAAACAACCTCGTAGAAATTTTAATCCTAATATGTATGACCGCATCAAAGAAGAAGTTGATCGGTTATTAAAAGCTGGGTTTATTCGGCCGTGTAGGTATGCAGAATGGGTTTCAAATATTGTGCTGGTTGAAAAGAAAAACACCGATAAGCTTAGAATATGTACTGATTTTAGAAATTTGAATAAGGCTACTCCAAAAGATGAGTATCCTATGCCTATTGCCGACATACTTATTAATAATGCTTCAGGACATAAGATAATTAGCTTTCTAGATGGTAATGCTCGATACAATCAAATATTTATGGCCGAAAATGATACGTCTAAAACTGCTTTTCGTTGCCCAGGTTTTGTCGGTTTATTTGAGTGGGTTGTCATGACTTTTGGTTTGAAAAATGCCGGCGCTACATACCAGCGCGCTATGAATTTAATTTTTCATGATCTCCTAGGCATTGTATTAGAAGTATATATTGATGATGTGGTTGTTAAATCGGATGGGTTTGATCATCATTTGGCCGATTTAAGGTTAGCTTTAGAAAGGATGCGTCGGTATGGGTTAAAAATGAATCCACTAAAGTGTGCTTTCGGTGTGTCAGCCGGAAAGTTTTTAGGTTTCATAATTCATGAATATGGCGTAGAGATTGATCCTACAAAAGTAGAGTCAATAAGAAAGTTGCAGGAACCTACATGTAAAAAAGATGTGCAAAAATTGTTAGGAAAAATTAATTACTTGAGACGATTCATATCTAGCCTTGCAGGCAAAATTGAATCGTTTGTTCCATTACTTCGGCTAAAGAGTGAAGCCGAATTTACTTGGGGGGCGGAACAACAGGAGGCTTTTAATAACATAAAGAGATATTTGTCAAATCCTCCTGTATTGCGAGCACCCAAATCTGGTGCGCCGTTCAGGTTGTACATTGCTGCATAAGAAACAGTGATCGGCGCGGTGTTGGTGCAAGAAGACGGCGACAAGGAGTATATTATTGCATATTTAAGTCGTCGTTTGATTGACGCCGAGACTCGGTATGTGTTTATTGAAAAATTATGCTTATCTTTATATTATGCATGTACCAAATTTCGGCCTTATTTACTGTCTAGTACATGTGTAGTAGCTTGTCAAGCCGACGTGATTAAACACATGTTGCAAAAACCGATTCTTAGTGGTAGGATTGGAAAATGGGCTTATGCATTAGTAGAATATGATTTAGCATATGAATCGCTGCGTGCTATGAGAGGTCAAGTTATCGCCGATTTTATTGTCGATCATAGAATTAAGGATGAAGAAGATATTAATTATGTTAGTTTGTGCCCATGGAAACTTTATTTTGATGGATCGGTTTGTGGACAGGGACAAGGCGTTGGTAATGTTTTAATTTCACCTAATAATGTTGCTTATGAAACATCGGTCCGTTTAGATTATTCGTGCACAAATAACTAGGCTGAATATGAAGCTCTATTGTTTGGCTTGCAAAGTTTAGTAGATATGGGTGTAAGGGATATAGATGCTTTCGGAGATTCGCTTCTGGTAGTGAAACAAATTAAAGGAGAGTTTCAATGTTTTGATGGAGTACTGAATAGTTATTTAGACCGATGTTTAGATATAGTAAAAATTCTAGATACTTTCACGATTACTCATATACCCAGGGAGGAAAATTCTGTAGCTAATTGTTTAGCACAACAGGCATCTGGTTACAATATTAGTAGAGGAAAGTTTTTTATATTAGAAAAGCCGATGCAGGTTGTTGAAAAAAGTAAGACGGGCATGTTGTTTGTTAATTCAGTGCATGGTGGAATTGTGCCTGACTCGGTCCAGCAGAAAACATTACAGGGGAAAGAAAATTCGGTACCAGGATCCCAAGTGACCGAATTAGCTAGTAATTTAGAATCTGTAGATTGGAGAACTCCTCTGATTAATTACTTAAAAGATCCTAGTCAAACTAGAGATAGGAAAATTCGGCAACAAGTTTTAAAATATACTTTGTTGAATGATGAATTATAACGCCGAACTATAGATGGATTACTTTTAAAATGTTTGGATTCTGATCAGTCTAGATTAGCCATGGGTGAAGTACATGAAGGTATATGTGGGACACATCAGTCGGCTCATAAAATGCGTTGGTTATTAAAGAGAGCAGGTTTTTATTGGCCGACTTTGTTAGAAGATTGCTTTCGATATTATAGAGGCTGTGAGGCGTGCCAGAAATTTGGGAATATACAATTAGCACCTGCAGCCATGTTGAATCCTATAATTAAACCATGGCCATTTAGAGGATGGGGTTTAGATTTTATAGGTCAAATACATCCTGATTCTTCTAAAAGACATCGCTTCGTCCTAGTGTCTACAGATTATTTTACTAAATGGACTGAAGTTGTTCCTTTGAGAAACATGACTCATAAAGAATTGATTAGTTTTGTGTTAGAACATATTATTCATAGATTCGGTATTCCCCAAACTTTAACTACAGATCAAGGTTCTTCCTTTATGTCTCATCAATTTCGTGAATTTGCCGAATCCTTTGGAATTAAGTTGTTAAATTCGTCGCCTTATTATGCTCAAGCTAATGGACAGGCCGAATCTAGCAATAAAACTTTGATTAAGCTTATAAAAAAGAAAATTGAGGAACATCCGAAAAGATGGCATGAGGTACTTTCGGAAGCTTTATGGGCTCATCGGATATCTAAGCATGGAGCAACTCAAGTTACACCATTTGAGCTAGTTTATGGTCAGGAGGCAGTATTGCCCGTGGAGATTAATTTGCAAGCTCTTAGAGTAGCCAGACAAAATGATTTGTCGGCTGTAGATTATAATAATTTGATGATGGATAGAATAGATGATGTTTCTGAAGATAGGCTAAGCGCTTTATGAGAGATTGAAAAAGAAAAATTAAGAGTAGCAAAGGCTTATAATAAAAGGGTGAAGGAAAAATCGTTTCAGATAGGAGATTTAGTGTGGAAAACGATTTTACCTTTTGGAACTAAAGATAGAAAATTCGGCAAATGGTCGCCGAGTTGGGAGGGTCCATATAAAGTTGTAGAGATTGTTCCTGGAAATTCATATTTTGTACAATCTTTGTAGGGAGTGAAGTTGTCTAAAGCTCTCAATGGAAAATATTTGAAAAAGTACTATCCTAGCATGTGGCAGGAAGCTTGATGATGCTATATATGGCCGATATGTTTTATGAATATCGCCCTAAGAAGAATGTGGCCGATATATTATTTGAGATATCGCCCTAAGAAAATTTGGCCGATGTATTCTTTGGACATCGCCCTAAGTAATGATATCGTCGATGAAGCGACGACATCGTTGTAAGGTATGATTATATTGTTTTTGAAAATATATTATTGTACCAAAAACAGGGGGGCATGTGTTGAAGATATAATTTGGCTGCTGGGTATTTTTATAAGCCAAATTAATTTATATCACGGTGCTTAGATTATTAGCTGATATATATATTTGAACTTGTTGTTTAGTTTGAAAATGCAGTAGTCGAAAGCAGATGTTGCACGACAAATCAAGCAGGAGAAAATATGGAGTGTTTTCTGGAGCTAGCTGGCGGCTGTTGAGGACAAGTCCTTGACGGATTCAGAGATATACGCTGAGTTGAACTGCATGTACCTAGGACAAGTCCTAGTAGGCCTCGGTTTGGTGCCAGGCTAGCTGAAGGCGTATTGGAGATAATTCAATCACACACGGCAGGTGCACCAAAGTTTCCTTGTATGTTAAGATCGTATGTACTAGCATTGGCCGGATCGGTTACAGATTAGGAATTTAAAATTCGGCTTGCATGCCAAGGAAACGTACGTGTACGCCAAAGTCCAGGCTGCCTATATAACATGGGCATACGGCCGATTGAAAAGCCCCCGATCAATCGTTACACACAAAAATCAATCTACTTTTTACGTACTACTTTTTCCGTTTGTTTCTCCTGCCGTCGAGCTCTAGCAGCTAGGGCTTGGCAAATCTTTGCCGTTTTGCGCTGAAAAGCGGCCGTCTTTCCTCTCCGAAATTGAGTAATTCTTTGTTGCTTTGCTCGTAAAGCATCCGTTCGTCGTCACGAAAGCACGACGGTATCGTGGTGCTACGCTGCAATTTTGCGTGGCAACACCATAATGCTTGGGAGGGCACGCGCAGACCCCTAATTTGACGCATAACGCGTCCTATAGGAGCTCCCCGTATAAAGGGCTGTTTCTCACACACCAAATATGGATGTCTTCCTAGTTCTCCAAAAAAAGAGCATGAAGGTCCTTGTAAAGAGATATTCGAGATCAAACTGTACCACGACGTTATCCGAGCATACAACAAATAATCCAAGCCACCACAAATGGAAAGTTGGGCTGTTACCGGACACTGTTCACCAGGGGCTGAACATGTCTAAATCTTTGTCTCATGGTGCTAACATTCCATTCTCCGAGCATGACCTTTCCGAATAGAAATTGACCTTCAGTAAACTACCACGAAACTAATGACAATATCCATATAAGACATGGTCCCTCTGACGGCATTTGTGTCTTGTATGGAGTAAGAATGATGCTCACATCTTTTTACGTATTAGCTAAGTTTATTTGGACTAACATTCATGAGCTGCATGGAGTTCAATAGAATGGAATATCCTTTCCTCAGCTTTATTACTCCCTCCGATCTAGATACATCTTATTCAGCGACAATTAATATGGAGCGCATGGAGTATATTTTTGCAGAATCTTGGGAAATTTGTGTGTATTCCTTTTTATGCCTAATGTTGGGCACTTTGGAATACCCGTAAAAAAATTACTATTGAATCTAAATTTCCTAAGCAGCTTGCTTGCTGACTGCATTTTGAAAACCATGCTCTTCTTGCAGCAGTTGCGCTCCCTTCAAAGTTGTAAAGATCAGCCACTTCTAGACGTGATGTTGGACATGTTGCGGCAAATCTTCAGAGGACTGTAATCATGGAACGACTATTTTTCCTCCCATACCTTCCACATCAACTTTCTTGCCTTCTGAACTTCTTGTAGTCGAAAAGGAACCCAGTTGTTTATGAAATAATAAGTTCCTCAGGTTCATTCTTTTCTGGATACAGCGTTGTTTGAATCCGCCAATATTCCCCCTAAGATACACATGCAACTATTTATATATGTATAGAATCTTTTTTAGCGAATTTTATATGCATAGAATCTTACAAATCCTCCTATCGGGGCGTAAAATATCGTAGAATCGGAGCTGCACGTATATGACCTAAATCCAAAACCGAGATCTCGCCGGTCATCGATCGGTCTCTTGCAAACATTTGGATCTGCCTAAAATATGAACCTCAATCATGGCCTCTCGGCGTATGAATCATGCGAGCCCCACCAGCGATCCATCTCCTCCAACGACGGGAGCACGGTGTCCTGAAACGTTACTGCAGAAGTACCCATGACAAACCCAGCGCCGGAGCTGCCTGCCACGCCCACATTGCCTCTGCTCGAGCCACCGGCCATGACCACAGGCGCCGTGGGCCGTGCCATCGAAGAGTCATCGCACGCACCGAGTAGCTCCATACGCGCGGCGGCGGAGTTCTTTCCGGTGAGCCTGAGCACGACGTCCTTGAAGCTGGCCTCGTCCGTCCTCACCTTCCTGGTGATGATGTGCTTCACCTTCACGTCGTCGTGGGGCGGCCTCCTGGACGAGCCACCACCTCTTTCTCGGCTTTCCATATGCGCTAGCTCGCTAGGCCGCTGATAAGCTAGCTCGAGCTCCAGTTGAAAGTGGCAGGAACGTGCGTATACGCATTCACCAATCACCGCCGCCGCTGCGGAGATGCGTAATGAGCTACGATGATATATAGATGGCGGCGGCATTGACGGACTACTGGCAGAGAGGGACTCGAGGAAGGTGGGAATCAGGAAAGTTCGTGGCAAAGCTAGTACGTGTGGAAAAAATATCTGCAACGAGATCACTGTGGAATGGAGAAACGCCGCCTGCTACAGGGTTATGGTTTCCGTCTTCATCGCTAACCTCGATCGTTCTCGCGCCACAATACTAATGCAAATAAGATCATGAGCTACCTTTAGCCCCTCGGGTGTGTCTCTGTCTGTTCTTTTTCTGTATCTTGACTGCTTGAAGGGTAAGGCATCATTGTTCGTGTGTCTCACGTGTGTGTGTCTAGAACGGTACACTAGTCAGAGTTACAGTCTGAAGTTTAGTGGGTACACGTGATAGCAACGTCCGTGCGTGGCATGAAATTCCTAACAGGCCGGTGTAATCCACGCGGTAAAAGATGCAAAACCACACGTTGGTCCATCGCTTCTTCCTTGTCCAGCTAGCATCCATAGATCGATCGATAGATCACGGAGCTACGCTTCGATCGACAGCTATAGCTGTGAGGCGATCGATCACGAAGAGGCCTCGATCGACAGGTATAGCTGTGATAAGCGATCGCGCGCGCCTTTCCGCTAGCGTCGGCTACGTCACCACCGTGTCATCGACGTAAACCAGAAGATGTCGGCGAAGAAGCTAGTATCGAGAGGAGCCGGGAGATAAACCTATCACCGTCTAGATGGAGATGGGGGGCACCATACTCACAAGTTCCCCGACGAAACCCTAATGTAGGCGGACACTTATCACACCAGACCTAATGTCGGACGATCGACTCCAAACTCTAGCTCGCCGACACTTGTCCGAGGAAGAACACTGATCTGGGTCGGGCTACATCCGCCACTGCATGGGTACAGTGGTACGAGAGCATGCATGGACATCTCTTGCCATCAAAACTTTGCAAGAGCACGTACGTACCTCATTTTTCAGGATCGCGAGCGCGGAAGTTACATGCATGCATGCACCAAGGGCCACTCACTCAACTATGCATGGAGTCGTAGCCAATCGACACGACGCAAAAGTATATATATGTGCACGAACATTGTACGTAAATCGGCGAGAGGTGCGGCGCCACTCGAAAGAAGATGACGTCCGCGGTCCGCCACGGCTGTCGGCTGCCATCTATCTGACGTACACTGGCTGCAGAAAGTGTTGCTCATGGGTCGTTCACTTGTGCGGTTGTGCCAGTTGCAGCACTCATCTTATGACAAAACCCAAAGCTGGGTCATGGTTTATTTTTTTTGAGCTATTTTATCCTAATTCTAGTGTCGGGGGGCTACCCCCGGGTAGGGTTATGGTGTGCTAAAAGCTATGCCCAAGTGTGGGCCAGGTTACAGTAAAAACCGGAGTACCTGGACTTAGGAGCGTGTTGTAGGTGCAAACCGACATAAGCGTACCGAGTTAACCCAGGCCTGAAGGGACCGAGGTACCACGCTGGTGCTAGCCGACATATGGTGACCGAGACAAGAGAACCGAGATAACATAACCGACATATGTATGTCGGTAACTTGTGTGTTTTCTTATGTGCAGGGAAGGATATTTGAGGAAGGAGGATCCGGCATATCCATGCCGGGTTATCCATATGTCGGACAAGAGTCAATGCTCCTGTCACCTCCCGTCTGGCACGGGAGCGCCTGACACAGAAGCGCCTGACACGGGGGCGTGCAGGAGACCGAGATGGCAGGCCATCATTCCACCGCTGACTCCGGGTTATCCGGGAACAGACTGCGAGGCAGAGGCATGGGCAGGCCCTGTCTTGTCGCTGACCTCGGGCGTACTTTGGAGCAGAGACATGGGACAGGACATGGGCAAGCCACGTCCTGTCCACTATGCAGAGACAATCATGACGTGCAGGCGTGCGTGTCTGCAGTGCCGGTACGGAGAGGTGACCGTTGCATGTGGAGGGGTATTCCGGTAACCCGGTTTAGCCTATATATGTGCCCTTACCCCCTCCTGCGTGAGGGACGGATCCCTGAGAGACACTTCTCCACGTAGCTTCATCTTCTACCTTGTGTTTTCCCATTGTCGTGTGATACAGCTCAAGGAGCAAGCTTGTATTTGTGATACCGAGATATATACAGAGAGACAGGCAGGAGTAGGGGTTTTACCTCCTCACGAGGGCCCTGAACCTGGGTAGATCTTGGTGTGCTGTGTGTTCTTCGTGTGTGCTTCTTAGCGCG
The DNA here is from genome assembly GCA_947311845.1 of Poa pratensis. Taxonomy (NCBI): domain Eukaryota; kingdom Viridiplantae; phylum Streptophyta; class Magnoliopsida; order Poales; family Poaceae; genus Poa; species Poa pratensis. Next base: position 15,756,803 of record CAMZMU010000069.1, read on the forward strand.
CTAGCCCTCTCCCGGATTCCACCAGCGTCCATCGGCCCCACACTTTAGCCATCCTATGGCATCTGCCGTGATACCACCACGACAGTTGGCGCCCACCGTGGGGCAGCAGCGGCGCTGGCTGGTGTGACATTCCGGACGGGCTCCATCATCAACTCCGGCGAGCGCGTCGTTTGCGGGCTCGTCTGCAAGCTCGGCGCGCTGAACTTCATCAGCGACAACGCGGGATGCTTCGGCAGCAGGCCGTTCCCGACGAACGGCTGCCTCATCAGCTTCGTGACCTACGTCGCCACCGAGGTTGTCTGCAAGTACCCCGAGCAGGTGCTTGTGGCTGAGGATCCTCCTGCTATCTGTGCGGCTCGCGGCCGGCGTAGCGCTCGCCCCGGGAGCTGCGCAGAGGTCATGATGACCGGCACTGCGGCTGATGCCGGTAAAGGAGACCCCGGCAAAGGAGATGCCGGTAATCCCGCACCAAAGGTTAGATCGGCGAAAGTGCCGCTGGAGAGGAGGGAAAACCTCCCCGGCCAGGCCGGTACATCCCATGTGCCGGTTAAGCCAGCTCACCTCGAGGAGATCATAGAGAAGTTAAATGTGCCGGTAGTTGCCGGTACAGATGCTGCCCAGTCAGAGGCAGAGTTGGAGGCACGGCGTCAGAGCTTGCTTCAGGAGGCTCTGGAGATGGCCGAGGTACGAGAGAGTTTGGGATAACTGTCCGTGAGTATAACCTAGCACATGGTTTTACCCCGGTAGCTGCTCGCCCTAGTCGAGTAGAGGATGTGCGCAAGAGGGTAAAAACCTCAATGCCGAGTTAGCTAGAGATGGTAGATCTAGCTCTAGTAAAACTCCTAGTGCCTTATCGGTCGAAAAACCGATGTATAGTTCCCCTGCTAAGACTCTTAGGCTGCCGAGGCAGCAAGAGCCGAGTTGTCTGGCTTATCCGGAGAAGCTCTCCGCAGGCAGCAGGACCGAGTTAATGAGCTGGTAGCTGTGGCTACCCGGCAGAATGAGGCCTATCGCAAGGCCAACACAGTTGCAGGTGGTCTGATGTTGTTCACTCGGCTAGGGGAGCTAGTGGATCTAAGGGGCAAGCTTCTTCACCGCATGTCGGTGTAGATCGTGACCGGAGTGTAAACTCCGGTAAGAGCAAACAGATGCAGGTGTATGATCCGGCGTGTGCCGGAAAAGGGTTGGGCGAGGTAGTGCCGGCCGGGGTAGAAGCAATCCCGGTCAGGGCGGTCCAGGTGCCGGGGTAGTTAACTCGGCTGGCCGAGGTTATCCACCTCGGTATCCGACACAAAATCTCGCCCAGCAGCAGCAGCAAAATGTCGGGCATGTCCAGCAGCCGCAAGTTGTTGAGCAGGTGGCTAACCGTTATGATGATGGTTACTCGGCTATGGAGAAAGCCGGGTATCCGAGATATGAAGGTGCACTGGGATCTCGGTTGGGACTCGCCAGTTGTCACCAAATGATGCACGCTACAAGCTGGACAAATTTATATGTCCGAGATGCTGGAAGAGCAAGGTCCACCTGGTCCGGCATGTTTTGGACCTCGGATCATGAGGGAACCACCGGTGCGGCACTTTCAGCTAAACCGAGGTGCAAAAACATATGACGGCAGCACCAAGCCAGAGGATTGGCTGACAGATTATGTGTCGGCTGTGCATATTGCGGGAGGTAACCGCAGATGGGCGGTGAGGTATATCCCGCAGATGTTGGAGGGGCCAGCCCGGATTTGGCTGAACAACCTGCGAGAGGGCAGTGTTGATTGCTGGCTGGACTTTGAAGAAGCATTTGTTAGCAACTTCTCCAGCACTACAAGAGACCAAACCGTCCTCAGCAGCTTGCGATGTGCAAGCAGAGGGATAATGAAACTGACCGGGATTACTTAACCCGGTGGAGTACTATTCGCAATTCCTGTGAAGGAGTTGTAGAGGCACAGGCCATATCTTGGTTTGCCCAGGGGTGCCGACATGGCTCCATGCTCTGGCAGAAGTTGCAGAGGGAAATGCCGGCCACTCTGGCCGAGACAATCCGGATTGCGGATAGCTATGCACTGGGTGATCCGATGCAACCTTTGCTGAACTCGGGAGAGCCGAGTAGAAGATACCCGGTGAACAACAGACCCGGGCCAGTCAGGCAGAACGATCGCCAGGACTTCGGTAACAAGAGGAGAGAACCGGATTACCGGTATGGCTCGAACCAGGTTGCAGCTGTAAACCAAGACCAGCCAGATGCCGGCAACAGCCAGCGTCCGAAGTTCAATGGCCCAGCATGGGGCCAGAATCAAGAAGGGAAAGGCCATGGGGTGACCAGAAGCCAACCTTAACTATGAGGCTATGTTGGATGGACCTTGCAGCTTCCACAGATGATCCTCGCAAGCCGGCGAACCATACAACTCGGCAGTGCAGCTGGTATCAGCGCACAAGGGGGAAGGAGCCAGAGCCGGAGGAAATCAGGGGGGCACCTCAGAGATTCCCCCGAGGCAAAACTTGCCGCTTACCGGAGCAAATGCTATCCCGGTGATCCGCCAGTTCCGAGGCAAGCAGATCAAAGCCTGTGAATCAGGTGAATGTCGGAGGGAACAACAACAACACTGGTCCCAGCAGGCAGGGAGAGTATCCCCAGGGAGATTACAGAGAAGCTCATCAGAGCTATGTGATATTTGTGACCGAGCCAACTGACAAGAAGAGCTTGCATCGGCGTGCACTGGAGGTGAACGCAGTTATGCCGGCAATACCGAAGTATTTGCACTGGTCCGAGCAAGAGATCACTTGGAGCAGAAGGGATCATCCCCGAGTTATGCCAACTCCGGGAGGTTATGCATTGGTGGTGGATCCGACATTCTTCGGACCGACACTCAATATCGGTTCACCCGAGTTCTCATTGATAATGGGAGTGCTATCAATATCATGTACCGAGACACCATGGTGAAGATGGGTATCTCGGCAAACATGCTGCAACCGAGTTCTACAACCTTTCATGGCATAGTGCCAGGTGTTTCATGTGCACCTATGGGCAAAATTTGGGTTGATGTGTTGTTTGGCACCAAGGACAACTGCCGAACTGAGAGTCCAGTTTGAGGTAGTGGACCTCGAAAGTCCATACCATGCTTTACTCGGTAGCCTGCATTGTCCAAGTTCATGATATCCACCCATGTGGGTTACCTCAAGATGAAAATGCCGGGTCCTAATGGCATCATCACTATCTCGGGTGATTACAAGCGTGCACTGGAGTGTGCCTCGGCTGGATCGTGCTTAGCCGAGTCACTGATCATCGCTGCGGAGAAGAAGAAGATCCATGAAGTGGTGGCATTGGCTCAGTCAGCACAACTCGGTATGCCGGGTATGGCTAACCCGGAGCAGAATGCAACTTTCGAGGTGCCCAAAGAGACCAAGAAGATCAATGTTGACCCGGCATGCCCGGACCACAACGTCATCATTGGTACCGGGTTAACTGAGAAATAGGAAGGCGAGCTCAGTCACTTCCTCCGTGAGAACCGGGATATCTTTGCATGGTCAAATCAGGACCTGCCAGGTGTTCCGAGGGAGTTGGCTGAGCACTCTTTGTTCGTCAGACCGGATATGAAGCCGGTGAAGCAACCTATGCGACGTCTCTCGGATGAGAGGAGAAAGGTGATAGGTGATGAACTGGCCAGGTTACTTGCATCTGGGTTCATCATGGAAGTGCTGCACCCGGACTGGTTGTCTAACCCGGTCCTGGTGGAAAAGAAAAAAGATGACCCGAATGGCCATTGTGTGGCGTATGTGTATTGATTACACAAACTTGAACAAGGCATGTCCTAAGGATCCATTCCCGCTGCCTCGGATAGATCAAGTGATCGATTCCACAGCCGGGTGTGAGCTGTTATCCTTTGTAGATGCGTATTCTGGTTTTCACCAGATACCACTGAACCCTGCTGATCAAATGAAAACTGCTTTTATCACCCCGTATGGGGCTTATTGCTATCGTGTCATGACCTTTGGTTTGAGAAATGCTGGTGCCACTTACCAGAGATGTATGCAAAAATGCTTGCATGATCAAATAGGAAAAAATGTGCAGGTGTATGTCGATGACATTGTCATCAAGTCTAAGGAAAAAGCTACTCTGATTGATGATCTCCGAGAAACATTTGAGAATCTGAGGAAATTCCGGATAAAACTTAACCCGGACAAATGTACCTTCGGTGTGCCGGCAGGCAAATTACTCGGTTTCCTCGTGTCAAGCCGAGGTATCGAGGTGAACCCGACAAAAATCCGTGCTATTGAAAGCATGAGGTTACCGACATGTCTCAAAGACGTGCAGAAATTCACTGGATGTTTGGCATCTTTAAGTCGGTTTGTTAGCAGGTTGGGGAAAAGGCATTGCCTTTGTATCAACTCATGAAGAAAACAACCACTTCGTGTGGCCCCCGCAAGCAGATGCGGCGTTCACCGAGTTAAAAAAGATGTTGGCAACTGCGCCGATACTGGCTTCACCATTACCCAAAGAGCCGATGTTGCTCTACATTGCAGCCACAAACCGGGTTGTGAGTGTCGTATTGGTAGTGGAGCGAGAAGAAGATGGCAAAACTGTGCAGAGGCCAGTGTATTACCTAAGCGAGGTGATCTCGTTATCCAAGCAGAACTATCCGCACTACCAGAAAATGACATATGGTGTCTATCTGGCTGCTAAGAAGTTGAAACATTACTTCCAAGAGCATTCAATCACTGTGGTGTGTGAGGCTCCTATCTCGGAGATCATTGGGTGTAAAGATGCAACTGGCCGAGTAGCCAAGTGGGCTATCGAGGTGTCCCCTTACACTCCTCACTATGAAAGAAGAGATGCCATTAAATCTCAGGCACTGCCGGATTTCCTGGTGGATTGGGCTGAAATGCAATATGAGCCACCACGGCCTGACCCCAATTACTGGAGAATGCACTTTGATGGATCAAGAACAAAAATTGGTTTAGGTGCCGGGGTAGTCCTTACCTCGCCAAAGCATGATCAGTTGAGATATGTGTTGCAGATTCATTTTGCGGCATCTAACAATGTGGCCGAGTATGAGGCACTTGTTCATGGGCTAAATGTGGCCAAAGAAATTGGTATTCGCCGGATAGAATGTTTCGGAGACTCGGATTTGGTGGTGCAGCAAGTCTCGGGAAATTGGGATGCTTTAGATGCCAACATGGCGTTGTATCGGTTTCATGTCCAGAAGATCTCGGGGTTCTTTGAAGGTTGCGAGCTCACGCATATACCTCGGGCTGAAAATGACGCCGCCGATGTACTGTCCAAGCTAGGTTCATCCCGGGATCCAATTCCACCCGGCATAGCCTTGGAGCATCTGAGGAAGCCATCAATCAAACCATCGCCGGAGTCCGAGTCAATTTTTATCCCGGCAAAACCGGAGTCTGGTGCTGTTCCCATGGACGGATGTCGGATGCATTTGGGAGAACCCGGGGACTGCTTGGCAGAACCCGGGGACTGGTTCAATCTCGGAAGAAGTAATGTCGGTTGACCTCATGGAGTGGATGATCGGTCTTTCCTGTGCGTCCTGTGCCGGAGTGGGCACAACCAATAATGGCATTTATGATGGATGGGAGTTTGCCAAGTAATGAAGTTGAAGCTAGGCAAGTGCAAAGAAGATCCAAGGCATACACCATCATCAACCGAGTTATACAAGAGAAGTGTGACCGAGGTACTGCAGCGATGTGTCGAGCCGCAAGAGGGCAAGAGATGCTCCTGGAAATTCATCAAGGAGAATGTGGTCATCATGCTTCATCAAGAGCCTTGGTGGCTAAGGTATTCCGGCATGGGTTTTATTGGCCCAGTGCTTTGAACCAGGCAGAAGATATCGTCAGAAAGTGTGAGGGATGTCAGAGGTTTGCTAAAAAGATACACCTGCCAGCCTCGGCACTCAAGACAATTCCAATCACTTGGCCCTTTGCAGTTTGGTGCTTGGATATGGTGGGAGAATTCAGGCCAGCCCGAGGTAACATGACTCATATGCTGGTGATGGTGGACAAGTTCACCAAGTGGATCGAGGTAAAGCCTATCCGGAAGTGTGATGGTCACACAGCGGTGACCTTTTTGAAGGACATCATTTTGAGATATGGTTACCCCCATAGCATTATCTCGGATAATGGCACAAACTTTGCTGTGGGAGAGTTTGCTCGGTTCTGTGCGGATAAGAGAATTCGGTTGGACATAGCCTCGGTGGCACACCCTGAGGCAAATGGGCAAGTGGAAAGAGCAAATGCATTGGTGTTAGCCGGTATCAAAGCCGGTTGATTGAACCACTGTTGCGAACTCCGGGATGTTGGATAGAGGAGATACCAGCAGTGCTGTGGGGTCTAAGGACCACACCAAATCGATCAACTGGCTATACGCCATTTTTTCTGGTCTATGGGCAGAAGCGGTCTTGCCAACCGACATGGAATATGACTCGCCAAGAGTGGCGCTGTACACTGAAACCGAGGCAAAAGAAGCTCGGGAAAATGATGTTGATTTGCTCGAAGAAGCACGAGAACTGACCTTATCTCGGTCAGCTATATATCAGCAAAATCTCCGACGCTATCATAGCCGGAAGATCAGCCCTCGGGTTTTCCGAGAGGGAGATTTGGTGTTGAGGCTAGTGCAACGCAAAGCAGGCCGACACAAGTTGTCACCTCCATGGGAGGGACCGTTCATTGTGAGCAAGGCTCTGCACAATGATTCATACTATCTTATAGATGCACAGGCACCGAGGAAAAATGTGATGGACAAATCCGGAGAGGAGACCAAAAGACCCTGGAATGTAGCTCTACTTCGTCCCTTTTACTCATAAGGGCGCAGTGTATGTATCTCGGTTTTTCCTTTGAATAAAATGCCGGCACTCCGAAAAGAAACTCGGGGACTGCCTTTGTCTATATGCTTGTGTTTTATCTCGGTTTTTTCTGTGTTGTTCATATGTCGGATGATTTTGAGACCTCGTTTCAAAGTTCAAGTAATGTATGCTATTTGTTGTGATCTTGTGACTCGACTGACGAACGCCGAAATGGCAGTCAAGAGCAGAGGTTATGGTATATGGTAAACATGAAAATGGACTCGGGGACTCGGTCCTAAAAAGATCCGACATATGTCGTTTACTAACCCGGTTTTTTCGTTCCTTTCCTTGTGTCGGATGACTCTAAACCTTACCTCAAAATTTACAAGTATTGTATGCTATAATGATTGATCTTGTGACTCGACTGTCGAACGCCTAAATGGTAGACAAGAGCAAAGATTACTAAGTATAGTAAACAAGAAAGTAAACTCGGGGACTTGGTGCAAAGTGATACGGCATTAAGCTTGTCTTGTTGAAGCTAATATGATAAAAGTAGCACTGCGAAATACTTAAACGTATATTTACATCTGCACCCGGCATTCCGGGGATTTAATAGTTCAAAGTTTCATAAGCTTAGGCAGCAGCCTCGGAGGAGCTCGGAGCAGTTGGAGCGGTGCGAGGCTCGGGAGCAGTCTCGGCGGCAGAAGAGCCTTCAGTGGTTGGAGCAACCTCGGGAGTTGGAGTGGCTGCCGAGGCACCAGCAGTGTCGGTTACCGGCTTCTCAGAAGTCTCGGTTACCGGCTTCTCTGAAGCGTCGGTCGCAGCCGGCTTGGCAATGTCGGTTGCTCGGCGGCAGAAGTGTCGGCAGCCCCGGCAGTGGAAGTCTCGGTTGCGCTGGCAGCAGCAGTCTCGGTCGCTCCGGCAGTGGCAGCGTCGAGAGTCTCGGCCTCGATCTCCTCATCAACGTCTTCTTCTTCTTCGCCCTCTTCATCATCCTGGTCCTCTTCTTCGTCATCCGAGTAGGCGGGACCCGGGATGAAGTGTCGGGTGGGAGCATAACTGGCCATGAACTTGGCTGCATCTTTGCGGCTCTCTATCAATGTCGGATCGGAGGTCCATTTGGAGCCTTGGCGCAGGGAGCGCACGGCGTTGAGGTTGATGGACTCGTACCAGGAGAGCACAAAGGTCAGTGCTTGATCAGCTCCGGCACGAGCTGCTGAGGATCTCCACTCTCGGATCCTGGCCTCGGCCCCCGTCAGACACTTGGACAGTTCTTCAATGCTAGAAGGAGTTGGAGATCCTGGCCATAAAGCTCGGTAAGCTTTGATACCGGCATCAAGAAGGTCCAGGCCAATGGCCTTCAAAGGAGAGATGCGGGCATTCAGAGCAGTCAAGTAATCTTCCATATCCCATTCCTCCGGGATTGGGCCAGCCTCGGCTCTCTTCGCTCGTGCCTTGCGCACAGTGTTGAGTGCAGCAGCCTTGGAGTGGGCGAAATGATCTGAAGACAGAAAAGCTATCACCAAATTGAGTTATATACCGGCATATCTTAATGTCGGCAAGTAATGAAAGCAAAAGGAAAGGATAAAGAAACTTACAGTCCATCTCCTTGTTCAGCCGGGTGAGCTCGCGGAGCCAGATGTCGGATTTTGCCTTGAGGGCATCCAGTTCTCCTTGAGCCGAGGTAGCGCGAACCTCGGACGCTGCGAGCGTTTCCTGTGCTTCTGAGCAGCTTCTTCCTTTTGCATCAGGGCCTGCTCAATGCCGGTTTTTTCACCCTGGACCCGGGCAAGCTCCTCCTGGAGCCGAGACACTTCTTGCCGCTCCTTCTGAAGGGCAGTGGCGTGCGCTTGTTCCTTGTTCTTCAGCGTCTCCTGAAGTTGCTTGTGGGACCTCTTGAGCTTGTTGTGGTCCAGAAGCAACTTCCGAAACACCGTGGTCCGAGCATTGGTGCAATCCTGAAAAGGGCAAAGAGTTAGTGCGGTTAGTTAAAAATTCATGCCGAGTAAAGCTGAGTGTCGGATTTCTTAAAATTCATGCCGAGTAAAGCTGAGTGTCGGTTTTCTTAAAGATTCCTGCCGAGTAAAACTCGACAAGAATCTCGGGACTGGATGTCGGATTTTTTGAAGACCCGAAGTGTCGGATTTCTTGAAGATCCGAAGTGTCGGATTTTCTGAGTTTAATGATGAAAATTTGGTGAAGTTTCGCGCTGAGTGATCTTTACTCGGGCGAGCACAGGTCACTCAACCCGAATCTCGGGGACTGGGGATTGTGTATGTTTATCATCTATGGCAAGGAAAATAAAAGTTTGGCTGAGGAAAAGATACCTCGGCAAGCTTGCTGGCTCGAAGGGTCGAGACTTGCAAATTGTGCATGGCCTGAGCAAGTGCACTGGGGCCAGCTGGATGAGGAATGACCGGGTGCGCGGAGGAGACCTCGCTTGTGTCGGCAGCGTTCCAGTCCATGTGATATTGCTTCTCCGAGCCTAAGCTGTGTCCACTCTGAGTTTGGAGCTGGGGTAAAACCCAGCTGCCGCTGGCAACTCGGGAGACAGGTGGTGAGAGCCTGGTGCTCCGGGGTAGTGGTTGGAGTCAACACCACTTGTCTCTCCGGGTTGGCAAGCTGTTTCCCGGTGGCTGCTTGGCTATGTGTCGGCTTGGCAAGTGGAGTAGCTTTCCGAGTTGTCAACTCGGTGGACTTGATGGGGGACTTGGTGGTGGACCTCGGCCGGGGCGGCTGCTTCGGCTGCTGCTGGTGCTGTTGAGGTTGTGGCTGTCCTTGGTGCTGTTGTTGTTGCTGCTGCTCCTGTTGTTGTTGCTGTTGCTGCTGTTGTTGTTGTGTTGCTGCTGTTGCTGCTGTGTTGTTGTGGTGGTGGTTGCTGTGCGCCGAGGTCACCGAAGTGTCGGCCCGCGGGTGTCGGTTTCCATGGTGGGGGCATCGGTGCCATCATCCTGGTCGAGGATCACGACCTCGGGAGTGGCAGAGGAAGTGGCGGGTACCCCGGAGTCACGTGGCCGAGCCTCGGCTGTACTCGGAAGGGGCGAGCGCATAGAAGAGGCGCTCTGCTCAACTTCAAGGGGGGCACTGCGTCAAACAAGAAAAATGTTATGTCGGGAAAAAGTTATCCCGGCAGAAGGAAAAAGGAAGTAAGCTTGTGTTGGCAAAAAATATCTTACCCTTCAGTAACTGGCGGGGTCTTCTTGCCCTTCCTCGGCTTGACTGCTCCTCTCTTCTGTCGCTTCGCCTGCGGCGCGGCTGGATCCGAGGATGTGGAGGTTCCGGTTTTCGAGGTACCAGTCTCGGCGCGCTTGCGAGATGCCACTTGTTTGCCCGAGGTAGCAGGGCATGCACTCGGGGCAGAACCACCCGGGTTAGTTGGTGCCGGGGCTAGAGGAGCAAAGGCGATGGGACGAGCATCAATTACCTCTAGCATTTCGAGGTCATCATCATCTGACCAATCTCGGATGGAAGCTCGGGCTCGAGGCTTACCCGGAGTAGGGGCGCCAGCTCTTGGTATTGGCAGTTGATCCTCGTCATCCGGATCTTCTACCTCGGCCACGGCCAAAACAGGGATATCTTGGCCCCATTTGGCGGAGGGATCCTCTCCGTCTTCAGTCTTTTGCCGAGTAAACCTCTGCGAGTTAAAAGCAGTAAAACCAAGTTAGTTTATGAGCCAAATATGGAGCCAACAGAAGGGTGATCTCGGCAGAAAAAGTATGTCGGTATAAATTGCAAGTTACTTACTTGTTTCGGAAGCCGAGCTCTGTCATGATGTTCTAGACCCCATTCCCATTCCCCGGTCATCGTCGTTCGAGCAATGGCCTTAACGCGTCTTCTGACCTCGGATTTGGTCAGCTCGTGGGTGCTGATCCGAGTTGGATCATATTGGCCACTCATGTGGCAAATCTTGTGAACCCGGTTTTGGAGGGGGGAGACTTGGCGGCTGACAAAAGTCCTCAAGAGATCATCGCTTAGCAGGCCTGCCCCCACAAGCTCCTCAACAATCTTGTGAATGTCATTGATCTCGCGGTTCGTGTCCTTTGGGTTGAAGCTCCAGTTATGCTGATCCGTGGGGGTAGCAAGAGCAAATACCGGCAAGTTCAGAAGGTCGACATTATCTGGGCTGTCCGGGTTCTTCACATAGAAAAACGTGCGCTGCCACTTCCGGCATGACTCCAGGCCCTGAATCCGAGGGAAGATGGAACCTCTCCGAGGTATGATGGTAGCAGCTCCGCACGGGGTCATCACCTTGGGGAAGTTCTTGTTCTCCGGATCCGGGAGACTCTGCTTCCGGAGTTGGAAATACTTGGCCCAGAGCTCGACGGTGGGCTACAGTCCGAGGTATCCCTCGGAGAAAGCAACGCACGCCGAGAGCGTAGTGATGGCATTAGCGGGGAGATGGTGGGGTTGAAGACGAAACTTGTCGAGGAAAGCTCGAAAGAATGTGCTCGCCGGGAGTCCGAAGCCGCGCTCGAAATGCGCGACGAAGACTACCCGTTCACCCTTTTGAAGATCCGGCTCGGCCTCGTCGCCAGGAACCCGACATATCACTTGTGCCGGAATTCGCTTGGTCCGGACAAGCCAGTCTATCTTGGCCTGGGTTGCATCGGAGCCTTCCCACCCGGCGCGCTCTCCCTCCTCAACGATATCCTCGGCAGGCTCTGGGGTATTGCTGGTTGACATCTCGGAAGGGATCTGCAAAAGAGGCACAAAGAGACCGAGATAAGTATCTCGGAGTATGTGGGCAACGGAGGAACCGAGATAAGTATCCCGGAATATTTAGGCAACAGAGGAACCGAGATAGAGATCTCGGAACATTTGGGTAACAGAGGAAAAGTGCATAAGTGGCGGGAAACACGTTTCTGTGGCTAAGTGTTTGTGGGAAAGATCTACGGGTAAAAGTAAATAGAAGATAAATACAAGCACTTGTGAGTTGAAATTTGTGAAGACCCGTGGATAAACTATCGCAAGATTGCTAAGAAGCACGGTGGAGAAATTACGGAGGGGATCTAAGCAACTAAGTTCATTTTCATCTGTGCATTGGGATGTGGGAGCTTTTACAAAGAAGAGAGCAAAGATCCAGCGGAGGGGATGAACGTGTTCATCGTGGGGAGATGAACACGTTCTTCGGCAATGGCGGTGGCAAGAACTTACCGGAGATTGCGACGACGGTGCGCGGCGAAGATGCGCGGGGCTTGCCGGAGTTGCGCGTGTCTAGTGGCGGCGCGAGGTGCTCCGGTGGGCGGTGGCGCGCGAGATTCGGCGTCGTGCGGTGGTGAAGCTCACTGCGCGGCGGCGGCGATATCACAGGGGAAAGAAGAGGAAGAAGAAGGATGCGGAGAGGGCGAGGAGGTGTGCACGTCCCCCTATTTATGGGTACGGCGCGCGGGCGGTTTCCGGTTTTACCTCATGCGGCTACCGCAACGTGCGCGCGGATTAACCGCGCACGATCTGCGCGGTTGCGAGTTTTGCGGCCGCACGATCTGCCGCATCGTGGGCCACAAAGTGGTAACGGTACGCGGCGTGATCGTGTGCGGTTAATGGCATGGAAATCGAGGAGGCACGCCGCGGTCAAAGGCACTCAAGTGCCCGTGCGACTCGACGGCGCATGACGTGGGCGGCGTGTGTGCAGTGAAGTGTCTGTCCGCGCACAAGAACCGAGGTAATGCGCAGCGTTACTCTGCCACGTGGTGTGGAGAAATCTTTGGGAAGATCGGGGGAATCTTTTTGTGTCGGAGAGACCGGCACAAGAGCAAATCTCGGAAGTGGTAAGAGCTTTGATTCTCGAAGCTTGAGATAAACCGGCATGCGAATGTCAGATGTTCTGTCAAGATAAAACAATCACCTTGTGTCGGAGCAACCGGCATAAGGGCATATGGCGAAACAATTGGAGATTTTACCTGGATACTGAAGGTGTACTGGCATGTGAATGTCGGATGGTTGGGTTATGTTGAGCTGGTCGTGAAATCTTGACTCGCTCTGTCAGCAGAATTCTAGTGTTGGAGAAACCCGACACTGGAGATTGTGTCGGAATCAGTTGGATAATTTATTAGTGGTTTTACGGTTGAACCGACATGTGATGTCTACGCACGCTTCTATTCCTGTAGACAGTGTTGGGCCTCCAAGAGCAGAGGTTTGTAGAACAGCAGCAAGTTTCCCTTAAGTGAATCACCCAAGGTTTATCGAACTCAGGGAGGTAGAGGTCAAAGATATTCCTCTCAAGCAACCCTGCAATTAAGATACAAGAAGTCTCTTGTGTCCCCAACACACCCAATACACTTGTCAGATGTATAGGTGCACTAGTTCGGCGAAGAGATAGTGAAATACAAGTGATAGGGATGATTATAAGTAGTAACTGCAATCTGAAATAAAGATGGCAGCAAGCAAACATGTAGCAGAAATTGTTGTAAACGGTGTTTCAATGCTTAGAAACAAGGCTTAGCGATCATACTTTCACTAGTGGACACTCTCAACAATGATCTCATAACTGAATAAGTAAAAGCTACTCTTAAACACTCTCTTGTTGGATAACAAACACCATTCATTGTGTAGGGCTACAAAAGCACACCTCAAGCCGGAGTAAACAAGCGCCACAACGTCATAAAGGAGTCACACACGGTGCACACACTGTCACCTTTACACCGTGGAGAGTACCGGAGTTCATATTAAAGTAACCTCTGGAGTGCATAATAGATAAAGAGTAACATCTACATATTCAACTAGATTAGCACAACTGAACACAAGTAAATACTACTCGGGATTATTCTCCTTCTTGATGAAGCAAGAGTACTATGCGTAGGGCTGCAAGAGCACACCTCAAAGTCTGAGTAAACAAACACCACAATTCCCAAGAATAAGCCATGATAAATGTCTAAATTATTCATAGAGTCGCACAAGTACCCACACTGCCACCTTGATACCGTGTTGTCACAATGACTCCAGAAACTAGACAAAATCACTTGAGTACCATAAACATTATTAATGCATTCAGCGATACTAGCAATACACATGATTACATAAAGATCACACCATGGGAGAGAGAGATGAACCACATAGCTACCGGTAGAGCCTTCAGCCTCGGGGGAGAACTACTCCCTCCTCATCATGGGAGTCAGCAGCGGCGATGAAGATGGCGATGGAGTTGATGGAGATGGCTCCGGGGGCAATTCCCCGTCCCGGCGGCGTGCCGGAACAGAGACTTCTGTCCCCCGAAACTTGTCGTCGATGGCGGCGGCGCTGCGGAACTCTTCGTGGAAATTGGCTTGGTTTTTTAGGGTTTTCGCGTCGGGGGGAATAAATAGGCGAAGGGGCGATGTCGGTGGAGGTCCTGGGCTCCCTCCTCACCTCCCGGCGCTCCTGTGGGCCCAGCCGCGCGAGCAGGTGGTTTGGAGGCCGTGGGCCTCCCCCTGGCTTGCCCTTCTGGCTCCGTGTGTCCCTCGGAAAAATAGGAGGTTTGGCTTTTGTTTCGTCGAATTCAGAGAATATTGCCCGAACAGCTTTTCTGGAACCAAAATCAGCAGAAAACGGGAACTGGCACTGTGGCATCTTGTTAATAGGTTAGTCCCAGAAAATGTATAATTATGATATATAATGCATATAAAACATGTGACAATGATACATAAAACAAGCATGAATCATCAGAAATTATAGATACGTTGGAGACGTATCAACATGGCAGTGCCGGATGGTTGGTTCGGTTGTTTAAACCTGCTGTGGCCCTTCATCCAAGTCTGCAGGACCGCACCAGCTTCGGGGACTAATGTCGGGGGGCTACCCCGGGTAGGGTCATGGTGTGGTAAAAGCTATGCCCAAGTGTGGGCCAGGTTACAGTAAAAACCGGAGTACCTGGACTTAGGAGCGTGTTGTAGGTGCAAACCGACATAAGCGTACCGAGTTAATCCAGGCCTGAAGGGACCGAGGTACCACGCTGGTGCTAGCCGGCATATGGTGTAACAGCCCAAAGTGTGAACCTAAAAACCTGTTTAAAATTTTCACTTTTGTGTTCATTGCATCATGGCATCCTTGCATCAATATTGTTGTTAGGGAATTGTGTTGGTTTAGCACCATTTTGAAAACCACAATGCAAACTTGTTTCAACAAACTGCCAAGTAATATTTTGCACTTGCTATAAAATTATCAAAGGAGCAACCTTTCGAATCTAGCAAAATGCTATAATCCAACACTTTGAACAAATGTTGTCAAAAACATTTTATTTGGAGACACCAAAGTTAGGGGAGCCTCCCCAAATTTTGGCATAATTTTCTAAAATGTTTTGGTGCCTAAAGAAAATCAGGGAAATTTTGGTTGGTTCTAAAATTAAAAGAGAAAAGGACTTGTCTGTGAGGAAAACGAAAGCGCAGGGGTTCTATGTAGAAGAAAAGGACACTAAAGTGAAGGAGAGAAAACCCCCCAACCAGCCCACTCCCTCCATCCTCACTCTCCTCTCCATTCTTCTCTCCCCAAAGAGCTCCAAGAGCTAGCTCCCATGGCCGAGCTCGCCGCCGTTGATTGAGGAGTCCCCGAGCGAAACGAAGACCACCAATAGCTCCGCCTCGTCGTCCTCTACCTCTCCACCGAAGGAATCGAGCCGAGAAGCCTTCAATCGAGCTCGCCGTCCACTACTTCCCCCGCGGTTGCCCGGAGCTTTCCCGAGCGATTCCGGCCATCTCCACCCACTCTCAAGCACCCCACGAGTTCAGGGTGAGCAAGCCTTCCAAATGCACCCCCATTCTCCCTTCCTCCCCCTCCATTTCGTGGATTCACCGTAGCAGTTTTAGTTCTCGTCGCGTTGACAAATCCGGTGTCAGACCCGGAAATTTCCGGAACTGAACCCGGATTCACCCGGTACCAGACCCGGAATTGTCCGGAATCTATACCGGGTTAAGAAAAACGGTACTGGACTCGACCATTTTCGCTCGGATCATACCCGGAAATGACCCGGAATTAAACCCGGTGCCAGACCCGGTATAAAACCCGGAATGACCCGGTACAAAACCCAGAATCATCCCAGAAAATTCCGGATTTCAAACCGGATGCTCTCTGAAACTTGTTTTAACACCAATTCTTTTTCCGTTGCCTTATAATTGTTGCAAGAATGTTAACCACCTAAACATTGCATCTCTCACATGATCATGTCATATCATCTACAAGTTAAATCCTAGGGTCTCAACTACGTTAATCAACAAGTAAAGATGATTCCTTACTTAACTCCACGGTGAATTCGAGGTGTGTCCCCACTACGCACCCAAACTCCGTTTAAATTGAATAGTTGAATCATCCTCCTCTCGGGGATTTAAATTGACATGTCATCATGTGTTTGTGCATTGCATTTGCTAAAGTTTGTGTGGTGATTGATTGTTCTTCCGTTGCTATGCCTCGATAGATCAAGCAGCCGGGGTTACTCCACAATACCCCGACGATCCGTACTACCCGCACGTTGAGCAAGGCAAGCGTAATCCCCCCTCTGAGCATATATTATCCTATGTTTCCGCAAATATTTTCTCCACTATAATATTGCATGCGGTTCTAAATGTCAATTTTCTTGGATTAGAGTATCCTATAGTTGCATTAAGTTCCCTATGCCTTTTACCTGTTTCCCTCCTATTATCCATAGTGTTGTATTGTTGGCCGAGATACTTACTATGCTATGTTGTTGCTTAGCCATGCTTAGTTAATTGCATATCTATATGGTGGATGGTTTATGTTGGAAACAGGTGTTGAAATGAGAATGATGGTGGAGGAATTGTGGTGACGGGTAATAAAATGCTTAAAGGTGGGGATGAGAGGCCACTGTGGTTGTGGTGTTTTGTCTCGTTCTCGCCGCCTAGGTGCGAGTTCTATACCTCTTGAACCAAGACTGAGCGTGCAACCATGCGTGAGGCCTATGCATTCGCAGTGCAGGAACCCTCATAGACTAAATAACTCGAGCGGGGCTAGTCAGGGTCCTCTAGTTCGGGCTTCCATTTGCGCGTGCGTGATGATGGTGGTATGAACTGGGATGAGGATTGTGGTGTTAAGAAAGTAAGTGTCCGCGGGACAGGGGGTTGGAGGAGTCACCAAACCTGTCCTACCGGCACTGATGATCCTGGAAAGTCCTTAACGAGGGAGAAGTCGACACCGCTCCCACCCAGCCGGCTTTCCATGGAAGAGAGCTAATGATCAGGTAATGGGCCGGACGGTACGCGTGGCAAACATTTGTACACCCCTGCAGGGTTAAATCTTTTCGAAAAGCCGTGTCCGCGGTTATGGACGACTTGGGAAGTGAAGGTAAGATAATAGAATAACTTCAACGGAATGATTAAAAACTGGGTACTAGAGGTACCACTCACAAATGCAAGGTGAGCTTCCTCGAGGGTGATTCGGGGAGGTGCCTTTGATGAACAGGTACAATGGTTGATGTTGAGTAAGGTGATGAAAGAAAGAGTACTTCTTACCTCTTTTGAAAATACTCTGAATAGTCGATTGCCTTTGAGTTATGTTTTCATAAATAAAATCAGCTTTATGCAAAACAACCATATAACTTTGAAAGCCTCATCGAGCATATATTAGCTCTTAATCTTGCGAGTTCGTCGAACTCAACGTCGTTTGTTTTGTTTCAGAGGAGGACTTCACCGACCTCGAAGGTGGGTTCTTTGTGGACGTCGACGAGTAGTCTGGGGTTCCCAGGTGGCAGCTTGGGACATCCTGGAGCAGCTGGCGCTGTGATGTTCATCTGTAGGCCTCTTAGGCCATATTTTGGTTCTTGTTGTTTAGAACAACACACTTCGCTTCCGCATGTTGTAATGTTGGGTCGGTGACCTCTGGTTGTCATTTGCTATCTTTCTCTATTATAAGAGTTGAACTATATGATTTTGTGTCGTAGAGTCTGTGATGTGCCAGTTGTTCCACAAGTCTTGATCTCTCTCTTATGCTTTGATAGTGTGCCTGCTGGTATCGGATAACCGGAGACACAGTATCACTGTATAGCAGTCGGGTCAGGGCGCCACAAGTTGGTATCAGAGCAGTACTGCCTGTAGGAAACCCTTCTACTGGTCGATGTTGAGTCTAGTGTTTGTGAAAATATTTCTAACCTAAAAATGAGTTGTGAAAACCATCTTAGGATTCTTTTTATTCCTTACCTGGTTACCCTCTAATCTTGGAGCAATCTTACCTCAATTTGAGTTTAAAAGGTTTTACTTCTCACCTATTACTTCAAATTAGGAGAAACGTGGGTGGGTTCGACCTTTAGTGTTATGTGTCACGTTGCTCCCGCTGCGTTGCAATTCCAAATCAACTCAGTTGTTCTACCGAACCTAATCATTTGCTCTTATCTTTGGGTTTTAACCCACGGACTTGAACATAAGGTCCCGGATTGTGTCAACTAGAGTGTGTTAAGTTGTGATTTCTTAACTCTCACTAGTAGCACATGATGCTGATCTTTGACCCAAGTTCTATCTTGTTGTTTTCCTTCTCGCAAAGTATTATCGCCCCTAGTCTGTGTACTTGGGTGGTTATTCCTATTCCCCGGGTTATAGACCAAAGGACATGACGTTTCTGATTATAGACTTTGGTCTCACAAATGCTCCAGCTACCTTCATGAGGCTCATGAATTCCATTTTCATGGATTATCTTGATAAGTTTGTCGTCATTTACATCGATGACATCCTCATCTATTCTAAAACCGACGAAGAGCATGATGAACACCTTCGGTTGGTTCTGACACGGCTTCGGGAACACCGTCTCTATGCCAAGTTCTCCAAGTGTGAGTTTTGGTTGGATAAACTTGTCTTCCTTGGACATGTAATATCTGCCAATGGTGTGGAAGTCATCCCCGACAAAATTCAAGCTATTCTAGACTGGAAAACTCCAATGTCAGTCAAGGACATTCGTAGCTTTCTCGGATTGGCGGGTTACTACCGTCGATTCATCGAAGGTTTCTCCAAGATAGCCAAGGCCCTGACTGACCTTCTCAAGAAGGATAAAAGTTTGTATGGTCGGCCGAAGCTGAAGAGAGTTTCCAAACACTGAAAGCCAAGCTCACATCCGCTCCTGTGCTTGTCCTGCCGGACACAAGCAAGGATTTCGTCGTCTTCTGTGACGCCTCTCTACAAGGCCTGGGTTGTGTATTGATGCAAGATGGCCATGTGGTGGCTTATGCTTCTCGCAAACTTAAGCCACATGAGCTCAATTATCCAACTCATGATCTAGAGCTTGCCGCTGTGGTCTATGCTTTGAAGCAATGGAGACCATACCTGTTTGGTAACCATTGCGAGTTATTCTCGGATCACAAGAGTCTGAAGTACCTCTTCACCCAGCCGGATTTAAATCTCAGGCAAAGGCGTTGGTTGGAGTTAATCACGGACTAATGTGAGTCTGAACTATCAACCCGGCAAAGCAAACGTCGTGGCTGACGCGCTAAGTCGGAAGTCTTATTGCAACAATCTGATGATTGAAGAGGCCCAACCTGCCCTTTATGAAGAGTTTGCCCGTTTGAACCTGGAAATTGTTCCTTCTGGCTACCTTGCAAACCTGGAAATCAAATCTACTCTTGTGGACCAGATTAAGGATGCTCAGAAGCGTGACAAGGGTATTCTAAAAATCAAGGAGAACATTGCTAGCGGGAAGGCCAAATGTTTTTCTGTCGATGAATCCGGAGTTGTTTACTTTGGTGACCGCTTGGTAGTGCCAAAGAAACAAAACTTGAGAAGGTTGATCCTCCAAGAAGCTCATGAATCCCCTCTCTCTATTCATCCCGGTAGTACCAAGATGTACCAAGACCTTCGGCCACAATTCTGGTGGACCCGGATGAAACGGGAAATTGCCAAGTATGTTGCTGAATGCGACACCTGTCGACGGGTAAAGGCTGAACATCAAAGACCTGCCGGCACTCTTCGCCCTATTGCTATCCCCGAGTGGAAATGGGATGAAATTGGTATGGATTTCGTTACTGGTCTGCCGAAGTCTCCAAAGGGACATGATGCCATTTGGGTCATCATTGATCGACTATCAAAAGTGGCTCACTTCCTCCCCGTTCGTGTGGACGTTACTGCTGCCAAGTTGGCAGACCTGTATATCTCTCGTATCGTCGTCCTTCACGGCATTCCCAAGAAGATAATTTCTGATCGTGGAAGCCTATTCACCTCCAAGTTCTGGACTAGTTTCCAAACTGCCATGGGAACTCGTCTTAACTTCAGCACCGCTTTCCATCCTCAAACTGATGGTCAGACCGAAAGAGTGAATCAAGTTTTGGAAGACATGCTTCGGGCATGTGTCATCTCTTTTGGCAAGGATTGGGAAAAGTATCTCCCTTTCGCGGAGTTCTCCTACAACAATAGCTATCAAGCTAGTCTGGGCATGACTCCATTTGAGGTTCTCTATGGAAGAAAATGCCGCACTCCTCTAAATTGGTCTGAGACCGGAGAGAGGGCACTCTTTGGTCCAGATATAATCAATGAAGCTGAGGAGAAGGTTCGAATCATAAGAGAGAATCTGAAGATTGCTCAGTCTAGGCAGAAGAGCTACTACGATAAGCATCATCAGGAAATTCACTATGAAATTGGTGATAAAGCTTATCTCCGTGTCTCTCCCCTCCGTGGCGTTCGCCGCTTCGGAATCAAAGGGAAATTGGCGCCTCGCTATGTTGGCCCCTTCACCGTTCTGGCCAAGCGAGGAGATCTTTCTTATAAGTTGGAGTTACCAGTCATCTTACCCAATGTGCATGATGTGTTCCATGTATCTCAACTTCGCCGGTGTTTCAAAGATCCTATCCATGGGGTCAATTATGAAGAACTGGATCTCCAGGAAGATCTTACTTATCGCGAACATCCTATCCGTGTCTTGGACGAAGCCGAAAGAAAGACCCGGAACAAGACTACCAAGTTCCTCAAAGTTCAGTGGTCGCATCATTCCGAGGAAGAAGCAACTTGGGAACGAGAGTCTAGTCTTCGTGAAGAGTATCCCGATTTCTTTCCGCAACCTTAGAATCTCGGGGCGAGATTCCTGTAAGGAGGGTAGAATTGTAACAGCCCAAAGTGTGAACCTAAAAACCTGTTTAAAATTTTCACTTTTGTGTTCATTGCATCATGGCATCCTTGCATCAATATTGTTGTTAGGGAATTGTGTTGGTTTAGCACCATTTTGAAAACCACAATGCAAACTTGTTTCAACAAACTGCCAAGTAATCTTTTGCACTTGCTATAAAATTATCAAAGGAGCAACCTTTCGAATCTAGCAAAATGCTATAATCCAACACTTTGAACAAATGTTGTCAAAAACATTTTATTTGGAGACACCAAAGTTAGGGGAGCCTCCCCAAATTTTGGCATAATTTTCTAAAATGTTTTGGTGCCTAAAGAAAATCAGGGAAATTTTGGTTGGTTCTAAAATTAAAAGAGAAAAGGACTTGTCTGTGAGGAAAACGAAAGCGCAGGGGTTCTATGTAGAAGAAAAGGACACTAAAGTGAAGGAGAGAAAACCCCCCAACCAGCCCACTCCCTCCATCCTCACTCTCCTCTCCATTCTTCTCTCCCCAAAGAGCTCCAAGAGCTAGCTCCCATGGCCGAGCTCGCCGCCGTTGATTGAGGAGTCCCCGAGCGAAACGAAGACCACCAATAGCTCCGCCTCGTCGTCCTCTACCTCTCCACCGAAGGAATCGAGCCGAGAAGCCTTCAATCGAGCTCGCCGTCCACTACTTCCCCCGCGGTTGCCCGGAGCTTTCCCGAGCGATTCCGGCCATCTCCACCCACTCTCAAGCACCCCACGAGTTCAGGGTGAGCAAGCCTTCCAAATGCACCCCCATTCTCCCTTCCTCCCCCTCCATTTCGTGGATTCACCGTAGCAGTTTTAGTTCTCGTCGCGTTGACAAATCCGGTGTCAGACCCGGAAATTTCCGGAACTGAACCCGGATTCACCCGGTACCAGACCCGGAATTGTCCGGAATCTATACCGGGTTAAGAAAAACGGTACTGGACTCGACCATTTTCGCCCGGATCATACCCGGAAATGACCCGGAATTAAACCCGGTGCCAGACCCGGTATAAAACCCGGAATGACCCGGTACAAAACCCAGAATCATCCCAGAAAATTCCGGATTTCAAACCGGATGCTCTCTGAAACTTGTTTTAACACCAATTCTTTTTCCGTTGCCTTATAATTGTTGCAAGAATGTTAACCACCTAAACATTGCATCTCTCACATGATCATGTCATATCATCTACAAGTTAAATCCTAGGGTCTCAACTACGTTAATCAACAAGTAAAGATGATTCCTTACTTAACTCCACGGTGAATTCGAGGTGTGTCCCCACTACGCACCCAAACTCCGTTTAAATTGAATAGTTGAATCATCCTCCTCTCGGGGATTTAAATTGACATGTCATCATGTGTTTGTGCATTGCATTTGCTAAAGTTTGTGTGGTGATTGATTGTTCTTCCGTTGCTATGCCTCGATAGATCAAGCAGCCGGGGTTACTCCACAATACCCCGACGATCCGTACTACCCGCACGTTGAGCAAGGCAAGCGTAATCCCCCCTCTAAGCATATATTATCCTATGTTTCCGCAAATATTTTCTCCACTATAATATTGCATGCGGTTCTAAATGTCAATTTTCTTGGATTAGAGTATCCTATAGTTGCATTAAGTTCCCTATGCCTTTTACCTGTTTCCCTCCTATTATCCATAGTGTTGTATTGTTGGCCGAGATACTTACTATGCTATGTTGTTGCTTAGCCATGCTTAGTTAATTGCATAGCTATATGGTGGATGGTTTATGTTGGAAACAGGTGTTGAAATGAGAATGATGGTGGAGGAATTGTGGTGACGGGTAATAAAATGCTTAAAGGTGGGGATGAGAGGCCACTGTGGTTGTGGTGTTTTGTCTCGTTCTCGCCGCCTAGGTGCGAGTTCTATACCTCTTGAACCAAGACTGAGCGTGCAACCATGCGTGAGGCCTATGCATTCGCAGTGCAGGAACCCTCATAGACTAAATAACTCGAGCGGGGCTAGTCAGGGTCCTCTAGTTCGGGCTTCCATTTGCGCGTGCGTGATGATGGTGGTATGAACTGGGATGAGGATTGTGGTGTTAAGAAAGTAAGTGTCCGCGGGACAGGGGGTTGGAGGAGTCACCAAACCTGTCCTACCGGCACTGATGATCCTGGAAAGTCCTTAACGAGGGAGAAGTCGACACCGCTCCCACCCAGCCGGCTTTCCATGGAAGAGAGCTAATGATCAGGTAATGGGCCGGACGGTACGCGTGGCAAACATTTGTACACCCCTGCAGGGTTAAATCTTTTCGAAAAGCCGTGTCCGCGGTTATGGACGACTTGGGAAGTGAAGGTAAGATCATAGAATAACTTCAACGGAATGATTAAAAACTGGGTACTAGAGGTACCACTCACAAATGCAAGGTGAGCTTCCTCGAGGGTGATTCGGGGAGGTGCCTTTGATGAACAGGTACAATGGTTGATGTTGAGTAAGGTGATGAAAGAAAGAGTACTTCTTACCTCTTTTGAAAATACTCTGAATAGTCGATTGCCTTTGAGTTATGTTTTCATAAATAAAAATCAGCTTTATGCAAAACAACCATATAACTTTGAAAGCCTCATCGAGCATATATTAGCTCTTAATCTTGCGAGTTCGTCGAACTCAACGTCGTTTGTTTTGTTTCAGAGGAGGACTTCACCGACCTCGAAGGTGGGTTCTTTGTGGACGTCGACGAGTAGTCTGGGGTTCCCAGGTGGCAGCTTGGGACATCCTGGAGCAGCTGGCGCTGTGATGTTCATCTGTAGGCCTCTTAGGCCATATTTTGGTTCTTGTTGTTTAGAACAACACACTTCGCTTCCGCATGTTGTAATGTTGGGTCGGTGACCTCTGGTTGTCATTTGCTATCTTTCTCTATTATAAGAGTTGAACTATATGATTTTGTGTCGTAGAGTCTGTGATGTGCCAGTTGTTCCACAAGTCTTGATCTCTCTCTTATGCTTTGATAGTGTGCCTGCTGGTATCGGATAACCGGAGACACAGTATCACTGTATAGCAGTCGGGTCAGGGCGCCACATATGGTGACCGAGACAAGAGAACCGAGATAACATAACCGACATATGTATGTCGGTAACTTGTGTGTTTTCTTATGTGCATGGATGGATATTTGAGGAAGGAGGATCCGGCATATCCATGCCGGATTATCCATATGTCGGACAAGAGTCAATGCTCCTGTCACCTCCCGTCTGGCACGGGAGCGCCTGACACAGAAGCGCCTGACATGGGGGCGTGCAGAAGACCGAGATGGCAGGCCATCATTCCACCGCTGACTCCGGGTTATCCGGGAACAGACTGCGAGGCAGAGGCATGGGCAGGCCCTGTCTTGTCGCTGACCTCGGGCGTACTTTGGAGCAGAGACATGGGACAGGACATGGGCAAGCCACGTCCTGTCCACTATGCAGAGACAATCATGACGTGCAGGCGTGCGTGTCTGCAGTGCCGGTACGGAGAGGTGACCGTTGCATGTGGAGGGGTATTCCGGTAACCCGGTTTAGCCTATATATGTGCCCTTACCCCCTCCTGCGTGGAGGACGAGATCCTGAGAGACACTTCTCCATGTAACTTCATCTTCTACCTTGTGTTCTTCCCCATTGTCGTGTGATACAGCTCGAGGAGCAAACTTGTATTTGTGATACCGAGATATATACAGAGAGACATGCTGGAGTAGGGGTTTTACCTCCTCACGAGGGCCCAGAACCTGGGTAGATCTTGTGTGCTGTGGTGTTCTTCGTGCGTGCTTCTTAGCGCGCTAGCCCTCTCCCGGATTCCACCAGCGTCCATCGGCCCCACACTTGAGCCATCCTATGGCATCTTCCGTGATACCACCACGACATCTAGACCAAAGTGTGCAATGTCTTGTTGAACGGTTCGAGATAAACTTTGTGACCGAATTGATTTACACACAGAATCACCGGAACTGTTTATATTGGCTTGTCTTGTTTCCGGAGCTGGACAAAATTTGGGAGCATCTGGTCTCCGTTTGATGTTGTGTCGGTCTCCTGGTGCATCTTGTTTTTTACTTTTGACATATCCTATAAACGATCAAGACCAGCTGCTGTTTTGCATGCATGCAGGCCTAAGTAAAGATTACTCGCCAGGTAATTTGCCATATGAACTTTAGAGTGTGTACATACAGCAAATCGGGTAGCTCGTCTCTGAAATTCAGAGGCTTGAAAGTTTCGTGGCGCTCAACAATGCTGGTGTCTGCAGCATTCCGTTAGTGTTGGGTATCTACTGCTCAACTTTTTTTTTTTTTTTGGTTGCTCACCACATATGCCATGTGGTTACTGCTCAACTATTTGCTAGAGAAGATATAGGCCACTAGGTGTTTCGTATTTCCTACTGTTGGATTTGTGCACTAACTGATGTAAGTGTAAGTGGAGCTTAACTGAAACGATTTTTTCTATTGAAGACAAAAGATTTACCGTCTGTCTGTCGTTGTTCTGTTCTTTGTATTCAACGAAATACTACTTCCAAATTATAAAATGTTTTGGTAGCCTAGCAAAACGTAGCATGAATGGTATATAATCATTGGCATGCCCAGCTAGTTTTCAGTCTTGAGTCCATGTCAAGTGCAATGTTTACAAAAAAAAAAGTTAAATACCATCGCATTGTCTTGCCAAAAGTGGAGACGATGAGTCAAGAACGCTAGCTGCTAGTACACACTCCACCACATAATATAATAATAATTAAAGCCGAAGCGCGGTCAGCCGATTGATTGTTGTGTATTTCCGAAGCATGCAAGGCGTCCCATGATTAAATAGGGCTCCATGTCAGCAATCCATGTGATAACATCATCTTAGCCGTCCATCTTCTCTCTTCTCACCAAGCAACAAACAAAGAGAAGAGAGAGAGAACCGATCGTGGTACTAAGGATGTCAATTTTACCCATGGGTACGGGTACCCGCGGGTACCGTACCCGCATGGGTAGGGTATGGGTACAATTTTATACCCATGGGTAGTACCCGTACCCTACCCGTTTTAGTGGTGGGTAGGGTACGGGTATAACCTCGTACCCATGGGTATACCCATACCCTGCCTGTTTATATACCTTACTCATGGGCTCCAACATTTATTCTTGTGAGATTGTGAACCTATGTGAAGTTGTCATCAGTTGTCAATTTGAGTTGACATAATTGTCACGTACTCAAATATATGTTATTGAGTTGAGATAAATGTTTTTCTTTATCAAAAAAATTTACTGGTGAATGTAAAATTATGAGTAACTAGTGTACTATTTGATCTACCCGTTGGGTACCCAATGGTATGGGTATCCGTTGGGTATGTGTACGGGTAAAGTTTCATACCCGCGGGTACGGGTATGGGTAGAATTTTATACCCATTTATTACACGGGTATGGGTATGGTATTGGTCTACCCGCCCCATACCCTACCCATAGCCATCCTTACGTGGTACCCATCATATTTCTAGCTCTGCCTAGCTACCTCTATATACGAGATAATCGTCGCTAAAACCACGTGCGGGGTGCGCGTGCGTGACTTGTGACTTTGGACTTTGGCGAGGCGGAGCCGTGAGCAAGTTCGTCGCCGTCGTCGACCTCCGATCTCCGTCGTGAGCCGAGTGCGAGTAGGAGTTGGAGTTGCCACCGCTCGGGCCCATGGCGAGGACGAGTACGAGTTGGAGCTTGGCGTTTGAGGGCTCGTAACATTCTTTCCTCAGCTTTCTTACTCCCTCCGATCCATATTAATTGTCGTTGAATAAGATGTATCTAGTTAGACATGTTTAGTGCTAGATACATCCGATTCAGCGACAATTAATATGGAACGGAGGGAGTATATTTTTGTAGAATCTCGACAACAAGGCGGAAATTTGTGTGTATTCCATTTATGCCTAATGTTGGGCACTTTGGAATACCCGTAACAAATTTACTATTGAATCTAAATTTCCTAAGCAGCTTGCTTGCTGACTGCATTTTGAAAACCATGCTCTTCTTGCACCAGTTTGCGCTCTTTTCAAAGATGTAAAGATCAGCCTCTTCTAGACGTGCATGTTGCAGCAAATCTTCAGAGGACTTACACTAGATCCCCCGCCTATGTGTTTTATTGTAGCTATGTTCAACTGTTGGCCTTGGGCTGGGAAGTAATTTAAGCTGGTAACTCCAGCAATACTTTGTGTGACCCTTGTGAACTTGTCGTAGCTTTGTTAATTTAAGATTAAGATGGCTTGATTGTGCCTTTTATCTAAAAAAATTAGCTATTAATTATCGAACGACTATTTTTCCTCCCATACCTTCAACATCAACTTCTGGTAGCCGAAAAGGAACCCAGTTGTTCATGAAATAATAAGTTCCTCAGGTTCATTCTTTTCTGGATACAGCGTTGTTTGAATCCGCCAGTATTCCCCCTAAGGTACACATGCAACTATTTATATATGTATAGAATATTTTTTTAGCGAATTTTATATGCATAGAATCTTACAAATCTCCTCCTATCGGGGCGTAAAGTATCGTAGAATCGGAGCTGCACGTATATGACCTAAATCCAAAACCAAGATCTCGCCGGTCATCAAACATTTGGATCTGCCTAAGTATGAACCTCAATCATGGCCTCTCGGCGTATGAATCATGCGAGCCCCACCAGCGATCCATCTCCTCCAACGACGGGATCACCGTGTCGTGGAACGGGACTGCAGTACTACCCATGATAAACCCAGCGCTGCCGCCGCCGTCTTCCACGCCGACATTGTGTCGGCTCAAGCCACCGGCGGGCACCACCGTGGTCGGTGCTATGGAAGAATCATCGCACGCACGGCCACGGAGCAGCTCCATACGCGCGGCGGCGGAATCCTTCCCCGTGAGCCTCAGCACGACGTCCTTGAAGCTGGCCTCGTCCGTGCTCACCTTCCTGGTGATGATGTGCTTCACCTTCACGTCGTCGTGGGGCGGCCTCCTGGACGAGCCACCACCTCTTGCTCGGCTTTCCATATACGCTAGCTAGCTAGGCCGCTGATAAGCTAGCTCGAGCTCCAGTTGATTAAGTTGCAGGAATGCGCGTATACGAATTATTCACGGCCGCCGCTGCGAAGATGCGTAATGAGCTAAGATCATATATATGGCGGCGGCATTGACGGACTACTGGCAGAGAGAGACTCCGGAATGGTGGGAATCAGGAAAGGTCGTGGCAAAGTTCGACTGGTCGCCTGCTACAGGGTTTTGGTTTCCGTCTTCAACGCTAACCTCGATCGTTCTCGCGCCACATTACTAATGCAAATATGATCATGAGCTACTTTTAGCCCCTCGGGGCGTGTCTCTGTCTATTCTTTTTCTGTATCTTGACTGCCTGAAGGGCAAAGGCATCATTGTTCGTGTGTCTCACGTGTGTGTGTCTAGAACGGTACACTAGTCAGAGTTACAGTCTGAAGTTTACTAGCTACATGTGATTGCAACGTCCGTGAGTGGCATGGAATTCCTAACAGGCCGTAAAAAAGATGCAAAACCACACGTTGGTCCATCACTTCTTCTTCCTTGTCCAGCTAGCATCCATAGATAGATCCATAGATCACGGAGCTACGCTTCGATCGACAGCGGCTATAGCTGTGAGGCGATCGATCACGAAGAGGCCTCGATCGACAGGTATAGCTGTGATAAGCGATCACGCGCGCCTTTCCGCTAGCGTTGGCTACGTCACCACCGTGTCGTTAGTATGAGGAGCCGGGAGATAAACCTATCACCGTCTAGATGGAGATGGGGGACACCATACTCGCAAGTTCCCCGATGAAACCCTACCCGGCTGAGCTTTCACTACTGGAAAATTCATCTTTGCCGGGTGGTCTGGCCTTTGCCGAGTGCAAAAACACGGGACACTCGGCAAAGAGGCTCTTTGCCGAGCGGCGTCACTCGGGCTCTTTGCCGAGTGTCCCCTGATTTGGCTTTCGGCAAAGACCATTTTGTCGGCAAATTCATGATTTTGCACTCGGCGAATTTTCTCTCTCGGCAAAAGGAATCGCCACGTGGCACCTAACGACCAGACCGACGACGCCGTGACGGAAAAAGATCTTCGCCGAGTGCCCCTCTCGGCGAAGAAAATCTTCGCCGAGTGCCCCCCTCGGCAAACATGTAGAAATCTTTGACTTTTTTCAAAGAAATCAAAGAAAATAAAAAATACTCAAAAAACGAAATCCTTTGTGGGGAGTCCTTTTATGTGTACTAGTTACTAGCAAAAATAATAAACTTGAGTTTGGACAAACGTTTCAAAAAAATCTTCACAAAAATGTTTATCGTATATAAGACATGTATAGGTTTCATGCCAAATGACCAAGTTATGGCCATTTCGGTGGCATAGTTTGTTATAATCTGACCATATTTAATACATAGATGTATCTTGGTATTGGAAACAATGGTGCCAAACCGAGTCTTCAAATTATGTTTAGAATATCAATTTCCAATTTTTAAGTGTCAAAATTGACCTTTTTTTGTGAAGAAAGTACAAAAATTATGGTGAAAAATGGTACGCATCATATTTACACACAAAGTAGTCCATATTTGATGGTTAACACAAAAATATTAGGATTTTCTCGCCTTCTACCTATTTTCGCCTATTTAAATGACTTTATGTCAATTTTCCGAAAATAATTCAAATTTGAACTACGACTATGTGATAGTTTGCTCTGAAGTTTTCAAAAAATCATTTTAAGATACATAAGTACTGATTATTTCACAGAACCATCGATAGTTTTGAAAAATTTGACCCCTTTCGATGAATAGACATGGTGGCCATTTTGACATTTTTTCAAAGAAATCAAAGAAAATAAAAAATACTCAAAAAACGAAATCCTTTGGTGGGGAGTCCTTTTATGTGTACTAGCTGCTAGAAAAAATAATAAACTTGAGTTTGGACAAACGTTTCAAACAAAATCTTCACAAAATTGTCTATCATCTATAGACATGTATAGGTTTCATGCCAAATGACCAAGTTATGGCCATTCCGGTGGCATAGTTTGTTATAAACTGACCATATATAACACATAGATGTATCTTGGTATGGGAAACAATGTTGTCAAACCGAGTCTTCAAATTATGTTTAGAAATATCATTTTCCAATTTTGAAGTGTCAAAAATGACTTTTTTTGTGAAGAAAGTACACAAATTATGGTGAAAAATGGTATCCATCATATTTCCACACAAAGTAGTCAATATTTGATAGATAACACAAAAATATTACGAATTTTCTCGCTTTCTATCTAATTTCGCCTATTTAAATGACTTTATACCAATTTTCGGAAAATAATTCCAATTTGAACTACAAGTATGTGATAGTTTGATCTGAAATTTTTCAAAAAATCATTTTAAGATACAAAATTAGTGGTTATTTCACAGAACCGTCAATAGTTTTGAAAAAATTCGACCCGTTTCGATGAATAGACATGATGGGCATTTTGACCTTTTTTCAATGAAATAAAAGAAAATACAAAATTACTCAAAAAAACGAAATCTTTTGGCATGGAGTCCTTTTATGTGTACTAGTTGGTAGCAAAAATAATAAACTAGAGTTTGGACAAAAGTTTTAAAAAAAATCTTCACAAAAAGTTCGATCATCAATAAACATGTATATGTTTCATGTCAAATGATCAAGTTATCGCCGATTCGTGAAATAGTTTGTGTAAAGTGACCATATTCAACACACATGTGTATCTTGGTATGGTAAACAATGTTGCCAAACTGGCTTTTCAAATTATTTTTAGAATTATCATTTTCCCTTTTTTAAGTAACAAAATGGTCACCATGAGTGCTGATTGGCCAGGAAGAATTTCACGCGGATCGCGCGTCTGAGCGATCCAGAAGGATCCAACGGCTCCGAAAGCCCGCTGCCATGGATAGGTGACGTGGCATGTGGGTCACCAGCCCCTCCTTTTCATTTTCTATCCTTATCCTGATCTCCCCTATCATCTCTCTCTCCCGGCCACACACACATCATCTCCTCTATCCTCTCTCTCTCTCTCACACACCACATGCAGGTGCAGCTCCTCCAGCCGAGCAGCAGCAACAGCTCCAACGGCGCAGCTCGCATGGCTGCTCGTCTCTCCACCGGCGCGACCCAAACGGCGGTGACATGCGCGCGCCCCGCAGCCCCACGGCCGACCAGGTGTGGCAGCTCCTCCGGCGACTGGAGCAGCTCTTACGGCGGCTCCTTCCCCCACCAACGGAGCAGCTCATCTCGGAGCGGTGCGGCCGGAGGCGACCAGCTGGGCGGTGAGGATGCGGGGATGAAGGCGACGGTGGGCCACCGCGGCTAGTGCGTCGGGGCGACGGCGGCGCACCGCGCGTCAGGGACACAGGGGACCGCGGACCACCGCGGCTGGCGCATCAGGGCGGTGGCAGCGCACCGCGCGTCGGGGACCACGCCCAGCAGGCCAGGGTGTGACGACGAGGGCTACGCAGGTGTCACAGGGGAGAGGATGGCTCAGCTCCGACCGTTCATCGACGTCGCCGTGGCCTCCTCGAGCTCCCCTTGCGCCGGCCACGCGACGGCCTTCTTCGACATCACCGTTGCCCGACGGCGCTGTCCTCCGATGTGTAGTTACAACAAGCCGCCGTCGGTGGCGATTTTTTTTAATTCACATTATCATCTGGAATTGTCGAAATGACATTATTTTTAACAATGCACAATCCTCCCACTATTTGCAGGTTATAAACAAGGCGACCTATTGGATCTATTTGTGGTCCTATCTTCTTCCTGCGGATCAGCGTGGTCTCATGGATAGAGGATGTACTCGAATGATGATGGTCGTACGGGCTATCTTCTGCCGGGGTGGATGGCTACTTCATAAAAGGCTAGATGGATAGAGCGCTATTTTTCTGGCTGATTTTTGTATTCACGCTCAGTGATCCTTGAATTGTAAACCCTTAAACTTTGATACTATGCAATAAAATTGCGATGGCTGTGTGCATCATTTTGATGCAGAGGCCGGGGATCCGCACCCCTTTTTCAAAAAAAAAAAAAAAATGCTGCTCAGCAACCAAGTTTTACCATGCAGCCATCATCTCATGTTTTTGTTGTGGTTTTCTCTATTGAGTAATGGGTTTCTTGGGCCGCAGAGGTGAACCTTTCTTTCGTTAATTGTCGTGCAGGAGCATTTTGTAGTCGGCATTTGTGTCTTGTGTGGTGTAAGAATGATGCTCACATCTTTTTACGTGATAGCTAAGTTTATTTGGACTAACATTCATGAGATGCATGGAGTTCAGTGGAACCCAATATCCTTTCCTCAGCTTTCTTACAGTATATTTTTGCAGAATCTCGATAACAAGGCGGAAATTTGTGTGTATTCCTTTTTATGCCTAATGTTGGGCACTTTAGAATACCCGTAACAAATTTACTATTCAATCTGAATTTCCAATGCAGCTTGCTTGCTGACTGCATTTTGAAAACCATGCTCTTCTTCTTGCAGCAGTTGCGCTCTCTTCAAAGATGTAAAGATCAGCCTCTTCTAGACGTGAAGTTGGACATGTTGCGGCAAATCTTCAGAGGACTTTAATCACTGAACGACTATTTTTCCTCTCATACCTTCCACGTCAACTTTCTTGCCTTGATCTGAACTTCTTCTAGTAGAAAATGAACCCAGTTGTTCATGAAATAATAAGTTCCTCAGGTTCATTCTTTTCTGGATACAACGTTGTTTGAATCCGCCAGTTGCGGGTCACCCGCAGTTTTAGTCGATCCGCCTTTGTCTCTATTTTTTTTTTGCTTTTCCTTTTTTTGGGTGTTTGTGTGTTTGCTGCTGCCCCAGCATGTGTGGTGTTGCGTTTGTATCGATGGTTGTATGGTGTTCGTTGCTTTATTTATAAAGCCTGGCGAAAGCCTATTTCATGTGATACACATGCAACTATTTATATATGTATATAATCTTTTTTAGCGAATTTTATATGCATAGAATCTTACAAATCTCCTCCTATCGGGGCGTAAAATATCGTAGAATCGGAGCTGCACGTATATGACCTAAATCCAAAACCAAGATCTTGCCGGTCATCAAACATTTGGATCTGCCTAAGTATGAACCTCAATCATGGCCTCTCGGCGTATGAATCATGCGAGCCCCACCAGCGATCCATCTCCTCCAACGACGGGAGCACCGTGTCGTGGAACGAGACTGCAGTACTACCCATGATAAACCCAGCGCCGCCGCCGCCTTCCACGCCGACATTGTGTCGGCTCAAGCCACCGGCGGGCACCACCGTGGTCCGTGTTATGGACGAATCATCGCACGCGCGGCCGCGGAGTCCTTCCCGGTGAGCCTCAGCACGACGTCCTTGAAGCTGGCCTCGTCCGTGCTCACCTTCCTGGTGATGATGTGCTTCACCTTCACGTCGTCGTGGGGCGGCCCCCTGGACGAGCCGCCACCTCTTGCTCGGCTTTCCATATACGCTAGCTATCTCGAGCTCCAAATTGATTAAGTGGAAGAGTACGCGCGCATATACGATTTCAGCGCCGCCGCTGCGAAGATATGTAATGAGCTACGATTATATACAGATGGCGGCGGCATTGATGGACTACTGGCCGAGAGGGACTCCGGGATGGTGGGAATAAGGAAAGGTCGTGGCAATGGAAAAAATATCTGCCAACGAGATCACTGTGGAATGGACAAACGTTACGTCCGACTGGTCGCCTGCTACAAGGTTATGGTTTCCGTCTTCAACGCTAACCTCGATCGATCGTTCTCCTGCCAACATGAATGCAAAAAAGATCATGAGATCGTAGCCACTTTCAGTTAGCCCTCGGGTCTGTCTCTTATCTATCTTGACCGCTTGACGGGCAAGGCATTATTGTTGGTGTGTCTCACGTGTGTCTCTAGAACGGTGCACTAGTCAGAGTTACAGTCTGAAGTTACTAGCTACACGTGTGATCTTCTGACGCTGCACGGAAGCACGCAGTTCGTCGTAGCAACGTCCGTGCGTGGCTGTAAAAGTTGCGAAACCCCACGTGAATGGAATTGCTAGCAGGTGTAAATCCATGCGGTGAAAGTTGCAAAACTCCACGTGAATGGAATTGCTAGCAGGTGTAAATCCATGCCAGTAAAAGTTGCAAAAGCCTACGTTGGTCAATCGCTTCTTCCGGTCCAGCTAGCATCCATCGATCGATCAATCAAGGAGGCTTCGATCGACAGCAATAGCTGTGATGGTCGGCTTCGTTACCACCGTGACGTGATTCCGCATCGGCATGTACTTATTCATCCGGGCCACGTTTCTCACAGCCCAGTGAAAAACCATGTGCGGGCTGGCGGCCACATCAGGCCGCGGAGGATGCTGGACTAGATTGTTAGCGGGCCTGAGCTCCATGGTAGCATAGGCCTATTTCCTTACAGGTGGCTAGTAGAGTAGTACGCGTACGCGCAGAAAGTGTTATTTGCTGCGGGCTCTAGTGCACACTCCACCTAAAACAATTTAAAAATTATATTTATGAAATTCTGAAACAAATCACAGATGAAGCCAATGGTATCCCATAAATGTACGATATTTCAGTTTGAAATACATTATATCGACACGGATTTGGTGTCATGGTGGTAACTGTGCATGCACTAGAAGCCGTTAGATGCTACCACGTGATTCGTGCTGCAGTTTGCTGCCGTTTAGTGTCCACGAATCCGTACCGGTTCGTGTCAGAAGGAAAAGAAACCATGTCCACGAATCCAACCCCACAACGCCATTGACCTTTCTCTCTCGTTTGTCAGCGCGTTAGTTTATTGCCAAATTACAGAGACAGAAAAGGAAGGAAAAATCAAATCACTTTCTAGATCTTGAAGCATCGTACCATGCCCATATAATTTTGCTTGAATATATGAACTCTCACGGACAGAATACAAAGTACGATGTGACAGGAAAAAATTCTTTTAATTATCTCGTAAAATAATTTGAATGCACATGGAATCTGGATCAGGATCGGGAACAAACAATGGGATCGAGCTGTGAAGAAAAAACCAGAAAAAAGAAGAAGCAAATCCTAATCGGAAGAAAAACGCGGACGCCCTCGTGCGTGCCTCCGCTCCGGATTCTCCTTGCAAGTCTCGCTTGCAGCCCGGGATTTCCGCCGCCTCCTGGACGGACAGGACGGCCGCTTCCTCATCTCGCATGCGGCCTGGGATCCACGCTCGGAGATGGCCTGCAGCCCTTCCATCCTCAGGGGCGGCGACGGGGCCCGTGCTTCCCTGCATCTGCGAGAAGCTTCGGCACGACGACGGCCGTTAGCAGCTTCTGTTCCCGAGGCCGGAAGCTCGGGGGAGGGGGCGGGGCTGGGTGTTGGTCCGCCGGCGCAGTGGAAGAATCGCGGACGGGGTCGAGTGGTACCGCTCTTCGACGGCCGAGAGAGAAACTGGTGGCCGTCATGGCCTCCCTGCACTGTCGCGGTGCCGCCTTGTGCTGCCAGCAGGAGCACGGGAGGCCTCGCTGGAGAGAGGCGCGAGCATAGCGCGGTCGCCGGGAGGAGAGGAGTGGCGGCGGATCTGAATCGGGCTGGGAGAAGAAATGAGAATTTTCGTGAGGTAGGGTTTGGTAGGGTGTGGTTGGTGCTATGCGAACTACCTGGAGCTGGCGGGGTGCGGGCCTGTGGGGAGAGTGCCGCGATGAAAAAAAAAGGCTGGTAACGACGTTCACTACAAGAAATATGCTGACTAATGACTGTCAAATTTGGTCACTAAAAGGTCATAATTTTTCATCTATGACCTTTTTGTGACCAAAATCTAAAGGTCACATACCGAGCGTCTCAAACGGTCATATGTGACCTTTTTTTTTAATTGGTCATAACCATATATGACCAAATCTGAGGGTCATAACTCTTATGACCAATTTATTTGGTCACACGCTGGCTGTCATGGCCACGTCAGATCCTACGTGGCCAATCCTACGTGGCAAAATTGCGACCAAATAAGAAGGTCATATATCAGAATCAGCCCAGTCCACTTTGGTGCTTTACGTGGGCTAAGCCCAACAATTCATCCTTTCTTATTGTTTATGTCTTATCAATTTCGGTCAGCTATATGGGCCAAGCCCAATTATTAAGCCTTTTTATTTTTGGACCGTGGCCTTTTTACTTTTATCTGGTAAATAGGTCCCAATTGTCAGTATGTGGTAAGCGGGGCCCAAATGTCAGGTTCTGGCAAGTGGGTTCCAGATGTCAGGTTCTGGTTTGTAGGTCCCAGTTGTCAGGGTCACGTTCTTCAAATTTCAATATGCCAGTAAATAAACAACAAATATTTATATCGAAACAGTCATAAAACACACGTTATAATTCCCAAATAACAGCAAGTTTCAATCTGTTACATCATATAACACACATAGAATGGCAATCACAGCAAGCTCTACAAGTGTAAAACCTGTCACATGAGCCAAGTTAACTTTTCTATTACACATAGAATGCACTAGTACAGAACAGGGCATTAGTACCGGTTGTATTGGGCCTTTAGTACCGGTTGTGCAACCGGTACTAAAAGGTCGGGACTAAAGGGGTAACCCTTTAGTACCGGTACCAAAATACAACCGGTACTAAAGGGTCTCCACGTGGGCGCACAGACGCGCGCGACCCTGAGGGCCTTTAGTACCGGTTTTTCATAAAAACCGGTACTAAAGGTTCCTGCTATTTTTGCCCTCCCGCCTATTTTTTCAGGGGGGTTTAGGGTTTCGTTTTTTTCTTTTCGGTGGTTTAGGGTTTCTGTTTTTCCTTGTCGCTCATTTTTTCAGGGTTTCGGAGGAGATCACGTATAAAGTACTCACTACACATATGAAGTACTCATTACACACATAAGGTACTCTCGTTACATATAAAGTACTCATAATTACAATGGAGATCACCGCTAATAACTAGTACATGCATGGAGGGAGTCTATTGTTCGACATAGTGGAATTCACCGAAATCATCTAGGACATGCGTCAGAATGAATCCCGCCAATTCCTCCGCAATAGCTTTCACGCGGTTTTCTGGTAGGAGCTGGCTCCGCTTCCTTTCCAACTTTAAAAGAAGGAGATCAAATCAGTTATGATCGGAACTAAACACAATTGATGGTAGCAAAATAAAAGTTGTGTATGATGTTTACGTACCTCTCGATTTCTTCGACTATTGACTCTCTCATTGACCAAAGTGTGAATATACTCGCAAACGTAGTATCCACATAGTTCCGTCCCCTGTGGTTGTCGCAGACACCACTATACAAGAATATAATTTAATCAAATAATAATCAAGAGAACGATAATGGTATTAGAAAGATACGCAGACCTAGATACGTAGTAGTACTTACAGTGTTAGCCTTGAACTCCAGCTTCTGTGGCCATTCACCGCGTTCTTCCGCGATGAACCTTTTCCAAACCCTGCCCGGAAAAGAAAATGAATTGAGGAGTTATTACTTATACTTTTGATATCCGAAAATGAACGAAAGAGGACGATATAGTGCGATTGAAATTACCTCCTAAGCATTAGACGCACGCTTTTGTAATCATCTTGATTTTTCCTCAATGAATCCCAGACTTCAACTAGTCCTTCCTCGAGTCTAATGATTAGCAGAATGAAGTGGTACCTGCGCACATTTATATACGCAGGTATTCAGAACTCATCAATTACACTTAATATCGGGAAAGCAAAATAGAATGTGTACAAGACAGTAACACTCACCCGAAGTTGTAAGGAAGAAGTATTTCCTTTCTGGTACTTTGTCGCTTAAAACAAGTTAGCACAAGTTCCTCTGTGTCCTTGACATACCAAGGTTTTTCTACGCTCTCCACATTAACTTTATCCGGGTCAATGAACCCAATGTCCCAGATTCCTCCCATTCGGCATTCACGAATCTTCATTCTGCATAATAGCGTACAAAAGAATGTTGTGAGGATAATTACAAGCAATGAACGAGCTGAACTATAAATAATTAAATTACACGAATAAATAACTTACAGACAATAGAGGCTGAGGATAGATTTGTCGAGGGCAAGTTGATTGTACATCTGAAAAAGTTCGGAGAACGCAACCTCCACACCATATTCTCGGAACAAGTGTTGTTCCTTAACTCCCGCCATGAGATATGTCTTCCCTTCTTTTGCGGCGGTCATGTACCAGGTATGCAATTTATATAACTGTGTTGTTAGAGCACTCGGATTTTCGACCAGAGGCATCCCGAGTTCAAATTTATATTTAATTACCATCTCCGCTATGGGGACACCTGTGTCGCCAATGACAACTTCTCCATGCTCGATTTCCCGAGCTTCAGAAGGCACAATGAGCGGGGCGATCGATTGTGCTTCTTGTTCTCCGAGCTGGGCAACTCCTTTCCCGCACGCTTTTTCTTCCTCCTTCTTCTGTGAGGAAAGTACCTTGTCAATACCTCGCTCATAGTCTGAACGGGACGACGGTGGAGGGCAATACAGGTTGTCAACTGTGCGATCTTTTACCTCAGTTGCTATAGTCTTCAGGAGTTCCTTCATGGGGTCAAGTCTTGCCTCCAGTCTTTCCTTTTTTTTCTGTTCAAAAAAGGCTGCAGCCTGGCCTTGTGTCCTCACTTGTAATTCCTCCAAAGTCATCTCGCCTGCTAACTTCTCAGGAGCCTTGACTTCCTTGGTTTTTTTTGCACGTTTCTTGACAGGGGACGACGCCGTGAACAGCTTCCGCTTTGAAAAACTACTAGTGGCCGCAGCAGTCGGCTGACGGGAGGGCGCGGGCGATGGACTCGCGGTGGGGTCCCAATCGTGGGGGGAGGAGGGTGGACAATTCTGTGGTGAATTTCTAACCGGAGGAGTCGGTGGCCTTGGCGCCGAGTCTGGAAACTTGATTAAATTCTTCTTCCATAGAACGATACCAAGTTCGACATCTCCTAGTGTCTTCTCTCCTTCAGGTCCAGGAATTTCAAGCTCTATTGAGTTCATTCCCGGCATAATTTTCTTGACGCTGACACGAGCAAATCCAGCTGGAATCACACCAAAATGGAAGGTTGCTCCAGGTCGATGTGGTAAAGCATAGCCAATCGCCACCGGACAAGTAATGTTCAACATTGGCGCATGTAACTCACAATTTGTCTTCTCCGTGATATCATCCACGGGGTAGTGAGCCGCCGACGGTTCAGCAACTGGAGGAGTCGGTGGCCTTGGCGCAGGATCATCCTGTAGCTGCGTGGAACCCACGCTGCTTTTCCGCTGAGATGGGCAGGCATCGCCGGCAGGATCTTCTACTCGCAGCTGAGATTCCCTTGACTTGGTAATTGAGGCCAGTTGCTCCTGCACAACCTTCAACGAGCGTTCTAACGCAGTAACCCTGTCCGCCTCCTTCTTCTTACTTCTGCAATGTTTTCTGTAAGTTGCAGTGTCCTCCGGAAACCCTTCAAGAAAACCAACCCCGCCTCCTCTACCTCGACATCGTCCCCAGTGTTCTTTATTCCCGAGGGCGAGTGTCAGCTCGTCGTCCTCTCTATCGGGAACATATTGTCCCAACTTGACTAGTTCTATTGCGTCTTTTATCTTTTTTACGACCCTTGTAATTCTTTTCCTCCATTTTCCCTTTGCAACAATCTTCCCTGTTTCCATGTCCAACACTGCCCCATGCGCGAACAACCATAACTTGGACCTGTCGGGCCAGTCATCTGTCTCTGGAGGGATCCCTTCTTGACGCAGCTCGTTTTCATAGGATTCCCACTTAGGCACGGCAGTCTTGTAGCCACCTGAGCCCAAACGATGGAAATATTTCTTCTTCTTAGCATTCAACTTATTTTGGGTCGATCGGGCCACAGCGACGCCCGATTTCCTATACGCCACAAATTCAGGCCAGTCATTTTTTATCTTCTCTAGACGTCCAGTGAATGCTGGAGTTTCGTTCGCATATTTTCTCCACAAAGTGTTCTTCCACTTGTTGAATTGCTGGGCCATCTTGCTAAGAGTCCACTGCTTGACTTTATTCTGCCTACTCGGTGGGAGATCTGCCGGTAGGCTGAAAGAATTCAATATGGACTCCCAAAGGGTATCTTTAATTCTTTGTTCGAGAAATTTTGCGCCAATGTTCTTTTTCTTCGGCTCATTCCATTCTGCAACGGTGATCGGGACCATGTCCCTTACAAGAACTCCGCATTGAGCTACATATTTAGTGCAGATTCCATCGGGTTTCTCCGGTTTGCCTTTTATGCTAACTTCGTCGATCGACAACTTTGCACCATCCGGCAGCTTTAACCCTTTGGTCGGGCCTCGTTTAGGGATTGAGCTAGATGATCCAGACGGCTGAAAGAAAAATGTTTCGTTAATAAGTGCGCATATAAATCAATTAATGCATCTAGCTAGTGATCAACAAGACTTAATATATACCTTGCCGGAGTCGTTTTTAGCTAGTGATCCGGGGTTCTCTTCGTCGTCGTCGTCTCTGAAGTTTTGTAACTCAAGTCCCTCACCGGAGTCGTTCAAACATTTCGCGCTGAAATGTTCGGCGTCTTCTTCGTCGGAATCTTCTCCATCAGAATCTTCTCCGTCGGTATTGGGTCCGGCAGCGTTGTCAAATATTACTTGTTGCATTCGCTCTTCCTTCTCCATATCTCGGATGAAGGGGGGGACATCGGCGATGATGGGGGCGTCGTCCTCCATAGCTCAATGTCACTGCAAAATTTTCAAACTTAGCTAAAATTTCTAACTTAGCTGAAATTTCTAACTTAGCTAAAATTTCTTATACACTAATAAAATAACTTTTCAATATTTCTAACTTAGCAATATTTTAAAAATTTGGCACAAATTGCTAACACATTGCTAACACATTTTAAAAATGGGCAACAACACAATTGCTAACACATTGCTAACACATTTTAAAATTGCTAACTTTGCTAACTCAAATTTTACAATATTTGAAACTTTACAATATTTCAAATTTTCGAACTTAGCTAAAATTTTGAAACTTTGCTACTACAATTTCAAACTTAGCAAAATACACATATTTACATATTTACTAGAATAAATTTTCACATATTTACTAGAATTCAAACTTAGCAAAATTTACTCAAACTAAACATATTTACTCATCCTAAATATAAAATTTACTCAACCTAAAATTAATTTACTCACCCTAAAAACAAAAAAAATGAACACTTAATTTACTCAACCTAAAATGCTAATTGAAACAAGAATTTTCATACAAAAATGCTATCTATATTTCTGTTATTTTGCTAAAAACAGTAATAAAAAAAGTAATAACAGTAATAAAAATTGCTACTAAAAAAAAAGTAATTTAAAACTTAACTAAAAACAGTAATAAAAAAAGTAATAACACAAAAATTGCTACTAAAAAAAAATACTTAGCTAAACTAAACTTTTCTACATGGTGCTACTAAACTTTTCTACTACATGGTGCTACAAAAATTGCTACTAAAAAAAAATACTTAACTAATCCGCTGACGTCATGCTGACGTCAGCAATGGTGCGGGCGCGGCAGAGGCCGGCCGGCCAGGAGAGGGAGGGCGTTCGGTGCGGGCGCGGGCTCACCTGGCCGTGGAGAGGGAGGGCGCGGGCGCGGCAGAGGCCAGGAGCGGCGCGGGGGCCGGCGACGGGAGAGGCCAGGAGCGGCGCGGGCGCCGGCGACGGGAGAGAGGCGCGACCGCGCGGGGCCGGGGGCGCGCAACGGGCCGGGAGGGCCGTAGCAGGGGCGCGCGACGGCGGGGGACGCGGCGGAGGCCGGAGCACGGTGGCGGCGGAGGCCGGAGCACGGGGGCAGCGCTTCGCCGGAGCAGGGCCGTAGTGGAGAGAGGAGAGCGCTCGATCGATTTCTGCTAAGTGAGGAAGAAGAAGAAACGGCCGTGCGTTTAAGTACTAAAGGGCTTTAGTACCGGTTGTATATTACAACCGGTACAAAAGACCCCCCCTTTAGTACCGGTTGTAATTTACAACCGGTACTAAAGGCCTTTTTTCGGCGGTTCATTTTTCCCGCGGGAGAACCCCCTTTAGTACCGGTTTCTGTTTACAACCGGTGCTAAAGGTATTTGAAACAAAAATGCAACCGCTTGTTTTCTTTAATTTTTGGTACTGTTTGAAATAATTGAAACAAAATGCAACCGCTTGTTTTCTTTAATCTTTTGCTACTGTTTGAAATAATTGAAACAAAATGCTAAGTTTCAAATTTACTAACTTTCAAATTTACTAAAAATTGCATCGTGTTTAAAATTTTCAACTTAAAAGTTCTAACTTTGCTAACTTAATTGTCTATATTTGATCCAAATTTGACAAACTTTATATCAAATTTAAGTTGAATGTATTCAAATTTCAAATGGATGATTTGAGTAAATTTAAGTTGAATGTATTCAAATTTCAAATGGATGATTTAATTGTCCAAATCTTTTCCTACTGGTTATTTTCAAATTTGACTAAGTTGAATGTATTCAAATTTCAAATGGTTGATTTGAGTAAATTTGACATAGATTTAAATCCATATCATCAAAAAATTGAAACAAAATTGAAAGAAAATGCATG
Organism: Poa pratensis; assembly: GCA_947311845.1. Lineage (NCBI taxonomy): Eukaryota > Viridiplantae > Streptophyta > Magnoliopsida > Poales > Poaceae > Poa > Poa pratensis. The sequence continues at coordinate 15,799,011 of CAMZMU010000069.1, forward strand.
TTACCAACCGGGACTAAAGAATCACACGGATCGTGTGTTTCTTTCGAACGCTTGTGAGCCGTTGGATCAGGGGTGTGTTTCTTTTGAGAGCTTGTGAGCCGTTGGATTTTTAGAACTAGTCCCGGTTGGTAACACCAACCGGGACTAATGTAGTATGCCCAATCAGGAAGAAGCACACGGATCGTGTGCTTCCTTCCAGCGCTTGTGAGCCGTTGGATCAGCGGTGTGTTTCTTTCGAACGCTTCTGAGCCGTCGGATCAGCACTATCACGACCACTTCATAACCCATCCGACCCTATATATAGCCCACCTCAGACAGGTTACTCACTCACGCAAATCATTCCAGCGTCACTCGGAGAGGCATCTTTGGGCAATCAGCGGCAAGACGTCTCTGATGACCTGCGACCGTTCCAAACGGTTGCAGATCATCAGGGACGTCTTGCCGGACGGTTGTAGAACATCAGAGACGTCTTGCCGAACGGCACACAACTAGCGTCTACCCTTGCCACCGAATCCAATGGTTGGATTTAGCCTACCTGATGGCATGTTCCCTGGCATTATTGTGTTCGTCATTGTTCACCGGCCACCTCCTATAGGTCGGTGAACAATGACAACACAACGACGCTGTTGGAAACACAAGCCCTCAGGTAGGTTGAATCCAACCACTGGATTAGGGTGACACAATGATGAATTGCCGAGGAGGTGGGAGTGGTGGTGGTGGAAGTGGTAGCCATGCTCACGACCACGCGATGATCATGCAGCCCTACAGGCCCTACGGTGCATTTGATATGCAGTCACTCACGAGGCACTGTAGGGCTGTATGACGGGGAAACCTTGTGTTTTGGTCTCATTTTTTCAGATCGCTATGTGTCTATGTTGGATACGCCAGCGGTGTATAACAGTAGATGGATGGTTAAATAAGAATGGACCCGAGCAATGTATTATGTTCACCACATAAAGGTTTAATACATTATTACACATCACCAACAACATCCCTAACTAGTGTTCACTTTTTTCTTCGTGTGTGTCCCTTTCTTCTTCTTGCGCCGTAGCCATGGACAATCTTCATCATTTAACACGATGCTTGGGTCAGTTTTCACTTTGAAGGGCGGAATTTCATGAAACTTATTGTAATCTTCTGACATGTCTGTCTTGTCCTCCACTCCCACGATGTTTCTTTTCCCTGAAAGAACTATGTGGCGCTTTGGCTGATCGTATGATGTATCCGCTTGCTTATCTTTTCTTTTTTTCGGTCTGGAAGACATGTCCTTTACATAGAAAACCTGAGCCGCATCATTGGCTAGGACGAATGGCTCGGTGTGGTACCCAAGATTGTTGAGATCCACTGTAGTCATTCCGTACCGCCGGTCTATCTCTACCCCGCCTGACAGGTTGACCCATTTGCACTGAAACAAAGGGATCTTAAAAGAAGGTCCGTAGTCAAGTTCCCATATCTGCTGTATGCAACCATAATATGTGTCCTTTGTCCCATCGTCGTTTGTTGCATCAAAGCGGACACCACTGTTTTGGTTACTGCTCTTTTTGTCTTGGGTTTCCGTGTAAAATGTATTCCCATTTATCTCGTACCCTTGGAAAGTCAATATGGTCGAAGATGGTGACTTGGCCAACAAGTATAGCTCATCTTCAACAGTGCTGTTATTAATGAGATGTGTACGCAACCAACTGCCGAAAGTTTCCATGTGCTTTCCTTTAATCCAGAAGTTAGTCTCCTCCGGGTATTCGGAGCGTAAAATATCCATGTGTTTCACGATATACGGAGCCACCAATCTGGAATTTTGTAGAACTGTGTAGTGTGCTCGAGTGAAAGAATGCCCGTCCATACATGTTGTTGCTTTCTTTCCTAGCGTGCCTTTTCCACGCAGTCTCCCCTCATGGCGCGATTGAGGAACACCGATCGGCTTAAGATCATGAATAAAGTCAACACAAAACTCAATGACCTCCTCTGTTCCATAGCCCTTGGACATGCTTCCTTCTGGCCTAGCACGGTTATGAACGTATTTCTTTAAGACTCCCATGAACCTCTCAAAGGGGAACATGTTGTGTAGAAATACAGGACCGAGAATGGAAATCTCTTCGACGAGGTGAACTATGAGGTGCGTCATAATATTGAAGAAGGACGGTGGAAACACCAACTCGAAGCTGACAAGACATTGGACCACACCCGTACCTAAACTTGGTAGAGTTGCTGGATCGATTACCTTCTGAGAAATTGCATTGAGGAATGCACATAGCTTCACAATGGGTACTCGAACGTTTTCCGGTAGAAGCCCCCTCAATGCAACCGGAAGTAATTGTGTCATAATCACGTGGCAGTCATGAGACTTCAGGTTTTGGAACTTTTTCTCTGCCATGTTTATTATTCCCTTTATATTCGACGAGTAGCCAGACGGGACCTTGATACTGCTCAGGACTTGAAAAAAGATCACCTTCTCTTCTTTGGTAAGAGCGTAGCTGGCAGTACCTTGGTACTTCTCTGGATTCAGGTTGTCTCGTTCGTGCGTACTTTGATGGTCCTTCCGTGCATCCGATGTATCTAATTTCTTCTTCCCATACACGCCTAAGAATTTTAGCAGGTTCACGCAAAGATTTTTCGTCACGTGCATCACGTCGATGGCAGAGCGAACCTCTAGGATTTTCCAATAGGGTAAATCCCAAAATATCGAGCACTTCTTCCACATGGGTACGTGTCCATCAGCGTCTTTCGGAACATTTAGACTGCCAGGACCCTTTCCAAATATTACTTCCAAATCCTTGACCATGCCATATATAACATCACCATCAGGGCGTCTAGGCTTCGTTCGGTTATCTTCCTCACCTTTGAAATGTTTGCCTGCCTTTCTTACGTGATGCTTGTTTGGAAGAAATCGACGATGACCAAGGTACACATTCTTGTTACCTAAATATACACTGTCAGTCTTATCTAAACAGTGCGTGCATGCATTGTATCCCTTGTTTGACTGTCCTGAAATGTTACTAAGAGCAGGCCAATCATTGATGGTTACAAACAGCAACGCTCGTAGGCCAAATTCCTCCTGTTTGTACTCATCCCACACACGTACGCCCTCGTCAGACCACAACTGTAAAAGTTCATCAACTAATGGCCTCAGATACACATCAATGTCGTTGCCGGGTTGCCTCGGGCCTTGGATAAGCAATGGCATCATAATATACTTTTGCTTCATGCACAACCAAGGAGGAAGGTTATAGATACATAGAGTCACGGGCCAGGTGCTATGACTGCTGCTCTGCTCCCCAAACGGATTCAAGCCATCTGTACTTAGACCAAACCTTAAGTTCCTTGCGTCAGCTGCAAAATCCTTGAACTCACTGTCGATGTTTCTCCACTGCGACCCATCTGCGGGGTGTCTCAGCATCTCGTCTTCCTTACGGTCTTCTTTGTGCCATCGCAACAACTTGGCATGCTCTTTGTTTCGGAACAAACGTTTCAACCGTGGTATTATAGGAGCATACCACATCACCTTCGCGGGAACCCTCTTCCTGGGGCTCGGCTCACCCTCAACATCACCTGGGTCATCTCGCCCGATCTTATACCGCAATGCACCGCATATCGGGCATGCATCCAAATTCTCGTACTTCGCACCGCGGTAGAGGATGCAGTCATTGATGCATGCATGTATTTTCTCCACCTCTAATCCTAGAGGGCAGACAATCTTCTTTGCTTCGTATGTATTGTGCGGCAATTCATTATTCCTTGGAAGACTCTTCTTAAATATTTGTAGCAACTCCTGAAATGCCTTGTCAGATATTCCATTCTTTGCCTTCCACTGCAGCAATTCCAGGGTGGTACCCAGCTTTTTCTGGCCATCTTCACAATTTGGGTACAACAATTTTTTGTGATCCTCTAACATGCGCTCCAACTTTGACCACTCGTTTTCACTTCCGCACTTCATCTGTTCATCAAGAATGACCCGACGAAGATCATCATCATCGGACTCATCAACAATGACCTCGAGCTCAACTTCGTCTTCCCCCATTGTAGTATCGCCGTGTTCAGAGAACACAGGATAGTTGTCATCATCCTCTTCTTCAGGGTCTTCCATTATAACCCCTCTTTCTCCATGCTTGGTCCAACAAAAATAATTGGGCATGAAGCCTTCTCGCAACAAGTGGGAGTGTATGGTTCTTACGCTCGGGTAATTCCTCGTATTCCGACATTTATCACATGGACAAATCATAAAACCATTCTTCAGCTTGTTTAACTTAACCACATCGAGAAAACGATGCATGCCATCAATGAACTCGGGACAGCGTCGATCACCGTACATCCATTCTCGGCTCATCTGCATTACATAAATACATTAAAAACCATTACACCAGCTAAATAATGAATAGAGATACGTGACCAAATTAATTAATACAAGTTCATCACATTAAAACCAAAGTAGAGAAGTGCCCAAATGTGATACATAGTTCTCACGAAACATACATCAAACGAAACTAACATACAACTATCTAAAGAATTTAAATCCAACAACAAATGCGATCAGAATCGCAACCAAGGTAACTATTGAACCAACAGCATAATGATACCAAGCCTCTTGACTAATGACATATTTTCTAATCTTTTTAAGCTTGACGCGCATTGCATCCATCTTCATCTCGTTAGCAGCGATGACGTCGGCAAGCTTGACCCCGTGAGCATCGACGATGTCGGCAATCTTCAATTCCAATATCATCTTCTCTTCCAGGCATTGGAGACGAAGATCTTCACTTATCTTCAATTTTGCTTTTAAATCGTTGTTTTCTTTTTCTAAAAACTCGACAATAGGGTCGGCTGGAATTTCCGGTTCAACTACCTCCTAAATAAAAATATATCTATGTCAAGTTGGTCGACATGATTGTTATAACCATGAAACAAAATAAATAGTTATAAAAATATACCACATCGGAATCATAGACCGGACGAGGGCCGACGGGGACGGATATCAAAACCATGACACTATACATATAATAAAACATAAGAAAATTATACAAGAAATAATTATGCATTTAAATCATATAACTAACATTTTTTAAAATAAAAGATAAAAAAAGAGGCTCACCGAGGTGGTGTCGGTGACGGAGCGGCGCGGGCGATCGACGGCGGTCAGGAAGGGGACGGGACGACACTATATAAAACCACAAATTATACTTTAATTTGAGCTCAAAATGCATATAAAACAAATGAAATCCCTAACTTAGGAATTTCATCAAACACCTTGCAAGCACCACCAAAATCAAACTTGCTAAACTTGCACGAAAATGAGCTAAACTTGAAATGCCGGAAGAGAAGATGAAGTTGCTAACCCTTATATATGTAGGTGCCACCAATCTTGGAAGTTGTTGGAGAAAATGGTGGTGAATTTGGAGCTTGGGAGAGCAAAAGAGAGGAAAAATGGAGTGAGTTCGAGCTCAAAATGGTACTGGCTCGGGGTGGAAGAAGGTTATAGTGGCCGGGACCTTTAGTACCGGTTTTTAATACAAACCGGTACTAAAGGTCTGAGCGTGGGGCCACGGACCGCGGCCGCTTGTGCCGGCGGGGGCTCCACCCCTTTAGTACCGGTTTTTAATAGAAACCGGTACTAAAGGTCTGTCTTTAGTAGCGGTTTCTATGAAAAACCGGTACTAAAGGTCCTCGCCGCTGTGCCACAAACACAACCGGTGCTAGTGCCCTCCTTTAGTACCGGTTTTAGTACAACCGGTACTAAATGTGGCGTACCAAAGCCTCCTTTTCTACTAGTGATGGTATCACATTATAACACACATAAATGCTTCAGTTTGATCCTCCTCTCTTATTCGCGGAACCTTGGAGTTGACAACTGCACTTGTCGGGTCTCCATTGCCCAGTAGGATTACCATAAGGGCTTCATTACTTTCAGGAGCAAGAGAGGTTGTCCCAGAAATAACAAAACATGCTGCTCGCATAAGGTAATGGAGTGTTCCCTACCCATTCTGGGCAATCTGCAAGACCACTCCGCCGAGCTCGCGCATGCAAAGAACAAAGAACAGTAGGTCAAATAATCTAAAAAATGGTAGATTCAGAGTGAATAACAACCCTTTGAAGTTCTGTCATGATCGTATGTGTGGTCTCTAAGCAGAATAGAGAGTTCAAGCAACCAAACAGACTAGGCATAAAAATAGTAACTGCCAGCAACTAGTAAATACTACTCCAATCGCTTTATAGTTGCTGGCAGCAAACAATATGAAACCAGTAAATACTACTGCCAGCAACCAGTAGTATATTAGTGAGAAACAAAATGGTTCAGGGTATAAATTACACAGTAGCCAGGTTTCAAGAAACAATATCTACAAGTATATCCATCAGGTGAACCTTTACCTGCAAGCTTTCCAATCATGTTAGCAAACCTCGCATCCATCTTCGACCTTCTTGACCAGCAGCTAGTACCCCTTGTCGCCCCTTGTCACGTGCGGCTTGTGCTGTTGAAACTCCTACCAAATTCCTTGTTTGTTGTGCTACAACGAATGCAAGTGGGAACAGCTTAGTGTGCACAAACTAAGCAAAGTATACTTGACTTCCGTATTATAAGAGAGAGACAGGAAATGGTTTCCATATACAAGATCAACTAAGAAAAAAATACAAGAGTATTATCCATCTTATTCTGGTATGGCCAAAACATGAGACAACAGATGACGACATGTTATAAATATTATCTGGTTGTTTTTCAAAAACATTAGCATCACATATATGAACTACCACTGGGCTGCTATGCTAAACACGTTACTTCATCTACAAGGTTCAACCGAGCAGCAGCATACATTACCTAACCACTAACAGCAACTAGCTAAGCAACAATCAAACCCAATAAGGAGGAGGGAGCGGGCATGCGGACAGGACCTGGAGGCCAGGGGAGTAACGGGCGAACTTGTAGTCCTTGTAGATGAAGTAGCCGCCGACAACGGCCGCGGCAGCCACCCTAGTCGACCAGGCCTCGACGTTCCCAAGCGTGTCCTTCTGGCCACTGCACCACCCGCGGCCTGAAACACCAATAAGACAACAAAACAGATCTTAATGCAAATATGGATAATAGGAACACAGACAATCGCATGAACATATAAAGCAGTACTATAGATATCAGTTTCTTGACCACTTGTACTAACAGACATGAAACCATAGCTCATATATAACTACACTGTCGGAGTTTGCATCCTGCTGAAGGATCGCTGTGCAGACAGCTCCTGATGCTCACATGATGCAGACTGCCCTTTGGCCATGTTGTGAACATTTTCCACAAACACTAGGAGGCTTAGAAACAAATATCCCTACGCATTACAAGAGAGTGTCATATTGCTAATAATACAAAGGTTGAAGGAGCAAGCAACCATGACATATTGCAGTGAAATCGAAGTACCACTACTCTTGTAGATTACAAATAATATGAGCACAGCAAAACAAGTATTATTGCAAAATATAATGATTTATAGCTAGGATCAATAATCTGTTCTAATCATTTTCTTTCTTGCTGCAACCTAAAGAACATCACCACACAGATTATATCATCCATCAGAATTAGCAAGTTTTGTGCATAAATCCAAGCTTCAATACAAAATGAGCAGTTGCAATTCTAGCACCGAGCCAATACAGGATGTGCAACTACAAATCAAGATGTGGGTGCACACATGGAACTGACAAGAAGTAAAGGCAGCAGATCGAGGACATGGAGTCTCACCTGCAGCCGCCGAAGAGGGGAGGACCTCACATGAACGGCGACATAGGTGGAGGCGAAGGTCGGCGGGGAGGCGGAGCCAACCACGCCGGCGCACAAGCCGCCATCCCCTCCTCAGAAGATACGCGTGGGTGATGGAGCTCCTGGCAGCGTGTGGCAGACGACGAGATGCGCAGGCCTCCGTGGCTTGCGTCGGTGCCGTCGCGTCGTGGGGGCCGGCGCCCTATCACCATCACAAACCCTAGGCGACGAAGGCGACGCGGTCCGGCGAGCTCGATTGCGCGCCGCGCATCGTGCAATGCACGCGCGTGCCGGCAAGTAAGCCAGCCGTGATCGTCGCCGGTGGGGAGCAGATGGCGGCGGGGTCGCGCGTGTGCCCGCAGGAATCGGGGCACGGTATGGCTCGGGAGAGGATGCATGATGAGGCGGCGTAGTCTGGCTCGTGAGAGGAGGCACGCGGGTGGAGGTGAGGGAGTGAGGCGGCGTGGTCTGGCTCGGGAGAGGCGGCGTGGTCCGACGGGCGGCGCAGGTGGTAGTGTTAGGGTTCGGGGTTGCGGCGCAGGTGGTAGAGATGGCAGGGTGGAATGGAGATAAGTAAGGAGGGGGTTTGGGGTAGTTGGGCTACGGGTGGGCTTTGTGGCCGGCTGTGGCTGGCCGTGGGGCCGCCCAGTTCGGCTGCATCCCTTTTTTTGTTGAAACATTTTTCTTATTTTGTTTATTGCAATTTTCCAATAGATCTTTGAAAAAAATATTCGAATGACACCAATATGAATGGTCATGTCCGCCGTTTTGACCGTATTTTGAAATCGGCATATGGAATTCAAAAAACTTCAAAGAAATTGAAAACCTTCGCGTTGTATCATTATATGTGTCCTAGTATCCATAAAAAATAATAAACTTGGAATACGGCAATAATATTGGAAAAGTGTTCCCATAAATGAGCTATCATCGACGAAGATTCATGGCTTTGAGGCCAAATGACGAATGTTATGGCCACATTCATGGCATAGTTTGTTCAGATTTTCTCATATTAGGCAGAAACGTGCACCTTGGAACCGTGAACAATGTTGTCGAATAAAGTTTTCATTTTTCTTGCATAAAAAAATCATTTTTCATTTCCGGAATGCGAAAATTGGGTTGTTTTGTGAAGCACCTACCAAAACTATGTTGCAAAATAGGAGCACTAGATTTTATAAAAATACTAGACCACATTTTATGTACAAATATCCAAATGTTTGTGTCTCAAAGGGTTTCTATCCAGTTCTCGTGAAAAGGACAAATGTCTGTCGATTCAGTAGGAAGCGGGTCAAAATTGAACTACAGGTGCCTCGTAGTTTGCTCATGATTTTTTGAAAAAATCATTTTTGGGTACACAAGTACCTATTTCATTAGAGATACAACATTATTTTCGCAAAATTCAACCACTAGCTACGAACGGTCATGTCCGCCATTTTGACCGTATTTTGAAATCGGGATATGAAATTCAAACAAATTCAAAGAAATTGAAAACCTTCGCGTCGTGTCATTATATGTGTCCTAGTATCCATAAAAAATAATAAACTTGGAATACGGCAATAATATTGGAAAAGTGTTCTCAGAAATGAGTTATCATCTATGAAAATTCATGGCTTTGAGGCCAAATGACGAATGTTAGGGCCACATTTATGGCATAGTTTGTTCATATTTGCTCATATTAGGCAGAAACGTGCACCTTGGAACCATAAACAATGTTGCCAAATAAAGTTTTCATTTTCCTTGCATAAAAAAAATCATTTTTCATTTCCGGAATGCGAAAAATGGGTTGTTTTGTGAAGCACCTACCAAAACTATGTTGCAAAATTGGAGCACAGGATTTTATAAAAATACTAGACCACATTTTATGTACAAATAACCAAATATTTTTGTCTCAAAGGGTTTCTATCCAGCTCTCGTGAAAAAAAAAACAAATGTCTGTCGATTCAGTAGGAAGCGGGTCAAATTTGAACTACAGGTGCCTCGTAGTTTACTCATGATTTTTTGAAAAAATCATTTTTGGGTACAAAAGTACCTATTTCATCAGAGTTACAACATTAGTTTCGCAAAATTCAACCACTAGCTACGAACGGTCATGTCCGTCGTTTTAACCGTATTTTGAAACCGGCATATGAAATTTAAAAAATATCAAAGAAATTGAAAACCTTCGTGTTGTGTCATTATATGTGTCCTAGTATCCATAAAAAATAATAAACTTGGAATACGGCAATAATATTGGAAAAGTGTTCTCATAAATGAGCTATCATCTACGAAGATTCATGGCTTTGAGGTCAAATGACGAATGTTATGGCCACAATCATGGCATAGTTTGTTCAGATTTGCTAATATTAGGCGGAAACGTGCACCGTGAAACCGTAAACAATGTTGCCGAATAAAATTTTCATTTTCCTTGCATAAAAAATCATTTTTCATTTCCGGAATGCGAAAAATGGGTTGTTTTGTGAAGCACCTACCAAAACTATGTTGCAAAATTGGAGCACTAGATTTTATAAAAATACTAGACCACATTTTATGTACAAATAACCAAATATTTGTGTCTCAAAGAGTTTCTATCCAGCTCTCATGAAAAAAACAAATGTCTGTCAATTCAGTAGGAAGCGGGTCAAATTTGAACTACACGTGCCTCGTAGTTTACTCATGATTTTTTGAAAAAATCATTTTGGGTACAAAAGTACCTATTTCATCAGAGTTACAACATTAGTTTCGCAAAACTCACCCACTAGCAACGAACGGTCATGTCCGCCGTTTTGACCGTATTTTAAAATGGGCATATGAAATTCAAAACAAATCATGGAATAATTTTAGTCGCAAAAATTTAGAAGTGAATGTTTTAATTTAATCATGGCGTAATTTTAAAGTCCTGCATTTTTATCTTCCATTTGAATTTACAAGAATAATCAAAAAATAATTCAAATTCTTCAAAACCCTATATAAAGCAATATATAAGCTTAGGGGTATTTCATATTTTATTTTGAATAAAAATAGTTTTTAATATTAAACAATGACAGATTACTTCATTAAAAAATTCAAATTTTATTTGGTAAAATTTGGAGTTCAAAATTAAATGTTATTAAAGAAAATATAAAATAATAAATGAAAAAACCAAAAAAAAAATATCCGCCGAGCCAACCCGGCCTAGCCCAGCAGCGCAGCCGAACCAGTCCGGACTCAGGACGGCCCACTCGGAACTAGCCCACTTGGCATTGGGCAAAAGCAAAAAAAAGTAGCTCGTCCAGCAAGGCCCAAGCCCAGCGGTTCGCTATATTGTTTTTATTACGTTAGGAGCACCACTATGACACAAACATTTGAGTGGCCTGGTGGTTATGGTCCCTCGAAGGAGAGGAGGGCACATGTTCGATTCCTAGTCTCCTCATTTTGCTGCGTATTAATTTGCTTATGCGTAGGCCCCATATGCCAACAGGGCCGGTCCCACATGTCAGGTCAAACTGTGGGTCCCACATAGCTGGTCCCACATGGCACATGTTTGGTCCCACATCATTTTGCTCCGTATTAATTTGCTTATGCGTACGTCCCATATGCCAACAGGGCCGGTCCCACATGACAGGTCAAACTGTGGGTCCCACGTGGCGGGTCCCACATCACACTGTGGGTCCCGCATAGTCTTCTCATTTTGCTCCGTATTAATTTGCTTATGCGTAGGTCCCATATGCCAACATGGCCGGTCCCACATGTCAAGTCAAACTGTGGGTCCCACATAGCTGGTCCCACATGGCACATGTTTGGTCCCACATCATTTTGCTCCGTATTAATTTGCTTATGCGTACGTCCCATATGCCAACATGGCCGGTCCCACATGACAGGTCAAACTGTGGGTCCCACGTGGCGGGTCCCACATCACACTGTGGGTCCCGCATGGCAGTGGGGTGGGTCCCACATGGCGGGTCCCACTAGTCAGCTGAGTGTGGTTCAAACCATGTGCATGCCACGTAAACAAAAAACAACTAAGCATGACACGTATGTAAAACTAGACAACTAAGCAGGACACATGGGATAAACTGAGGAGGTGGCGTCCAGTCATAGCAATACACTACAATTTAAAAGGCTAAGACCAATTTAAATTGGTCGTAATTGGGTAAGAGTAGGAAACAAATCGGTGTTGTTTGCATTATGACCAATTTGTGTAAAGAGACTGTGACTGACATGGGTATACATATCGGGTACCCTACCATGAGGGTACCTGGTGCACGTAACGACTAAGCCCCAATATTGAAGAGCCTACTCGAAGCCCAAGACAAGAGGCCCAAGAAGATGGAGTACCCTCCAGACTAGACATAGGCATAGTCGGTTTAGGCTTTCCATATGTGTAAACTAGGTCGGTTAAAAACTCCCGAGACCCAGCCTATTTAAAGGCTGGGAGGGGTACCGATCTGGGACCAAGCCATACACGAACCGCCAAAGCTCTTGCGAGATCATCAACTCGCCGGAGCTCCCCTGTAATCGCATAATCCACAATCAATACCAGACAAGCAGGAAGTAGGGTCTTTACCTCCACCCGAGGGGCCTGAACCTGGGTAAATCTTTGCTTCTGCTTGTCAGCCGACGAAACTACCAGTACTACCACGTTCTCTCCCTATAATCTCAACCCTAGGTCCTTAACCATGGGATTTGATGAGGGTACACCTCGTCAATTGGCACCGTCTGTGGGAAAGAATAGTGTTGGACTCACGGTTTCTTCGGTTCCATGGGAAAACGGCGACTCGCCGATCGGATCTACAAACGGCAACTCGCCGGCTGCATCGACAAACCAGAACTCGCCGACTCAGGCGGCACATGGCAACTCGCCGGCTCACTCGACAAACGGCAACACGCCAGCTTCACCCGCAAAAAGCACATCAGATCCTCTGATGGATTTCGAGCCACACTCGCTAGGATTCCAGGAGGACTTCTCCGATCTCGAGTCAGGTTTGGGTTTAACCGTTGGTTCGTTCAATTTTTCGTCAACAAGCTTTTTGTGTAGGACTTGACGGATCCACGCCAACTCACGACTTTCGCAGCCGAGGATCCATCGGCTGCGGCTCCTTCGACTGCGGATCTTTCCACTGCGTCCATACCATCATCGACCCTCCAAGCTTGTTCGTCTGCAACAACCATGTCCACACGAGAGATGCGTGAGCTCATTGAAGAGCTCCAGGGCGAGGAGGCCGAATCAGCATACCGCACAAACGATCCCGAGCTGGATCTCCCACTCGAGGATAGTTTTGACTGCGAGATCTCCCTCAGCGACTTCGACGACCTCGAAACTCATATCGAGAACCACGTCGACTCCGAGATCTGCGCCAACAACAACCTCGACTTCGAGACTCATAACAACCTCACCGACGCCGAGATGGGCATAGGCGACGAATACGTCGACTGCGAGATCCGTCCAGACGAACCACTCGATGAACATACAGGCTCAGACATGAGCCTCGATGAAGATGCCGAGTCCATGACGGGACTCGAAAGTACATACATATGCCCTCGGGTCATACCCCAACAGGTCTATGTGGCCATCGCCGCAGAAACTGCGGCCAGTCGCAGGCCTACAGAATTCCCATGCACAGTCACTATGCCGGACGGAGTCACAACCCTCACAATCACTGCTGAGATGGCAGCAAAAGCAGATAAAGTTATCCAGGAGTGCACAATGATGCCAGCAGACGCAACACAAGAAGAGATGTTAACCTTCCAGTACTTCAACTGGAATGAGTCATTTCAACTGAAGCAGATAAGAGCCACACTCGAAGAACGCAAAAAGCAAGCTAGCTTGTCGAGTGTGCGCAGAAGACAGCTCTCCCTGAGCTCCACCGGGCGAGCAGACACAGGACGCAGATCAAGGTTGTCACATCTCTCGCCAGGTGAGAAGGCGGCACTCACCCGCAACTTAGGCAACTCCTTCATGACATACGACGAGGAAGGCTTGCCGGTGCCCAAAACAGCAGCATGTGCTCTCTACACCGCTGCAGCATACCTGGAGGCAATCAAGCCCCCAGCGGATGACCCCAACGCAAAACTACACCGCCAACAGATCAAATCACCCGCCTTAGCTGCAAAGGCCATACGCCAAGTTCCAAGAACTCCAGGTGGGAGTCGAGACTGTGCCCTAGTCGACGCACCTCGGGAAGAGCATAATCACAGTGGTCGTCGCCACCACTCGAAGGAAAGAAGCTGCTCGCGAAGGCGCAGGTCCAGGAGCAGATCACGCAGATCGTACAGTAGCGACTCATACTCTGACCGAGAGCCTGAGCCACATGGAGCTCTGTGCTTCACTCAATGCGTCCGCGAGACACGGATGCCCAAAGATTACAGGCTGGCAGTTGCGTGCCAGCGGGGCACCAACACTACAGCCATGCAGTACATACGACTTATGCTCGAAGGCACAGCTCGCGACTGGCTCAAAGCCCTATCCCCATCAACATACGACTCGTGGGATCACTTCCGCAGGGATTTCGTCAAAAACTTCGAGCCTCTATGTGAGCGTCCGAAGACATTCGAGGAGCTGCGGGCCTGCGTTCAGCGTTCAGACGAAACGTTGAGGTCATACATCAGACGATGGACTGAGATACGTAACTCAGTTGGAGTGGTTTCAGAAGATATGGCCACGGATGTTTTCGTCATGGGCCTCGCCAGGCGAGACCTCAAAGAAGCACTTGGCCGCCAAAAGCCAAAATCCGTAGCCCACCTCCTGCAGATCGCGACTGAGTGGGCAGATGGAGAGGATATGGCACGCACCACACGCGGGTCCTCACCCCGTGACAAACATGAGAATAGCAGTCGAAGCCATAGAGACTCATACAGAGACGACCGAAGGCGCAAACGTTCAAAACGTCATTACGACGATGACAGACCCGAATTCATGGCGGCTGGGTTCTCCACACCCCACAATGATCAGGACAGAAGCGACCGACGGTCGGAAGATCGGCGAGACAGTCGAGACGATCGGCGAGACAGTCGAGATGATCGTCGAGACGGCCAACGCAGTGATAGCTACAAGAGGAAGGATTGGCGCAAGTCACGGGCACAATCTGAGCGATCATTCGAAGAAAAGATGGACGCTGATTGCAGATTCCACCTGTACAAGGGGGACGATGGAAAACTGCGATCCAACCACTCGATGAGAAACTGCAGGGAGTTCGACCAAATGGCGACTGATTACGTAAATCGCAGAAAGGCAGCAGCCGCACAAGCACCTGCACCCGTGCCTCAGCCAAACAACGTGCCTGTTCTGATGGCACCACCTCCACCACCACAGCCTGCCCCAGGCGGAAATCTCGCGGGTGCCATACAGCCCGTGCCTCGGGTGGACGAACCACAGTACCCTCCGCCCCAAGGGCAGATGTACATGATACAGAAAGGTCGACCTTCCAACAGGGAGCAAAAACTTCGCACTCGACAGGTAAACATGGCGGTCATGTCACCTCCTGCGGTAACAGAATACTTGAAGGGATCCGATACTGCAATAAGCTTCAGCAAAGAGGACCACCCTCTCGGTTGTTCGACCAGGGCACTCTGCTCTGGTACTCGACGCGCAAATTGGAGGCTACGCCATGTCCAAGGTCTTCATGGATGGTGGGAGCGGCATAAACATCATCTTCGCAGATACGCTCCGCAAAATGAACAGGTCAGTCGAAAACCTGCCAAGATCCTCAAATACCTTCCACGGTATCGTTCCAGGGAAAGCAATAAGCCCAGAGGGCACCATACAACTCGACGTAACGTTCGGGGACAAGCACCACTTCAGGACAGAGTCGATTGAGTTCGAAGTGGTCGACTGGAAATCACAATACCATGCTATACTTGGACGCCCGACGTTCGCTCGATTCATGGCGGTGCCACATTACGCATATCTCCAGCTGAAATGCCTGGACCAAAAGGAGTAATCACAGTCAAGGGGAACTTCCAAAAGTCTGACTCTTGCGACCGAGAATTCAGCAAAATCTCTGAGATGTTTGGCATGGAAGCAACACTCGCCGATCTAGCGGTCTCCAACGATCGAACACTTATGCCAGAGCACAAAAAGGTGGCAGTCGACAGAGCATTCAGTGCCACCAACGACACAAGATCGCATCAGGTGCACCCGACTGACCCGACCAAGACAGTCAATGTCTCGTCGAGTCTGCCTATCGCATAGGAAAGCGCGCTCGTCGAATTCCTCCGTGAGAACTGGGATATATTTGCATGGTGTCCAGCAGACATGCCAGGTATTCCCAGGGAATTCGCCGAGCACTCTCTCCAGCTACTTCCAGGTGCTAAACCAGTCAAACAAACAATGCGCCGCATATCCGGCCCAAAAAGAACTGCAGTCGAAGCCGAAGTCGACAGGCTACTCGCAGCAGGATTCATCAGAGAGATCAAGAAATCACAATGGGTGGCCAACCCCGTACTTGTAGAGAAGAAGCATACAGACATCCTGCGGATGTGTGTAGATTTTACAGCACTCAATAAGTGTGTCCAAAGGATCACTTTCCACTACCTCGAATCGACCAGATCGTCGACTCCACCGCCGGGTGCGCTCGCTTGTCCTTCCTGGATGCTTACTCGGGTTACCACCAGATAAGGATGAAGGAAGAGGACGAAGAAAAAACGGCGTTCATAACCCCACTCGGGGTCTACTGCTACACCACAATGCCTTTCGGGCTCAAAAACGCAGGCGCAACCTATCAGCGCATGATGCAAGATTGCCTCAAGAAGCAGATTGGGCGAAACGTCCAGGTCTATGTAGATGACATCGTCATCACCACAAGAGAAGAAAGCACACTACTCGATGACTTGCGGAGACATTCGCAAACCTCAAACGCTTCCACATCAAGCTCAACCCGAAGAAGTGCACGTTCGGCGTGCCAGCCGGGCAACTCCTCGGGTATCTAGTCTCAGCTCGAGGAATCGAGGCGGACCCGGAGAAAATACAGGCCATCTTGACGATGCAAAGGCCTTCAAAGCTCCACGACGTGCAAAAGTTGGCGGGTAGAGTAGCAGCACTCAGTCGATTCATCAGCAAGCTAGGCGAAAAAGCACTCCCGTTCTATCGACTGATGAAGAAGGCAGATAAGTTCGAGTGGACGCCAGAAGCCGAAGCAGCCTTCACGGACCTCAAGCGAGTCCTCACAAGCCCTCCAATCCTCGTAGCACCAAGGGAACGCGAGCCACTATACCTATATGTCTCTGCAACTAATAGGGTGGTGAGCACTGTTCTTGTGGTCGAACGCAGGAGGAGGGACACCCCAAAGCATACAACGTCCAGTCTATTACTTGAGTGAAGTGCTCTCCACATCAAAGCAGCGGTACCCGCACTATCAGAAGCTGGCATACGCCGTGTTCATGTCCTCAAGGAAGCTGACGCATTACTTCTCCGAGCACCCGATCACTGTAATCAGCACTTCAGGGATCGGGGACATCCTCACAAACCCCAATGCAACTGGGCGAGTAGCAAAATGGCTCATCGAGCTAGCACCAAGAGACATCAAGTATGATTACCCGAAGGCCATCAAAGCACAAGTCTTACCCGACTTCCACACCGAGTGGATTGAAGCTCAGCTCCCAGGAGCACCAGATGTGTCCAATTCCTGGACCATGTACTTCGATGGCTCGAAGAAAAACGAAGGCGCAGGCGCAGGTGTCATCCTCATATCACCAAAAGGCGACAAGCTCCGCTACATCCTACAAATGGGATTCGAGTTCCCATCCAATAACGAAGCAGAATACGAGGCTCTGATCCATGGCATGAGGATGGCCAAAGCCCTCGGGTGCACTCGACTGATGATCTACGGCGACTCGAATCTGGTGGTGCAGCAAACAATGAAGGCTGTGACGCAATCGCAGATAACATGATCGCCTACCGTGACCTGTACAACATCATGGAGGGCAGCTTCGAAGGCTGCGAGTTGCGGCACATAGGGCGTGAAAGCAATGAAGAAGCAGATAAGTTAGCCAACATTGGTGCGACCAAAGCACCAGTGCCACCTGGTGTCTTCTTCGAGCGCATAGAGCACAGATCAATCAAAAAGAAGCGGCAACTCCTGCATCAGCCACCAGCCAAGAGCAAAACACCTAGCACAGAGGACCCACCAGTCGAGGTACTCCTCATCGAGCCAACTTGGACTCAACCCTTCCTCGCATACATACTCCGCGGCGAGGTACCCGAAGACTTCACAGAGTCAAGACGCGTCACTCGACGATCTAAAGCATACACTGTCATCAACGGTGAACTTTACAAACGCAGCATATCAGGTATGTTCCAGCGTTGCATAGCATTTGAAGATGGCCAAGCCATCCTTCGTGATATTCATGCAGGTACTTGCGGGCATCACGCCAGCAGTCGATCACTCGTAGCCAAAGCCTTTCGCGCAGGCTTCTACTGGCCCACAGCACTCAAAGACGCGGAGGACATAGTCAAAAGGTGCATCGGCTGCCAAAAATTCGCCACAAAGCCGCACGCACCCGCATCGGCGTTGAAGACAATACCATTGGCCTGGCCTTTCGCCCAGTGGGGGCTCGATATGGTTGGGCCACTCAAAAAATCCTCCCATGGAGGGCATACTCACCTTCTGGTGGCGGTCGACAAGTTCACCAAGTGGATTGAAGCAGTACCCATCACAAGTTCGACTGCCACTACAGCAGTCAATTTCATAAAATCCATCATATACCGCTTTGGTGTGCCAAATAGCATCATCACTGACAACGGTACAAACTTCACGGCTGAGGAATTCAAATCCTTCTGCAAAGAGCAAGATATCACGCTCAATTATGCATCTGTGGCGCACCCGCAATCAAACGGCCAAGTCGAAAAGGCCAATGGGCTTGTGACGAGTGGAATCAAGAAGCGCCTCCTGGTGCCACTCAAAAGGGCTGCGGGTGCTTGGGTAGAAGAGCTCCCGTCTGTGCTATGGAGCCTACGCACAACACCCAACGCCTCAACACAATTCACTCCATTTTCATGGTCTACGGCGCAGAGGCAATCCTGCCATCAGACGTAAGGTTCAACGCACCAAGAGTCGAAGCATACAATGAAGAGATGCAGATGAAGCACTCGAAGATGCAGTCGACTTGCTCGAAGAAGCACGCAACACAGCGCTAGCACGTACAGCTGTCTACCAGCAAGATCTACGCAACTATCACAGCCGTCGACTGCGTACCAGGTCCTTCGAGGTGGGTGACTTGGTACTTCGACTGAAGCAAAAGAAGGTGCATAAACTTGCTTCTCCATGGGAAGGACCCTTCATCATCACCGAGGTCATAGGTGGTGGAGCATACAGACTGAAGCATGCGAAGACCGGAACTCTCCCACAATCCTTGGAACGTTGCGCAGCTGCGCCGTTTCTATGCTTAGATTGCTCAGTCGCATAATGTAATAGGCTCATATGTCGGATGGCTGCAGGTTTCAGACGCGCTCTTTTCCTTACCAGGGTACCTAAGGGGACTGGAAGGTTTTTAATGAGGCGGCCTGCAGCCTAACATTCATAAATGGAATATAGTCAATAAATTCCTCATACTTTTCCTGCTTACTACTCGCATAGCTTATCAGCACAAAACTTAGCCACACCCGTATGCTCGGGGGCTGAGCTATCTCAAAACATAAAAGCTTTTGCTCTTCAAACACAATACTCCAGCCACACTCGAATACTCGGGGGCTGGATCATAACAATAAAACAAAGGAAAAAGTTGCTCAACCCCAATCAATCACTCGGGGGCTGAGCCTGCAGGCATAAGTTGAAGCTTCAACTCTCATAAAATTCATAACCTCACTCGAGCACTCGGGGGCTATGTAATTCATGATCTATGTAAACTGTTTTCATAAACCCCACTCGATACATCGGGGGCTGCATATACAAGTGAACAAATATGTACTAAGTGGCAAATTTACACTCGGGGGCTGTTCCCTATACATAAATACCCTAATCTTCTGGTTCATCCTTTGCTGAAGAACAGGGCCCATAAGTTGCGCTTGATAGCAATCAACCAATGTCCTCGCGTGATCGAATGTTTCGTCAAGGTTCGACTGGGACAAAGACGATCCAGGCACGGGTGGACGAAGCTGCAAATTTGGACGTTGACTTCGGAGATACGCCATGGTTGCGTTGGCACCGTCCACAAGCTTCTGGGTGATGAAGCCTCGAATGGAACCTGTTGACCGGAAGAGATCGAGCAACGCGTGGATTCCTTGAGGTTGTGGCCCAGTTGGAAAAACCATCTGGTTGATTCGACTGAAGCCGACCTGCACAATTCAAGAAGCATAGTGCTCCGCCACACCCGATCTTGCAGAGTCGCAAGTATGCGTGCTCGGTGCTTGTCCAATCGAAAGTGCTGGCGGCCAGTCGTGGGTTCGTCAGTTGCCATGTTCAACTGCTCATCCACGCGAGCCTGCTCCGCCTGGAAATCTTGAACAAAACCTGCAACACACAAGTTGGGTGAACAAAAAGAACAGGCTGTGAACTCATAAGATCAAGGCAGTCATGCTTACACTCGAGCTGTCTGTTCACGATCTCCATCTCGCCAAGCACATACTCCTCTCGTTGGGTGGGTAAAGCAGGCCTTGCCCTCATCCTTTCCAGCTCGCTTCGGGCACTCGCCAGTTCCTGCTCCTGTTTCGCAAGTCGAGCCTTCATATAACGTATTACCGCGGCATCATTTGACGCCTGAGCTCGAGATCGAGAAGGGGTATGATGCCGCGACGAACTGGATGAAGTGGCGGCTGGCCGTTTCTGTTCCAAGTATCATAAAAGTTTCATGAGAAACAAGTCACAAAACTCAGACAAGCAACAGCATACAGCTCTTCGAGCCAGACACATTAACAGAAGACCACTGACATAAAAGAGTAGCAAAATCACACACACACTCGCAGTTCACAGATATCATTACATGGCATAAAAAAGAAGGGATGCAGCTGCCCTAGAACTAGGAAGTCGACTCTGGCTTGCCCCTAAGCAAGCGAGTGGCGACCTCTTTTGCCCGGCGCTCCATGGTGGTCATAAATATTTCGGCCAGTCGTGCAGCTGGCGCGCTGACTCCTTTCAAAGGCACAAGTCTCCCGTCTGGCCTCCGCGGGAAATCAGAAAGCGCTTTTCGTAGTCACCCTCTAATCCGTGGCCTAAAAGAAGCTTGAGGGTGGACTCCGAGCCGCGTACCGAAAGGGCGCGAGAGAAGTTCGCCATGGTGGAAGTCCCCGGGCCAAAAACATCAGCAAATCCATCCGCCGTCGTCGGTACTTCGCCACTCGGAGCACGGCCTTGTACACTGCGCCAAGTGTACTCGCTGACTTGGCGAGTGCATCCTTCGCGTGGGTGCACACGACCCCAAGGTCGCTCACAACGATCGAGTGGCAGATCGTCGTTCGCCTGTCTGCAGAGGTCGCGCGCCAGCAGCTTCTTCACAAATCAACAAAGAGCAAACGTCACTATACGACGCTTGACAACCACACATAAGTTCAAAACGAAAAGATTACTCACCTCCCATGACATGTGCGAGTTTCGCCAGTTGTTCGCATATCCTCGCTCACGCGCGGTAGCTGAGTTAGTGGCAGCATCCAATTCCTTCTTCGACTCAGCGCGCTGCGTGACGAGTGCTTCTTCAAGCTCCTTTATGCGGGACTCAGCCGCTGTCTTTTCGCCTGAAGTAGCAAATCGCATACAGTTTATAAATCGACAAAGACAAAGTATTGCAAAAAAGAGCTTCAGAAAAAATGGCAAAGTAAACTCACGACTGAGTCGCTCCAGGTCATTACGCAGGCCATCCCTCTCCTGCTCCACCTGGACATAAGCTTTGGCAGAATCCGCCAGTGTGCGGTAGAAGGGCTGCAGACACACGCAGTTGCATAATTTGTAACGTACATAGCCCCAAAACTACGCGGGTAAGGCAAAAAGTACTCACATGATTTGTCCAAGGCTCAGGGGTCGAAGCAGATGTCCCGACTTCAGGAGTAGCCACAACCGTAGCCTTGGCAGATCCACAACAGCAGTGGTGTCCATCGGGTGGACAACCTCATGCACGGCGGAGAAATGTTCGGGTGATCCGGCGTCGGAACTTTCTCGGCTTGAGGAGATAAAGGCTGATTGGTTTCAGCACTGCGAGTGGCACGCGTGAAGACATCATCAGCACAAGTATGCAACAGCAGTAAAAACTTATATCATAAGTAAAAACAAAACCTGTGTTCTTCCTCTTCGTCATAGTCGAGGTCATCAAAATTTGGGCCTCCAAAGACAGGGGCGCCACTCGAATGAGGAAGAGGGGTTGAGCTCGTTGAGCATACACGCAAAGGAGCGGCACTGGGAACGGGTGATGAGCCCGCTTCCTCGTCAACCTCCAAGTCATGCTCCTTCGCGGGTGAACTCATAGCCGAAGATACCTTTTTGGTCAGTCGACGACGCTTTGGAGGCGCGCGTCATCTCAGGGTCAGAATCGGCCACTTCTTCAGCTGCACCTCTTCTGCTGCTTCCTCTTCAACTTCTTCCACACGCGAAGTGGTGGCGGAGGGAATTGGCGAGTGATCCCCTTTCGCTTCCATCTCTTGCACCTGAGTTTCTTCAGTTGCACCATTCTCTGGCAAAGGAGGAAGAGAGCAGTAGTCGAGTGACCCTGCATGTCATAAATCACGGCTGCAAAATTAGAGGCTGCAATGCATATGAGTGGTAACTCCAAAACTGCAAGCAAATCATAAAGTACACATACCTCAAGCAAAGGATTTTCCATCCCATACGGCGTAATGGGGCAGTCGACGTTGCACGGGTCTGCTGCCGTCAGGTTGGTGATTGATCGCACATGCGCCAACAACTCATTCCTTGACAGCTCCTCCGGGCTCATCCGTGTGGCATCATTTGGGCCCTCGTACTGCCACATGGGGTGCGCTCGGGCACGGATCGGCCACACCCGCCTCTTTACAAAAGTGGCAATTAGATGCACACCCGTCACCTTATCGAGAAGACCTCCAATCTGGGACAGAAGAGGCTCTGCTTCTGCCAGTTCTTCATCCGAAAGTTGGTGGTCCCAGGCCTTGGTCCTTGCAAAGGCAGCAGTCGAGAAAGCGGCAGCTGCGTCCTGCTCGACACTCGCATAAAACCATCCCTTTCTCCAGCCTTGTGCGGAGTCGACGGTCTTCAGTCGAAAATATCGGGTGTCACCACGCACCTGGATCCCGCAGCCGCCCACAGGGTAGGTGCGGCCGCCTCCCCTGTTTGGTCGTACCATAAAGATGGCCTTCCATAATGCCCAACTTGGAGCAACTCCCAAAAAACACTCGCACAGCGTGATGAAACACGCAATGTGCAGAATACCGTTCGGGGTGAGATCATGGATCTGCACCCCGTAGGCAAAGAGCAAACCTCACACAAAATCATGGAGGGGGAGCAAGAAACCCCTAGGCAGAAACTCCGCAAAACAGACACACTCATTGGCGCGTGGTTCAGGGAGTACCTCCTTCGGTGATGGCGCGCGAACAGCAAGCTGATCCGTGGTTCAAATGCCATCACAGCCATTCATATCACAACCATGCGCTCCGCACGCAATCTGACCGTACACGTGGCAAACGCGGAGGGCAACCGTCGCTGGCCACTCCGCCCACTACGCACGTAAAAAGAGGAGTCATCATCACGCTTGCGGAAAAAGTGGGCCCGTATAGTCAAATCAAGTCCAAACGGCACCGTCTTCGGTCAGCTCTGCACAAATGGGCCCACATACGTGTCACGTCCCATCAATCGCAGCATAACGCACGCCACGCGTGTCAGAAATCGTAGTCGCAATAAATGTCATCCCTGACGTCATTGAAGCATATGTTTAGAAAATATGTTCGAGTATGCTCAGCGTATATTGGTCACTCGATTGCCCTGATTAGTTCGGGTGTGACAAAACTTTCTTAAGGCAAAACTGGTCACTCGACCGTTGCTTCGATTAATTCATATTACTCCCATCGGGAGCATGTTCAAAAAATTCTTTGACTGAAGATGATTAGGAAAATGGTTGAGATTATCCTCCATTTACAAGTAATACAACATAATCTCGGGGCTACTCCCATCGGGAGTACTGTCGTGCACCCGATAGAATTATGGCGCAAATTTCTTCGATTCACATATGCAGAGTTTTTGAGATTATCCTCCATTGCAAAACAATAAAGCACAATCTCGGGGGCTACTTCCATCGGGAGCGCTGCCGCGCACCCGATAGAATAACGGCAAATATCAGTTGACAAAGGCATGACTCGTCCAACAAAGTTCAGAAATCATACTCGAAACATTCCTGAGTTGCGTCAGTCGCAAATACGTCGGATGCTGCATGCATAGTGCAAAGGTAAGACCCGCCGAACTTTCGAGCTGGGCTGAGGACCGTTCCAGCAACGTTAATCCTTACGATTTCCGTGTCAGCAGACATGATGAAAAATCCCGACAGACGTGTTGGGTAAAATTCAAAGTTATACTGCAGATCGACTCAGTAAGACCTCAAGCGGCTTAGTCGAATCTGACCCGTTTGTTCCAGATTCGAGTCCGGGACTCGAGTTTGATTGAAAGTTAGTAAGGTTTTACCCGAATGAGTAGTTAACCAGTCCCGAACCGTCGAGTGTACTGGGCCTGCTACGCTATTATCCCTTGGTCATCATAAAACACAGTCGATGAGATACTCGGCATAGCCAAACGTGTGCTATTCATACAGGAATTCCAAATTATATGTACAAAATACAAAGCATACGACGTGCACTCACGAAAGAGTCCATGCCCGATTCTTCGAGTCAGCCAAGTACTCGGAGGCTACTGACATGGGTATACATATCGGGTACCCTACCATGAGGGTACCTGGTGCACGTAACGACTAAGGCCTAATATCGAAGAGCCTACTCGAAGCTCAAGACAAGAGGCCCAAGAAGATGGAGTACCCTCCAAGACTAGACATAGGCATAGTCGGTTTAGTCTTTCCTTATGTGTAAACTAGGTCGGTTACAAACTCCCGAGACCCAGCCTATTTAAAGGCTGTGAGGGTACCGTTCTGGGACCAAGCCATACACGAACCACCAAAGCTCTTACGAGATCATCAACTCGCCGAGCTCCCCTGTAATCGCATAATCCACAATCAATACCAGACAAGCAGGAAGTAGGGTCTTTACCTCCACCCGAGGGGCCTGAACCTGGGTAAATCTTTGCATCTGCTTGTCAGCCGACGAAACGACCAGTACTATCACGTTCTCTTCCCATAATATCAACCCTAGGTATTTAACCATGGGATTTGATGAGGATACAACTCGTCAATGACCTTTTTGGCTATAATGGTCGTTGTGTTAACAGGTTTAGACCTTCCCAAACGGCCTATGACCAACTGGTTCAAAATGGTCACAGATCTATGACCAATTTTTTGAGGGTCACTTTTACAAAAAGTCACTAGTTGACATATTTCTTGTAGTGGTTAATCAGGTACGGTGCCAAGAATGTCCTATAGAGCTGCTCTAAGGCTGGCAGAGGTGCGCTGCTACCCACCATGGCACCCCACTATTTGCTACTTTATATTATGAGCTACAAACAAATAACAAAATCACGTAAAACTTAGGAAGTTGAAAATATGCATATTTAGATCCTCAATTTGTCATTTTTGTGTAGTTGAATTTTTTATTTGAAGTCGATATTTTGCATGTTCGTCCGATATACTATTAGCTACACCCAGAATTTTTTCAGAATCTTTTGTAATTCCTAAATATGATTTTCGAACTTTTTAAATTGGAATGAGCACTGGAGATCGGGAGAAAAAGTCTCGCGTACCCAGCGATAAAAGCGACCCTTCATGGGGCTTGGCTCATTTAATGGCGAGCGAGCGTACGAGGAGTCAATGACTGATCTAGCGTAGGAGTACAAGCAGGTCGCGTACTTGCGGTTCAGACGCGGAAGCGGTAGTACTTTCTTTTTTGTTAATATTTTTTCAGATAAATTTGTGAAATCAAAAAGTTTCTCGGATTTTGAAAAAATGAACCATTTCAAAAATGAAAAATCTGAACCATTTTATAAAATGAACCTTTTTAAAAAATGAAACAATTCTAAAAATGAACCATTTTAAAAATGAACTATTTTTAAAAACGAATCATTTTCAAAATTGAAACATTTAAAAATTCCTATTTGCCGACTTTTGCGGCGCGGGAGGCTCGCGACGCATACCTCCGCGCCGCACTGGGCCGGCCCATTTCGCGTGTTTTCTCGTTTCCTTTGTGTTCTTTTTCTTTTTCAGTTTACTTTTTCTTTTCTGTTTTCTTTTTAAAATGATTTTTGTAATGTTTAAATTCGATATTTGTGCAAACTTGAAAATTGTTCAAACTTGAAAATTGTTCATACTTGAAAATTGTTTAAATTAAAAAATTGTTCAGATTCAAAAAAATTCCAGTTCGAAAAGTGTTCAGATATGAAAATTTTACAGATTAAAAAATTGTGTGGATTCAAAAAAATTCATACTTGAAAATTGTTTAAATTTTAAAATTGTTCAGATTCGAAAATTGTTCAGATTTTTAAAAATATTCGAAAATTGTCCAGACTGAAAAATTGTTCAGATTCAAAAATTGTTCAACTTTAATAATATAAAAGAAAAACAGGAAAGTGTAAATACCTGATGGGGTGTGGCCCAACTCACCCGCTGCAGGGCGCGTCTGTGCGGCATGCCAGTTGGGCGCCGCTAAACGCGTCGAATAGCACCTCCCGTAGGCGTACGCGGAGCTCCTATATAGCGCTCTCAGCCCCCTCGTGGTGAAGAAAGCACAAGGTCTCATCTATCCGTGATCACATGATCAAGTGGTTTACTCGCTTTCCACTCAAGCACTATCTGTGAGGAGCTGAGAATCTATTGATGGGGGTGATATGTTTTGTGTGAGTAGGACTTCATGAAAAGTCATATGTATATCTTGCAAGGTGTGGTATATACTAACCCCTCAGATGATAAACTTGTAGTGCATCACAAATAGAACTCATGGAAAATCAGTGTCGTTGTTTGTTAACTGTTTAACTTATGTGGTACACCCTCCTTACCAAATTATAAAATCTTTTGGATTTTACAATGTGGACTACATAGGGACAGCTGAAACATGTTGTCAGGGGCTACCCCCGGGTAGGGTCATGATGTGGTAAAATCTATACCCAGGTGTGGGCCAGGTTACAGTGAAAGCCGACATACCTGGGCCTCTGAAGCGACCAGGGTGTGAAGTTGATGCAAACCGACATAGGAGAACCGAGGTAACCCGAGCTAGAGGGGACCGAGGTATCATGCTGGTGCAAACCGACATATGTTGACCGAGATATGGGATCCGAGATAAGGGATCCGAGACATAATGACCGACATAGGTATGTCGGTACCTTGGTACTTGTGTGTTGTCTTATATGTAGGGAAGGTTATGCTGGAAAGGGGAATCCGGCATATCCATGCCGGGTTATCAAGATGAGGCACCTTATGTCGGACGGTGGTCAGCGCTGCTGTCACTTCCCGTTTGGCACGGGAGCGCGGCGTGCGGTACGGCGCATGTCTGAGGTGACTGGGCTTACCTCTGCTGACCAAGGACGAGCGTGGGAGCAGGAGAAGGACACCGCTGACCTCGGCTGTACTTGGGAGCAGAGATATGGGACAGGACATGGGCAAGCCACGTCCTGTCCACTGTGTAGAGACAATCATGACGCGCAGGCGTGCGCGTCTGCAGTGCCGGTACGGATATGTGACCGTTGCAAGTGGAGGGGTACTTCCGTAACTCGGTTTAGCCTATAACTAGGGCTTCACCCCCTTCTGCGTGAGGGACGATGCCGTGAGAGACATTTCCCCCCCCCCCCCCCCATAGTTTCATCTTCTACCTTGTGTTCATCCCCATTGTTGGGATCATACAGCTCGAGAAGCAGCTTTGTACGTGTGACATCGAGATATACAGAGAGAGATAGGCAGGAGTAGGGGTGTTACCTCCTCACGAGGGCCCCGGACCTGGGTAGATCGTGTGTGTGCTTGTGCTTGTGTGTTCATCTGTACGCTTCTTAGCGTGCTAGCCCTCTCCCGGATCCTCCAGCGCCCATCGGCCCCGCTCTTTAGCCATCCTATGGCATCTGCCGTGATACCACCATGACAGTTGGCGCCCACCGTGGGGCCAGCAGCGGCGCTGGCTGGTGTGATCATCCGGACGGGTTCCATCATCGACTCCGGTGAGCGCGTCGTCTGCGGGCTCATCTGCAAGCTCGGCTCGCTGAACTTCATCAGCGACAATGCGGGATGCTTCGGCAGCAGGCCGTTCCCGACGAACGGCTGCCTCATCAGCTTCGGCACCTTCGTGACCTACGTCGCCACCGAGGTTGTCTGCAAGTACCCCGAGCAGGTGCTTGTGGCCGAGGATCCTCCTGCTGTCTGTGCGGCTCGCGGCCGGCGTAGCGCTCGCCCCGGGAGCTGCGCAGAGGTCATGATGACCGGCACTGCGGGTGGTGCCGGTAAAGGAGTAACCGGCACAGGAGAACCCGACAAAGGAGATGCCGCAATCCTGCCCCCAAGATCACCAGATCGGCGAAAGTGCCGCTGGAGAGGAGGGAGAACCTCCGAGACCAGGCCGGTACATCCGATGTACCGGTTAGGCGGCTCATCTCGAGGAGATAATCGAGAAACTGGCTGTGCCGGTAGCTGCCGGTACAGATGCTGCCCAAATGGAGGCAGAGTTGGAGGCACGTCGTCAGAGCTTACATCAGGAGGCTCTGGAGATGGCCGAGGTGAGGAGAGAGTTCGGGATAACTCTCCGTGAGTATAACCAAGCACATGGTTTAACCCCGGTAGCTGCTCGCCCTAGTCGAGTAGAGGATGTGCGTAAGAGGGGTAAAAACCTCAATGCCGAGATTGCTAGAGATGGTAGATCTAGTTCCAGTAAGACTCCTAGTAACTTGTCGGTCGAAAAGCCGAAGTATAGTTCCCCTGCTAAGACTCTTAGAGCTGCCGAGGCAGCAAGAGCCGAGTTGTCAGGCTTATCCGGAGAAGCTCTCCGTAGGCAGCAAGACCGAGTTAATGAGTTGGTAGCTGTGGCTACCCGGCAGAATGAGGCCTATCGCAAGGCTAACACAGTTGCAGGTGGGTCCGAGATTGTTCACTCGGCTAGGGGAGCCAGTGGATCTAAGGGGCAAGCTTCATCACCGCATGTCGGTGGAGATCGGGACCGGAGTGTAAACTCCGGTAAGAGCAAGCAGATACAGGTGTATGATCCGGCATGTGCCGGAAAACAGTTAGTTGGGCGAGGCAGTGCCGGCCGGGGTAAAAGCAATCCCGGTCCGGGCGGTCCAGATGCCGGAGTAGTTAACTCGGCTGGCCGAGGCTATCCACCTCGGTATCCGACACGAAATCTCGCCCAGCAGCAGCAAAATGTCGAGCATGTCCAGCAGCCACAAGGTGTTGACCAGGTGGCTAACCGTTATGATGATGGTTACTCGGCTATGGAGAAAGCCGGGTATCCGAGATATGAAGGTGCACTGGGATCCCGGTTGGGACCTCGCCAGTTGTCACCAAATGATGCACGCTACAAGTTGGACAGGATTATATGTCCGAGATGCTGGAAGAGCAAGGTCCACCTGGCCCTGCATGCTTTGGACCTCGGATCATGAGGGAGCCACCGGTGCGGCACTTTCAGTTGAACCGAGGCGCAAAGACATATGACGGCAGTACTAAGCCGGAGGACTGGCTGACAGATTATGTGTCGGCAGTGCATATCGCGGGAGGAAACCGCCGATGGGCGGTGAGGTATATCCCGCAAATGTTGGAAGGGCCAGCCCGGATCTGGCTGAACAACCTGCGAGAGGGCAGCGTTGATTGCTGGCTGGACTTTGAAGAAGCATTTGTTAGCAACTTCTCCAGCACATACAAGAGACCGAATCGTCCTCAGCAGCTTGCGATGTGCAAGCAGAGGGATAATGAAACTGACCGGGATTACTTGACCCGGTGGAGTACTATTCGCAATTCCTGTGAAGGAGTTGTGGAGGCGCAGGCCATATCTTGGTTTGCCCAGGGGTGCCGACACGGCTCCATGCTCTGGCAGAAGTTGCAGAGGGAGATGCCGGCCACCCTGGCCGAGACAATCCGGATTGCGGATAGCTATGCACTGGGTGATCCGATGCAGCCCTTGCTGAACTCGGTGGAACCGAGTAGAAGATACCCGGTGAATAACAGACCCGGGCCAGTCAGGCAGAACGATCGCCAGGACTTCGGAAACAAGAGGAGAGAGCCGGATTACCGGTATGGCTCAAACCAGGTTGCAGCGGTAAACCAAGACCAGCCAGATGCCGGCAATAGCCAGCGTCCGAAGTACAACGGCCCAGCATGGGGCCAGAATCAAGAAGGGAAGAAGCCATGGAGTGACCAGAAGCAGTCCTTCACTTATGAGGCTATGTTGGATGGACCTTGCAGTTTCCACACCCAAGACATCCAGGCCTGCAAACCATACAACTCGGCAGTGCAGCTGGTATCAGCGCACAAGGGGGGAAGGAGCTAGAGCCGGAGGAAATCAGGGGGGCACCTCAGAGAATTCCGCCGAGGCAAAACTTACCGCTCACCGGAGCAAATGCTATCCCGGTGAATCCGCCAGCTCCGAGGCAAGCAGATCCGAAACCTGTGAATCAGGTGAATGTCGGAGGGAACAACAACAACATGGTCCCAGCAGGCAGGGAGAGTATCCCCAGGGAGATTACAGAGAAGCTCATCAGAGCTATGTGGTCTTTGTGACCGAGCCAACTGACAAGAAGAGCTTGCATCGGCGTGCACTGGAGGTGAACGCAGTTATGCCGGCAGTGCCGAAGTATATGCACTGGTCCGAGCAAGAGATCATTGGAGCAGAAGGGATCATCCCCGAGTTATGCCAACTCCGGGAGGTTATGCATTGGTGGTGGATCCGACATTCTTTGGACCCACCATCAATGTTCGGTTCACCCGAGTTCTCATTGATAATGGGAGTGCTATCAATATCATGTACCGAGACACCATGGTGAAGATGGGTATCTCGGCAAATATGCTGCAACCGAGTACACGACCTTCATGGCATAGTGCCGGTGTTCATGTGCACCTATGGGCAAAATTTGGGTTGATGTGTTGTTCGGCACCAAGGAAACTGCCGAACTGAGAGCATCCAGTTTGAGGTAGTGGACCTCGAAAGTCCATACCATGCTTTACTCGGCAGGCCTGCGCTGTCCAAGTTCATGATATCAACCCATGTGGGTTACCTCAAGATGAAAATGCCAGGTCCTAATGGCATCATCACTATCTCGGGTGATTACAAGCGTGCACTGGAGTGTGCCTCGGCTGGATCGTGCTTGGCCGAGTCACTGATTATCGCTGCAGAGAAGAAGAAGATCCATGAAGTGGTGGCATTGGCTCAGTCCGCGCAACTCGGCATGCCGGGTATGGCTAACCCGGAGCAGAATGCAATTTCGAGGTGCCAAAGGAGACCAAGAAGATCAACGTTGACCCGGCATTCCGGACCACAACGTCATCATTGGTACCGGGTTAACGGAGAAATAGGAAGGCGAGCTCAGTCACTTCCTCCGTGAGAACCGGGATATCTTTGCATGGTCTAATCAGGACCTGCCAGGTGTTCCGAGGGAGTTGGCTGAGCACTCTTTGTTCGTCAGACCGGATATGAAACCGGTGAAGCAACCTATGCGACGTCTCTCGGATGAGAGGAGAAAGGTGATAGGCGATGAACTGGCCAGATTACTTGCATCTGGTTTCATCATGGAGGTGCTGCACCCGGACTGGTTGTCTAACCCGGTCCTGGTGGAAAAGAAAAAAGATGACCCGAACGTGGCCATTGTGTGGCGCATGTGTATTGATTACACAAACTTGAACAAGGCATGTCCTAAGGATCCATTCCCGCTGCCTCGGATTGATCAAGTGATCGATTCCACAGCCGGGTGTGAGCTGTTATCCTTTGTAGATGCTATTCTGGTTTTCACCAGATACCACTGAACCCTGCTGATCAAATGAAAACTGCTTTTATCACCCCGTATGGGGCTTATTGCTATCGTGTCATGACATTTGGTTTGAGAAATGCTGGTGCTACTTACCAGAGATGTATGCAAAAATGCTTGCATGATCAAATAGGCAAAAATGTGCAGGTGTATGTCGATGACATTGTCATCAAATCTAAGGAGAAATCCACTCTGATTGATGATCTCAGCGAAACATTTGCGAATCTAAGGAAATTCCGGATAAAACTTAACCCGGACAAATGTACATTTGGTGTGCCGGCAGGCAAGTTACTCGGTTTCCTCGTGTCGAGCCGAGGTATCGAGGTGAACCCGACAAAAATCCGTGCTATTGAAAGCATGAGGTTACCGACATGTCTCAAGGACGTGCAGAAATTCACCGGATGTTTGGCATCCTTAAGTCGGTTTGTTAGCAGGTTGGGAGAAAAGGCATTGCCTTTGTATCAGCTCATGAAGAAAACCACCCACTTCGTGTGGACCCCGCAAGCAGATGCGGCGTTCACCGAGTAAAAAAGATGTTGGCAACTGCGCCGATACTGGCCTCACCATTACCCAAAGAGCCGATGTTGCTCTACATTGCAGCCACAAACCGGGTTGTGAGTGTCGTATTAGTAGTGGAGCGAGAAGAGATGGCAAAACTGTGCAAAGGCCGGTATATTACCTGAGCGAGGTGATCTCGTTGTCCAAGCAGAACTATCCTCACTACCAGAAGATGACATATGGTGTCTATCTGGCTGCTAAGAAGTTGAAACATTACTTCCAAGAGCATTCAATCACTGTGGTATGTGAGGCTCCTATCTCGGAGATCATTGGGTGTAAAGATGCAACTGGCCGAGTAGCCAAGTGGGCTATCGAGGTGTCCCCTTACACTCCTCACTATGAAAGAAGAGATGCCATTAAATCTCAGGCACTGCCGGATTTCTTGGTGGATTGGGCCGAAATGCAATATGAGCCACCATTGCCTGACTCCAATTACTGGAGAATGCACTTTGATGGTTCCAGGACGAAAATTGGTTTAGGTGCCGGGGTAGTCCTTACCTCGCCTAAGCAGGATCAACTGAGATATGTGTTGCAGATTCATTTTGCGGCATCTAACAATGTGGCCGAGTATGAGGCACTTGTTCATGGGCTCAATGTGGCCAAGGAAATTGGTATTCGCCGGATAGAATGTTCGGAGACTCGGATCTGGTGGTGCAGCAAGTCTCGGGAAATTGGGATGCTTTAGACGCCAACATGGCGTTGTATCGGTTTCATGTCCAGAAGATCTCGGGGTTCTTTGAAGGTTGCGAGCTCACGCATATACCTCGGGCTGAAAATGAAGCCGCCGATGTACTGTCCAAGCTAGGTTCATCCGGGATCCAATCCACCCGGCATAGCCTTGGAGCATTTGAGGAAGCCATCAATCAAACCATCGCCCGAGTCCGAGTCAATCTTTATCCCGGCGAAACCGGAGTCTGGTGCTGTTCCCATGGACGTCGATGTCGGTGTTTGGGAAAACCCGGGGACTGCTTGGCAGAACCGGGGACTGGTTACTCATCTCGGAAGAAGCAATGTCGGTTGATCTCATGGAGGTGGATGATCCGGTCTTTCCTGTGCGTCCTGTGCCGGAGTGGGCACAACCAATAATGGTATATGATGGACGGGAGTTTGCCAAGTAATGAAGTTGAGGCCAGGCAAGTGCAAAGAAGATCCAAGGCATACACCATCATCAACCAGGAGTTATACAAGAGAAGTGTGACCGAGGTACTGCAGCGCTGTGTCGAGCCGCAGGAAGGGCAAGAGATGCTCCTGGAGATTCATCAGGGAGAGTGTGGTCATCATGCTTCATCAAGAGCCTTGGTGGCTAAAGTATTCCGGCATGGGTTTTATTGGCCCAGTGCTTTGAATCAGGCAGAAGATATCGTCCGAAAGTGTGAGGGATGTCAGAGATTTGCTAAGAAGATCCACCTGCCAGCCTCGGCACTCAAGACAATTCCAATCACTTGGCCCTTTGCAGTTTGGTGTCTGGATATGGTGGGAGAGTTCAGGCCAGCCCGAGGTAACATGACTCATATGCTGGTGATGGTGGACAAGTTCACCAAATGGATCGAGGTAAGCCAATCAGGAAGTGTG
This sequence comes from Poa pratensis, assembly GCA_947311845.1. Lineage (NCBI taxonomy): Eukaryota > Viridiplantae > Streptophyta > Magnoliopsida > Poales > Poaceae > Poa > Poa pratensis. The sequence continues at coordinate 15,832,788 of CAMZMU010000069.1, forward strand.
ATGGTCACACAGCTGTGTCCTTTTTGAAGGACATCATTTTGAGATATGGTTACCCCCATAGCATTATCTCGGATAATGGCACAAACTTTGCTGTGGGAGAGTTTGCTCGGTTCTGTGCGGAAAAAAGAATTCGGTTGGACATAGCCTCGGTGGCACACCCAGAGGCAAATGGGCAAGTGGAAAGAGCAAATGCGTTGGTATTGCCGGTATCAAAGCCCGGTTGATTGAACCACTGTTGCGAACTCCGGGATGCTGGATAGAGGAGATACCAGCAGTGTTGTGGGGTCTAAGGACCACACCGAATCGTTCAACTGGCTATACGCCATTTTTTCTGGTCTATGGAGCAGAAGCGGTCCTGCCGACCGACATGGAGTATGACTCGCCGAGAGTGGCGCTGTACACTGAAACCGAGGCAAAAGAAGCTCGGGAAAATGATGTTGATTTGCTCGAAGAAGCACGAGAACTGACCTTATCTCGGTCAGCTATATATCAGCAAAATCTCCGACGCTATCATAGCCGGAAGATCAGCCCTCGGGTATTCCGAGAGGGAGATTTGGTGTTGAGGCTAGTGCAACGCAAAGCAGGCCGACACAAGTTGTCACCTCCATGGGAGGGACCATTCATTGTGAGCAAGGCTCTGCACAATGATTCATACTATCTTATAGATGCGCAGGCACCGAGGAAAAATGTGATGGACAAATCCGGAGAGGAGACCAAAAGACCCTGGAATGTAGCTCTACTCCGCCCTTTTACTCATAAGGGCGCAATGTATGTATCTCGGTTTTCCTTTGAATAAAATGCCGGCACTCCGAAAAGAAACTCGGGGACTGCCTTTGTCTATATGCTTGTGTTTTATCTCGGTTTTCTGTGTTGTTCATATGTCGGATGATTTTGAGACCTCGTTTCAAAGTTCAAGTAATGTATGCTATTTTGTTGTGATCTTGTGACTCGACTGACGAACGCCGAAATGGCAGTCAAGAGCAGAGGTTATGGTATATGGTAAACATGAAAATGGACTCGGGGACTCGGTCCTAAAAAGATCCGACATATGTCGTTTACTAACCCGGTTTTTTTTCCTTTTCTTGTGTCGGATGACTCTAAACCTTACCTCAAAATTTACAAGTATTGTATGCTATAATGTTGATCTTGTGACTCGACTGTCGAACGCCTAAATGGTAGACAAGAGCAGAGATTACTAAGTATAGTAAACAAGAAAGTAAACTCGGGGACTTGGTGCAAAGTGATCCGGCATTGAGCCTGTCTTGTTGAAACTAATGATAAAAGCACTGATAAAGTAGCACTGCGAAATACTTAAAAGTATATTTACATCTGCACCCGGCATTCCGGGGATTTAATAGTTCATTTGGTAATAAGTTCAGGCAGCCGCAGTGGAGGAATTGGGGTCAGCAGACGCAGTCTCGGCGGCAGAAGAAGCTTCGGTTGTTGGAGCAACCTCGGGTGTTGGAGTGGCTGCCGAGGCACCGGCAGTATCGGATACCGGCTTCTCAGAAGTGTCGGTCGCGGTCGACTTAGCAGTGTCGGTCGCGGTCGGCTTAGCGATGTCGTTACTCCGGCAGCGGCAGTGTCGGTTGCTCCGGCAGCAGCAGTGTCGGTTGCGCGGGCAGTGGTAGTGTCGGGAGCTTCGACCTCGATCTCCTCATCAACGTCATCTTCCTCGTCTTCACCCTCTTCATCATCCTCGTCATCTTCTTCATCCTCCGAGTAGGTGGACCAGGAAGGAAGTGTCGGGTGGGAGCATAGCTGGCCATGAAGGTGGCTGCCTCCTTGCGGCTCTCTATCAGTGTCGGATCTGAGGTCCATTTGGAGCCTTGGCGCAGGGACCGCACGGCATCAAGGTTGATGGCTTCATACCAAGAGAGCACAAATGTCAGGGCTTGATCAGCTCCAACACGAGCTGCAGAAGATCTCCACTCTCGGACCCTGGTCTCGGCCCCTGACAGGCACTTGGACAATTCTTCAATGGAAACTGGAGCCTGAGATCCTGGCCATAGGGCTCGGTAAGCTCGGATGCCAGCATCAAGAAGATCCATGCCAATGGCCTTCAGAGGAGAAATGCGAGCGTTCAGAGCGTCAGGTGATCTTCAATGTCCCATTCCTCCAGGATTGGGCCAGCTTCGCTCTTTTGGCTCGTGCCCTGCGGACAGTGTTGACTGCAGCGGCCTTGGAGTGGGAGAAGTGATCTGAAGATAGAAAATCTATCACCGAATTGAGTTATATACCGGCATATATTTAATGTCGGTACAAGCAATGGAAACAAAAAGAAAGGATAAAGGAAATTACTGTCCATCTCCTTGTTAAGCCGGGTGAGCTCGCCCAGCTAGGTGTCGCATTTTGCCTTGAGGGCATCCAGTTCTCCTTGTGCCGAGGTAGCGCGAACCTCGGTCGCCTCGAGGGTTTCCTTGTGCTTCTGCGCAGCTTCCTCCCTCTGCATCAAGGCCTTCTCAATGTCGGTCTTCTCGCCCTGGACCCGAGCAAGTTCATTCTGGAGCCGAGACACTTCGTCTCGTTCCTTCTGGAGTGCAGTGGCGTGCGCGGCGTCCTTTTCTTCATCACCTCTTGCAGCTGCTTGTGGGAATTCCGGAGTTTCCTGTGCTCCAAAAGTAGCTTCTTGAACACCTCGGTCCGGGTGTTGGTGCAATCCTGAAAAGAGAAAATATGTCGGAAAAGTGTGAGATTTCACGCCGAATAAGCTTGACATGAGTCTCGGGGACTGCATGTCGGAAATTTGTGAAGATTCATGCCGAGTAAACTCGACACGAATCTCGGGGACTGGATATCAAAGTTTTTCGAAGTGGGCTGGATGTTGGATTTTGGATGTCGGATTTTTTGAAATTGATGAAGGAATTTTTTTCAGAAGATTCACGCCGAGTGCTCTTTACTCGGTCGAGCTTCAATCACTCGACCCGAACCTCGGGGACCGGGGATAATATATCTATGTTCTATTGAGAAAGAGAAAAGGACTGAGTTGAGGAAGGTTTACCTCGGTGATCTTGCTGGCATTGAGAACGGCAATCTGCAGCGCATGAATGGACTGCGCAACGTAGCTTGGGCCAACCGGGTTAGGGGAGGAGACCTCGCCGGTGTCAGCGGCGTTCCAATCCATGCTGTAGTGCTCCACCGAGCCCAAGCTGTTGCCGCTTTGAGTGCGTAGGTGAGGGAACTCCGAGATAGTTGTGCCAGCTTTGGAGACTCGGGCAACTAGTTGCTGGTGGCTCGAGGAGTGGGTTGGAGTCACCACCACTTGTATCTCCTGGTTGACAAGTTGTTTCCCGGTGGCCACTTGACGCTGTGCCGTCTTGGGCAGTGGAGTCGCTTTCGGAGTTACTAACACGGTGGACTTTGTGGTGGGTTTCGGTGGTGGCGGCTGCTTTTGTTGCTGCTGTTCATGTTGCTGCTGTCGGCTGTTGTTGTTGTGGTGGTGGTTGCTGTGGGTCCGGTGTCACCGAAGTGTCAGCCCGCGGAATGTCGGAGTCCGCGGTGGGGGCACCGGAGCCAACATCTTTGTCGAGGATCACAACCTCGGGAGTGCTTTGGCCTCCTCCGAGTGCGGCACCAGAAGCCGGCAACAGTATGACGGGTGGGGTGGCGTGTACCCCGAAGTCACTTGACCGAGGTTCCGCTGCAGTCGGAAGGGGTGAGCGCATGGAGGAGGCACTCTGGTTAATTTCAAGAGCGGCACTGCATCAAGCAAGAAAAGGTGTTATCTCGGGAAAGGTTATCCCGGGAAAAAGGAAGAAAGGGAAACAAGCGTATGTCGGCAAAGAGTGTCTTACCCTTGAGAAACTGGCGGTGTCTTCTTGGCCCGTTTCGGCTTAACCGCTCTTTCTTCTGCCGCTTCGCTTTTGGTGCCGCTGGATCTGAGGATGTGTAGGTCCCGGTATTCGGGGTACCGGTCTCGGCACGCTTGCAAGATCCAACTTGTTTGCCCGTAGTAGCAGGGCGTGCACTCGGAGCAGGGCCGCCCGGGTTAGCTAAGGCCGAGGTGAATGGATGAGCATAGGCGATGGGACGAGCATCAAGTACCTCTAACATTTCGCTATCGTCGTCCGACCAATCTCGGATTGAGGCTCAGGCTCGAGGCTTACCCGAGGTAGGGATGCCAGCAGCCGGAATCGGCAGTTGATCCTCATCGTCCGGGTCATCTACCTCGGTGGCGGCCGGGGCAGGGATATCTTGGCCCCATTTGGTGGAGGGATCCTCTCCATCTTCAGTCTTTTACCGAGTAAACCTCTACAAGCCAGAAGCAATAAAACCGAGTTACTTTATGAGTCAAGTATGGAGCCGACATAAGAGTTATCTCGGCAGAAAAAGTATGTTGGTATAAGTTGCAAGGTTACTTACTTGCTCCGGAAGCCGAGTTCTGTCATGAGGTTCTAGATCCCATTCCCATTCCTCGGTCATCGTCGTGCGGACAATTGCCTTGACACGCCTTCTGACCTCGGGTTGGGTCAGCTCGTGGGTGCTGGTCCGAGTTGGATCATACTTGCCACTCATGTGGCAAATCTTGTGAACCCGGTCTTGAAGGGGGGAGACTCGGCGGCTGACGAAGGTCCTCAAAAGATCATCGCTTGTTAGGCCTGCCCCACAAGCTCCTCGACGATCTTCTAAATCTGGTTGATCTCGAGGTTCATCTCCTTCGGGTTGAGGGACCAGTTAAACTGCTCAGAGGGGTGCCGATGCAGAATATCGGCAGGTTCAGAAGGTCGGCATTGTCCGGGCTCTTCGCGTAGAAGAACGTGCGCTGCCATTTCCGACATGACTCCAGGCCTTGAGTCCGAGGAAAGATGGAACCTCTCCGAGGTATAATGGTAGCGGCTCCGCACGGGGTCATCTCCTTGGGGAAGTTCTTGTTCTCCGGATCCGGGACACTCTGCTTCCGGAGTTGGAAGTACTTGGCCCAAAGCTCCACGGTGGGCCAGAGTCCGAGGTATCCCTCGGAGAAAGATACGCACGTAGAGAGCGTGGTGATGGCGTTGGCTGGAAGGTGATGGGGTTGAAGACGGAACCGATCCAAGAAAGATCGAAAGAACTAGCTCGCCAGGAGTCCAAAGCCGCGCTCGAAGTGCACGACGAAGACCACGCGCTCGCCGGATTTCAGCTTCGGCTCGGCCTCTGTGCCAGGAATCCGACATATTACTTGTGCCGGGATTCGCTTAGTCCGGACTAGCCAGTCTATCTCTGCTTGGGAGACATCCGAGCCTTCCCATCCGGCGCGCTCGCTTTCCTCGGCGGGAATGTCGGCAGGTTCCGGAGTAGTGCTAGTCGACATCTCGGCAGTGCGGCGAGGAAGTGAGAATCGGGTGCCTGTGTCGGCGGTGGAATCTGCAAAAGAGGCACAGGTTGAACCGAAATGAGTATCTCGGAATGTTTGGGCAACAGAGGAAAATGCATAAGTGGCGGGAAACACAAATCTGTGAATAAGTATTGGGCGGAAGGATCTACGGAGAAGGAAAAATAGAAAATAAAGGCAAGATCTGTAAGTTGAAACCTAGGAGAATCTACGGAGGAACTATTGCAAGGTTAATAAGAAGCGCAATGAAGAAAATCTAGAGGGGATCTATGCAGATGGATGTAAGAGCATCTACGGAGAGGAGGAGCAAGTTCATCGGGGAAGATGAACAAATTCATCGGAGAAGAGGAACATGTTCATCGGAGGGGATGAACACATTCATCGGCAATGTCAAGGGCAAGGATCTTACCGGAGTTGCGGCAGCGATGCAAGGCGAAGAAGCGCAGGGCGTGCCGGAGTTGAGCGTGTCCGGTGGCGGCGCGAGATGCTCCGGTGGGCGGTGGTTCGCGAGGTCCGGTGTCGTGCGGTGGCAGAGCTCACTGCGCGGCGGCGGCGATGGTGCAGAGGAGCGAAGAAGGAGAAGAGAAGCGAAGAGGACGGTATGGGTTGCCCCGCTCCCCTATTTATGGGTGTGAGGGCGTGCGGTTAGCATTTTCACCGCGTGCGTTTCCCGTAACGGCCGCGCGGATTAACCGCGTGCGATCTGCGCGGTTGCGGTAATTGCGGCTGCACGATCAGCCACATCGTGGGCCACAAATGGGTAACCGCCCACGGCGCGATCGTGTGCGGTTTACTGGCACGGGAATCGAGGAGGCACACCACGGTCAAACGCACTCAAGTGCGCTGGGGAAGTGACAACGCGTGACGTGGGCGGCGTGCGTGCAGGGATACGTCTGTCTGCGTGCATTAACCGAGGCATTGCGCAGTGTTTCTCTGCCACGTGCCGCGGAGAGATCTTTGAAGAGTGGGAATCTTTTTGTGTCGGAGAGACCGGCACAAGAACAGATCTCGAAGATTGTGGAGGGTTTTTATCCTGATGCTTGAGATGGACCGAGACGATTATGTCGGATGATTGATTTAAGTTGAGTTGGTTGTGAAAAGCTTGACTTGCTCCTTCAGCGGAGTTCTTGTGTCGGAGAAACCGACACAGGGCGGATGTCGGAGTCAGTTGGAGAGATTATTAGTGGCTTTACGGTTGAACCGACATAGTTGTGTCGGATACTTTGGTCAAGTTGGTTTGGTTTTGTAAACCTGGTGTGGCCCTTCATCCGAGGCTGCAGGACCGCACCAGCTTTGGGGACTAATGTCGGGGGGCTACCCCCGGGTAGGGTCATGATGTGGTAAAAGTTATACCCAGGTGTGGGCCAGGTTACAGTGAAAGCCGACATACCTGGGCCTCTGAAGCGACCAGGGTGTGAAGTTGATGCAAACCGACATAGGAGAACCGAGGTAACCCGGGCCAGAGGGGACCGAGGTATTATGCTGGTGCAAACCGGCATATGTTGACCGAGATATGGGATCCGAGATAAGGGATCCGAGATAAGGGATCCGAGACATAATGACCGACATAGGTATGTCGGTACCTTGGTACCTTGTGTGTTGTCTTATATGTAGGGAAGGTTATGCTGGAAAGGAGAATCCGGCATATCCATGCCGGGTTATCAAGATGAGGCACCTTATGTCGGACGGTGGTCAGCGCTGCTGTCACTTCCCGTCTGGCACGGGAGCGCGGCGTGCGGTACGGCGCATGTCTGAGGTGACTGGGCTTACCTCTGCTGACCAAGGACGAGCGTGGGAGCAGGAGAAGGACACCGCTGACCTCGGCTGTACTTGGGAGCAGAGATATGGGAGAGGACATGGGCAAGCCACGTCCTGTCCACTGTGCAGAGACAATCATGACGCGCAGGCGTGCGCGTCTGCAGTGCCGGTACGGAGATGTGACCGTTGCAAGTGGAGGGGTACTTCCGTAACTCGGTTTAGCCTATAACTAAGGCTTCACCCCCTTCTGCGTGAGGGACGATGCCCTGGGAGACATTTTTCCCCCATAGCTTCATCTTCTACCTTGTGTTCATCCCCATTGTTGGGATCATTCAGCTCGAGGAGCAGCTTTGTACGTGTGACACCGAGATATACAGAGAGAGATAGACAGGAGTAGGGGTGTTACCTCCTCACGAGGGCCCCGAACCTGGGTAGATCGTGTGTGTGCTTGTGCTTGTGTGTTTATCTGTGTACGCTTCTTAGCGTGCTAGCCCTCTCCCGGATCCTCCAGCGCCCATCGGCCCCGCTCTTTAGCCATCCTATGGCACCTGCCGTGATACCACCACGACACATGTCTAGATAGATGCAATTTGAGAAAAACCTAGAACATCTTATTATTTGGAACAGAGGGAGTTCTAATTACTTTAGCCGTTTAATGATATGCTTATCTATGTATGACTTCTGGTGTGTTCGTCGAGTGTTATGTAATCTCACCATGCAACTAAAAAGAGGTAACAATATCAGACCTATTGCATATAACCAAACGTCCATCATTTGTGTGCAATCAGCCAAAAACATGAACGACATGCAACCAAACACTGGATTAATTTGTACTATGATGCAGACAATGCCATACGAGGAACAAAATAGATTGCAGAACATGCTCAAAGACAGCATAAGTCGACACGGTCTCACCTAGACCACATTGGCCAAATGCCTAAAATGGCTACGGCCAACCAAATAGGCAAACACGTTCCAACTGATAGCAAATACATAACATATACACTAAAAATAACAAGACCGGAGGGGGACTCCACCCCGGCTTTGTCATTAAGGTAGAAGTTAGGACTCGAACCCGGGACCTTTCCCTTATGCGATTATGCACGGCTACCACTAGTCCATGGAAGAGTTCTATCACATATACACTAGCAGTGCAATCCCTACAAAGATCTCAAAGCATTTGATGATTTGTGTAGTCGTGTGGATGTGCACACCATGCATTTTCCACTTCTTTTCCCGATGTGATATTGACCTTTGCAACTGCTCATGCCATCTAGTGACAGATATTAGATATCAGTCGATAGATGGAAATTGAGTACAGTGCATCCATAAGCCGATGATACGAAATACAAAAGTCATGGTGCAGATACTCGCCCACGTGATTGACGCGTTAGCAGAGACATGGAAACGTCTGCACATCTCTTCCGATGTTCCGTTGAAAGACTCTGCGGCTAGCACGCGCCCGGACGTACACAACAGAGTATGAAAGAGCAGTGCAACTTGCAGGGGCAAAGTGGCGTTATCTTCCAGGGAGAAAAAGATCGTTGGACACCATGTATATGCCTCCCGGCAGTTACAGGCCATGCAACTCCAAGGAAAAGATATTGCCGTTGGACGCCCTGCAAATGCAATCTGTTCTCGTACGGTAATATCTCCTTGTCCAACGGTGTGAAGGATTTTGATCCGTTCAATCTATCGAAATACCCTCTCCTTGTCAGCTTTAAAAGCTTGAATTATATTATTTTTTAATGTACTCCCTCCGTTCGGAAAAAGATGTCACAAAAATGAACTATAGATAGACCATTTTTGTGACATCCTTTTCCGAACGGAGGGAGTATGAGTTATCAAATTCGGATGGGATTAAACAGTGGCAAATTCGACTCTTGAAATATGTTTGTAATGCTACGAAACTTTTGTGTAGTTTCTTTCGAGCCAACAAAAATACTCTCTGTTTACTATTGTTAGACGTTTTATATTTTTTAAATGCATGTATTTAAATGTGTTTTAGTGTATAGATTCACTCATTTCGATCTGTATCTAACCCATTTTAAAATCTAAATGTCTTATAATAGTGAACAGAGAGTACTACTATTATATGCTATGTTGATAATAATATGCATTCTCGCAAAAAGATAATAATGTAATTTCTGAGTACTACTTAAGTCCTTAGTTCATGATTTTTTTTAAACTTAATTCATAGTCGGTTGTTGAAAAAACAGCTATTATGAACGATAAGTTTTCTTAGCCAACAACAGAGTAGTCAAAACGCGTAGAAAGTTTAGATTGTATTATAATCGACCTTCATGCCAAACAGAGATTAAGAAGACACTTACGATTGATGCTCTCATAAAAAGTGGACATTGATCAACTATTATTAAGCTTAGTACTTGGGGCCATTTATCTAGGTAGATAATGTATATCTCCATCTTTCACTTCCACCGTCATAAAATAGTATTTTGACAACCACATATTGCTTAGGAGGTTAGTGCGGGTGGTTGTGCCAGGGCCATCAGGGATCAAACCTCAGCCCTAGGTTTAGTGCTACCAAGGGTAAACTAATTTTTATTGGCGTTGGAGACCATGAATATGCAGAATGAATTAAAGATCCTCCCGGCGGTTGCAGGCCATGCAACTCCAAGGAAAAGATATGTTCATTGGAGGCCGTGCAAATGCAATCTGATTCTCGTGGTAATATCTCCTTGTCCAACGGTGCGAAGGATTTTGATCGGTTCATCCATCGAAATGCCCTCTCCTTGTCAGCTCCGAAATCTTGAAATTATATTTTATTTTTTAATGTATGTCTTATAGAATTCGGATGCGACTAAAACTGGAAGATTCAACTTTTGAAATATGCTTGGACTGCTAGGACACTTTTGCATATTCCTTCAGGCCAACCGAAATACTACCTTTATATCCTATGCTGATAATGATGTACTTTCGCAGATTTTTTTTTGTAAATTTCTGATATTGCTTAAGGGTTAGTTCATGATGCCAACTTAAGATGTGATGATTTATTTCGTAGTCGGTTATTGAAAATAGCTATTCAAATAGTAAGTGTTGTTACCAACAATAGAGTAAGCAAAGCGGGTTAGAAAGTTTCGCTTATACTATAATCCACATTCATGCCGAATGGAGGCTAAGAAGACACTTTATGATTGATGCTCATATAAAAACTACACTGATCAATTCCAAGCCTAGTAGTCACACTTTATTGCAAAGTTAGACATATTTGAACCAAACATAGCTATTAATATTACCTTTGGAACCCATGTATCTACATAGCATAATTCATTTGTCCCATGCATAAAATAGTAACAACCACATATTGTTTAGGCGTGCGGTCGTTGTAGTCCACCCATCAGGGACCAAACCTCGATCCCGGGTTTAGTACCACCAATGTAAACTATTCTTTTCTTTTGGTGCTAAGTGACATAAATGTCGACAATGTGCACCTTCGTTGACATCGTCAACCACTGGTCTTCCCTACTTCAAAGTTTACGAGACATTGTGTGAGTGGGTATGCAATTGTATGCATCTATATACCGTGCAATGTTTAGATAAAAAATGACCAAACTGACTGGGTCCAAATTAGAGTAGTCCCTTAGTGAGTAAATACTTGAGAACTAGCCAGATATCTCTGACATATATAGAACTAAAATTCACTTGCAGGTACACATATTTTATCTTGCATGAGTTATTTCCAAATTTCTGAATAGATGTGTTACTTAGTCATACCATAGTGCGCAAAAAGGTTGTCCATAAGTCCTCACTCATTGCAATTATCCTAAGAGTACCATACCGTAACAAAAATATGGTGTGGGATTGCAGTGAAGGATGAGAGAGATGATTCTAGTATCATATTATAAATTTATGATAAAGTATCATAGCGCATCAAACGAGAAAAGATGACTAGATTTTGATATATCCACAACTCTGTATGAGAATTCCACAAATAAATAAATGATGAGCCAATATGATACCAGCTTACGATATAGGCAATGTGAAGGTAGTAACTTAATTAGTATCCTGCACTATGATATATACTCGATCATGGGGGGGGGGTGGCTTAGCTCGTGAGGTATGTTACGGTGACTTACACAAAAATTAACATCTTAAGCACTTTGACATGTGGTTTGCCTGCTTCAAAATTTTCTATGATCATCGTGTAATAGATAATGATACTTTACAATGTGACAGGCCTAAAATCTATGTGGCAATCTTTAGGGTGACCGTATATACATTGCATAATAGTTAGAGATGACAATAAGCTTATTCTTGACATTAATCAGGCTTATGGGCAACCCATAAAAATAAAGAAGTGGGCTCTAGGAAAACAAATTAGCCTTGTACATCGTGTCTATTTCCACTATAAAGAAGTGTGACGTAGCTTATGTAAAAGGTGGACATTATACACTAAGAATGCCCTAGAGATCGTACGGATAGCTACTTCGAAGCGAAGGCAGATATTTTTATGAAAGTGACAGCATGTATAGCTCCCCAAATCAAAAGAGAAGGTGTTTTAGTGAGGGAGAACTCTTGAGTGTCGAAAAGATGGATATATGTACATCGATTGTGAAAGGGCAAGCTAGCTCTCTCTTTGGATCTTCTCTTTTGTTCCATGTACATGTAGGTTCCTTGGCCACATGGGGCCCCAAAGCTAGCTCAATCACGCGCGGAGATTCTAGCTAGGTAGCTAGCGAGAGATCGAGGAAAAGATAGCCATGCGAATGCAATCGGATTCTCTCCGATGGAGCTGGCGTCCTTGTCCAATAATATGCGCAACGTACGTTTTGATCCGCTAGCTAGCCAATCAAAAGCTCCTTTTGTTATCCTCCTCGGGAATTAAAGCTGCAGTGGCCGGCCAGAATCTCCTCGGAGAAAGCTACCTCGGTGGCGTCGACGATGACGCCCCGGTGGCTGGTGTCCGGGCATGATGAGGCTGCGGGCGGCGCCGGTGCAACTTCTAAAGTAGAATAGAAGCTAGTACGACTGCCTTCGTATTGACCCACGATCTCGCGCGGCTAGCCAGTCGTACTTGAGATCACGTGGAGACTCACAATCAAAACCAAGTTGTGCAGATTTCTACTAGTCAAAATCAAAACTTCAACTTTTTAAGTTCTCGTCACATTAAAAAGGTTTATTACATTTTCTACTATTATTTGCTAGCATATAATTATAAAATAACATTTTATAATACTGCCAATTTTAACTTTAAAGATTGTGGAAAGTTAAATATCAGGTAGTAAATATATACACAATGAGTACAAGATAATGGAATAAAAACTACGCATCTTTCAGCAATAAAAAATAAAGTTAGTTATAGATAAAAGCCACAAGAAATTACACATGTTTCGAAGATGGAAAGTAAAATATTTTTTACATAAAAGGCAACAGAACCCGACTTAAACTAATAAAGCCCAAGCGGGGAGAGCTCAATACAACCACAGGACAAACTTAAATATTTTTTAGGCCAACACAATAAAAACAAGGGAATTAAACAGCAGGCTAGTCTATAGCCCGGGGGGGGGGGGGGGGGGGGGGGCAGCCGTCACAAAAATTGAATTATAATAAGTATCTAGCCCGCCATAAGATTGAGCAAGTATAATAATAGAGCTGACCGCTAGCTATAAATTATTTACTCGTTAATACAATTGGCTTTTTTTTTACTAAACAGCCCCCCCCCCCCCCCCCCCCCCCGCCGATTTCATATAAAGAAACCGCCAGTCATTACAAAAGGTAAAGTATAAAAACTGAAAAAAGAAAAGAGCATACGTTTGCCAACTTATTACAACCCAACCACTGGGCGAAAAGAACTGACAAAACCAGCCAGAACTGGAACAGAAAGTAAAAGCTAGAACCTAACTACTCAACCATTTGTAAGTCTCGTTGTAGTAGGAGCCCAACCGTGCTTCCTGGCCAAAGCTTCTCGAATCACCACCTTCAGGCTCTCCACGCCATCTTCAAGCTTTCTTTGATCTTGGTTTTTCTGCAACAGAGGCCACATGTTCAGAATACTACATAATCTAAACACTATAGTTGCAGGATCGTCAGGGATTTTTTTTTTTTGAAACACGCATCTCGTTCCTTGTCTTCCAGATAGTCCAGCATACAGCCATAGCGCTACTGAAGACCTATTTCTTTTGAGAGGATGGGAAGGAATTGATCCAATTCCCAAACAGTTCATCCGTATCAGTAGGAAGTCGAACTAAACCAAAGGCGCGAAGACTACTTGCCACACCAGCTTGGCAAGCCTACAGCCGAAAAACAGGTGGTCAACATTTTCTTTTTGGCAACAGAAATGGCACTGCTCTCGTTCCCTGTCCAACCTCTTTTTACCAGGTTTTCTTTTGTCAGTACAGACTTCTTCACCATGAGCCACGCAAAAATCTTGACTTTCAGTGGGATTTTAACTTTCCACAGGAACTTTTGCGGGAAGATACCAGCTGCACTCGTACTCAAGTAGAGACCTCGCACCTGGAACTTCCCAGAGGCACCGATTTGCCAACTGACTCTATCCGGCTCGTTTCCCAACTGAATTGGGTCAACCAGAGCTATCAGAGCCGCAAATTGAGCCGCAGTTTCACCCCAGAGTGTCCTTCTGAATCTTATACATCCCCAGCCTTCCTCTTTTACTTTAGGAACCGTCACATTCTTTGTGAAAGTAATATTGTAAAGTCTGGGGAATTGAGTAGCAAGGGGCCTGTTATTGACCCAGTTATCTTCCCAAAAGAGAGTTTTTTCTCAATTATTCATGATTCTTTTGGCATATCTCTGAAAAGTATGTTTATCTCCCATAAGACACTGCCAAAAGTGAGAGGTGCCTGGTCCAGGTTGAGCTTGCGACAACACTTGATTCTTAAGATATTTATTCCTCGGCAGCTCCTGCCAGGTCCCTTCAGTGTTTTCCAATTTCCAAGGCCATTTACACAACAGACTCTCATTCATTGCTTCCAAATCTAGCACCCCAAGGCCGCCACTTTCCTTTGGCAAACAAACTGCCTCCCAATTCACCAAGTGATATTTCTTTTTGTCATCGTTTTCATTCCAAACCATTCTTTTCCTATGAATATCCCATTTTTTTCAAAATTCCCTTAGGAGCTTTGAGGAAGGATAACATATAAAGCGGCAGGCTAGACAGACAAGCATTAACCCAAGTTAACCTGTCACCCGCTGACAGTAGCTTCCCCTTCCAGCCAGCAAGCTTGTTGACAAACTTCTCGTCAATCGGACCCCACTGAGATCTTGCTAGCCTTTTCTCATCAACCTAATACAATTGGCTATTAGGTTAGTAATTTATTCGGTTTCTCTCGTTCTCATTCGTTTGATTTTTCCAGCAGTGGTGTCTAGGTTGGCTCTTCCACGAGAACTCGCTCTTTTTTCCTTTTTTTTCTCTGCACATAGAAAAATGGTCATGTGGGCAGAATTATAGCCTACTATTATACATGCTCTTAGGTAGATATGACAATTTAAACTTGGTATGCCGTATAATGAGTTTTTGTACAATTTGTGTTTGAATGCCTTTAAAAGTAATTATATGGTAATTAAGAGGTATCCGTAACTTAAAAATGACTTCTCGCACACTAGAGAAAAAAATACTTCCCCTACAATCTTCAAGAAGTTGTATTTAAGTTGTTCCCTAATGTTTATCTCCTAGCACGATATGACATGTGAATTGCTGATATGTCACCTTATTTAATGAAGAAAAAGATTGTCGTTGTATCCATTGTACATCCCATGCATGGGAGGCTAATCTATACAAGTATAAGTCTGAAATCATTAGGTACAATTACAGTTAGATACTAGTTTGAAAACAAATGCATCAGAGTGATTGTCTCTTATAATACTCCACGCGTTGTAGCAGGAATTTCATTATGAACTTTGTGTAAATAAAAATTTATAATACACATGAAATATGAAGTTGTTTTCAGAAAATATGCAAAAATCCCACAATAGTCGAGATGTTAGATTTAATTGACCGGAAATTGTTGTATATTTGACCACAAATAATGGTGACGTGGACGTATTGGCTAAAATATAGATGACGTGGATAGATTACATGTACAATATACTATAATTAATGAATATTAATGGGAGGTGACATGGACAATTGATTGCTTAAATAAAGAATGATGTGGATATCTTGTAGGAGTATGTTGAGATTGAAAAATAATTAATGCATGTTAGTGGAGTTTTGCTTTATAATAAGTATAGATAGATTCCGTTAGACAATGGGTTAATAAACAATTCATTAAGAAAGACTTAACCTGTGTGACTAAGAGATTACATTAATTCCTGCATCCGCAATTCGATCGTGTTCGTCTAGAACCAGGATCCTAGCTAGTGAGATGCGATAACGGTCGTGTAGGTTCTGACCTTTTCCTCGATGAATTGGAGGCAACAAAAAACCGTAGTATACGGTTCTGCTGCGCCGTTTGGAAAGCAGAAAACGTAACGGGTGATGCGTCGAGGCGGCAAACCATGCATTTTATGCCTGCATCTGTGCCGATTTGACCTGACCTGTTGCGTCCCTTTTGGGCGACAAGACAGACTAGGATGCTCGCCGGCCGATACGTGTGCTCTAGCGCCCGGCGGCGAGCACGCCGCCGCGACACGTAGGGGTTGTTCTTTATACACGATGGATCGATTTTCATGCATGGATGTGACATCCAGGCATGGAATTCTTAAACGACTTATGTATATATGTCGACGGAAAGCTAGTGTGATGAGAGAGGGATCTATACCTTCGGTTCCCGCCAGATCTCTCTGCAGCCTGCATTTTGCATGGCTCCCGCCGATACGCTCCGGTGAAAATGGAGATATGTTTCACTCCAAGATAAATGAAGAAGTGATAATACAAGTTGGGATATGTACGAGAGGAATGATCCCAGTGATGCTGAGATGGACAATATGAGCGTGGAGGATGAGTAGATTCCAGAGCACATTAACATAGAAGATTCGCTCTGCGTTATCTGCTGCTCAATCGCATGGAATATATATCTGGTAAACATAGATATATTTATACTAATTTTTACTTGCTGATTTGTCATACAATATCAATAGGCAGCGAGACAAAGTTTAGCAAGCTCATGAGCTATACGTGTACCCTATTTGCATCTCTAGGCCTACCCGTGCAACTTGGTTTTCTGTCACAAACTGAACAGTTTGGCACAATAGTTGGCTGTTAATTGACCTGCAAACGTGTCTGATATTGATGTTGCATATTTGGAAAGGGAAGGCTAGCTAGGTGAGACAAAAAGGCAGGGAAAAAAGTAACATGCATCATTGAGCAAATAGCAACTGACAGGAAAAAAACGCATATATAGATGCTTTTTGGAACTTTAGCCGCACTGGTCATGGATAAAAGGAAAACGGTGATGAGAAAGGGACTTCAATTTCATGGTACAGCACGATAGATAGTGCCCGTCTAGTCTAGCCTCGAGAGAACATACATGTATGCGCTTGGATGCCCCGTTCATTAATCGACAGGAAAAGGGAATTACTGTACACTTTTTTCACATTACTAACTATATTAAAGCTGTACAAAACGGCGAGCTGAGAGCGGCCGAGTTACTGTGGCTTAGCAACAGTGGTACTGTAGAAATCTACAGTAGTACAGTGAACGATCCCGTCCGTCGCCCCCCGCCGATCGGACGGCTCTCACCGCACGTCCGTAATGTTTTTGCAAAAAGTCCCCTGCCAAAACCATGAATCAACCCGCAATACAGCCCTCCACGCTACGTTGGACCTAATTGTAATTACAAAAAAACATCAAGGACCTATACGCAAAACAAACCGCAGAAATCCTCTACCCTCTCTCTCCTCTCACACGCACTCTTCTCTCTCCTCTCGCTCTCGCTCCCGCGCCTCTGGTCGCCGCCGCCGTCGCCCCATAAATCCGGCGAGGTCCGGCCACCTCCGCCGCCATGCTGTGGCGCGAACGACGCGCCTCGCGGTCCTCTCCATTCCCACCCCGGCGATTCATTCCTCCTCGCCTGATGCGTCCGTGCGCAACCCAAACCCGAGGGTTAGGGTTCGGTGACGGCGCCGCTCCACCGTGCTTCCTCGGCTGCGAGCCAGCGGCCACCAACGATGTAACATTCCTACGATTTTTTAGATTGGTAAAGTCGAAATAGCTAGGGTAACTAGCTAATTATATGTATCTGTCATAAGATACATGCCTAATGTGACATTGCCAAAGTGCTAATACTGAAAATTTCATTCGTTTTTGTTACAAAGTATTCCACAAAGAAGAAACAATAATAAAAAAAAAGAAACAATCCAGGCGTAAGAACCAAAAACAGTCTAGATTCGCCCCTGGTCAGAGTTACAGTCTGAAGTTACTAGCTACACGTGTGATCTTCTGAAGCTGCACGGAAGCACGCAGTTCGTCGTAGCAACGTCCGTGCGTGGCTGTAAAAGTTGCGAAACCCCACGTGAATGGAATTCCTAGCAGGTGTAAATCCATGCCGGTAAAAGTTGCAAAACTCCACGTGAATGGAATTGCTAGCAGGTGTAAATCCATGCCGGTAAAAGCCTACGTTGGTCAATCCGTGCATAGCATCCATCCATGGATCAATCAAGGACGCTTCGATCGACAGCTATAGCTGTGATGGTCGGCTTCGTCACCACCGTAACGTGATTCCGCATCCGCATGTACGTACTTATTCATCCGGGCCACGTTTCTCACAACCCAGTGAAAAACCATGTGCGGGCTGGCGGGGGAGGACCTACATACCGCCCGTTAGCGACGGTAAAAGGTTGCGCCGCCTGAAGGACCCTTCAGCCTGGCCTAGTGGGCCGGCCCAGGTAAAGTTTTTTCCCTTTCCCTCTGTTTTTCTTGTTCTCCTCTTTTCCTTTTCGTTTCTTATGTTTTTTTTTTCGAAAAATTCAAATTCGCTAAAAAGTCCAACTGAAAAATTGTTCAATTTTTTATATGAACATATTTCGAATCTGAACAAAATATGAATTTGAACAAATTTCAGAAATGGACAAATTCCGAATTTGAGCAATTTTCAAAATTGAACAAATTTTTAATTTGAACAATTTTCGAAAATGTACAAATTTTGAATTTGAACAAATTTCGAAAAGAAACAATTTTTGAATTTGAACAATTTTCAAAAATGAACAAATTTCGAATGTGTATGGATTCCGAATTTGAACAAGTTTTGAAAATGAACAAATTTCGAATTTGAACAATTTTTAAAAAATAAATAAATTTTGAATTTGAACAATTTTTAAAAATGAACAAATTTCGAATTTGGATTTTTTTCGAACATGAACTAATTTCGAATTTGAACAATTTTCGAGCATGAACAAATTTCGAATTTGATACATTTTCAAAAATGAACAATATTTGAATTTGAACAATTTTAAAAATGAACAATTTTTGAAAAGAACAAATTTCGATTTCGAACAATTTTCCAAAATGAACAAATATCGAAATGAACAAATTTCGAATTTGAACAAATTTCAAAAAAATGAACAAATTTCGAATCTGAACATTTTTCAAAAATAAACAAATTTGGAAAATGAATAATTTTCGTAATGAACAAATTTTAATTCTAATTTGAATATTTTGATAGAAAAACAAAAGGAAAACAAAAAATGAAAAAGAAACAGAGAAGAAGCAGAGAAGAAGCAGAGAAGAAAAAGAAAAACACAGATGGGCCGGCCCATCGCCTATGCGCGGCGCTCGCGAATAGCGCCGCTAATGAGCGGCTGGCGGCCACATGAGGCCGCGGAGGCTACTGGACTAGATTGTTAGCGACCCTGAGCTCCATGCTAGCATAGGCCTATTTCCTTACAGGTCGCTAGTAGAGTAGTACGCGTACGCGCAGAAAGTGTTATTTGCTGCCGGGCTCTAGTGCACACTCCATTGACCTTTCTCTCTCGTTTATCAGCGCGTTAGTTTATTGCCAAATTACTGAGACAGAAAAGGAAGGAAAAATCAAATCACTTTCTGGATCTTGAAGCATCGTACCATGCCCATATATTTTTTCTTGAATATATGATCTCCCACGGACAGAATACAAAGTACGATGTGACAGGGAAAAGTTCTTTTAATTATCTCGTAAAATAATTTGAATGCACATGGAATCTGGATCTGGATCGGGAACAAACAATGGGATCGAACTGTGAAGCAAAAACCAGAAAAAAAAGAAGCGAATCCTACTCGGAAGAAAAACGCGGACGCCCTCGTGCGTGCCTCCGCTCCGGATTCTCCTTGCAAGTCTCGCTTGCAGCCCGGGATTTCCGCCGCCTGCTGGACGCACAGGACGGGCCTGCATCTGCGAGAAGCTTCGGCGCGGCGGCGGCCGTTAGCAGCTTCTGTTCCCGGGGCCGGAAGCTCGGGGGAGGGGGCGGGGCTGGGTGTTGGGCCGCCGGCGCGGTGGAAGAATCGCGGACGGGGTCGAGTGGTACCGCTCTCCGACGGCCGAGAGAGAAACTGGTGGCCGTCATGGCCTCCCTGCACCGTCGCGGTGCCGCCTTGTGCTGCCAGCAGGAGCACGGGAGGCCTCGCCGGAGAGAGGCGCGAGCGCGAGCATAGCGCGGTCGCCGGGAGAAGAGGAGTGGCGGCGGATCTGGATCGGGCTAGGAGAAGAAATGGGAATTTTCGTGAGGTAGGGTTTGGTAGGGTGTGGTTGCTGCTATGCGAACTACCTGGAGCTGGCGGGGTGCGGGCCTGCGGGGAGAGTGCCGCGATGGAAAAAAAAAGGCTGATAACGACGTTAATCAGGTATGGTCCCAAGAATGTCCAATAGAGCTAATCTAAGGGCTGGCAGAGGGTGCGCTGCTACCCACCATGGCACCCCACTATTTTGCTACTTTATATTATGAGCTACAAACAAATAACAAAATCACGTAAAACTTAGAAATTGAAAATATGCATATTTAGATCCACAATTTGTCATTTTTATGTAGCTAAAAAAACTTTATTTGAAGTTGATATTTTGCATGTTCGTGGGATATACTATTAGCTACACCCGGAATTTTTTCAGAATCTTTTGTAATTCCTAAATATAATTCTCGAACTTTTTAAATTGGAATGAGCACTGGAGATCGGGAGAAAAAGTCTCGCGTACCCAGCGTTCAAAGCGACCCTTCATGGGGCTTGGCTCATTTAATGGCGAGCGACCGTACGAGGAGTCAATGACTGATCTAGCGTACGACTACAAGCAGGTCGCGTACTTGCGGTTCAGACGCGGAAGCGGTAGTACTTTCTTTTTTGTTAATATTTTTTCAGATAAATTTGTGAAATCAAAAAAGT
This sequence comes from Poa pratensis, assembly GCA_947311845.1. NCBI lineage: Eukaryota > Viridiplantae > Streptophyta > Magnoliopsida > Poales > Poaceae > Poa > Poa pratensis. The sequence goes on from CAMZMU010000069.1 coordinate 15,853,124, forward strand.
TTCTCAGATTTTGAAAAAATGAACCATTTCAAAAATGAAAAATCTGAACCATTTTATAAAATGAACCTTTTTTAAAAAGAAACAATTCCAAAATTGAACCATTTTAAAAATGAACTATTTTTTAAAAACGAACCATTTTCAAAATTGAAATATTTAAAAAAAATTCCTATTTGCTGCCTTTTGCGGCACGGGAGGCTCGCGACGCATACCTCCGCGCCGCAATAGGCCGGCCCATTTCGTGTTTTTCTCGTTTCCTTTGTGTTCTTTTTCTTTTTCAGTTTAGTTTTTCTTTTCAGTTTTCTTTTTAAAATGATTTTTGTAATGTTCAAATTTGATATTTGTGCAAACTTGAAAATTGTTCATACTTGAAAATTGTTTAAATTAAAAAATTGTTCAGATTCAAAAAAATTCCAGATTCGAAAAGTGTTCAGATATGAAAATTGTTTAGAATAAAAAATTGTGTGGATTCAAAAAAAATTCATACTTGAAAATTGTTTAAATTTTAAAATTGTCCAGATTCGAAAATTGTTCTGATTCGAAAATTGTTCAGATTTTTAAAAATATTCAAAAATTGTCCAGATTGAAAAATTATTCAGATTCAAAAATTGTTCAACTTTAATAATATAAAAGAAAAACAGGAAAGTGTAAATACCTGATGGGGCGCGGCCCAACTCACCCGCTGCAGGGCGCGTCTGTGCGGCACGCCAGTTGGGCGCCGCTAAATGCGTCAAATAGCACCTCCCGTAGGCGTACGCGGGAGCTCCTATACAGCGCTCTCAGCCCCCTCATGGTGAAGAAAGCAAAAGGTCTCATCTATCCGTGATCACAAGATCAAGTGGTTTACTCGCTTTCCACTCAAGCACTATCTGTGAGGAGCGAGAATCTATTGATGGCGGTGATATGTTTTGTGTGAGTAGGACTTCATGAAAAGTCATATGTATATCTTGCAAGGTGTGGTATATACTAATCCCTCAGATGATAAACTTGTAGTGCATCACAAATAGAACCATGGAAAATCAGTTTCGTTGTTTGTTAACTGTTTAACTTATGTGGTACACCCTCCGTTCCGAATTATAAAATCTTTTGGATTTTACAATGTGGACTACATAGGGACTGCTGAAACATGTCTAGATAGATGCAATTTGAGAAAAACCTAGAACATCTTATTATTTGGAACAGAGGGAGTTCTAATTACTTTAGCCGTTTAATGATATGCTTATCTATGTATGACTTCTGGTGTGTTCGTCGAGTGTTAGGTAATCTCACCATGCAACTAAAAAGAGGTAACAATATCAAACCTATTGCATATAACCAAACGTCCAACATTTGTGTGAAATCAGCCAAAAACATGAACGACATGCAACCAAACACTGGATTAATTTGTACTATGATGCAGACAATGCCATACGAGGAACAAAATAGATTGCAGAACATGCTCAAAGACAGCATAAGTCGACACGGTCTCACCTAGACCATATTGGCCAAATGCCTAAAATGGCTACGGCCAACCAAATAGGCAAACACGTTCCAACTGATAGCAAATACATCACATATACACTAAAAATAACAAGACCGGAGGGGGGCTCCACCCCGGCTTTGTCATTAAGGTAGAAGTTAGGACTCGAACCCGGGACCTATCCCTTATGCGCTTATGCATGGCTACCACTAGTCCACGGAAGAGTTCTATCACATATACACTAGCAGTGCAATCCCTACAAAGATCTCAAAGCATTTGATTTGTGTAGTCGTGTGGATGTGCACACCATGCATTTTCCACTTCTTTTCCCGATGTGATATTGACCTTTGCAACTGCTCATGCCATGTATGACAGATATTAGATATCATTCGATAGATGGAAATTGAATACAGTGCATCCATAAGCCGATGATACGAAATACAAAAGTCATGGTGCAGATACTCGCCCACGTGATCTCTTCCGATGTTCCGTTGAAAGACTCTGCGGCTAGCACGCGCCCGGACGTACGTTATCTTTCTCAAAGTTGACCTCCACACAACAGAGTATGAAAGAGCAGTGCAACTTGCAGGGGCAAAGTGGCGTTATCTTCCAGGGAGAAAAAGATTGTTGGAGACCATGTATATGCCTCCCGGCAGTTACAGGCCATGCAACTCCAAGGAAAAGATATTGCCGTTGGACGCCCTGCAAATGCAATCTGATTCTCGTACGGTAATATCTCCTTGTCCAACGGTGTGAAGGATTTTGATCCGTTCAATCTATCGAAATACCCTCTCCTTGTCAGCTTTAAAAGCTTGAATTATATTTTTTTAATGTATGGGTTATCAAATTCGGATGGGATTAAACTGTGGCAAATTCGACTCTTGAAATATGTTTGTAATGCTACGAAACTTTTGTGTAGTTTCTTTCGAGCCAACAAAAATACTCTCTCCGTTTACTACTGTTAGACGTTTTATATTTTTTAAATGCATGTATTTAAATGTGTTTTAGTGTATAGATTCACTTATTTCGATGTGTATCTAGCCCATTTTAAAATGTAAATGTCTTATAATAGTGAACAGAGAGAGTACTACTATTATATGCTATGTTGATAATAATATGCATTCCCGCAAAAAGATAATAATGTAATTTCTGAGTACTACTTAAGTCCTTAGTTCATGATTTTTTTAAAACTTAATTCATAGACGGTTGTTGAAAAACCAGCTATTAAAAACGATAAGTTTTCTTAGCCAACAACAGAGTAGTCAAAACGTGTTGAAAGTTTATATTGTATTATAATCGACCTTCATGCCAAACAGAGGTTAAAAAACACTTACGATCGATGCTCTCATAAAAAGTGGACATTGATCAACTCTTATTAGGCTTAGTACTTGGGGCCATTTATCTAGGTAGATAATGTATTTCTCCATATTTCACTTCCACCGTCATAAAATAGTATTTATGACAACCACATATTGCTTAGGAGGTTAGTGCGGGTGGTTGTGCCAGGGCCATCAGGGATCAAACCTCAGCCCTAGGTTTAGTGCTACCAAGGGTACACTACTTTTTATTGGCGTTGGAGACCATCAATATGCAGAATGAATTAAAGATCCTCCCGGCGGTTGCAGGCCATGCAACTCCAAGGAAAAGATATGTTCATTGGAGGCCGTGCAAATGCAATCTGATTCTCGTGGTAATATCTCCTTGTCCAACGGTGTGAAGGATTTTGATCTGTTCATCCATCGAAATGCCCTCTCCTTGTCAGCTCCGAAATCTTGAAATTATATTTTATTTTTTAATGTATGTCTTATAGAATTCGGATGCGACTAAAACTGGAAGATTCAACTTTTGAAATATGCTTGGACTGCTAGGACACTTTTGCATATTCCTTCAGGCCAACAGAAATACTACCATTATATCCTATGCGATAATGATGTACTTTCGCAGATTTTTTTGTAAATTTCTGATATTGCTTAAGGGTTAGTTCATGATGCCAACTTAAGATGTGATGATCTTATTTCGTAGTCGGTTATTGAAAAAATAGCTATTCAAATAGTAAGTGTTGTTACCAACAATAGAGTAAGCAAAGCGGGTTAGAAAGTTTCGCTTATACTATAATCCACATTAATGCCAAATGGAGGCTAAGAAGACACTTTATGATTGATGCTCATATAAAAACTGGACACTGATCTATTCCAAGCCTAGTAGTCACAGTTTATTGCAAAGTTAGACATATTTGAACAAACATAGCTATTAATAATTACCTTTGGGACCCATGTATCTACATAGCACATATAGATCTCCATAATTCATTTGTCCCATGCATAAAATAGTAACAACCACATATTGTTTAGGCGTGCGGTCATTGTAGTCCACCCATCAGGGACCAAACCTCGATCCCGGGTTTAGTACCACCAATGTAAACTATTCTTTTGTTTTGGTGCTAAGTGACATAAATGTCGACAATGTGCACCTTCGTTGACATCGTCAACCACTGGTCTTCCCTACTTCAAAGTTTACGAGACATTGTGTGAGTGGGTATACAATTGTATGCATCTATATACCGTGCAATATTTAGATAAAAAATGACCAAACAGACTGGGTCCAAATTAGAGTAGTCCCTTAGTGAGTAAACATGAGAACTAGCCAGATATCTCTGACATATATAGAACTAAAATTCACTTGCAGGTACACATATTTTATCTGCATGAGTTATTTCCAAATTTCTGAATAGATGTGTTACTTAGTCATACCATAGTGCGCAAAAAGTTTGTCCATAAGTCCTCACTCATTGCAATTATCCTAAGAGTACCATACCGTAACAAAAATATGGTGTGGGATTCCAGTGAAGGATGAGAGAGATGATTCTAGTATCATATTACAAATTTATGATAAAGTATCATAGCGCATCAAACGAGAAAAGATGACTAGATTTTGATATATCCACAACTCTGTATGAGAATTCCACAAATAAATAAATGATGAGCCAATATGATACCAGCTTACGATATAGGCAATGTGAAGGTAGTAACTTAATTAGTATCCTGCACTATGATATATACTCGATCATGGGGGGGTCGTGTGGCACCTTAGCTCGTGGGGTATGTTACGGTGACTTACACGAAAATTAACATCTTAAGCACTTTGACATGTGGTTTGCCTGCTTAAAAAATTTCTATGATCATCGCTGTAATAGATAATGATACTTTACAATGTGACAGGCCTAAAATCTATGTGGCAATCTTTAGGGTGACCGTATATACATTGCATAATAGTTAGAGATGACAATAAGCTTATTCTTGACATTAATCAGGCTTATGGGCAACCCATAAAAATAAAGAAATGGGCTCTAGGAAAACAAATTAGCCTTGTACATCGTGTCTATTTCCACCATAAAGAAGTGTGACGTAGCTTATGTAAAAGGTGGACATTATACACTAAGAATGCCCTAGAGATCGTACGGATAGCTACTTCCAAGCGAAGGCAGATATTTTTATGAAAGTGACAGCATGTATAGCTCCCCAAATCAAAAGAGAATGTGTTTTAGTGAGGGAGAACTCTTGAGAGTGTCGAAAAGATGGATATATGTACATCGATTGTGAAAGGGCAAGCTAGCTCTCTCTTTGGATCTTCTCTTTTGTTCCATGTACATGTAGGTTCCTTGGCCACATGGGGCCCCAAAGCTAGCTCAATCACGCGCGGAGATTCTAGCTAGGTAGCTAGCGAGAGATCGAGGAAAAGATAGCCATGCGAATGCAATCGGATTCTCTCCGATGGAGCTGGCGTCCTTGTCCAATAATATGCGCAACGTACGTTTTGATCCGCTAGCTAGCCAATCAAAAGCTCCTTTTGTTATCCTCCTCGGGAATTAAAGCTGCAGTGGCCGGCCAGAATCTCCTCGGAGAAAGCTACCTCGGTGGCGTCGACGATGACGCCCCGGTGGCTGGTGTCCGGGCATGATGAGGCTGCGGGCGGCGCCGGTGCAACTTCTAAAGTAGAATAGAAGCTAGTACGACTGCCTTCGTATTGACCCACGATCTCGCGCGGCTAGCCAGTCGTACTTGAGATCACGTGGAGACTCACAATCAAAACCAAGTTGTGCAGATGACTAGCAGCAGCTTTCACCCGGACCCCTCCCTCGTTCCCCACCTCTTCAGTGAACAAGCGACTTTTTGGGCGAAACCCGCGCGATCAAGCTCGCCGCCGGCGATCCGCTCGATCCCTCGCCCTCCGCGGCCGCTCCGGCGGCGGGAGGACGGGGAATCGACGGATCCCGGCGTGTACATAGCTTAGGTGCGCGTGGGTTGCTTGCCGGCGGCGCGTTGGAGGTGGAGGCGCGGTCGGAGAAGCTTTTGGAGACGGCGGTCCTCTCCTCTGCCCTCGGTGCTCCGGCGGATGATCCGGGCAGATCTGTCGTCTCTGGCGCGTCTGCTGCTCTACGGAGCCGTGGAGTGCCCCCCTCCAGCCGGCGTCCGTGGTGGCGGCCGCGGCTCTGGATCTAGGGGTCCTTCTTCCCTCGCCGGCGTGTGAGGCGGTGCTTTTGCTTAAATCCGCTGGGAGTTTGCAGGTACAGTGCTCTCCTTCGTCGGCGTCCTTGGTGGGCTTTGCGGAAGTTGGGTCGAGCCGTCGTCTTCGTCTCCGGCGTGAGGCGGCGATGGTAGTTTGGAGGCGGCTCAGCGCCGATGCTCGTTCAGCGTCAAGATGCCGGCGCCTGCGTCGGTTGGCTTCTGCGGCTCTACAACAAGGTTGGCTAAGCTTCCTGCTTCGGTGCGTGGTGTGCGTGGTGGCACCATGGTCGTCGTGTTTGGAGTGGCCTGTGTGTGTGTTCGTGTGTGTTTGTTCTTCAGTTGGATGATCTTGTACACGACTCCCTTTCAAAAAAAAAAAACAAGTTGTGCAGATTTCTACTAGTCAATCAAAACTTCAACTTTTTAAGTTCTCGTCACATTAAAAGAGGTTTATTACATTTTCTAATATTATTTGCTAGCATATAATTATAAAATAACATTTTATAATACTGCCAATTTTAACTTTAAAGATTGTGGAAAGTTAAATATCAGGTAGTAAATATATACACAATGAGTACAAGATAATGGAATAAAAACTACGCATCTTTCAGCGATAAAAAATAAAGTTAGTTATAGATAAAAGCCACAAGAAATTACACATGTTTCGAAGATGGAAAGTAAAATAATTTTTACATAAAAGGCAACAGAAGCCCGACTTAAACTAATAAAGCCCAAGCGGGGAAAGCTCAATACAACCACAAGACAAACTTAAATATTTTTTAGGCCAACACAATAAAAACAAGGGAATTAAACAGCAGGCTAGTCTATAGCGCGGGGGGGGGGGGGGGGGGGGGGGGGGGGGGGGCAGCCGTCACAAAAATCGAATTATAATAAGTATCTAGCCCGCCAGTATTGAAAAATAATTAATGCATGTTAGTGGAGTTTTGCTTTATAATAAGTATAGATAGATTCCATTAGACAATGGGTTAATAAACAATTCATTAAGAAAGACTTAACCTGTGTGACTAAGAGATTGCATTAATTCCTGCATCCGCAATTCGATCGTGTTCGTCTAGAACCAGGATCCTAGCTAGTGAGATGCGATAACGGTCGTGTAGGTTCTGACCTTTTCCTCGATGAATTGGAGGCAACAAAAAACCGTAGTATACGGTTCTGCTGCGCCGTTTGGAAAGCAGAAAACGTAACGGGTGATGCGTCGAGGCGGCAAACCATGCATTTTATGCCTGCATCTGTGCCGATTTGACCTGACCTGTTGCGTCCCTTTTGGGCGACAAGACAGACTAGGATGCTCGCCGGCCGATACGTGTGCTCTAGCGCCGGCGGCGAGCACGCCGCCGCGACACGTAGGGGTTGTTCTTTATACACGATGGATCGATTTTCATGCATGGATGTGACATCCAGGCATGGAATTCTTAAACGACTTATGTATATATGTCGACGGAAAGCTAGTGTGATGAGAGAGGGATCTATACCTTCGGTTCCCGCCAGATCTCTCTGCAGCCTGCATTTTGCATGGCTCCGCCGATACGCTCCGGTGAAAATGGAGATATGTTTCACTCCAAGATAAATGAAGAAGTGATAATACAAGTTGGGATATGTACGAGAGGAATGATCCCAGTGATGCTGAGATGGACAATATGAGCGTGGAGGATGAGTAGATTCCAGAGCACATTAACATAGAAGATTCGCTCTGCGTTATCTGCTGCTCAATCGCATGGAATATATATCTGGTAAACATAGATATATTTATACTAATTTTTACTTGCTGATTTGTCATACAATATCAATAGGCAGCGAGACAAAGTTTAGCAAGCTCATGAGCTATACGTGTACCCTATTTGCATCTCTAGGCCTACCCGTGCAACTTGGTTTTCTGTCACAAACTGAACAGTTTGGCACAATAGTTGGCTGTTAATTGACCTGCAAACGTGTCTGATATTGATGTTGCATATTTGGAAAGGGAAGGCTAGCTAGGTGAGACAAAAAGGCAGGGAAAAAAGTAACATGCATCATTGAGCAAATAGCAACTGACAGGAAAAAAACGCATATATAGATGCTTTTTGGAACTTTAGCCGCACTGGTCATGGATAAAAGGAAAACGGTGATGAGAAAGGGACTTCAATTTCATGGTACAGCACGATAGATAGTGCCCGTCTAGTCTAGCCTCGAGAGAACATACATGTATGCGCTTGGATGCCCCGTTCATTAATCGACAGGAAAAGGGAATTACTGTACACTTTTTTCACATTACTAACTATATTAAAGCTGTACAAAACGGCGAGCTGAGAGCGGCCGAGTTACTGTGGCTTAGCTACAGTGGTACTATAGAAATCTACAGTACTACAGTGAACGATCCCGTCCGTCGCCCCCCGCCGATCGGACGGCTCTCACCGCACGTCCGTGACGTTTTTGCAAAAAGTCCCTGCCAAAACCATGAATCAACCCGCAATACAGCCCTCCACGCTACGTTGGACCTAATTGTAATTACAAAAAAACATCAAGGACCTATACGCAAAACAAACCGCAGAAATCCTCTACCCTCTCTCTCCTCTCACACGCACTCTCTCTCTCCTCTCGCTCTCGCTCCCGCGCCTCTGGTCGCCGCCGCCGTCGCCCCATAAATCCGGCGAGGTCCGGCCACCTCCGCCGCCATGCTGTGGCGCGAACGACGCGCCTCGCGGTCCTCTCCATTCCCACCCCGGCGATTCATTCCTCCTCGCCTGATGCGTCCGTGCGCAACCCAAACCCGAGGGTTAGGGTTCGGTGACGGCGCCGCTCCACCGTGCTTCCTCGGCTGCGAGCCAGCGGCCACCAACGATGTAACATTCCTACGATTTTTTAGATTGGTAAAGTCGAAATAGCTAGGGTAACTAGCTAATTATATGTATCTGTCATAAGATACATGCCTAATGTGACATTGCCAAAGTGCTAATACTGAAAATTTCATTCGTTTTTGTTACAAAGTATTCCACAAAGAAGAAACAATAATAAAAAAAAAGAAACAATCCAGGCGTAAGAACCAAAAACAGTCTAGATTCGCCCCTGGTCAGAGTTACAGTCTGAAGTTACTAGCTACACGTGTGATCTTCTGAAGCTGCACGGAAGCACGCAGTTCGTCGTAGCAACGTCCGTGCGTGGCTGTAAAAGTTGCGAAACCCCACGTGAATGGAATTCCTAGCAGGTGTAAATCCATGCCGGTAAAAGTTGCAAAACTCCACGTGAATGGAATTGCTAGCAGGTGTAAATCCATGCCGGTAAAAGCCTACGTTGGTCAATCCGTGCATAGCATCCATCCATGGATCAATCAAGGACGCTTCGATCGACAGCTATAGCTGTGATGGTCGGCTTCGTCACCACCGTAACGTGATTCCGCATCCGCATGTACGTACTTATTCATCCGGGCCACGTTTCTCACAACCCAGTGAAAAACCATGTGCGGGCTGGCGGGGGAGGACCTACATACCGCCCGTTAGCGACGGTAAAAGGTTGCGCCGCCTGAAGGACCCTTCAGCCTGGCCTAGTGGGCCGGCCCAGGTAAAGTTTTTTCCCTTTCCCTCTGTTTTTCTTGTTCTCCTCTTTTCCTTTTCGTTTCTTATGTTTTTTTTTTCGAAAAATTCAAATTCGCTAAAAAGTCCAACTGAAAAATTGTTCAATTTTTTATATGAACATATTTCGAATCTGAACAAAATATGAATTTGAACAAATTTCAGAAATGGACAAATTCCGAATTTGAGCAATTTTCAAAATTGAACAAATTTTTAATTTGAACAATTTTCGAAAATGTACAAATTTTGAATTTGAACAAATTTCGAAAAGAAACAATTTTTGAATTTGAACAATTTTCAAAAAATGAACAAATTTCGAATGTGTATGGATTCCGAATTTGAACAAGTTTTGAAAATGAACAAATTTCGAATTTGAACAATTTTTAAAAAATAAATAAATTTTGAATTTGAACAATTTTTAAAAATGAACAAATTTCGAATTTGGATTTTTTTCGAACATGAACTAATTTCGAATTTGAACAATTTTCGAGCATGAACAAATTTCGAATTTGATACATTTTCAAAAATGAACAATATTTGAATTTGAACAATTTTAAAAATGAACAATTTTTGAAAAGAACAAATTTCGATTTCGAACAATTTTCCAAAATGAACAAATATCGAAATGAACAAATTTCGAATTTGAACAAATTTCAAAAAAATGAACAAATTTCGAATCTGAACATTTTTCAAAAATAAACAAATTTGGAAAATGAATAATTTTCGTAATGAACAAATTTTAATTCTAATTTGAATATTTTGATAGAAAAACAAAAGGAAAACAAAAAATGAAAAAGAAACAGAGAAGAAGCAGAGAAGAAAAAGAAAAACACAGATGGGCCGGCCCATCGCCTATGCGCTTTAGGTGGCGCTCGCGAATAGCGCCGCTAATGAGCGGCTGGCGGCCACATGAGGCCGCGGAGGCTACTGGACTAGATTGTTAGCGACCCTGAGCTCCATGCTAGCATAGGCCTATTTCCTTACAGGTCGCTAGTAGAGTAGTACGCGTACGCGCAGAAAGTGTTATTTGCTGCCGGGCTCTAGTGCACACTCCATTGACCTTTCTCTCTCGTTTATCAGCGCGTTAGTTTATTGCCAAATTACTGAGACAGAAAAGGAAGGAAAAATCAAATCACTTTCTGGATCTTGAAGCATCGTACCATGCCCATATATTTTTTCTTGAATATATGATCTCCCACGGACAGAATACAAAGTACGATGTGACAGGGAAAAGTTCTTTTAATTATCTCGTAAAATAATTTGAATGCACATGGAATCTGGATCTGGATCGGGAACAAACAATGGGATCGAACTGTGAAGCAAAAACCAGAAAAAAAAGAAGCGAATCCTAATCGGAAGAAAAACGCGGACGCCCTCTTGCGTGCCTCCGCTCCGGATTCTCCTTGCAAGTCTCGCTTGCAGCCCGGGATTTCCGCCGCCTGCTGGACGCACAGGACGGGCCTGCATCTGCGAGAAGCTTCGGCGCGGCGGCGGCCGTTAGCAGCTTCTGTTCCGGGGCCGGAAGCTCGGGGGAGGGGGCGGGGCTGGGTGTTGGGCCGCCGGCGCGGTGGAAGAATCGCGGACGGGGTCGAGTGGTACCGCTCTCCGACGGCCGAGAGAGAAACTGGTGGCCGTCATGGCCTCCCTGCACCGTCGCGGTGCCGCCTTGTGCTGCCAGCAGGAGCACGGGAGGCCTCGCCGGAGAGAGGCGCGAGCGCGAGCATAGCGCGGTCGCCGGGAGGAGAGGAGTGGCGGCGGATCTGGATCGGGCTAGGAGAAGAAATGGGAATTTTCGTGAGGTAGGGTTTGGTAGGGTGTGGTTGCTGCTATGCGAACTACCTGGAGCTGGCGGGGTGCGGGCCTGCGGGGAGAGTGCCGCGATGGAAAAAAAAGGCTGATAACGACGTTAATCAGGTATGGTCCCAAGAATGTCCAATAGAGCTAATCTAAGGGCTGGCAGAGGGTGCGCTGCTACCCACCATGGCACCCCACTATTTTGCTACTTTATATTATGAGCTACAAACAAATAACAAAATCACGTAAAACTTAGAAAGTTGAAAATATGCATATTTAGATCCACAATTTGTCATTTTTATGTAGCTAAAAAAACTTTATTTGAAGTTGATATTTTGCATGTTCGTGGGATATACTATTAGCTACACCCGGAATTTTTTCAGAATCTTTTGTAATTCCTAAATATAATTCTCGAACTTTTTAAATTGGAATGAGCACTGGAGATCGGGAGAAAAAGTCTCGCGTACCCAGCGTTCAAAGCGACCCTTCATGGGGCTTGGCTCATTTAATGGCGAGCGACCGTACGAGGAGTCAATGACTGATCTAGCGTACGACTACAAGCAGGTCGCGTACTTGCGGTTCAGACGCGGAAGCGGTAGTACTTTCTTTTTGTTAATATTTTTTCAGATAAATTTGTGAAATCAAAAAAGTTTCTCAGATTTTGAAAAAATGAACCATTTCAAAAATGAAAAATCTGAACCATTTTATAAAATGAACCTTTTTTAAAAAGAAACAATTCCAAAATTGAACCATTTTAAAAATGAACTATTTTTTAAAAACGAACCATTTTCAAAATTGAAATATTTAAAAAAAATTCCTATTTGCTGCCTTTTGCGGCACGGGAGGCTCGCGACGCATACCTCCGCGCCGCAATGGGCCGGCCCATTTCGTGTTTTTTCTCGTTTCCTTTGTGTTCTTTTTCTTTTTCAGTTTAGTTTTTCTTTTCAGTTTTCTTTTTAAAATGATTTTTGTAATGTTCAAATTTGATATTTGTGCAAACTTGAAAATTGTTCATACTTGAAAATTGTTTAAATTAAAAAATTGTTCAGATTCAAAAAATTCCAGATTCGAAAAGTGTTCAGATATGAAAATTGTTTAGAATAAAAAATTGTGTGGATTCAAAAAAAATTCATACTTGAAAATTGTTTAAATTTTAAAATTGTCCAGATTCGAAAATTGTTCTGATTCGAAAATTATTCAGATTTTTAAAAATATTCAAAAATTGTCCAGATTGAAAAATTATTCAGATTCAAAAATTGTTCAACTTTAATAATATAAAAGAAAAACAGGAAAGTGTAAATACCTGATGGGGCGCGGCCCAACTCACCCGCTGCAGGGCGCGTCTGTGCGGCACGCCAGTTGGGCGCCGCTAAATGCGTCAAATAGCACCTCCCGTAGGCGTACGCGGGAGCTCCTATACAGCGCTCTCAGCCCCCTCATGGTGAAGAAAGCAAAAGGTCTCATCTATCCGTGATCACAAGATCAAGTGGTTTACTCGCTTTCCACTCAAGCACTATCTGTGAGGAGCGAGAATCTATTGATGGCGGTGATATGTTTTGTGTGAGTAGGACTTCATGAAAAGTCATATGTATATCTTGCAAGGTGTGGTATATACTAATCCCTCAGATGATAAACTTGTAGTGCATCACAAATAGAACTCATGGAAAATCAGTTTCGTTGTTTGTTAACTGTTTAACTTATGTGGTACACCCTCCGTTCCGAATTATAAAATCTTTTGGATTTTACAATGTGGACTACATAGGGACTGCTGAAACATGTCTAGATAGATGCAATTTGAGAAAAACCTAGAACATCTTATTATTTGGAACAGAGGGAGTTCTAATTACTTTAGCCGTTTAATGATATGCTTATCTATGTATGACTTCTGGTGTGTTCGTCGAGTGTTAGGTAATCTCACCATGCAACTAAAAAGAGGTAACAATATCAAACCTATTGCATATAACCAAACGTCCAACATTTGTGTGAAATCAGCCAAAAACATGAACGACATGCAACCAAACACTGGATTAATTTGTACTATGATGCAGACAATGCCATACGAGGAACAAAATAGATTGCAGAACATGCTCAAAGACAGCATAAGTCGACACGGTCTCACCTAGACCATATTGGCCAAATGCCTAAAATGGCTACGGCCAACCAAATAGGCAAACACGTTCCAACTGATAGCAAATACATCACATATACACTAAAAATAACAAGACCGGAGGGGGGCTCCACCCCGGCTTTGTCATTAAGGTAGAAGTTAGGACTCGAACCCGGGACCTATCCCTTATGCGCTTATGCATGGCTACCACTAGTCCACGGAAGAGTTCTATCACATATACACTAGCAGTGCAATCCCTACAAAGATCTCAAAGCATTTGATTTGTGTAGTCGTGTGGATGTGCACACCATGCATTTTCCACTTCTTTTCCCGATGTGATATTGACCTTTGCAACTGCTCATGCCATGTATGACAGATATTAGATATCATTCGATAGATGGAAATTGAATACAGTGCATCCATAAGCCGATGATACGAAATACAAAAGTCATGGTGCAGATACTCGCCCACGTGATCTCTTCCGATGTTCCGTTGAAAGACTCTGCGGCTAGCACGCGCCGGACGTACGTTATCTTTCTCAAAGTTGACCTCCACACAACAGAGTATGAAAGAGCAGTGCAACTTGCAGGGGCAAAGTGGCGTTATCTTCCAGGGAGAAAAAGATTGTTGGAGACCATGTATATGCCTCCCGGCAGTTACAGGCCATGCAACTCCAAGGAAAAGATATTGCCGTTGGACGCCCTGCAAATGCAATCTGATTCTCGTACGGTAATATCTCCTTGTCCAACGGTGTGAAGGATTTTGATCCGTTCAATCTATCGAAATACCCTCTCCTTGTCAGCTTTAAAAGCTTGAATTATATTTTTTTTAATGTATGGGTTATCAAATTCGGATGGGATTAAACTGTGGCAAATTCGACTCTTGAAATATGTTTGTAATGCTACGAAACTTTTGTGTAGTTTCTTTCGAGCCAACAAAAATACTCTCTCCGTTTACTACTGTTAGACGTTTTATATTTTTTAAATGCATGTATTTAAATGTGTTTTAGTGTATAGATTCACTTATTTCGATGTGTATCTAGCCCATTTTAAAATGTAAATGTCTTATAATAGTGAACAGAGAGAGTACTACTATTATATGCTATGTTGATAATAATATGCATTCCCGCAAAAAGATAATAATGTAATTTCTGAGTACTACTTAAGTCCTTAGTTCATGATTTTTTTAAAACTTAATTCATAGACGGTTGTTGAAAAACCAGCTATTAAAAACGATAAGTTTTCTTAGCCAACAACAGAGTAGTCAAAACGTGTTGAAAGTTTATATTGTATTATAATCGACCTTCATGCCAAACAGAGGTTAAAAAAACACTTACGATCGATGCTCTCATAAAAAGTGGACATTGATCAACTCTTATTAGCTTAGTACTTGGGGCCATTTATCTAGGTAGATAATGTATTTCTCCATATTTCACTTCCACCGTCATAAAATAGTATTTATGACAACCACATATTGCTTAGGAGGTTAGTGCGGGTGGTTGTGCCAGGGCCATCAGGGATCAAACCTCAGCCCTAGGTTTAGTGCTACCAAGGGTACACTACTTTTTATTGGCGTTGGAGACCATCAATATGCAGAATGAATTAAAGATCCTCCCGGCGGTTGCAGGCCATGCAACTCCAAGGAAAAGATATGTTCATTGGAGGCCGTGCAAATGCAATCTGATTCTCGTGGTAATATCTCCTTGTCCAACGGTGTGAAGGATTTTGATCTGTTCATCCATCGAAATGCCCTCTCCTTGTCAGCTCCGAAATCTTGAAATTATATTTTATTTTTTAATGTATGTCTTATAGAATTCGGATGCGACTAAAACTGGAAGATTCAACTTTTGAAATATGCTTGGACTGCTAGGACACTTTTGCATATTCCTTCAGGCCAACAGAAATACTACCATTATATCCTATGCGATAATGATGTACTTTCGCAGATTTTTTTGTAAATTTCTGATATTGCTTAAGGGTTAGTTCATGATGCCAACTTAAGATGTGATGATCTTATTTCGTAGTCGGTTATTGAAAAAATAGCTATTCAAATAGTAAGTGTTGTTACCAACAATAGAGTAAGCAAAGCGGGTTAGAAAGTTTCGCTTATACTATAATCCACATTAATGCCAAATGGAGGCTAAGAAGACACTTTATGATTGATGCTCATATAAAAACTGGACACTGATCTATTCCAAGCCTAGTAGTCACAGTTTATTGCAAAGTTAGACATATTTGAACAAACATAGCTATTAATAATTACCTTTGGGACCCATGTATCTACATAGCACATATAGATCTCCATAATTCATTTGTCCCATGCATAAAATAGTAACAACCACATATTGTTTAGGCGTGCGGTCATTGTAGTCCACCCATCAGGGACCAAACCTCGATCCCGGGTTTAGTACCACCAATGTAAACTATTCTTTTGTTTTGGTGCTAAGTGACATAAATGTCGACAATGTGCACCTTCGTTGACATCGTCAACCACTGGTCTTCCCTACTTCAAAGTTTACGAGACATTGTGTGAGTGGGTATACAATTGTATGCATCTATATACCGTGCAATATTTAGATAAAAAATGACCAAACAGACTGGGTCCAAATTAGAGTAGTCCCTTAGTGAGTAAACATGAGAACTAGCCAGATATCTCTGACATATATAGAACTAAAATTCACTTGCAGGTACACATATTTTATCTGGCATGAGTTATTTCCAAATTTCTGAATAGATGTGTTACTTAGTCATACCATAGTGCGCAAAAAGTTTGTCCATAAGTCCTCACTCATTGCAATTATCCTAAGAGTACCATACCGTAACAAAAATATGGTGTGGGATTCCAGTGAAGGATGAGAGAGATGATTCTAGTATCATATTACAAATTTATGATAAAGTATCATAGCGCATCAAACGAGAAAAGATGACTAGATTTTGATATATCCACAACTCTGTATGAGAATTCCACAAATAAATAAATGATGAGCCAATATGATACCAGCTTACGATATAGGCAATGTGAAGGTAGTAACTTAATTAGTATCCTGCACTATGATATATACTCGATCATGGGGGGGTCGTGTGGCACCTTAGCTCGTGGGGTATGTTACGGTGACTTACACGAAAATTAACATCTTAAGCACTTTGACATGTGGTTTGCCTGCTTAAAAAATTTCTATGATCATCGCTGTAATAGATAATGATACTTTACAATGTGACAGGCCTAAAATCTATGTGGCAATCTTTAGGGTGACCGTATATACATTGCATAATAGTTAGAGATGACAATAAGCTTATTCTTGACATTAATCAGGCTTATGGGCAACCCATAAAAATAAAGAATGGGCTCTAGGAAAACAAATTAGCCTTGTACATCGTGTCTATTTCCACCATAAAGAAGTGTGACGTAGCTTATGTAAAAGGTGGACATTATACACTAAGAATGCCCTAGAGATCGTACGGATAGCTACTTCCAAGCGAAGGCAGATATTTTTATGAAAGTGACAGCATGTATAGCTCCCCAAATCAAAAGAGAATGTGTTTTAGTGAGGGAGAACTCTTGAGAGTGTCGAAAAGATGGATATATGTACATCGATTGTGAAAGGGCAAGCTAGCTCTCTCTTTGGATCTTCTCTTTTGTTCCATGTACATGTAGGTTCCTTGGCCACATGGGGCCCCAAAGCTAGCTCAATCACGCGCGGAGATTCTAGCTAGGTAGCTAGCGAGAGATCGAGGAAAAGATAGCCATGCGAATGCAATCGGATTCTCTCCGATGGAGCTGGCGTCCTTGTCCAATAATATGCGCAACGTACGTTTTGATCCGCTAGCTAGCCAATCAAAAGCTCCTTTTGTTATCCTCCTCGGGAATTAAAGCTGCAGTGGCCGGCCAGAATCTCCTCGGAGAAAGCTACCTCGGTGGCGTCGACGATGACGCCCCGGTGGCTGGTGTCCGGGCATGATGAGGCTGCGGGCGGCGCCGGTGCAACTTCTAAAGTAGAATAGAAGCTAGTACGACTGCCTTCGTATTGACCCACGATCTCGCGCGGCTAGCCAGTCGTACTTGAGATCACGTGGAGACTCACAATCAAAACCAAGTTGTGCAGATGACTAGCAGCAGCTTTCACCCGGACCCCTCCCTCGTTCCCCACCCCTTCAGTGAACAAGGCGACTTTTTGGGCGAAACCCGCGCGATCAAGCTCGCCGCCGGCGATCCGCTCGATCCCTCGCCCTCCGCGGCCGCTCCGGCGGCGGGAGGACGGGGAATCGACGGATCCCGGCGTGTACATAGCTTAGGTGTGCGTGGGTTGCTTGCCGGCGGCGCGTTGGAGGTGGAGGCGCGGTCGGAGAAGCTTTTGGAGACGGCGGTCCTCTCCTCTGCCCTCGGTGCTCCGGCGGATGATCCGGGCAGATCTGTCGTCTCTGGCGCGTCTGCTGCTCTACGGAGCCGTGGAGTGCCCCCCTCCAGCCGGCGTCCGTGGTGGCGGCCGCGGCTCTGGATCTAGGGGTCCTTCTTCCCTCGCCGGCGTGTGAGGCGGTGCTTTTGCTTAAATCCGCTGGGAGTTTGCAGGTACAGTGCTCTCCTTCGTCGGCGTCCTTGGTGGGCTTTGCGGAAGTTGGGTGGAGCCGTCGTCTTCGTCTCCGGCGTGAGGCGGCGATGGTGGTTTGGAGGCGGCTCAGCGCCGATGCTCGTTCAGCGTCAAGATGCCGGCGCCTGCGTCGGTTGGCTTCTGCGGCTCGACAACAAGGTTGGCTAAGCTTCCTGCTTCGGTGCGTGGTGTGCGTGGTGGCACCATGGTCGTCGTGTTTGGAGTGGCCTGTGTGTGTGTGTTCGTGTGTGTTTGTTCTTCAGTTGGATGATCTTGTACACGACTCCCTTTCAAAAAAAAAAAAACAAGTTGTGCAGATTTCTACTAGTCAATCAAAACTTCAACTTTTTAAGTTCTCGTCACATTAAAAGAGGTTTATTACATTTTCTAATATTATTTGCTAGCATA
This sequence comes from Poa pratensis, assembly GCA_947311845.1. NCBI lineage: Eukaryota > Viridiplantae > Streptophyta > Magnoliopsida > Poales > Poaceae > Poa > Poa pratensis. The sequence goes on from CAMZMU010000069.1 coordinate 15,871,545, forward strand.
TAATTATAAAATAACATTTTATAATACTGCCAATTTTAACTTTAAAGATTGTGGAAAGTTAAATATCAGGTAGTAAATATATACACAATGAGTACAAGATAATGGAATAAAAACTACGCATCTTTCAGCGATAAAAAATAAAGTTAGTTATAGATAAAAGCCACAAGAAATTACACATGTTTCGAAGATGGAAAGTAAAATAATTTTTACATAAAAGGCAACAGAAGCCCGACTTAAACTAATAAAGCCCAAGCGGGGAAAGCTCAATACAACCACAAGACAAACTTAAATATTTTTTAGGCCAACACAATAAAAACAAGGGAATTAAACAGAACGCTCACAAACATCGAATCATAATAAGTATCTAGCCCGCCATAAGATTGAGCAAGTATAATAATAGAGCTGACCGCTAGCTATAAAATGGTCATGTCATCAGAAGTGAATCTTATTATTTACTCGTTAATACAATTGGCTATTTTTTTGGACTAAACAGGACCCCTGTCGATTTCATATAAAGAAACCGCCAGTCATTACAAAAGGTAAAGTATAAAAACTGAAGAAAAAAAAGAGTGTACGTTTGCCAACTTATTACAACCCAACCACTGGGCGAAAAGAACTGACAAAACCAGCCAGAACTGGAACAGAAAGCAAAAGCTAGAACCTAACTACTCGACCATTTGTAAGTCTCGCCGTAGTAGGAGCCCAACCGTGCTTCCTGGCCAAAGCTTCTCGAATCACCACCTTCAGGCTCTCCACGCCATCTTCAAGCTTTCTTTGATCTTGGTTTTTCTGCAACAGAGCCCACATGTTCAGAATACTACATAATCTAAACACTACAGTTGCAGGATCGTCAGGGATTTTTTTTGTTGAAACACGCATCGTTCCTTGTCTTCCAGATAGTCCAGCATACAACCATAGCGCCACTGAAGACCAATTTCTTTTGAGAGGATGGGAATGAATTGATCCAATTCACAAACAGGTCATCCATATCAGTAGGAAGTCGAACTAAACCAAAGGCGCAGAAGACTACTTGCCACACCAGCTTGGCAAGCCCACAGCCGAAAAACAGGTGGTCAACATTTTCTTTTTGGCAGCAGAAATGGCACTGCTCGTTCCCTGTCCAACCACTTTTTACCAGGTTTTCTTTTGTCAGTACACACTTCTTCACCATGAGCCAAGCAAAAATCTTGACTTTCAGTGGGATTTTAACTTTCCACAGGAACTTTTGCGGGAAGATACCAGCTGCTCTCGTACTCAAGTAGAGACCTCGCACCTGGAACTTCCCAGAGGCACCGATTTGCCAACTGACTCTATCCGGCTCGTTTCCCAACTGAATTGGGTCAACCAGAGCTATCAGAGCCGCAAATTGAGCCGCAGTTTCACCCCAGAGTGTCCTTCTGAATCTTATACATCCCCAGCCTTCCTCTTTTACTTTAGTAACCGTCACATTCTTTGTGAAAGTAATATTGTAAAGTCTGGGGAATTGAGTAGCAAGGGGCCTGTTATTGACCCAGCTATCTTCCGAAAAGAGAGCTTTTTCTCCATTATTCATGATTCTTTTGGCATATCTCTGAAAAGTATGGTTAACTCCATAAGACACTGCCAAAAGTGAGAGGTGCCTGGTCCAGGTTGAGCTTGCGACAACACTTCATTCTTAAGATATTTATTCCTCAGCAGCTCCTACCAGGTCCCTTCAGTGTTTTCCAATTTCCAAAGCCATTTACACAACAGACTGTCATTCATTGCTTCCAAATCTAGCACCCCAAGGCCGCCACTTTCCTTTGGCAAACGAACTGTCTCCCAATTCACCAAGTGATATTTCTTTTTGTTATCGTTTTCATTCCAAACCATTCTTTTCCTATGAATATCCCATTTTTTCAAAATTCTCTTAGGAGCTTTGAGGAAGGATAACATATAAAGTGGCAGGCTAGACAGACAAGCATTAACCAAAGTTAACCTGTCACCCGCTGACAGTAGCTTCCCCTTCTAGCCAGCAAGCTTGTTGACAAACTTCTCGTCAATCGGACCCCACTAAGATCTTGCTAGCCTTTTCTCATCAACCTAATACAATTGGCTATTAGGTTAGTAATTTATTCGGTTTCTCTCGTTCTCATTCGTTTGATTTTTCCAGGAGTGGTGTCTAGGTTGGCTCTTCCACGAGAACTCACTCTTTTTTCCTTTTTTTTTCTCCGCACATAGAAAAATAGTCATGTGGGCAGAATTATAGCCTACTATTATACCTGCTCTTAGGTAGATATGACAATTTAAACTTGGTATGCCGTATAATGAGTTTTTTGTACAATTTGTGCTTGAATGCCTTTAAAAGTAATTATATGGTAATTAAGAGGTATCCGTAACTTAAAAATGACTTCTCGCACACTAGAGAAAAAAAATACTTCCCCTACAATCTTCAAGAAGTTGTATTTAAGTTGTTCCCTAATGTTTATCTCCAAGCACGATATGACATGTGAATTGCTGATATGTCACCTTATTTAATGAAGATAAAGATTGTCGTTGTATCCATCGTACATCCCATGCACGGGAGGCTAATCTGTACAAGTACAAGTCTGAAATCATTAGATCCAATTACAGTTAGATACTAGTTTAAAAACAAATGCATCAGAGTGATTGTCTCTTATAATACTCTGCGCGTTGCAGCGGGAATTTCATTATGAACTTTGTGTAAATAAAAATTTATAATACACATGAAATATGAAGTTGTTTTCAGAAAATATGCAAAAATCCCACAATAGTCGAGATGTTAGATTTAATTGACCGGAAATTGTTGTATATATGACCACAAATAATGGTGACGTGGACGTATTGGCTAAAATATAGATGACGTGGATAGATTACATGTACAATATACTATAATTAATGAATATTAATGGGAGGTGACATGGACAATTGATTGCTTAAATAAAAAATGATATGGATAGCTTGTACTCCGATGTTGAGATAGAAAAATAATTAATGCATGTTAGTAGAGTTTTGTTTTATAATAAGTATAGATAGATTCTGTAAGACAATGGGTTAATAAACAATTCATTAAGAAAGACTTAACCTGTGTGACTAAGAGATTGCATTAATTCCTGGATTCGCAATTCGATCGTGTTCGTCTAGAACCAGGATCCTAGCTAGTGAGATGAGATAACGGTCGTGTAGGTTCTGACCTTTTCCTCGATGAATTGGAGGCAACAAAAAACCGTAGTATACTGCTCTGCTGCGCCGTTTGGAAAGCAGAAAACGTAACGGGTGATGCGTCGAGGCGGCAAACCATGCATTTTATGCCTGCATCTGTGTCGATTTGACCTGACCTGTTGCGTCCCTTTTGGGCGACAAGACAGACTAGGATGCTCGCCGGCCGATATGTGTGCTCTAGCGCCCGGCGGCGAGCACGCCGCCGCGACATGTAGGGGTTGTTCTTTATACACGATGGATCGATTTTCATGCATGGATGTGCCGTCCATGCATGGAATTCTGAAACGACTTATGTATGTCGACGGAAAGCCAGTGTGATGAGAGAGGGATCTATACCTTCGGTTCCCGCCAGATCTCTCTTCAGCCTGCATATTAGGGCATCTCCAGCCGTTCGGCCCCCTAGGCCGAAAAACGGCGCCTTTTTGGACGGCCTAGGGGAACGCCGGCGCAATTTGATGTCCTAGGTTCGGCGTTTTCCCAGTCGCCGAACCCAGGCCGCCCCCAGCCGGCCAATTTTCGGTCAAATTTTCCACATACAAATCAACACACATGAACTTTCGGCCAAGTTTCAGCCAAACTTTCGGCATACAAATCAACACACAAATAGTTCAACATACAAATCCACACACAAATAGTTCAACATACAAATCCATAGACAAATAGTTCAACAATGCAAGCAAATAGAACAAACTAGGCATCGGCATGGCCATTGCCTTTGCGCCTCCACAGGTGTTCCACAAGATCATTCTGCAGTTGTGTATGCACCGTGGAGTCTTGAATCTCCTGGCGGATAGTCATGAAGTTGCCCAGGTGCGCCAGCACCTGGTGAACAACATCTGCAAGAGGACCCTGCCTGTAGTACTCAGTGTCAGCCACCAGATCATCCCGCTCGCTCTCAATGATCATGTGGCGCCCCGACCCGACAGCTATACAGTGATGCTGTGTGTCACCGGTTAAGCGATACAACCGGAGGTTACGGGTTTACCAATCCCCGGCCAAAACCTTTGGCAGGCGTTGCTCGGAATGGATCATCGGCAACGCAACTCCCCGATTGATGCCTTAACACAGGCACAACCCTCAATGTATAATAGAGAGATCAAGACTTGTGGAACAACTGGCACATCACAGACTCTACGACACAAATCATATAGTTCAATTCTTATAATAGAGAAAGATAGCAAATGACATTCAGAGGTCACAGACCCAACATTACATCAAGCGGAAGCAATTTAGGTTGTTCTAAACAACAAGATCCAAATATGGCCTAAGAGGCCTACAGATAAACATCACACGCCAGCTGTTCCGGGATGTCCCAAGCTGCCACCTGGGAACCCCAGACTACTCGTCGACGTCCACAAAGAACCCACCTTCGAGGTCGGTGAAGTCCTCCTCTGAAACAAAACAAACGACGTTGAGTTCGACGAACTCGCAAGATTATAAATAGAGCTTTAGCTCGATGAGGCTTTCAAAGTTTTATGGTTGTTTTGCATAAAGCTGATTTTATTTATGAAAACATAACTCAAAGGCATCGACTATCAGAATATTTTCAAAAGAGGTAAGGAGTAACTCTTTCTTTCATCACCTTACTCATCATAAACCATCCTCAACCACTGTACCTGTTCATCAAAGGCACCTCCCCGAATCACCCTCGAGGAAGCTCACCTTACAATCTTGAGTGGTACCTCTAGTACCCAGTTTTAATCATTCCGTTATAGTTATTCTATGATCATCGTCCATTCCCAAGTTGTCCTTAACCGTGGACACGGCTTTTCGAAAAGATTTAACCCTGCAGGGGTGTACAATGTTTGCCACGCGTACCGTCCGGCCCATTACCTAGCTTTTAGCTCTCTTCCTTGGAGAACCGGCTGGGTGGGAGCGGTGTCGACTTCTCCCTCGTTAAGGACTTTCCAGGATCATCAGTGGCGGTAGGACTGCCAGGATCACAACACCCCGCCCCACAGCCACTCATTTTCCTAACACCACCATCCTCATCCCAGTTCATACCACCATCATCACGCACGCGCAAATGGAAGCCCAAACTAGAGGACCCTGGCTAGCCCCGCTCGAGTTATTTAGTCTATGAGGGTTCCTGCACTGCGAATGCATAGGCCTCACGCATGGTTGCACGCTCAGTCTTGGTTCAGGAGGTACAGAACTCGCACCTAGGCGGCGAGAACGAGACAAAACACCACAACCACCGTGGCCTCTCATCCCCACCTTTAAGCATTTTATTATCCGTCACCACCATTCTCCACCATCATTCTCATTTCACCACCTGTTCCCAACATTTGATAACCATAGTACCACTAGGCAATTACTAAGCATGGCTAAGCATCAACCTAGTATAGTTAAGTATCTCATGGCCAACAATACAAACCTATGGTGTTAGGAGGGAAAAACAGGTATTGGCATCGGAAACTTAATGCATTCTATAGGATACTCTAACCCAAGCAAAGACATTTAGAACCGCATGCAATATTATAGTGGAGAAAATAATTACGGAAAAATAGGATAGGATATGCTCAGAGGGGGGATTACGCTTGCCTTGCTCAACGTGCTGGTAGCACTGCTCGGGGGGTATTGAGGTGGAACCCCGTCTGCTTGACCTATCGAAACATAACGCACGGGAAGCAACAATCAATCACCACACATTTTTAGCGAGTGCAATGCGCAAACACATGATGACATGACATTTTAAATCCCCGAGACGAGGATGATTCAACTAAACAATTTAAACGGAGGTTGGATGCATCACGGTGCATCGCGACTATACCGTGGGGTTTAAGGGTTACAACAACTTTACTAGTTGATCAAGATCGATGAACCCTAGGGTTAACTTGCATATGAATGTCATGCTCATGAGAAGATGCAAGTTTTAAGTTGTGAGGAGACCATGTGCAACTTAGCCAAATAGGCGAAAAGCGCCCAGAGGCCGGATAATCCGGGTCGTGCCAGACCGGAATATCCGGTCTCAAGGCTTGGCCGGTCTCAAGGCTTGGCCACACGTGAAAACGGCTTAGGACTCAAGGGCAAGCCACTGGACTCAGCCAGAATATTCAAGCCGGACATTTGGTCCGGGGCCAGAATATCCGGCCTGGATCTGCGAGTTACAGCTGAAATTTCATGGGCTACAGCCAAAACTCGAACTAGAGCAAAAGGGGAGAGGGAAAGGGGTCAGCAAGGGTATAGTGCTCACCACGAACTCGTGGGGGTGCTCAGCTAGGCCGGGGTAGGACGGGAGCAGCGGTAATCGAGCTCGGCGTGCGGCGGAGTTCGTCGGAGAAGAACTCGAATCCCGGGCAATGTGCAGCTTCCCGGCTCGATTCTTGCGGTGAGGACGGAGAGGAGGAGGAGGCTAAGCTTTTTGTGGTCTTGGATTTGCTCGGGGTGACCTCAATCAATGGCGGCGAGTTCGGCCATGGCGACGGCGACGTGGAGCTCGTGGGGAAGAAGAAATGGGGAAGGGAGAGGGCAAGGGGGCGAGTGGATAGGGTAGCCAGGGGCCTCGAGGTGCTCCTCTTCTCCTCACGTGCGGCAGGGGGCGCGGGGGCCCCATGGCGAGCTCGGCGTCGAGCTGGTCTGGCGGGAACGACGCGCGTGGTCGCTACAGGAAGAAGATGACCCCGACCAGATTATCCGGTGGTCGTTCGGACCGGATAATCCGGTTTTCCTTTTTCTGTTTTTAACTTTAAAACCTGTTTCTTTAATGGTTTTAATTAGGGCACTTGCACTGCTCCAAAAATTATGGAAAAATTTGGGGATGCTCCCCTTAACCTGGAGGAACTCCACAAATTTTGGTGTCTCAAAATAAATTAGTTTGGTCCACATTTGTTCGTTGAGTTAGATTGAGGCAATTTTGCTAACTTTCAAAACTTATAACCCTTTAGAGATTTGTTGAGCAAGTTCAACATGTCCTTGTGCACTCTTGGAACCTCCTTGACAATTATAAGATGTCAAGAAGTTTTGTATTTTTGCGAGTTTGAGTGCACTCGTTGTGGTGAGATTTGTTCAAACAAGTTTGGCATTTTGTTTTCCAATGTTACCAAACCAAGTTAGTGGGTTGTTTAACAATTTCAAGTGGATGCAATGATGCATGTATGGAATGCAAAAAGTGAAAATTTGGTCCATAATTTGCATTACCAAAAGTGGGCTGTTACAGATCATGTTGTGCAAGATCACACAACAGTTCATCACCTCAGACATGTTGGCCTTGGACCAAGTCAGAGCTGGGTACCGGACAACAGCGAATCGAGACTGCAGCGCGCCAAATGCCCGCTCAACATCCTTCCCGCAAGCCTCCTGGCACTTGGAAAACCAAGCTTTCGCACTTCCTGGCACAGGGTTGGAGATGCTCTTCACAAATGTTGACCACTTTGGGTAGATGTCATCTGCAAGATAGTAGCCCCTGGTGTACTGGTGCCCATTGATCTCATAGTTCACCGGGGGAGCATGACCCTCAACCAGGCTGCTAAACACAGTGTCATCCGCATTGGGTGATCGCAAGGCTGCTAAGCATCCCTGGGAAGCCTCTTGCTTCATTGGTGGCCAGGATCCGGGCAGTGTCATCCGCATTGGGTGATCGCAAGTATTTTGGCCCAAACACTGCCACCACTGCCCTGCAGTACCCGTTCAAGCATTCAATGGTGCAAGACTCGGACATGCGCAGATAGTCATCCTGAGCGTCAGCGGGAGCACCGTATGCAAGCAATCTCATCGCCACCGTGCACTTCTGAATTGAGGTAAAGCCTACCGTGCCGGTGCAATCCGTCTTCAGCTTGAAGTAGGTGTCGAACTCTCGGATGACATGCATGATGTCGAGGAAGAGTTGCCGTTTCATCCTGAAGCGGCGCCGGAACACAGCCTCGTCCTGCGTGGGGTGCTCGGCGAAGTAGTCGGAGTAGAGGATGCAGTAGCCTTCGTAGCGCTGCCTCGGCTTGCTCTTGCGGCGACCGGGCTTTGAGCCACCACGCCGCGGCTTCGCCTTGTCAAGCAGGCCGGCAAGGCAGGCGAGGACGAGCAGGTGCTCTTCATCATCGATGTCGGCCTGGGCTTCCTCGTCGAGCAGTTCGGCGAGCAGATCCTCATAGTCGGAGTCCATGGCTGGGCGGACAAATCGCCGAACACCTAGTAGGCAAGGTGGGGGCGAGCCTTCCCGAGAGTCTTCTTTGCGGCGAGATGACGGCGGAGGGAGGAGGGGTGGCCGGCGGAGGATTGGGCGAGAAGGCGACTTCCTAGCTAGTTGTATGCGGCGGAGGTGGGAGGGGTGGTGCCGGCGGCGACATCACGGCGACGCGAGGGATGGGGAAAAGAACGCGGCGCGGGGGTGGGATATGTGCTATCACGCACACAACGTTGGCCCACGCGCGCTTTTACCCCCCTAGGCCGAACCCGGTGGGCTGGGTTTAGCCTGGGAGCGCCGGCGCTAATTTCCGCCGATCCGACGCTATTTGGGCTCCTGGGGGGGCCGACTGGGCGAAAAAAACGGCGCTCCCAGGCCCAAACGGCGCTAAAATCGGCCCTGGGGGGGGGGGGCACTGGGTGGGACGGCTGGAGCTGCCCTTACACACGGCTGCCGTCGATACGCTCCGGTGAAAATGGAGATATGTTTCAGTCCAAGATAAATGAGGAACTGTTAATAAAAGTATTGACCCTTAACGCGAGCTTGGACCGCTACCTCCCCCCACCAACAGTAGAAAAGGCGATTTGTTTCGTCCCTCACTCCAGCCACCTCGCCGCCATCGATCCGCTTGATTCCCCGCCTCCGGCGGCCGCTCCGGTGGCGGGAGGTAGGGGAATCGACGGTTCATGGCGTGTATATAGCGTAGGTTGTAGTAGGGTGTCTGCCGGCGGCGCTATGGAGGCGGTGGCGTCGACAGAGAGACTTTTGTGGGCGGCGTCCCCCTCCTCTACTTCAGGCGCTCCGGTGGAGCTCTGCGGCGGATCTGCCGTCCCCCGCGTGTCTGCGTCTCGTCGGAGATGCGGACGACGCTTCCCCTGGCCGGCGATCGTGGTGGCGGTTCCGGTGTTTGTAGATCCTGACAGAGGTGATGTGATGAACCAAGCTGGCGCCGCCGTTCGTGGTGCAGGATGGAGGTGTTGCGGTGCCGAGGACCGTCGACTTCCTTGCCGCATGGGGGCTCCTCCCAGTCCAAGGTTTGAGTGGAGGAGAGGCGGCGGGATTCGCCGGCGGAGCGTGCTGCTCGACGAGGATGGTGCTGGGATCCAGAAGGGCTTTGTTGTAATTTCACTTTGTTCTGGGTTTTTCTGTAATAATCTTGGTTATTAATATCACTTCTGTTTGCAAAATAAATAAATGAGGAAGTGATAATACAAGTTGGGATATGTACGAGAGGAATGATCCCAGTGATGCTGATGGACAAGATGAGCGTGGAGGATGAGTAGATTCCGGAGCACATGAACATGGAAGATTCGCTCTGCGTTATCTGCTACTCAATCGCATGGAATATATATCTGGTAAACATAGATATATTTATACTATTTTTTACTTGCTGATTTGTCATACAATATCAATAGGCAGTCAGACAAAGTTTAGCAAGCTCATGAGCTATACGTACCCTATTTGCATCTCTAGGCCTACCCGTGCAACTTGGTTTTCTGTCACAAACTGAACAGTTTGGCACAATAGTTGGCTGTTAATTGACCTGCAAACGTGTCTGATATTGATGTTGCATATTTGGAAAGGGAAGGCTAGCTAGGTGAGACAAAAAGGCAGGGAAAAAAGTGACATGCATCATTGAGCAAATAGCAACTGACAGGAAAAAAACGCATATATTGATGCCTTTTTGGAACTTTAGCCTCACTGGTCATGGATAAAAGGAAAGCGGTTCCACTTTCGTGCTACAGCATGATACATAATGCCCGTCTAGTCTAGCCTCGAGAGAACATACATGTCTGCGCTTGGATGCCCCGTTCATTAATCGACAGGAAAAGGGAATTACTATACAATTTTTTCACATTGCACCAACGATGTAACATTCCTACGATTTTTTAGATTGGTAAAGTCGAAATAGCTAGGGTAACTAGCTAATTATATGTATCTGTCATAAGATTCATGCCTAATGTGACATTGACAAAGTGCTAATAATGAAAATTTCATTCGCTTTTATTACAAAGTATTCCACAAAGAAGAAACAATACAAAAAAAAGAAACAATCCAGGCGTAAGAACCAAAAACACCGGGATTGCGAATTACCACAAAAAAAACCATTGACCGTCTAGTTTACATGGGGTAATCGTGATGGGTGTACCCCGCTGTAAGAGTTGACATGGAACGACAATGATGATCCGAAGTGACAGAAGTTAGACGGGTTCTAAATTCTGTTTTTTGTTTGTAATTTTCTAGTGTAGTGTTCATCGGACGGTAACAACACTAAAGCTGTGACACCACTGCTAGCAATGACCGCCGTCGCCACCGTGAACTTGCCGGTCCCCTTTTCTTATGCTTCCATGCCTCCATGACACATCCCATGGACGCCGAAGCTGGTGACTTTTTTTTTTGAATGGTCACCGGGGGAAAAACCCCACCTGAATTTTATTTCATTTCGAAAAACGGCCACAGCCAGATAGCAGCAGGGGTACAGGGGAGAGAGAGCAGCAGTTACAACACAGCATCACAGCATCAAGGGGGGTTGAGGATCCTGATCACTAAAACATCCAACCCAAGAGGCAGCACAGGGACGTTTAGCAGCCGGCAGTCGAGCAGGCCAGAACCTGGCGTCATCTCTGCAAGACTGAAGAAGAACAGCGAGGCAAGGAGTTTGCTCGCGGAACGCCACCGCATTCCGATGCTTCCAAAGGTTCCAACAACAAAGGAGCATAAAGGTCGAGGCAGATTCAGGAGAGACGCTGGCAGGGGCAGCATAGGAGTGCAGAAGGCGGACGTCGGCATGGGGAGGGTGCCGCCCGCCTATGCGTTCCCAGAAACGCGTCGCGAAGGGGCACCCGAAGATGATGTGCGCCGGCGTCTCGTTGGCGGCGCCACAGATGGGACAGACAGCTTCCTCCGCCGTCAGGATCCCTTTGCTCAAGAGCGAGGACCTGGAGAGGATGCGGTTCTGCACCAAGAGCCAGCCGAAGAAGCGGACCTTTGAAGGAGCGAAATTGTCCCACACAAAGTCGACAAACGGGGCGTCGACCCCGCCCAAAGTGCAGAGGCGGTAGAGCGCGGAGACATCCAGAGATCCCTTGCCCTTGGCGCAGCGCAACAAAGAGCGAGTGTCCACGGCGTCAGACAAGGCGACGCCAGCGAGTTCCGTGGCTAGGAGGCGGCGTTCACGCTCGCCAACCGTGGAGAGCCGCGGAACCAGGGCACGGGCAAGGCCACCCGTCACGACCGAGTGAACGCTGGCACCACTGTCCAAAGATGCGAGAGCAGGGCAGGGAAACGCGAGCCGATCGACCCCGCAGGTAGCCAAGAGTCCAGCCAGAATGCAGTGTGCTTTCCGTCTCCAACAGACACAGAAGAAATCCCACGGTACAGCGGCATGAGCTCGACGAGCTGCTTCCAGTGAGGGCCAGCAACAGCAGATTTTTTGGCAGGGACAACCGGGCCAGCAGCCATGTTCCAAATCCATCGAGACCAGGGGGCGTCACAGTCCGAGTGCAGGCGATGAAGTAGCTTGACCTAGAGGCAGCGGTTTTGGGTTGCCAGACACCGAACGCCCAGCCCGCCTTCACGACGCGAGCGGCACACTTTTTTCCAAGCGACCAAGCATTTGACACCCGAGGGGCGATCCAGGATGTTCCAGAGGAAATTACGGCGCAGTCCATCAAGGATGTTGAGAAGCGGGGGCGGCAGCACCATTGCCCCCATGGCATAGCCCGTCAGAGCATCGAGAACAGCGTTGATCAGAACGACACGCCCGCCGGTGGAGAGGAGGATCGCACGCCACCCCGATAAGTACTTATCAACCTTAGCAATCAGCGGGGCGAACGCGGCGATGGTGAGCTTCTCCGCGGACAGCGGCAGCCCCAAGTAGGTCTGAGGGAACCCCTCCACACGACAGCCCAAGATAGCTTGCATAACAGCCACCTCATCCGCAGGGACATGCATCGGCACCATAGTGCTTTTGTGGAAGTTTATCTCCAATCCGGTGGCGGCAGAGAACTGGAGCAGCAGGTCCTTCAGGCGTCGAGCCGCAGCGCGGCCAGCGCGAATGATGATCAGTGTATCGTCCACGTACTGCAGAACGGGACACGGAGCCCCATCAACCAGGGGGTGGCATAGCTCCGGGTCAGCCCTGATCAGCCGTTGCAGCACATCAGCAACTAGGAGGAAAAGATAGGGGGACAGGGGGTCCCCTTGCCGGAGTCCTCTCATACAGTTGATCCATTTACCTGGGATTCCATTCATCAACACAGCTGACTTCGAGGAGGTGAAGATGGAGTCAAGCCAGTCGCACCACAACACCGGGAACCCACGGGCAAGCACTCGAAGCTGGTGACTTCGAGTGCCACAGACAAGCTTTTCTCAGACGAAAAGTGATTTGCTCTCCTCTCGCAACCACTTTCTTGTCCCTCTCCCTCCTCCCTCTTCCATGTAAATACACAGAGTTCACTTTTTAAGAGCTCCCCTTCGGTCATGCCCCTGCCCCTCGCGCAAGCGCTCCGCTCCCACTGTGAGCCACCTCCAACAACCACCCCACGACACCAAAGGTTGGTACAACAGTAAAAAGGCTTGTCTAGAAGTGGATGGAGGCCATTTCACTAGCGCAACAGACTCCAAGTCGTTGGATCTGTATGGGAAGCAGATGTTGTAGAGCGACATGGCAGTCGAGGTTACGCCCGCCTCCTACCTCCACCACGAAAACCCACGTACTTCAACATTATGGTGTGAACAGGGAACTCACTGCACTGCCCGCCCGTCTTAATTTCACCCTCGCGAACTTGATTCTCGATGATGTGGTGGGGGCACCGACTCAGGTGCTCCCAATTATCCAGGATGATATGTCGACATCTGCACAATTTTGGGGCCTCAACTAAGATCACTCATGGGGATGGCTACAAATGCATTATTTGGCATGACTCATGGCATCAAATTGGTCCTCTAGAGTGGCAAATCCCCAATCTCTACTACATGTCCACAAGAAATGGATGGTAAAAAGGAGTTTTTTTTCCGAAACACAGTACAAATACAGACGCTCACATATACATGCACACACTCACCCATATGAACGCACGCACACACAACCTACCCCTATGAGCACCTTCGAGAGACTGAGCCGGCGGGTCGAGTCTTGAGATTGACGAAGTCACCACAGACGCCTCGCTATCAACGTGAACGTCGCCTCCCGCTGAAGAGTATATTCCGGCTAAATGAGAAACACCTGTGTCAAACCTGGAGTTTGAACTCTGGTGGGCTTGGGGTACAACCACCCTCCTAACCATCTTGCCACAAGCATCAAAACAAACTGGATTCATGCCCTAAAAAACATCACTTTGACACCTGACCTAATGAACTTCATCAAGCTTTGGAACCTTCCATGGCAAGTGGAGCCGCTTCCTCAACTTGACTCCATCACTTGGAGGTGCACGGTTTTGGGAGTCTACATGGCAGCATCAACATAAAAATCCAATTAATTGAAACTTATGCACCTTTCGAGATTATGAAATTTTGCAGGGCTCATGCTAAGCCCATGTGTAGATTAGTTGCTTGGATTGTCGTGCACCAAAAATCTCGAACTTCTGACAACATTGCGTTGAGAGGATGGCCGACAACCTTCCATTTTAGTGGATCAGCAAAGTACAGCTGTTGCACGAGATCATCTGTGAAAAAAAGAGGTACTTACCAATTGTGTGTAAGCATAACCCTATATCAAATAAATGCAACCTCATTTAGATAAAACACTTAAGACACAATGCATTTTGGTAGCTGTCCCTTAAGGACTTTATACCCTTTTGGCCCTGCTGCACTGCACTGTTGCCTCCCGAACAGTATTTTTGAACTGTATTATTGTGAGAACGGATTAGGAGGCCTTTTACCTATTACGGCAATCGCGTCCCCGGTAAGCTACCATTTCGGGAAGGTCTGACAAGCCCGTCTTCTTCATTCTTTCCGACCTCGCACTCCCAGCTCCGGCCCCGGCCCAGCAACGAATCATCCGTCTCCCGTACAGCCTATCCGAAGGCTGTGCGATCTTGCTCTCCCTCCCCGTCGTCACCATGCACGTGAAAAAGGCAGGCTTTTACATATGCCCCAGATCGACACCTGGCTGGGAAATGGGCATGAGAGAGCTCAATCGCTAGCTAGCAGCTGATTCATGATCCATCTCGCAACGAAGTGAAGCTTTATATTTGCCGGCCGGGTCCGATCAAATCAAGCTAAGCACCGTCGACGCCGATAATTGGCAGACATTCCCGGTGCCGCCTTGCCGGCCGGCCGCAGCCGAGAGAGCCCCACACGAAACGCAACACCTGTCTAGCACCTTGGCCATTAGCGTGGTGATCAAGAGCTTATTACGACAGACAAATCCATCTCCATGTCCAGCTGATGGAAAGTTCAAAAGCAAGAGCTGGGGACTGCAGCCTGTCGACATACTCGATCGATTCAATTCAAAAGATGACAGAGAGGTCTCCCGCGCGAGATTCTGTTGCCACATAGGCCGCGCGCCCAAGGAGCAGCGCAGCTGAACTAGTGTGTGTAGAGTGACATGGACATGGACAAGGCCACGCCCCTCCTGAGCTTAGCTTTTGCGCCCTATATAAACTGGCCACCGGCCGTGGGGAAGTTCGAAAGTCAGCACCATCATCATCCAGCTCCTCAGCTCACACACTTCCACTGCTCCAAAACAGGCATACGATAGCTAGCTGACCAGCTTGGTCGTCGTCGTCAACCCTAGCTAACAATGGCCGGGAGGGATAGGGACCCGCTGGTGGTTGGTAGGGTTGTGGGGGACGTGCTGGACCCCTTCGTCCGCACCACCAATCTCAGGGTGACCTTCGGAAACAGGACCGTGTCCAACGGCTGCGAGCTCAAGCCGTCCATGGTCACCCAGCAGCCTCGGGTCGAGGTCGGCGGCAATGAGATGAGGACCTTCTACACACTCGTACGTATACTGCTTTACTCAAACTAAACTATGGCTAAGATGCGCCATAGCAGGATATATATACTACACTTCCTTACTCAATTCCTAATTAATAAGCAAATATAACACCATTAACTGATCGATACTACAAGCCTAAGATGCACGCTACTACGTGCATTTTCAGTTCCACAATTCTCTATCGCCATGTCTTGGCTTATTAATTAAGCACCACTGTGACTGGCTAATGCTCGACGCTCATGTGTATGCGTATATACATGCGATTAGAAAAAGGTAAACCTCTTATAATCCGAAATGGAGAAAGTACTAGATAGTACATACACATACGCATATACATGAGCGTCAAGCATTAGCCAGTCTCAGACAGTCCTCAACGCATACACACGATCGTCGAGCATTAGCAGTCAGACAGTCCTCGGAGGTGCTTATTAATTAATTTGCCAAGACAGCATGATATAGTATGTGTATATTCACTCATTTCATTCCATATATAATTCATATTGAAATATTTATGCATCTTATAATTTGGTACGGGAGGAGTATTATCTAGCATTGATCATGGTGTGCATGCAGGTGATGGTAGACCCAGATGCTCCAAGTCCTAGCGACCCTAACCTCAGGGAATATCTCCACTGGTAATTACTCCAATTCCCTTGATTCTAAACACTACAAACTACTCGATTAGGAGTAGAAGATAGCACGATATAGTATGTGCTGATAATTTCCCGCTGCTGGTGCCTGCGCAGGCTGGTGACAGATATTCCTGGGACAACTGGTGCTTCGTTCGGGCAGGAGGTGATGTGTTACGAGAGCCCTCGGCCCAACATGGGGATCCACCGCTTCGTGTTGGTGCTCTTCCAGCAGCTGGGCCGGCAGACGGTGTACGCGCCTGGGTGGCGCCAGAACTTCAATACCAGGGACTTCGCCGAGCTCTATAACCTCGGCCCGCCCGTCGCCGCCGTCTACTTCAACTGTCAACGCGAGGCCGGCTCCGGCGGCAGGAGGATGTATAATTAACGCCGCGACGCCATGCCTCAAACCCACCTACCTACACAAGATCGATCATCCACCTACAGCGTGCCTAGCTAACCTTAATTAATTACTTATTATTCACTATATGGTGTGTCATAAGAAGCTAGCCACGCAATTAAGCACTATATGTATATATTTGGTAATGCAAACATACATACTACACATAACAGTTATTAGCTACACATGCATATAAACTCGGCGAAACAGCTAATGACGATGAATGAACCCTAGCTTGATGGCTTAGTACTGTTATGGAATAAACCCTGCTAGCAACTACACACATGATATTAGAGGAGCAACAGCTGATGGTGGTGGATGAAACCCCGCATGCAGGCTAGATATTCAGCTGCAGGTCTGTGTGCATGTGTACACTCTTGCATCCATGGACCCATACATATACC
Organism: Poa pratensis; assembly: GCA_947311845.1. Lineage (NCBI taxonomy): Eukaryota > Viridiplantae > Streptophyta > Magnoliopsida > Poales > Poaceae > Poa > Poa pratensis. The sequence continues at coordinate 15,888,241 of CAMZMU010000069.1, forward strand.
ATCTGCCAGGAAATGCATATGTTGGGTCGATCTGTGGTAACTATATCTGTAATCATGATTGTGGCAATATATACCAATGTCAAGTTGTGTATCAGATCTGTGGATCTTCACTATCTCGTGCATCATGCTATGTGTACGTAGCCAGCTTCAATAACGTTTCTTTCAACTCCAAAGGAATATCGGTTGATTGGAATATCCATTTACCGACTAAAGGACCAAGATGGTCTCGTACTGGAGGTGCTAGAAAGAAAGAACAAATGTTTGTTAGCCAAATAACCGCTATAAACTTTTAAATTGGCAGGGAGGGAGTGTGGCAAGGGCTACTACATAATAAATACCTTGAAAATAAAATAGTATCCCAGGTTCATGCGAAAACCAACATATTCTCCTTTTTAGAAAAGATTACGAGTGTCAAGAGGAATTTTTAGTAGAGTATATTTTGTAGTTGGAAACTGGTAGGATACCAGGTTGGGTGATACACTTCTAAATCATCTTCATATCTCATATTTATATAACATTGTACGATGAAATAATATTTGGTTGCACATGTTTTATCTGAGGCCCCATTGAATATTGAATTTAGACGGATTTTAACAGCTAACAAATGGAACCTAGATTGAAAAACAGCGCTAGACATAGCTGAGGCGGTTGGCATTCACCTAGTGCCTAGCCGTCGTATAGTTCTGACCATATAGTGTATATTTGGGTTAATATATGTGTATACATCTGTACATGTTAATTTAGAGCATGAAAATGAGTAAAGTACCAACAGCTGTCATTGAAATATGACTCATTTGGCTCATCAACGCAATATATCAAGGTTTCTCTTCGAAAAAGACAATTTCCTTGTTGCACAGTCTAGACTTGCGCTTATGCCCTAAGTGAGCCGTATGTCCGCCGCCTAGTTACAACCAACTTTATAAATCAAAGCCCCACTGTTAACTCGCGTGCATCTTTGGGTCAATCGGTCAATGAAAAAAATCAAGTAATATTCTTATGTAAAGAGCTATCTAGCTAGAGCATCAATGTTTCACGTGCGATTGGTGGAGCCAGCCGCCTCTTTTTTTCAGCGACCTCGCCCAGATTCATCGTATGCCAAATCTGTCGGCTACTCAACTTGTATCGACATCAGGGATATGGTTACGGGTCGATTTACCGCGGATTTCTCGCCCGCTCTGATAAATAACTTTACCGGGCAAAAAATTCCGAACTGTTCCGATTTGGGCCGAATGCTTCCTACCAAAATCTTATTTTTAATTTTTTGTGGCAGTTGAGACCAAACTTTTAAATCTCCGGCTATATCGGCGTTATAGCTGCGCTATAGCCTGCTAGGAGGCTTTCCGTTACAGCTACATGCTTTGTACGCTAATGGTGAAATAACGCAATAGCGCCGGTAAACGAGGTTAATCGTCGCTAAATAAGGCCTCGCTATAGCGTCCCGCTCGGGCCCAAAAATTTTGGTGAAAATTTTCATCCGCCTGGCGCGGCCGCTTGGGCGCGGCCCAATTATTTCGCCGAAGTAGATAACCCACCCGCTCGCAACCCTAGCCCCCAATTCACTTTCCCGTCTCTCCTCCAAAGAACAGAACACGAGCAGCGACCATGGCGGCGCGGACGACACGGCCGTGCTAGCTCCTGCTCCCGGCCACCTTAGATCCAGATCCCGGTCATTCTGCTGACCCAGGCCGTTCTCCGCCGCTGCTCACCCAAGCCGCGCTCGGCGGCGAACCAAGCTGCTCGACGCCGACCAGCTGCAGCTGCGCTGGCCGGTTCCCTGCTGCTCCTGGACTTGATCTACTATCTGCTTGTTCTGGACTGCCTCTACCACCGGCTGCAACCAAGCTGCTCCCGGCAACAATGTCGCTGCCAGGCAAGTCTCTATAATCTCTTGGTGTGTGCAAGACCCATTAGTACTGCTTGTAGATGATATAGATTTAGTACTGCTGCATTCAGAGATTCTTGGTGTGCTACGATTGAATTTTCCACACCCATTCAGAAATGGATATAGCTGCGATATATCCTGATTTAGCTGCTGAAGAAGCTGCCGCTAAATAGCTTCTCCCGCTATTTACAACTTTGGTTGAGACCTACCAAAAAAGCACAGGCTAATACTTCCTCCAGGGATTACCTGTGGCTATCGGTTATTACTTGTGTGTCATGCATCAGATTATGTATATACTTTTTATTGCGGGTATCATATTATGTTTATACCAGTTGTGGATTGGTTTAAGGGATAACCTAACGACGAACTTTTGTTCTCTGGCATTGCTGCTGGGAGTAGGGAGCCAATGCTAACAACAACCAACGAGCTATCTCGTACAGTACTTGAGGAGACAAAACTAGATAGATGCATGTCGTCGTAGGAGAAGATAAGGCTCCTAGGAGGCGATGAGCCGATGACCCTCCTCGTTGCGACAAGGCCGTTGATTCGCCGGCTAGGCCTAGGCGGTCCTCACTCCGGATGGCACCCGCCGGGTTCGGGTGCGGGATTGGCACCGTCATACCGCACCCGCCCCTTCTAACCGCCCCCATACCCGCTGGCGGGTACATAATTCCACCATACCCGCCACCCGCGGGTATGGGGGACCCGACGGGTACCCGCTAAATCGTTCTGTTTTTCTTTCCTCCTCTTGGATTTTGATGGTGCTCTCGGAGACTCGGACTAGTTAATTGGATGTGCTCCTTGCTCGGCAACACAGGCCATAGGGGCATGACAGCGCAGGGCGGCGGCGCAGGCGCGCGGCCGCACAGGGGCGGCGGTGCAAGCCGGCAGGCGTCGGCACGACGCACGGGAGACAGCGCAGGGCGCAGGAGCGGAGGGAGGCGCAGGGGCGGAGGGCGGCCGGCGGCGCAGGGAGCTGGGGCGACGGGGTCATAGGCAGGAGCGAAGGGGAGGAAAAGATGCTCACGCTGGGTTGCTGGTATGGATAAGAAACGTGGGGGTTGGACGGTTGCTGGGTCGCTGCCTCGCTCGGAGGAAAAGGAGCTTGACCGTTTTTTCTCACTGGCTGGTGGGGTCGGCGGGTATGCGGGTTGGCAGGTGCAGGTTTGGCACCACCATAACCGCCTCCGCTAGACCCGGCGGGCTTAGATTTTCCCACTAAGCAGTCCTGTGGGTTTTTTTCTGTACCAAACCCTCCCCAATTGAGACGGGTACCCGTCGAGTTTGTGGGTATCGGGTACCCATTGCCATCCGTAGTCCTCACTCCTCACCTCCTCGGCTGTCTTCCCGTAGAAGAGGAGAAGACCGACCTAGGCAAGTTCGACTAATGGGCTACTAGCACAGGTGTAAGTTTAGGGAACTTCTCGTGACATGTTCAAAAGGAACTAGCTACTATTATTCGGCAAATCCTATACACCGCCTACTGCGGCGTGTACCCCCTGGCGTCTGGGCCTAGCCCATTACTCCGCTCGCACCATCCCTCTCGCTTGCTAAATAAGGACTGAAGAAAAATTCCACGGCAGTACACGCAAAGATGGATTTGCACCTCGCCCCTCCTAGGAATTATGAATCCTAGGAATTACACACGCATTCACACTTTCAGCTACGTCTGATCTAAACCAAGAAGCAAGAAAAAAAGTAGCAAGACGAGGCAATGTGAACTAACTGTGTTTGTTTTTTCCACCGTTTTGGCCGGCTGTTTTTGTTCCGGTTTTCTGTCTCTAGTTTCTCGCGGTCGAGCAGTTTTCTGATCTGGTTGTCTTATTATGTTTTCAGCCTCGCTTTTTTTTCATTCTTTTTGTTTTCATTCTTTTTCCTATTTTTTCTTTATTTTGTAAAAGAGATCAAAAGGGTTTGTAAATACTAATGTTACGGATTAAAACATGTTCGAGGGTCTAAATATTATTCATGGGTTAAATATACGTTTATCGATTAAAACTATATTCATATATTAAAAAATGTCCATGGAGTGTGTTCCACAAAATGTTAACATGTTTTTATAAAAATCAAGGTTTTCAAAAATATGTTCATGTGTTTAAATAAAAGTATATTCATGGGGGTTAAAAAAGTTAACAGGTAAGTCTTTCTTGGCGGGTTAAAAAATTGTTCATGGGTTCGAAAAATAGGTTCACAGATTTCAAAAAATTTACATGGGGTTTGAAACGCTCATTCACGGATTTCATAAAGTCTTCACAAAGTTCGAAAAATGTTTACCCTGTATAAAAGGTGTAAACCCTATAAAAAATGTTAACCCCATAAATTTGTTAGTCATACAAAATGCATTCAACATGACAAAATATTTTTTCGCGCAACAATGTTCAACTATTTCAAAAAAAAAGTTCACTAGGTTCGGAAAAATGTTTACCAGCTATAAAATGTGTTCACCGTGTATAACTCCTTCACGACATAAATTTGTTCATCATATAAAAGGTGTTCAACATGAGAGAATAATTTATCCACGCGTCGATGTTCAACTATAACAAATGTTAACTAGTTTCGAAAAAATATTACAGGTATAAAATGTGTTCACCCTATAAACATCGTTCACCGGATAAATTTATTCATCATACAAAATGTGTACACAAGAGAATAATTCATTCACGCGTCGGCGTTCAACTGTGGTTTTTTATTTATTCGCAATAATTGTGAAATGTTCCGCAGATTCGCAATTTTGTTAAGGCGATATAAATAAATGTTTCAACTCTATGAAAGATAGTTTACCATAAGTAATTATTCACATATATAAAATTTGTTCATAGTATAAAAAGTCATTCATATGTAATGTTTTCATTTCATAATAATTTTTTCCACCGGATACAATTATTATTCATTTTTTGTTGAAAGAAATGTGGCAGGGGAAGCCCCTATAGCGGATTTGTTTTTGAAAATAATAAGAACCCAAATCTGCGTCCGGAAAGAGTTGAACCTTGATGGCTGGGTTGTACATCCACTCCCCTAACCAAGTGACCTGGGCTCACTTCCCTATTATTATTATTATTATTATTATTATTATTATTATTATTATTATTATGATTAAGCAATCACCCCAGCTTTTAAAATTCATTGGCCATAATACAAGAAATATGCATCTATCAGAATATTATCTTGAACTTGTAATGGTTTCTAAATATTCAGTTTTAATGACTATTTTTCTATGTATGTTTTATCCTATAATATTAATGCAATTTTTTAGTTGTCCAACAAATGAGCACAAGATATATAGGAAACTAGAATGACACCCCGCAACACGCGGGTATCTCTTAAGAAATTTAATAAAATGTATGAAACTTGAATTTGACTAAAGAAATTGCAAGATTTTGTTAATCGTGACAGTCAAGAGGTAAAAAGAATTATATATCGAATGTATGTGTGATTTATAATTTGAAGATCATTATGGTTTAGGTGTGTATCTGATTGATATAGATAAGATTATATCAACGCTTGAAGAAACGAATGTTATGGATGGCTTGCATGAAAATGACATGCACATTGCTGCATAATATTTCTAAAAACTTTTTGATTGGATACATATAGAAGAGTCCATGATTTCGAAAACTATATGATTTTCATCATTGAAAATAATTGGCAAACAGTTTACGGGCGAAACTAATTCCGGTGTTCTACTTGCACATGATTTACTTGTAACTACATAGCAACATTGTGTGATCTTATCTTTCAAACATAAAAAAAATGATGTGGACAATTTGATGGACTAAAAAAAATATGATGTGGAAGCTTGCATGTAGAGATAGAAAATAATTAATAAATGTTAGTGGGATGACATGGACAATTAATTGGCTAAAAGAGCAAGTGATGTGGATAGCTTGCATGTGGAGATAGAAAAATATTAATTACACTTAGTGGGGTTTTGCTTTATAAGAAGTATAGATAGATATCAAGCAATGAAAATAGTGGGCCAGCCACGATCTGAGTCCCTGAAGCGGCATGTGCTGTCCATAGCGTATAGGAGCACCACTGTTATTCGCATTTCATATTTGCTTCCCATAGCGTATTTCATTCATATTTGCCACCCATAGCTTATTATCTTCCTACTTACAACCCTTGCATGGGCTTACTTATTAAGTCGTTCTTCTTTATTGTTTCTGTTTTTTTCAAAAAAAAATCTATTTGTAGCTTGTTTTGTATTTGGCTTTCCTTTTTACGTTCACTATATTCTTAACAAGCTCGAAAATATTTTTTATTTCGAGAGATTTTATTAAAAATAACCTTGCGGACATATATTGGCAATAATATTTTTGCAGTGCAACACTTGTAGGTGTACATGTTATACAGAACTAGAGGTATACCCCACGTGTTGCAGAGCATCTCTTGGATATTCTATTGTGAATGAAAGCGTATAAGATTTATTATACATGAAGTTGTCTATATGGACATGCACGATTCTATTTGCGTCAACAATTGTGAGGCTAAATTTCAACGTGAAATGTTTGTGTGTTTGACAGATTAAATTTGATGTTGCATGTAAATTAGTTAAAACCGTAGATAAGATGAAATTAATAGGCTAACCGATAATGTCGATAGATTGCTTAAAGATATGCTATGCATGTTCTATGGAAAGTTTTTGGAAATTCCTTAAATGGTTACATATAAAAGAGCACTGAATAGTTACATGTGTTTTCATAATGAAACAATTTGCAGAAAATTCTCTTTGTTGGTTGAATCGATTAAGAACTAAAATAATTGTGGTGTTAAAAAAAGGATGATGTGAATAATTAAATTGCTAAAATAACAGATGAAGTTGATAGGTTGCATGGAGAGATACTCAAATGATGATGTGGAAAATTGGGTGGCTAACATAATACATGCTAATAAATGTTAGTGGGATGAGGTTGATACTTGAATGGTTTCTAAGATGGATGAGGTGGACAATTGGTTGGTTGGAAAGATTGATGATATGGATAGCTTGCATGTTGAGTTAGAAAAATAATTAATGCATGTTAGTGGGGTTTTGCTTGTGGTGTTAAAAGGATGATATGAATAATTAAATTGCTAAAATAATAGATGATGTTGATAGGCTGCATGGAGAGATAGTCAAATGATGATGTGAAAAATTGGTGGCTACAATAATACATGCTAATAAATATTAATGGGATGTGGGGGATACTTGAATGGGTTGTAAGATGGATGAGGTGGACAATTGGTTGGTTGGAAAGAGGATGATGTGATAGCTGGCATGTTAAGTTAGAAAAATAATTAATACATGTTAGAGGGGTTTTGCTTTATAAGGAGCATAGATAGATAGATGTGCTTTTGTAATTGTGTTTAGAAACAATTGCAACTTGTTGAAGCAGGGAAAAATGCTAGGTGGACATTTGCCCAGGTTTTGACTCGAACCCAACCTTTCATGGCCACATCGATATCGTGCCTGACTTTTTCATGGTAATGGTTTGATTGAATATAGGTAAATTTAACAAAAGTAAGGCAATAACCTTCCAATAATTGATAAAAAGAATACCAAAATTTATATGTTGTCAATCTTATCTAAATTTCAGACCTTTTTCAGACTATTGCCAGATGACACAATCGCCCACACTCCAAACTTTGTTAACAACTAGCTATATATGGATTACGTGATATCTCATTTAAATTCACCTATAAAGAACACCGTCTTGTCTCGTATGGCTATGTATCTGACAATTCTAACTGTTGGAATACTTGTAGTCTATATAAGAACAAAGTTGCGAAAAATAACCATATGGGAAGAATTGCATACTTAGCAATGCAAGCTATATCATAGGTAGTGAAATGTTATTGATGTTCAGTGCAGACACAACAATCTAAAACCCTCAATGACTTAGGGAGTATCTTCATATATAGTACTGGTAAGTTAAGTTTCTAGACTAACAAGGCTCCCAAACTCGGTTGCACGAACAAAACAATAAGAGCAACTATAGTGGATATTAAAAAAGGGACACTGGAAAAAGATGTGTTATAGTACATAGGAAAAAAGGGTGCATCAGATGCCTAAAAAGCCACACCCTATTAATTATCTCCCACGGCCATCACAACTGCCTTCCTCTGGCCTCCCCAAACCTCACGTCCCAAACTCTGGAAGGGCAACACCACACGATGGAAGTGTAAGCCCTCGTTGTGGCCTCGAGAAGGGTTATTCCCCCTCTAGCACTGCCTCCGTCCCCAATGGCCGCCTCGACCTTGGTCGATGACGACACACACAATGTGCTCGGTGAAATGCCAAAAAGGTATAAAAATCGTGTTCAAAATTTAGTTTGATTTGATTTGCAATGTACATGTGGTCAATTTCATTCCCTAGTTAGTAATTTATAAATTATATTATTTATTTTCATAGCAGTCCGATTTTCTATTTGACCATGATGCAAGATTTACTTGGACTCCATCTAGATATGCCAGTAGATCAAATTGACCGTCTTGATGAATTCGATGACTCCATGAATGTTATGGAGAATGTCTTTTATGCTTCTCTCAAACAAATAAGGAGTGGGCCAAAAAATCAATTGAGTTTAAGTGATGAAGATGAGGCGATAGGGCATGGGATAGTGTCATGCTATATGTGGTCACCGGCAATGATCAAATCAGTAACAACTATAGGCAACACATTAATGACTTGCTCCAAGAATTTTTGAAGGAACCATCGAGTTTCTCAGTGCTCTCTAAAATGCTAGTTGGAAGGTAACCATACCTGTTGCAACCACTGCTCAGGTTATTTTGATAATCTAAGGAACGCGTCTCCGAGTGGTGCCACTGCTAATGACTATGAGAGTTTCATATTTTGTTTGGTTATTTCGATGTGTAACATATGAATGTGCTCATATTTCGTATATCCAACATTTTTTTATGAATGTTGTAGAACCGAATCGCACAAGAGAGGTACAAGAAAACACAAGGGTTGAAAGGCACACACCTTTGTATACCAACATTGTTGGTCATTCAGGAAACAATGACAAATGGAGGACAATGGAAGATGAAACTCCTCCACCAAAGAGAGTACCTTGTCCTCTCCGGAAAATGAGGACGAAGAGGAAAAAGAAGGGAGGAAGAAGGGCGGAGTCCAACTCTAATAACAAGCAACGGGAGGCCAGATGGAAGGAGACGTCAAAATAGAAGGTGAAGAGAGACTACAAGGTTGCGGGCATGAGAGAGAAACTTGATAAGTTGATAAATACAAGGAAGGAGATGACGGGTTAAGCACTAAATATGTGTATTGAACTATATTGTTGTCATTCTTTCTCTTTGTATACTACCTTCATTCCAAACTATAAGGCGTATTTTATTTGCTTTGACCAACAATTAGTTTATTAATATGTAATTTACGTGACACAAAATTTATAGTATCACTATATTCATTTTCAAAAGTATTTTACTTGTAATTATGATTTATATTAAATAACGGTTTTGCTAGTTCTAAGTCACCTGAGAACTCACTAGTTCTCAGCCATCTCGGTCACCGTTGGATCAGCCTGTCAAGCTACTGTTGTCGTGCGTTGCGTGGGCTACTGCTGCGCGTGTTCTCTTGGGCTTTTTGCATCTTACATTTGTTTTTCATTACATTTGTTTTTCATGGAACAGTGATTTTTGCTTAGATTTTTTCTTTCCACACTGCTTGCAATATAGAACAGAAGCCAGGCCCATGTTGCATCGGTTCATTCTGCTGCACAAACGTTTTCTTTTGTCCTTTTCATTTTTTTCCGTTGCACGTTGGTTTGCATAGTTTGTACGACTACTTGTGTTCTTCTAGTTGAATGTGCCATCAGTTAAGAAATAATGGCATGATAATTGTTTTTATTCTCTTATCTTCTATTTTCATGTGTTTTCCTTTGAGTTTTCATTTTTATTTACTTTTGTTTTTTTCTCCGTTCTCTTTTATGTTTCCTTTTATTCCATTTTATTTTTCCGATTTGTAATTCTCAGTCGTTCGAGAATTAGTTAAATCTCAGTCGAGTTGCTGGTCATCAGATTTGTCCACCAAGATCCATGCGTTAGGTCGTCCTATCGATCAGTAGTTGTCGTAAGTACGCACGCGTATGAGAGTTGAGTGGGACTTTTCTTTTTCTCTTTGTTTTGTGAGATGGGCTATGTTACGTTGTGGGCTTTTGCTCTTTTCCTTTTTATTTTGTGCGTGTCATTTTTTTGTGTGCATACAAATGGATGTTTATCTTTTTATGGAGTACGGGTGACTTATTTGTGTTGGATCAATGTTTTTTCTTAAAAATATGTTTGCAGTTGGTTTCAATTTTGTAGTTTTTAATTCTACATGTCAGTTTTTTTCCATTTTTAGTTGTAAAGTTCTTGATTTTATGTTTTCTCGAGATCGTTAATTCTTAGTTGTCACAAAATTGGTCTTGATTTTTAAAATATAACAGGTTGTTGGATTGCGTTGTCCTTCATTATCGTCATAAATTGCAAGTGGGTTTACAACTAAGTCGTTAGATTTGTGACGTGATTCGTGCAGATCATGAGTTGCAACTGGATTGTAAATAAGATTTTTAGTTTCATTGAGAAAATATTACTGATCGTTGGATTTGTGTCGTGCTCTGTAATTTTCATGAGATGCAAGTGGGTTTGCAACTAAGTTTTTCCAGTTACAAGTGGGTTGCAACTGAGACTAGTCGTTAGATTTACGTCGTGATACGTGCCATTTATTAGTGGCAACTGTGTTGCAACTGAGATTTTTCCAGTTATAAGTGGGTTGCAACAGATATTTTTCTAGTTACAAGTGAGTTCTTTTCACGTGCAAGTGGGCTGGATTTGCGGCGTGATCCTTGTTATTCACGAGTTGCAATTGAGTTGCAAGTAAGCCTTTGCAGTTGCAAGTAAGTTGCAACTGGGTTTTTCTAGTTGCAAGCAGGTTTACAAGTGAGTTCTTTTCATGTTGCAAGTGGTCTGGATTTGTGTCATGATCTGTGCTAGTCACGAGTTGCAAGTGCGCCTTTTCAGTTTGCAACTGAGTTTTTCTAGTTGCAAGTGGGTTGCAATTGAGATTTTTCTCGTTGCAAGTGAGTTCTTTTCATGTTGCAAGTGGGTTGGATTTGCAACTAAGTTTTTCTAGTTACAAGTGAGTTATAACTGAGGTTTTCCAGCTGCAAGTGGGATGGAACTGATAGAAAATATTCACAGTTGTTAGATTTGTGACGTGATTCGTGCAAATCATGAGTTGCAACTGGATTGTAAATGATATTTTTAGTTTCAAGTGGGTCGCAATTGAGGAAATATTACTGGTCATTGGATTTGCGTCGTGCTCCGTGATTTTCATGAGATGTGGGTTTGCAACTAAGTTTTTCCAGTTGCAAGTGGGTTGCAACTGAGACTAGTCGTTAGATTTACGTCGTGATATGTGCCATTTATGAGTTGCAACTGTATTGCAACTGATATTTTTCCAGTTGCAAGTGGGTTGCAACTGAGATTTTTCCAGTTGCAAGTGGGTTGCAACTCAGATTTTTCCAGTTGCAAGTAGACTGTAACTGAGATTTCCAGTTGTAGATGGGTTGCAACTGAGTTTTTTTTCGGTTGCAAGTGGGATTGCAACTAATTTTTTCTAGGTCCAACTGTTTTTTCTAGTTGCAGGTGTGTGGCAACTGACTTTTTCCCGGTTGAAAGTGGTTGCAATTGAGATTTTTTCAGTTGCAATTCGGTTGCAATTGAGTTCTTTCTGTTACAAGTGGAGTCAAAACTGAGATATTAGTTGTATTTGTTTTTTATAGTGTCAATGGGTTGTAGCTGAGGTTTTCTTATTTCTAGTTGCAAATAGGGTTACAACTATTATTTTTAGTTGTAAGTGAAAAATTTCCGTTGTAACTGGTTTCTTTCCGGTTGCAATCAGGTTGCAACTGATCTTTTATCAATTGCAAACGGATTGGTACTGGATTTTTTCCAGCTGCAAGCGGTTTGTAACTGAGATTTTTTCAATTGCAAACGGATTGATACTGGATTGTTTTTCTGAGTTGAACTGATATTTTTAAAATTACAGCACCTAATATTTTTTTACATTTGAGTTGCAAGTAATATTTGATAGTTATTTTATGAGAAGGAGAGAAATTAACCTCGTGTCTCTCACTCCCAAGACCCTAGTGTCTCTCATCCGCCGTTATAAGAAAAGGAGCGAGGAACAAATCCACTCAGTGTTATTACTTTATGTTCAAACGATGAATATAAATGTGATAAAATTGTCTCTCTATGATTAAAATTGCATGCAAATATTATTTCACTTTTTGTACTGCTTTTTGTCCAAAAAAGTTCTACTTTGCAAAGAGACACGCGAAAGTCCCCTAAGTGATTTTTGATCAATTATTTAATGAGTTGGCATAATTTTTTTTTTAAAGTACAACTAGTTAGCCCAGATATAAAGCCCATGGCTCATGGGAAGGAGCATGTACAGGCTTACAGCTTTCAAGCTCAAACACGAACGAAGGATCCTCCTCTCAAAAAAAAAAAAAAAAACGAACGAAGGAACGCACCAAGAAAAGCATCCGCATGCAAAATAGCAGATCGCTAGGAATCGACTGAGAACTAGTCAGTTCTCAGTCGACTGAGACGTAGACGGTCCTGGCAATGCGTAATTTTTGGTAAGCTATCTGTCAATGAAGGAAACAAAATACGCTTTATATTTTGGAAAGGGGTGAGTATTATTTTTCTATGGGTATTTCCTATATATTCACCATCACTAAACTTTTTAGGGAGTTTATTTATGAGATGCACATGAACATTAGAGTGAGCTGTAGGAAGCGTAACGGCACTTAAAGTAACCGAGGCACAAGCGTAACGGCACTTAAAGCGTAGATAAACTCTGCAGAAAACCAGAAATGTCACACGCACACGTACAATACCTGTCCATTTGTGCAGAGCAGACGAGGCCAGCGTCACGGCCGACTGGCCGGCCGGAGACCTTGGCCGAGCTAGCTCAGTCGCCACCGCCGGCGCAGTCAGGAGAAAGTAGCTAGGTGCTTGATCGGTGTGATTGATTGATCGAGCGACGACGGCCTATTATATACGCATGAAGAAGGGTATCCGGCTGTGTTGTCGCCATGGGCAGGATCGCCGAGGAATCCACGTACGGCGTTGATGCCGAACGGTGCACACTTGCGCTCCAGCCGTATGTCCCAAATCCAAATGGCATGTCAACCGATGCGCACACGATCGAATAAAAATCGATCGTACCGTGGCTGCTTTATTCGATCGGCCACAGGACTGAAGTAAACATCACACACTTGCTCGGATGATCGCGCTGTCATTCAGAGCTGTCTTCTTCGGTCGACTACACATGCCTCTGGGTCCGGAGTATTTTTTGGTGGAGTCGGCAAACGGTCAGGCTTCTTAATTACTAATAATAGAGAAAAGAGAATATTTTTGTTGAAAAGCAGTCAGCGGTGTGAATTACTGATCATGAGAAGAAGATAGCTCGGTTTATAAGAGAAATCAGGTCTGAAAATCAAACAACGCCTCGCCTAGTGAGGAGAGTGAACCAACCGCGCCGAAGCACGACAGGCAAGGTGTCATATTAGATACATAGCTCGCTAATAGCACGCTATACAATATCCGGAGAGTTGACGCTAAATTTTACTACCTTTACTCACTATGGTGCTATTCGCGAAATAACACATCGTGCTAAAACATTATAGCGTTATACACGCTATTTTTTCCATCCTATCGACATCGTCCGGACAGAGATCGACATCATCCCAACACCACGCCTCATGGGCTAAAGAACACAACTGAGCATCAAAGGAGTACCGTCGAGAAAGAGAGCGACGACATAGCGACGCTGCTGCCCGGACCGACGAGCCGGTCCTGCGGTTTCCCCCAGCACTCAGGGGGTGTAGACACTGATGTCTACTACACGCTTCTGTTTTTGTAAGACTAAGTCGAGCCTCCAAGTGCAAAAATTTGTAGGACAGTAACAAATATCCCTTCAGTGGATTATCAATGGTTTATCGAACACAGGGAGGTGTAAGTTGAATTTATCCCTCTCGAACAATCATGCAAGTAAGATACAAGAAGTATCTTTTGTACCCAACACACCTAATACAATGGTTAATTGTATAGATGCACTAGTTCGGCGAAGAGATGGTAAAAGGCAAGTAATATTGATGGTAAAAGCAAGTATTTGTAATCTGAAATAAAAAGACAGAAAGGTAACAAGTAATAAAAATGCATAGAAACAAAAAAATAATAGTAAAACAAAAATGCATTCCATATATAGTTGTACGTGCTTGCAATAAGAACTTGCACAACATTTTTGGTCCTACCCCTCCCGTTTCGGCGGGGACAATAAATGAACTTAGAATAATTAAGGTACTCATTTTACAAAGCACCGGAACAAAGTATTAGCACTCAAATTACACACGTAATACTCAAGTTAAAGCCTTTCCCTTTGATACCCCAACCTGTCATCTTGAGGTCGCCGGTTCTTGACAATTAACAGGTGCATACAACTTACAGATATAATCCAAAACAACAATTATATTCATGTAAACATAAAGAGTTCAGATCTTAAATCATGGCACTCAGGTCCTAGTGGCAAGCATTAAGCATAGCAAATTCATAGCAACAACAATTCACGAACATAGTGGATCTAGGCATCAAGCCAAAATGATCATAAGTAACAATTATCATATCTCAACAAGCACAACACCTATTAAATCAGCTAAGTCTCAGTCATGTTGGGCAGCTTATGAGATTATTGTATTGAAGATCACGGGGGAGAGAATACCATAGCTACTGCTAGGAAACCGTAGTCCATGTCGGAAGTACTCACACATCATCATGGAGGCAACACTACGGATGAAGATGGCTCTGGAGGTGGATCCCCATCCCGGCAGGGTGCCAAAACAAAAACTTCTGACCCCCGAACTAGGGTTTCAGGGTTGACGATGGCTATGATTCGAGTTTGCGAAAATCCTCCGGGCCTCGAGTGTTTTAGGTCATACTGGAATTTATAGATGAAGGTGCTTCGCGAGGGGGTAAGCGAGACGTGGCCGCGGCCTGGACTCGTGACCACCCTCCTGGACGCGAGTTGGACCCACGAGGGTGCGGTGGGGCTCCCCTGGAGCCCATCTTCTGGCTTCGGGATTTTTTCTAAACGTTAAAATTTCTGTATTTTTTTGAGATTTGTTCGAGCACTTTCATTTTTTGACCTTTTCCGCAATGCACAGACAAAATAAACAAAAATTGGCACTGCGCACTGGACCAATATGTTAGTCGAATAAATGCTATGAAACCATAGTAAAACATGTAGCAATGGAATAAAAGTAGCATGAAAAATAAAAAAATTATAGATAAGCTTTTGACAAATCAGACACACATGCCTCCAATAAGGGGTGGCAACACCTTCAAGCATAGCTACGTCGGGGTCTGACACGCAGGATGGGATTTGTCCCTAATCCACCAATCCACGCTGCCAAAGTTCCCTAGCCAAGAGGAAGAGGTGGGGCACCACATGTCTACAACCTTCATCGAGGAAGGGGTGCGCGCACGGGAATAGGATGGTGAGCTCGACGATGACCGCCTCCGTGAAAGTTGGGAAATCATCGCCATGGACCACCCGACGAGCAGCCGCACGGAGAGCCACGTCCCGCATGCCCAAACAGGGCCCAGATCTGGCATGAACACGCACTGACGCCGTCACCCTCTCGATACAACTGCACTCCCGCACTAACCCTGCCGCACCACCGTGCCGGCGTCAGGTCCACGCCACCACGTCGTTGCCCAGAAATGGCCGAACCGAACAGCGCGCCGACGGTTTCCATTCACTGCGTCTTCACACGAACCGGGGTCCCTATAGCCGTCGTCTACCGCACGGGCTTGCCCGGTGGAGACCACCAGCAGCGGCGAGGGGTTGGGAGGACGGGGTAGGGTTCACCTTCCGGGTCGCCCAAGCAGGTTGGCGCGGAGATGGTTCGATATTATTGTTGTTGTTTTGCATTTTGTGGTCTCTCATATTAATGTTTAGCTACAATAATCTAACAAAATCAATGTCCTTTGCTTGTGAAGTCCCCAGCCACATCTATCCCTGCGTTCTCATCTCCATCGTGCATGCTCCAGAGTTGTCTCCTCACGTCTCCACCCTCCTGCGTCATTTCACGGTAAATCTTTCATACAAGAACATGAAGTCCAAACTAAGTTGAACACAGACGAGTCAAAGTTTTTAGGGATAAATTAGCAAAATATAAATTGTGATCATTACAAAGAGGAAATGCACATGACTATTTTCTAATCTGGATGAGAAAATACAAGTGAACAACCTCTGACACTCAATACCAAAAACTCGAAACGGATATCTAGTTCTCCAAATTTTAGACGATTGTGATGCCAATCTTTAGCTTCCACACTTGAAACATATTATATAAACGCATTAGCTCAAACATTCGATCATCACAACATGTGGAATGTTCCATCTATTGAAATTATTGGGCCAGCCCCACTATTCTTAACTCATAATCCCTCGTGAAAAATCTCAAGGGACCGCTTGCCCATTCATGCATGGCAATAGTCCCACATTGTAGTTTAATGGGAGTTGGACTGTTTATAAGGGAGACACTTATACCACTTGTATGAGTATGAGAAGAGTACACCTACACACGAGATGCTCATCTCCGCCGCCAGCCTCGCCTTGTCACGATGTGGCCACATGTAACCGTTGTCTTTCGTTTTTCACACATGATGATTGGAAGAATCTGAATGGTCGCGACAGAAGCTTAAATGTTTTGCACTAGTGGAGACGAAACCGTCTCACACACTAGTGGAAGACGAACCAAACAATCACTCGAGTTGTGCCGCTTCATCTTCGAATTTTTCAGCTCCTCCTTCTGCCGTGTCTATAAAATATGTCACTCCACATCCGAGAGAGACACAACACAACACGACACAAACACAACCCAACCCAACCCAACCCAACACAACCCAATACAACACAGCACAACACATCACAACACAGCACAACACAACACATCACATAACAACACATAACAGCACAACGACACATTAGATTTCCACCTAATTCTAGATCACAGCGTTGCTGTTCACGACTTTCTCGTCCTGTCTTCTGGGTGCATCGTGGGACGGGATAGTAGACCTGCGGAATCCTGCATCTCGTGATCCTGAAGAGAGAGAGAGAGAGAGAGAGAGAGAGAGAGAGAGAGAGAGACGATAAGGTTTTTGGGGAGCGCTTTGGCACGACTAGGATTCTTCACCGACAACTACTTCCCCAGTGAAGATGAATTTCCCGACATCAATAACATCTTTAGTGACATGTCTGCCCTGACGCCACCGTGAACGAATCTTCTTTTTCCTCTTCATCGTACATGTTTCTATCTCTTCTGTTAGAAATCATGATACAATTTCTAATATGCTAATCGGTAAAGATACGTTGTTTTCATCCTCTTCACTGGTTTGTATGACTAATTTCATTTATACTTTTACAGTCATTATTTTTTCACTGTTTTCTTGGAATAAATCTTATAAAAAATATTATATTTTCAACAATCCAAAAAACCTTATCATAGAAAATGTCCCCAATTGGTTTTGTTGTTTCACTGAGGCCTCCTCCATTCGAGGGTGTGCATTATAAGAGATGACGTGCAAGAGCAACCCTTCGTCTTGCTAACATGATATGCTCTTACACGAGCAAAGGTAATCCTAAAGGATATCTTACTCCTGCATAGAATAAAGTTCTTTATGAATCCGATACCCTACTAAGGGGTGCTATTGTAAGCGTTCTTGGTGAGAACATTGTTGACTTGTATTTGTCCAAAACTAATACCAAGGATATGTGGGATATCTCGAGTCCAAGTTTGGGAGTATCGGACACAGTCAATGAATTATATGTCATGGAGCAATTCTCTGACTCTACAAGATGACTGAACATCACTCATGTCGTTGAGCATTCTCAACACAATTATAGAAAAGAAAGTTGATATAGTATATATATACTGCATGCATATTTTTTTAGTACCAACTTTCCTCGAGGGTTCATATATAGTGGATGATAGGGCAAGGATGCTTAAGTGTCAATAACACAACCCAGTACCACCACAACCTCAGGGAGTATCTCCACTGATAAATTTTTCTAGGTTAAGAAAACTTACTAGTGTAGATATTCACTGAGGTTCTAGTACTTCGAGTATTATGTGTACACCTTCACCTTCACGACATCATCTTAACTTGCAATATGAATGTCTACCGTAGTTATTTTTGTTGCAATATTTTTATAGAAGAGATACATATCAGACCAAAAAAAAATAGTATTATATATATGTTAGCAACAACATCAATTCATACATAATTAGCGAGGAAAAAATGGGCCAAGTATATACTGCCCACATTTTTAAAGATCGCCAACTTTTGTGAGAGTTATATACATAGTTAAAGAGAGGCCAATGATTCTCAAGTGTGAATAACACTACTACCACAACCTTAAAGAGTATCTACACCGGTAATTACTTCTATCGATCATAAGAAAAAACTTACTAGTGTAAATATTCATAATGTTTCAGCGTAATGAGGCGTATGTGTACATCTTAAACTCAAAGCAATATCTAACTCGCAATGTGAAGCTCTACACAACTATAAATGTTTGCAACATATTCAACTCAATCGCGTGGCACACGTGATAAGCCATCTAAAACCAGCCAAGAAATATAATGTTTGCGGCATCTTGGATAGATATACATGTTATACCAGGAACCACATCAATTCACACATAATTATATAGAAGAAAATGGATCTATTTTACACTGCATGCATATTTTTAATACCAACTTTTCTCGAAGGTCCATATATAGCGGATGGGAGGCCAACGATACTCAAGTGTGAATAACACAACCCAGTACCCACCGCAACCTCACGGGGTATCTACACTAATAAATATTTCTAGGTTATAGAACTTGCTAGTGTAGATATTCACTGAGATTCTAGCTATTTAAGGCTTATGTGTAAACCTTCAACTAACCGGAATCATCTTAACTTGCAATATGAAGTTGCAACGAAGGTATTTTTGTTGCAATAATTTTTATTGAAAATGTTATTTATTAGAGAGAAAAATAAATTTGTGATATGTTAGCAACAACACCAAATCATACATAATTACCGAGAAAAAGTGTATATATATTGAGCACATTTTTTTAAGAAGATCGCAAACTTATGTTAGGCGTATATACATAGTTATTGGGAGGCCAATGATTCTCAAGTGTGAATAAACTTACTAGTGTAGGTATACACCGAGGTTCTAGTGCCTTGAGGCTTATGTGTAGATTTTCAAATCAAAGCACTCATCTAAACTCGCAGTTTGAAGCTCTAACACAAGTATAATTTTTGCGGCATATTTGATTGAAAGAACTATGTATTGCATGATTTTTACAATATTGCAATTTTTATGTCGGTCTGTTCAGTTTCACAGAACTCGAGCGCGCAAGATTTTTCGATGTGGGAGTTC
Organism: Poa pratensis; assembly: GCA_947311845.1. Lineage (NCBI taxonomy): Eukaryota > Viridiplantae > Streptophyta > Magnoliopsida > Poales > Poaceae > Poa > Poa pratensis. The sequence goes on from CAMZMU010000069.1 coordinate 15,907,605, forward strand.
AAAACAAAAGCCAAAAAAAAAGGATTATTGTGAAGAATTTTCGTTGCACTCTATACCTCACAGAAAAACATCCCGCTGTGTTGAACTTTCGAAAGATTCAGATGCGTGTCTTTCTCAAGGTACAGTAACAACTAACAAACGCATAAGATTCGGGAAAACAAAATCAGGAGAGGTTTGAAATATATCCTTCTATTTTCGCGTATGCATTAGAGTCCTGCGAATCAAGAAAGGCTCCGCCATCAGTCGCACTTCTTATACTTATGGTGATCAGAGTATAATTTAACCGCACGAGAGTCATTTCATGAACGGTAATTACCTGATGGTGATCAGAGGCGGCTGGGCGAGCGGACGACCGGGATCCCGGCCGGCCGGGGCTGCAGTGCGGCGGAGTGGAATGTGGCTGGGTGGGCAGCTGGGCATGGAGAGCCGGCACTGGCAGACGCTTGCTACGATCGTGGTTACTGCTCAACGAGAGAGGCGCGGCAGGTGTATATATGAGCGCGGCGTCCGGCGCCACGCGAGAGGAATCGATCCAAGGCAGCGGCGGCATGTCTTGAGCCACTCGATCGATTCATCCATGGATCCGAACCATCCAGGGAGAAAGTGACGACGGATCGAGGTCGGCCTATGATTAGAATGATGCCGACGTGCTCGCGCGCGGCCACATGGCTTGTCGACATACTCGAAACGATGACTCTGCTGATACCGAGTTTCAATGCAAAATGGAACCTGGGTTTGGTGAATGAAAGTTGGCCGGTGTGTGCTGGACGATATGGAAGACAAAAAATGATTCATGTTTTAACCGTAAGTACCATAATGATCCTGCTGTTGTAGTATATACCGTATATGTGAATTGCTTAATGGATGGGCAATCTTGTAGAAAAGCCAAGGGCAAAAAAGTCTTGAACCTGGGGTAGAGATGATTCAACAGGTGATGAGAGAAGCTTACTCAAGGTAATGATTCAACATGTGATGAGAGAAGTTTACTTAAGGTAACACGGTTGGGCGACGACTTTAGCCAGACTGATGAACTGAAGTGTTATTCTTGATGTCTATTGGGTTTTTGTCTGAAACATGTAATTTGAGATGTGTGGTTCCTAGGCTACACACGTGTTTGGTTGTTGGCTTGTTGCAGGATGCCTGAGCTTGTTATTCTCCTTTTGTTGCTTTTTAAGCTTTGTAAGATTCTGGCGGTTTCTTTACGTGAAATTGATGAGGGAAGCTCGTTTGATAACCAAAAACATGTAGGCTACATCGTGTTCTCCTGATTTCATTAAACCTTTGTAGACTACCCATGCTAAGAGTAACATGCATACAACATAGGCCAAAAAAATGATATGTAAATAATTAAAGACGAAAGAAATAAATGGAGTAACAGCGCTTTTCAATTAAAAAATGACTCTATAAATTAATAAATGAAGGTATCTATGTTATTATAAATATCACACTACCCACTATTAAACGGTTATTATAATATGGGAACGTGCCCCATGAAGTGAATCCATCCGGCGTGCCTTTTGCCCCAACACTTGTATGCGTGAAAGGAATCTTATCCATAACCGAAAATTCAAAATAAATTATCTCTTCAACCGTTAATCCAATTGACGATCTGTTTTCACCTCTGGGTTCGTATCGACGAGTACTTTAAAACAAGATTCAATCTTAATATGTTTTGACGAACTTTTTTTTTCGTTACCAGTTGCCAGGTTCCAGGTTATAATACAGTAGTTACCATATTACCGGTTAACAGTTACCACCTAAATAATGTCTAGTCACCAAGTAAATTTTACAATTTTTTTTTATCATAACCACGATGTACACTTCTAAACAATGAGTATTTGATTCATTCTAAACATGTAAAATATGAAATTACCGCCAACCAGGCAACCATTTGATTTGAACATGGTAACTAACTTGACAACACCTGGTGACTAAGTGACTATAATCTGGTAACTAGGGTTCGAAAAAAAAAGTTGTCAAAACATATCAAGACGGGATCTAGTTTTGAACGTCTCGTCGCGAAAAAGCCAACCATGAAAATGGATTTGCTTTTTGATTTACGATTTAAGAGATATAACATTTTAAAGTTTGAAAACATAAAGAATCTATGTGGCTGCATGTATGCATGCATGCGATGAGTTGCCTTATTCTTTCCGTGCCCACGGAATGCTAATCTGGGGCACGTGCCCTTGTTAGCACAGTCCACTATTAAATTATAACATATATTAGTAACTAGTCTAAATTACTTCTCACTATGACCAGCCGTGCGGTACCCTTGAAACAGTACGAGCCGTTTGTTTTCTACTAGTATTTGGGGACCAAGATTAGTTCAGATTCCAAGGCAGGTATCTATATATTTCCTTTCCAATAAAATTATTAGGGAGTAGCACCACAAAATATAACTACTATATGAGAAGTTAAGGGTGTGTTTGGGAGACATCCACCCCACCCCCTGTGAACTCCACTCCATCAACTAGCTCTAGAGTAGACAAAATGGTGTTTGGCTCATGGGGTAAAATATTTTGATCTCTCATTTCATTCAGCTTCGTGTAACATGGCTGAGAAACCCTCAACATATATATAGAAAAGGTATGAGTAGAGGGGTTCACCTTGGCGAAGTCCCCCCCCCCTCCCCCCCCTCTCTGGAATGATGGTCTCTCTTGCGTCACCATTCACTTTTATTTCATCAATGACTGTAATGACAAAAAACATCACAGGGTTAAGAATTTCCACTCCACATGGTCATATGCTTTAGTCAGGTCTAAATTAATTGTTGCATATCCTTTCCTTTCCACTTCCTTTCCTCTGGAAGAAATGTGTCAGCTCATAGTTTAGAAGAATATTGGCATCGATCATTCATTCTAAAGAAGAAGGCACTTTGGTTTGCCGAGATAATATCAGGATGGACTAACTTAATCCTTTATCAGATTAGCTAGGAGATTAATTAGTTTGTAAACGTCATTGGATAGGCTTATTGGGCTCGCCAATCCTTCAAATTTTCTAAATCGATTACCTATTTCAATCCAAATCTTTTGAAGAACACTATCGGTATGCCATTAGATCCTGGTGGTTTTGGTTACCCAATGTTTGTCAAAGAATTTTCCGCTTCTTCCTCTATGTACCCCGAAAAAAGATTATATTCATTTGGGCCAAAATCCGGGCCTGAACTGCACGAAGGATTTTTTTCTAGCAGCCAAAGCGAAGATACGAAAGAAATAGTTTATGACGTTGCATCGGTGAACAAAGGATGATAGTCATGTGAGCCAAAACCATGGGCTGAACTGCATGAATGATTTCATCATTCTTTTCTAGCAGCCAAAAGAGAAGATACTAAAGAAATAGTGTGCAGTTGCTTCGATTGGTCTGCATTATCCACCCATGAATCATCATCCCTTTTTAGTCTTCGTATAGTTTTCGTCTTCTTTCTTTCTAAAGCAAAAGCATGGAGAAGGCCATATTTTGTCCCGATAAAGTAGCCATCTTACATGACCACTTTGTTTCCTAATTGTATAACTTATCCTTGAGAAATTCTTTGTCTAGCCTTCGTTGATCTGCCCCTCCTCGCCTCTTCTTATCGTTACTTCAGTCGCTTGATCCTAATTTGCAAATCCGTTGGGACATTTCATCCCAACCCTCTAGAATTACGACCACCCCGATGTAGCGCTGATGACGTGGGATGCACGTTCGCTGGGAAAGCCCAAGAGGAAGGTATGATGTAGTCACCAGCAAAGTTTTCCCTTGATTACAAAACCAAGATTGTCGGATCCAGTAGGAATTGGAAGAGCTTCAGAAAGGTGTCAGCGGCGCCGTTGCCCGATCACTGACGTGGACCTGCACACACATAATCAAAGTACTTTACCCAACGAAACAGGAAGTCTGTCAATCTCCCCGGCTTGCTGAATATAAATGATTAAACGTATGGTGTAGAATATGATGATGAATACAAAAGTAGCAGCAAGAGGTAACATAGAGCGTGGTGAAAACAGTGTTTGTATCACTGTGTGTCGGGGATGTAACCCTGGGTAACCCAGGGTTGATGGTTTTGTTGAGTGACTAGAAGAGTCAGCAAAAAGATAAATGAAAGATAATGGAAGAGACTGGAAAAACAGTTCAAACCGACATATTCCTGGCCCAGGTCGAAGTGCCAATTGCTGGCCCGAAACAATATTTAACCCAGGCGGACCGAGATGCCCAACCTCGGTATGGGCCAACTCCTGCATACCCCTGGGCGAGGCCGGGATAACCGCCGCTCCCCGGGCGAGGCCGACACACGCGTGCCTCGGAGTGGGCCGAGACGGTCGGGACCTCGGATGGGCCACGTTTTCAGCGATGCGTCGGTCCAGCTCCGAGTCGTCGACCGGTGCGCCTCCAGCCTCGGACGGACCGAGTTCGTTGTCTTGGATGGGCCTCCGTCCCTTCTCTCGACGGGCCGAGGTCGCTGCCTCCTGCAACTCGGGCGGGCGATGCTCCCGTGTGTCGGGCGGCCGGCGTCTGCGACTCGGATTGAGCCAAGGCATCAACCAGCAGCGCTCCAGCACTCAACCGAGACTCCCAGCCTCGGTTCCGGGCCAGCATCTTTAGTCACGGGCGGGCCAAGGCCGAGGTCCTCACCTGCTCAGCTGGACCGAGGCTTCGTTACCTCGGATGGCCGTCTCATCCAGCGCTACCTCGACGGACGTCTCCTGCTTCCTGGATTGAACCAACACTCCGATGTCCTAGCCGCTTCCTCGACAAGTACAAGATACTGCTGCCATCCCCAGAAGATCCGGAAGACAGATGCTAGAAGATAAGACCAAGGACACGGAAAAGACAGGCCATGCCTATCCAGGACATGGCCAATCGTGGCTACAGTGCCACTGATGTGACAAGAGTACACCGGCGTGACATCTACACATTGTTGACAAGACCCCTGTAGTCATGTCATGAACAGTGACTGTACAGTGACATGCGGGCCACCCCTTGTCCCCTGGGCTCTCCCTATATAAAGAGCACCAGGGGGAGCACTACGAGGAGACACCCCGCGCGGGCTCTCTTGCCCCTTGGGCTCATTCTCCCCCCGCTCTCTCTGCTGGTTCCCTTGAGCACATCTCCGTAGCTCGCTCTATTCATACAGCTCGAGGAGCATTTGTACAGACCGTATACAGAGGGAAATATACACAGAATAGGCTAGATGCTGTAGTAGGGGTTTTATCTCCTCACGAGAGCCCCGAAGCAGGGTAAATCCTTATGTTCGTCTGTTTGTTTGTGTGTGCTCTTCAGCGCGCTATCCCTCCCCGAATCCTCTAGCGTCCATCGGCCAACAACTTAAGCCTACCCCTAGGCATCTGTTGTTTCATACCACGACAGTTGGCGCCCACCGTGGGGCTTCTAGTGGCGCTTGCTGGAATAAATTCGGACGGGACCTTTTTGGTTAACTCGGGGACTCGACTCCGACATCACCCCCGGGTTAACAATAGCCAAAACCGACATATCCCTGTCCTGGCAACACTATTCATCCAACACTGTTCATCCGACATATCCCTGTCTTGGCAACACTGTTCATCCGACATATCCCTGTCCTGGCAACACTGTTCATCCGACATATCCATGTCTTGGCGACACTGGAAATCTGACATATCCATGTCCTGCCGACACTGTTCATCCAACACTGTTCATCCGACATGTCCATGTCCTGGCGACACTGTCCATCCGAGGTATCCTGGAAATCCGAGGTATCCTAAAAATTCGAGGTATCCTGAAATCCGACATATGCTGGAAATCTGAGTTGTGCTGGAAATCTGACATATGATGATATGCTGGTAAGTCCGACATATGCTGATATGCTGGTAAATCCGACATATGCTGGTATGCTGGAAATCCGACATATGCTGATATGCGGGAAATCCGAGTTAAGCTTGGGAAATCCGAGTTAAGGCTTGGAATTCCGAGTTAAGCTTGGTAAATACGAGTTAAGGTTGGGAAATCCGAGTTAAGCCTTGAAAATCCGAGTTAAGGTTGGAAATCCGAGTTAAGGCTTGGAAATCCGAGCTGAGGCTTAGAAATCCGAATTAAGCTTGGAAAATCAGAGATAAACTTGGAGGATCCGACATAAGATTGGAATCCGACATATATTGGTAAAATCCGACATAAAAGTGGCTCAAACCGAGATATTGGTGGCTCACGCCAGCATATTGATATCCATGCCAGCAGCAGCGTCTTCCTCGACTTCTCCAACAACATTGCCTCGTAAGTATCATTTATATGTCTGCATCCCGCTTTTAGGTCATCTCAAACAGTGCTCGGGGACTGCCCCCTCTTTTCTGCTTTGCTTAGTTGTTTTCCCCGGGCCAAGATGTCTTGACCCGGGGACTGGCTGGTCAGTCAGTTCTGCTTTTTCTCCTAGACCTGTAAAGTGACTCGGGGACTCGGTTGAGACCGAGTCTGTATCTGCATGCATAGCTTTGTTGCTAGACTTAGTTTTTGTCTGTTAATCAGAGTTGTTGTTCCCGTTAAATATTTGTTATGTATATATATATGTTTGTACTAACGTTGAAAGGTGGTATCGGTTTTACCGAGAGGATATTCATTTCCGAGATCACGGTTTTATCGGTTATCTCGGGTTACCCAAAATATCATAGCATTATCGGTATTCTCCGGATCGCCGTTTATTTCGGTGTGCAGATATATCTCAACATCACCTCATATCTCAAATCACCGTTTATTTCGGTTTGCCAAGATATCACGGCATCTGTCTCATATCATCGATTGTCTCATAATTGCTATCTTTATTGGCTTAATAAATTTTCATGACTCTTCAGTTATCCGAGCTTGCCAGAGTATCATAGCATCATTATCTCGGTGTAATGAGTCAAAAGGTATCTGATTTCACTGAGTATTACGTGTTGAGAGATGTCTCAGCTCGTAATCTGACAAGTGCCCATGAAGGCAAAGTGTCAGATTTAGCCATTGACGGCTATATGTGTTGGATCAGCTAAGGCTGCCAGCATATTTGTGCGGTAAAAGCCCAGAGTGGCTAAAAACCGACATATGAGATATGCCCAGAGAGGCCGAGATACCGAGACATGTGAGATATGCCCAGAGAGGCCGAGATACCGAGACATGTGAGATATGCCCGTGCTGGCTTATGTCGGTCCAGCTAATGCTGGCGACATGCGCCTACGGCAACGCCCAGAGTGGCTAAACCGACATATGTGGTGATGCCCATGCTGGCAGCTTGAAATTATTTTTCTGATGGTGGCTGTCGTTGGTGTCGACGGTGGCTATGTTGGCATCAACTCTGTGATACCTTGTTTCGGGAAGTCTGTGCGCGACTCTGTGAGTCCCCCGCAGCCTCGGGGACTAATGTCGGGGATGTAACCCCGGGTACCCCAGAGTTGATGGTTTTGTTGAGTGACTAGAAGAGTCAGCAAAAAGATAAATGAAAGATGACGAGGTTATGCTCTGTGGGTACCCCAGCTTAAGGGTACCTGGTGCACGTGATGATCAAAGAAGCCCAAAGATTAATCTAAGCCCATGAAGGAAGGCCTAAAACGAAGAGTGTTTTCCAAGTTAGATCAAGTTATAGTCGGTTAAGGCTTTCCATATATGTAACCTTGGTCGGTTATGTTTCCCGGGACCCAGCCTCCTATATAAAGGCTGGGAGGGTGATCGATCAAGGCAAGCAATCCATAGCCACCAAAACCTCGACGAGATCTGCTGCTCGTCGAACCCTTGTAACCTCCATATTCAAACCATAAACACAGACAAGCAGGAAGTAGGGGTTTTACCTCACTCGAGGGCCCTGAACCTGGGTAAATCCAGCTTGTCAGCCGTCGATTCCACCAATACTACGCGTTCTCTACCACACAATCAACCCTAGGTATAGCAACCATGGGACTTGCCGAGGGCACACCTCGACAATTGGCGCCGTCTGTGGGAAAATAGTATTGGGCTCACGGTTTCGCCGGTTTCATCATCAAGCGGCCACCCGACGATCGCATCTGCACAAGGTAACTCGCCTACTACATCATCAAAAGCAAATCACCGACCACCGTTGCAAACAGCAACTCGCCGCAAGATCTACCAGCATCAAATCAAAAAGCGATCACTCGCCAAAATCTCCAAGGAGGCTCACGCCGCACTCGATGGAAGCTCAGCAAGCCTTTGCCGGACTCGAATCAGGTTTGGATATTACGGTTGGAAAATTTAATTCTTTGTCGATAAAGATGGTGTGCAGGACCTGTTAGACCCACTCGACGTGGAGACACTCAACATGGAGACAATCGACAACGCTTCGACTGCAACACCATCCATCATGGGCGCGACATCGTCACAGATCGTCCCGATCCAGTCGCCAAGCGACTCTGCAACGTCCATGACCTCGCAAGAGTTCCGTGACGAGGTAGCAAAGAGATTTGGAAGAAGCGAGATCGAATCTGCGTATCGCCCAAACAATTCAATCGAGTCACTCGACAACGTCGTCGACTGCAACGACGTCGCGGGAACAAGAGAACATAGATGACAACATATACCTCGCCGATCTCAACGGCCCAGAAATCCGTGCCAGCCACGAGATATTCACCTGCGACGCAGATAGCCTGGACAAAGCACTCGAAGATCAACTCGATTGTGCGGAAACCCCAACAAGCAAAGCAACTCCAACATGAGCCTGGATGACGACGCCGAATCCATAATGCGCATCAGCAACACGTGGGCAGAAGATCGGGTGGTACCGTATCAGGTGTACACCGCGAGTACAGCAGAAACATCAGCAGCCGCAACATGCCGTCGACCTACAGAATACCCTTGCACAGTCACCATGCCAGACGGAACAACCACGCTGACCATCACCGCAGAGATGGCGGAAAAAGTGAGCAAAGTAATCGAAAGCTGCACAATGCTACCAGCAAACGCAACTCCGGAAGAGGTATTGACCTTACAATACTTCCAGTGGCAAGAATCGATACGGTTGAAGAACTACCGAGCAGTACTCGAAGAACGCAAAAAGCAAGCCAGCATATCGAGTGCTCGGCGAAGAGCATTGTCTACGAGTTCAACGGCAGAAACGACCCCGCGAATAGGTCACGATTCATAAACCTCGGAGACGCAGATCGTGCAGCGGTCACTCGGAACCTAAACCCAGCCTTTATGGCAGTCGACGCGGAAGGAGTTCCCATACCTACTGAGCCAGCCGGGGCGCTGATGACGCTAGGCACCTACCTCAGAACAATCGAACCTCCTGCAGGAGACCCAAAGAGGGATCAGCACCTCCAACTGTACAAACAACTGGCAATAGCAGCACAAGCCATACAGCATCCACAAGCAACTCCAAGGAGAGATACAGATCGGGACCGTCGCAGTCGAAGCCCTCGGGGAAGGAGCAGTCGAAAAAGCTCACGCCGTCATCGTTCCAGTAGGAGCCACTCGAGGAGGTCATACAGCAACAGCTCAGACTCGGAAGCAGAAATCGGGCCATGTGGAGCGCTATGCTTCACTCGACGGATCCGGGAGGCTCGTATGCCCAAGAATTTTCGCTAGCTACCACGCCTAAGTTCAACTGCAAACAAGAGCCATCAGGCTGGCTAGAAGATTACAGGCTGGCAGTCGGATGTCAGCGCGGCACCACAACTACAGCTATGCAGTACATACAACTTATGATGGAAGGAACGGCTCGCGATTGGCTCAAATCGCTACCCGAATCATACTACGATTCGTGGGAACACTTCAAGGGTGATTTCATCAAATACTTCGAGCCTCTATGTGAGCGCCCCAAAACCTTCGAGGAGCTCCGGACCTGCAAGCAAAAGTCAGATGAATCTCTGAGATCGTACATACGGCGGTGGACCACCATCCGTAACTCAGTAGGCAACGTATCAGAAGATAGGGCAATCGACGCCTTCAAAAACGGACTCTGGAGGGAAGACTTCAAAGAAACACTTGGTCGAGAAGACCCAAAGACAATGGCCGCACTCATGGTACTCGCAACAAAGTGGGCAGACGGAGAAGACTCCGTACGAGGCACTCGACCCGTAGCATCACATGAAAATCACGAGGGTGGCAGTCGAGACCGCAGAGATAGCTACAGAGATGATCGAAGGCGCAAACGCAAGAATCGTTATCACGACGATGACCATCCAAACTTCATCGCAGCAGGCTTTGTCCAGTCAAGGGACAGTCGCGACCAAACTGACAGACGACCCGACGATCATCGTGATAATCGAGATCATCATACGGACGACCGCCGAGGTAATCGAGACCACCGTACAGACGATCGACGTGACAGTCGAGACACAGACGCGACGACCGAGATAGCTACAGAAGGCCAGAGTGGCGCAGGCGAGCAGACAAAGATCCTGAGCGCTCAATCGAAGAAAGATGGACGATTATTGCAGGTTCCATCTTTACAAAGGGGATGATGGTAAGCTTCGCTCTAACCACTCGCTGAGAAATTGCAGGGAATTTGATCAACTTGCGATTGAACATATACTGCGACTGCAAAGAGATGGGCGTGCACCTCCTCAACTAGTGCAGATTCCATCGACTACATCACAAGCACAGCCTGTTCAGGCATATCCAGCACCGCAACAAGTACAACAAGCACAGGTATATTCCATACCACCACAAACACAGCCTACTCAGGTGTATACTGCACCAGCACCAGCGCAACCGACACCAGTATACATGGTGCCAGCACAACCCGTTACGGGAACACAAATGGCAGCAGCCGTGCACCAGATGCAGCAGGAGATGAACAAAAATATCCCGTAACTCGCGGGCAGATGAACATGATCCAGCGAGGACGTCCCTCCAATAGAGAGCAAAAATTACACACTCGACACGTCAATATGGCGGTCATGGCACCCCCAGCCATCACAATTTTTTTGAAAGGGTCAGAAACTCCGATTATCTTCAATCGAGAGGACCACCCGCAGTATATCGACCAGGGCATGCAGCCTTGGTACTCGACGCTCAAATTGGAGGCTACGCCATGACCAAGGTCTTCATGGACGGAGGTAGCGGTCTCAACATAATCTTTGCAGATACGCTGCGTAGAATGAACAAATCAGTCGAAAATCTGCCAAAGTCCGCAAGTACCTTCCACGGCATCGTCCCAGGCAAAGCAGTGCTCCCAGAAGGCACCATACAACTCGATGTTACGTTTGGAGACCCTACTCACTTCAGAACCGAGTCGATTGAGTTTGAAGTGGTCGATTGGAAATCACAATACCATGCAATACTTGGGCGCCCCACTTTCGCTCGATTCATGGCCGTCCCACACTACGCCTACCTCAAGCTCAAAATGCCAGGGCCAAAAGGAGTCATCACGATCAACGGGAACTTTCAAAGGTCAGATTCATGTGACCGTGACTTCAGCAAAATCTCAGAGATGTACGGGATGGAGCAATCACTCGCCGAGCTTGAGGTCTCCAATGACCGTACACCTCTACCAGAAAGCAAGAAAATGGCAATCGACAGAGGGCTCAAGGTCATCAACGACGCGATGAAGCACAAGGGGCAGGCGAGTGAAGGTTCAGAGACGGTCAACATGTCGTCAAGTCACACTAGTATATAGAAGGACGCATCTGCGTCAGTTCTATGCATAGATATGTAATAGGCGCATAATATCGGAAGAACCAGCAGGTTTCAGACGCACTCTTTTCCCTTACCAGGGTACCTAAGGGGACTGGAAGGTTTTTAATGAGGCGGCTTGCTGGTCGAAAACACATTTCGAATAAAGATACATTTTCCTCCATATTCCTCATATATGCCTTTTATTGTTTACCCTATTCAAACACTCGGGGGCTCGAGCATAAAACCCAAGCCCCACTCGATATACTCGGGGGCTGGGTCAAGCAAAAATACTAAAAACCCACTCGATATACTCGGGGGCTGGGTCAAGCAAAAATACTAAAAACCCCACTCGATATACTCGGGGGCTGGGTCAAGCAAAAATATAAAAACCCCACTCGATATACTCGGGGCTGGGTCAAGCAAAAATACTAAAAACCCACTCGATATACTCGAGGGCTGGCAAAACTACTCAAAAATCCCACTCGATAGACTCGGGGGCTGTCATAAATATACGCATATAAATATTTCGCCACAAATACAAGAGAACATATTTACATTCGAGAATGCCCAGGATTTCAAAAAGTTTACAAGTTAAGAATCTGGCTCATCCTTTGTATCCAGTACAGACCAAAAAGCTGCTCCTTGCAGCAATCGATGAGTTCCTCAGCAGCAGAGCGTGTCTCGATCAAATGTGATTGGGATACAAGTGTGCCAGTTGCAGGAGGTCGAATCGAAAAATTTGGCTTACGGTCGCGGATGTAAGCCATAGTGGCGTTGGATCCAAGAATAGCAAGCTGCATCAAAGACTCTTTGACTGAGTCCGTCACTCGAAAGATATCGATCAAGGGAAACAAGCCTTGAGGTTGAGGCCCTGACGGGAAAAGCGCACAATTTAGGCGAGTGAAGATACGTCTGCACATCTCGAGCACTTGGGCGTTTCGCCATACTCGATCCTTCAAAGTAGCAAGTGTGCGAGCGTGCACCTTGTCCAAATAAAAATGCTGCCTGCCAGTAGTTGGTACATCAACAGCACTATCGAGGAGTCGGTTGACCCTCCTACTTTCTTGCTGGGCATCGGGAACAAAACCTGCAAAAGGCCAAAAAGCTATTGGTCCAAAGCATAATGCAAGCAAATGAAAACTTTTTAAGCAAAAATGGTGTCATAAACTCACATTGGAGTTGCCTGTTTATGTGGTCCATCTCGCCAAGAACATAATCCTCGCGTTGGGTAGCAAAACTTGGCTTGGAACGCAGTAGCTCCAACTCAGATCGAGTGTTTTTGAGTTCTTGCTCTAGTTCACTCACTCGATTCTTTGCAAGAGCAAGTGCCCTCGTATCATCCCTTGCTCGACTAGATGTTCGAGTATGAGAAGGAGAAGGTCCACCAGACTCGCACTCTTGTGGCTGGTTCATAAAACGCAACATTCAGAAGCCCGACACACGAAGTTGCAAAATTCAGATGATTCAGCAAATTTCATTCAAACAATAGCACCCAAAAGTATATACTAGCATAAACATAAGTAGCAAAAGCATACATGCCAGGTTCGAGTAATCAAATTACAGAATAAAAAGTTCCTAGGCCTGTGAGATGGATTCTGCCCTAGTTTTACGCGACTGAGCCCTAACAGCTTCAGCCCGGCGCTCCATAGTCTGGACGCAGATTTCGCTCAGACGTGTAGCTGGCTCGGTTACACCCCTGAATGATAGCGGCCTTCCATCAGGCTTTTTCGGGTAGTCCGATAAAGCACTGTCGAAATCGGCCTCTACACCATTGCCTAACAAAAGCCTGAGGGTGTACTCCGAGCCGCGTACCGTGAGTTCGCGGGCAAAATCCGCCACAATCGACGATCTTTCGCCAAAAGCTGCAGCCAGTCCTTCTGCAGTCGAGGGAGCGGCGGCTGTAGGACACATCCCCGCGTGCAAATTGCTAAGGGTGCTGGTCATGGTAGCCAGTTCGCCTTTGGTCTTGGACAACACAGACTCGAGTTCCGTTATTGCATCATCGAGTGACAGTGAGTCACTCGATGGCTTAGTGGAAGCCGAGGTGCCTTCGGAACCTTCAAAATTCAGAAAGCAGAAGTTATGAGCAAAAGCTGCTAAAATAACCAAAGAGCTACTCGCAAAAATAGTTCATTCACCTTTGGCAGAACGGGCCAAGCCCAACAGACGTGCAGCAAGCTCCTTATCGCGGCGAGTGGTTGCGTCCTGAGCATCAGCAAGTGCTTTCTTCGATTCAGACTGCTGGGTGGAGAGCTTGGTCTGCAAGTCCTGCACTTGTTTCTTCAGGCCTTCCACTTGCTCCTCAGCTGACTTCTTGTTTTCTGCGGAGTTCAAAAACATTCTCGATTAGTATCATAACTTCAAAAGAAGGGAAGAGTTTTTAGCAAAAAACACTTACGCGCAAGCTCAGTCGAAGTTGACTGCAGGGAGTCCCTCTCTTGCTCCACCCGAACAAAGGACTGGACCCAAGGGGCCATGGCGGCATACATAGGCTGAAACAGAATACGCATGTTATCGTCGAGTGCAGAAGAAACAAAATTTTCAAGTATAAGTAATAACAGAAGCACTCACGTGATCAGTCCAAGAGGCAGGCTTGGAGGAGGAAGCCACGACATCCGCGGTTGGGGCAGCCTTCTCCTTGTTCAAATCAGCAACCATCAGCTCAGTTGCGTCCTTGGCCGCTTCAAGAATAGTGCCTTGTGCTGCCTCTGGAAGGGTGGATGGCTGCGCCACAATCGACGTGTCCGCGACTGGAGGGGAGATGGCGATTTGCCACTGGTATCAAAAAGCAAAAACACATGCAATCAAAAAACAAAAACCATAAAGGCGCGGCTGCAAATATAGGAATAGAACATTAAGCAAACCTTGGCTCATCTTCTTCATCGGAATCAGGTTCGTCACCAAGAGAGAAAACACCCAGTCGAGAGGTGTTACTCGAAGTGGCAGGAGGACGAGAGGCCAGAGGGGAGACAGTCAGGGGTGGCTTTTGGCAGGAGAAGGGATACCCGAATTACCGGTGTCCCCTTGCTCATCCTCTGTACTCGAAGACTCCGGAAGAACCAAACGCTGGCGTTTAGGCTTGCGAGGACCTTGCTCAGCATCTGATTCATCCGAAGCATCCGCTACAACCTGTTCCACCTCTTCCCCTGTTTCTTCTTCGGGATTCTCCTGAGGAGTCGAGTGGGCAGAAGCAGGGTCAGCAATGGGCAGCTTGGTTTCCTCCTGTACTGCCGTCTCCACAGTAGGCCCGGCTTCGGGTAGAGGAGGGAGAGAGGTGGTAGTCGAGTGACCCTATATAGCAAGTACAATTCATAATCATAAGAACGGAAGCAAAAAGGATGCAAAGGCAGATGGTGAGGCATAAAAACGGCAAAAAAGAATCACTCACTGCGGGTAAGGCCTTCTCTGGCCCGTAGGGGACGTGGGAAAAGTTGAAGTCGATTTTTGTGGAAGCTTTGATGCTCGTGATTTTCTTCACCTGAGCACTGAGCTCCTTTGGCGTCAACTCGGAGGCGCTCATCCTGGTGCTGTCGAGTGGACCCTCATACTGCCACATCGGGTGGGCACGAAGGCGCATGGGCCACACTCGCATCTTCAAATAAGTGCTGATCAACTGAATACCAGAAACAGTCTTCAGCAACTTTCCAATCTCATTCAGCAAAGGGGTGGCTTCTTTGGCTTCAGCAGGAGAGATAGGGTGGTCCCAGGCCACCGTCTTCTTCGGAGGATTCTCAATCGAAAAAGCCGGGAGCACCACTTGGTCGACTGGCACATAGAACCATTTGGTCCGCCAACCTTGGGCAGAGTCGACTGTCTTCAAGCTAAAGTAATGCGAATCGCTTCGCACTTGGACTTGAAATCCACCCACCGGGCAAGGGCGTTTACCCCGGCAATTGTGGCGCACCTTGAAGATATGCTTCCACAATGCCCAGCTGGGGGACACTCCCAAGAAACACTCGCAAAGCACCATGAAACAGGCGATATGCATAATGCTGTTGGGAGTAAGATCATGAATCTGTAGGCCATAGGCGTACAGAAGCCCTCGCACAAAATCATGCAAAGGGAGAGAGAAGCCGCGGGGAAGGAATTCAGCGAAGCAGACGCGTTCGCCGTTGCGAGGGTCAGGGCGTACCTCCAGACCTGGAGCACGCGCGGCCAGCTGGTCAGCTGGTGGCAGCCAACCCTTCTGACGGTACTCAGAAAGGGTATCCTCGGTTACACTGGATCTGGTCCAGTCACCGGGGATCTTCAAAAGCGCATCGGCAGGCTCACTCGCCGTGGCCGCATCCTTCCCCTTGTCCGATGGATCGGTGGCGGAGGCAGTTGCAGCGGCACGCTTGATCTTCTTTGGCGCCATTGCGCAAGGAGCAAGCAGCAAGGAGCTTGGGAGGCAGAGCAATGGTGTGCGGTGCGCGAGGAAGAAGAGGAACAGAGGAAGTGAATGGCAAGTAAATCAAAATCTTGCGCAAATATTGCTACTTACCGCACAACGCAAAACCCATCATAATCGTCCGTCCAAATGCACATAGCATCTGGCCGTACACGTGGCGAGCGCAGAGAGCAACCGTCGCATCCCACGTCGCCCACTACGCACAAAACCCTAGGAGGTTATGATGGCGCGGCGAAAAATTCGCCACGTCCGGTCAAATCAAAGCTGAAACGGCGTCTTCTGCGGTCAAAACTCTGAACATTGGGCCCACACAGACACGTCTTGTCAAAATGGCGGGCGCACGCCAAGACGTCATGAATGACGTCAGGGGCAGTGATAACGTCCACATTCGAGTGGTGGGTTCGAGACTACAATCGACGCAAGGATTCGACTAGCAAAGGTACTCCCATGGGAGCATATCAAAAATTTGTTGCGATTGATCAAAAAGGAGCAAAATTATTGAGATTATCCTCTACTTCAAACGAAATAAAGCATAATCTCGGGGGCTACTCCCATGGGAGCGCTGACGCGCTCCCATAGATTTCAAAGACAAAATATTTCGATTGACAAAAAGCAGTGTAAAAGGATGATTTGAGATTGTCCTCTATTGCAAGACAATAAACCACAATCTCGGGGGCTACTCCCATGGGAGCGCTGTCGCGCTCCCATAGATTTCCAAACAAGGTAAGAAAAACACTCGAATACAGGCTCGATTGAAAGCATTAAGTACTTCACAAAACAAAGAATCAAACTTCATAAATTCCCGAACTATGCCAATCGCAGATGTTTCGGATGCTGCATACGCAAATGCAAAGGTAAGACCGCCGAGCAATCGAGATGGGCCGAGGGACGCTCCAACAGTGTTTTCCCTTGAAATTTTCCGTGTCAACAGACATGATGAAAATCCTGACGGACGCGTTAGGTATCAAAAGTTAAACTGCAGAACGAATCAGTAAGACCTACAACGGCCTGAGTCGAGTCTGTCCAGTATGTTCCAGCTTCGAGTCCGGGGACTCGAACCTGATTGAAGGCTAGTATGGTTTCGCCCAAATGTGCGGTTAACTGAGCTCGATTTTCGAGTGAGTCAGGCCTACTATGTCAATATCCCTAGGCAAAATTGCAAAAGTGTTCCAGCTTCGAGTCCGGGGACTCGAACTGATTGAAGGCTAGTATGGTTTCGCCCAAATGTGCGGTTAACTGAGCTCGATTTCGAGTAAGTCAGGCCTACTATGTCAATATCCCTAGGCAAAATCTTTCGACTGTGTTCCAGGCTCGAATCCAGGGAATCGAGTCTGACTGGAGATTAGTAAGGTTTTTTGCTCAAGTAAGCAGTTAGCTGAGCTCGGAATTCGAGAGTATAAAAGCAAAGACTATGACGTGCACGATGAAGGGAGCACATGCTCGATTCTTCGAGTCAAGCAAGTACTCGGGGGCTAATGACGAGGTTATGCTCTGTGGGTACCCCAGCTTAAGGGTACCTGTGCACGTGATGATTAAAGAAGCCCAAAGATTAATCGAATCCCATGAAGGAAGGCCTAAAACGAAGAGTGTTTTCCAAGTTAGATCAAGTTATAGTCGGTTAAGGCTTTCCATATATGTAACCTTGGTCGGTTATGTTTCCCGGGACCCAGCCTCCTATATAAAGGCTGGGAGGGTGATCGATCAAGGCAAGCAATCCGTAGCCACCAAAACCTCGACGAGATCTGCTGCTCGTCGAACCCTTGTAACCTCCATATTCAAATCATAAACACAGACAAGCAGGAAGTAGGGGTTTTACCTCACTCGAGGGCCCTGAACCTGGGTAAATCCAGCTTGTCAGCCGTCGATTCCACCAATACTACGCGTTCTCTACCACACAATCAACCCTAGGTATAGCAACCATGGGACTTGCCGAGGGCACACCTCGACAAAAGATAATGGAAGAGACTGGAAAAAACAGTTCAAACCGACATATTCCTGGCCCAGGTCAAAGTGCCAATTGCTGGCCCGAAACAATATTTAACCCAGGTGGACCGAGATGCCCAACCTCGGGATGGGCCAGCTCCTGCATACCCCTGGGCGAGGCTGGGATAACCGCCGCTCCCCGGGCGAGGCCAACACACGCGTGCCTCGGAGTGGGCCGAGATGGTCGGGACCTCGGATGGGCCACGTCTTCAGCGATGCATCGCTCTAGCTCCGAGTCGTCGACTGTGCGCGGTGCTCCAGCCTCGGACGGACCGAGTTCGTTGTCTCGGATGGGCCTCCGTCCCTTCTCTCGACGGGCCGAGGTCGCTGCCTCCTGCGACTCGGGCGGGCGACGCTCCCGTGTGTCGGGCGGCCGGCGTCTGCGACTCGGATTGAGCCGAGGCATCAAGCAGCAGCGCTCTAGCGCTCAACCGAGACTCCCAGCCTCGGTTCCGGGCCAGCATCTTCAGTCACGGGCGGGCCAAGGTCGAGGTCCTCACCTGCTCAGCTGGACCGAGGCTTCGTTACCTCGGATGGCCGTCTCATCCAGCGCTACCTCGACGGAC
The DNA here is from genome assembly GCA_947311845.1 of Poa pratensis. Classification (NCBI taxonomy): domain Eukaryota; kingdom Viridiplantae; phylum Streptophyta; class Magnoliopsida; order Poales; family Poaceae; genus Poa; species Poa pratensis. Next base: position 15,926,094 of record CAMZMU010000069.1, read on the forward strand.
GTCTCCTGCTTCCTGGATTGAACCAACACTCCGACGTCCTAGCCGCTTCCTCGACAAGTACAAGATAGTCCTGCCATCCCCAGAAGATCCGGAAGACAGACGCTAGAAGACAAGCCCAAGGACACAGACAAGACAGGCCATGCCTATCCAGGACATGGCCAATCGTGGCTACAGTGCCACTGATGTGACAAGAGTACACCGGCGTGACATCTACACAGTGTTGACAAGACCCCAGTAGTCATGTCATGAACAGTGACTGTACTGTGACATGCGGGCCACCCCTTGTCCCCTGGGCTCTCCCTATATAAAGAGCACCAGGGGGAGCACTACGAGGAGACACCCCACGCGGGCTCTCTTGCCCCTTGGGCTCATTCTCCCCCCTCTCTTTGCTGGTTCCCTTGAGCACATCTCCGTAGCTCGCTCCAATCATACAGCTCGAGGAGCATTTGTACAGACCGTATACAGAGGGAAATATACACAGAATAGGCTAGATGCTGCAGTAGGGTTTTATCTCCTCATGAGAGCCCCGAAGCAGGGTAAATCCTTGTGTTCGTCTTTTTGTCTGTGTGTGCTCTTCAGCGCGCTATCCCTCGCCGAATCCTCTAGCGTCCATCGGCCCCCAACTTAAGCCTACCCTAGGCATCTGTTGTTTCATACCACGACACTGTGGAATAAAGGACCGTGATCCACAGTTCACTAGTGGTGTCTCTCCATAAGACAAATAAACATACATGTTGGGTGAACGAATTACAGCTGGGCAACTGACAAATTGCAAACGCATGACAATGCAATATATGACAAGCACATGTTCATTGTTATATCTGTTGGACATTACAACAATATACATAGACCGCTTACTAGCTGCGTCTACGACTCATAATCCACTCATAAGATAGCTTCCGGGTCTCCCATGAGTATTAAGTTGCAAGCAACAGATTATAGCATTAAGCAAAGCGTGTAATATAAACAACCGCATTAGACTTAACAACAGTACCCTTAAACTAAACATCGGTTATTTTATCCCTAGTGGCAACAACACATCTACAGCCTTAGTTGTTTCTGTCTATCAAGCCCAGGCTTCAAGAGACATGAACCCACTATCTAGCATAAATACCCTCTCTTGAAGTCATTAGCATCTACTTGCCCAAATCATCTACTAACAATGGAGAGCATGCATGAACATAGATAAAATATAATATAGATAGATGAACAAACTTGATCATAACTTCACAATTCATCGGATCCCAGCAAACACAACATGTAGCATTACATAAAGATGATCTTGATCATGTTAGACAACTCACAAGATCTAAACATGATAGCACAAGGTGGAGAGACTACCAACTAGCTACTGCTACAGACCCGTAGTCCCGTGGAGAACTACTCACGCATCACTCCGGAGGCAGGCATGGTGATGTAGAGCCCTCCGGTGATGATTTCCCCTCCGGCAAGGTGCCGGGAAGAACTGTAGAAACCCTCCCGAACTAGGATTGAAGACGACGGCGGACTAGGAACTTTTCGTGGATTTTTGCTCGGATATCTAGAGTTTCCCGATTAGATGCAATTTATAGGCGAAAGGGCGGCGTCGGTGGCCAACCGAGGTGGGGTGGCGGCCTAGGTGCGCGGCCCCACCCTGGGCCGCGCCGTGGGCCCGCCGGCCTGCCTGGTATGGCCCTCGGCTCCGTCCTCCTGGCTGCTGCTCCGTCTCGGTCCAGAAATAAATCAGTTAAATTGGTGTTCGATTCCGAGAATATTTCCAGAATAGATTTTCTGAAACAAAAAGACAGCAGAAAACAGGAACTGACACTGTGGCATCTTGTTAATACGCTAGTCCCAGAAAATACATAAAAATGATATAAAGTGTAAGATAAACATGTGGTAATCAATATATAATAGGCATGAAATATCAAAAATTATAGATACGTTTTGGACGTATCAAGCCCTAACGCAACGTTACCTTCATTTTGCAGGTTTGCAACCTTCCCAACAGTATTCACAATGACGAAACCTACAAACTAATACATTTTGAGTTTATAACTTTTTGGGTAGAGGACTCTGCTTAACATTTGTTTAGGGTATAGTCAACTTTCTCGGATATTCAAATTGGCTCCCGAGTTCATATGCTCCTGGTAGAATAAAACAAATTAAGAAAAAAAAACATGTATATGTTCGTCACCAATGTTTTTCAGAAGTTTTTGAAAGGTTTTACTATTTGTTTCAATTTTTTTGCGAAACACAGTACAACGCAGACGCTCACATACACGTGCACACACTCACCCCTATGAACGCATGCACGCACACCCTATCTCTATGAGCACCTCCAAAAGACTGGGCCGGCGGTCAAGTCTTGAGATTGACGAAGTCACCACAGACGTCTCGCTGTCGACGGGAACGTCGTCTCACACTGAAAAATATTCCGCCTAAATAAGAAACACCAGTATCAAACCTGTGGTTGGAACTCTGGTGGGTTGGGGGTACAACCACACTCCTAACCATTTTACCACAAGCAAGTTTGACCAGGAGCTATATGATCTCGGGAGACAGAATACTTCCCATGATTGTCGCGAAAGTATCCGGGCCGGAATGTTTCGGGCCTAGGCAGCAAGCGACTGGACTGGGCCGATCGAGTGTGTGTACTAGGCGGGCCTTCACCTTCACGCTACGTGGCTAGCCAGAGCACCGCAGCGATCCCCGGCGCACCGCGTTTTGATCTCGCAAGTCGAACCCGATCTCCAGCAAGGCAGCGAAACCATGGCGGCCAGCAACCACCTCCGCCGCCTCGCCTCCGCGTCCGCTCCCGCTCTCTCCCGCGCGTCCCAGCCCCCTCCGTCGCGGATCCTCCGCGCTGCGTTCTCCAGCTCCGCCTCCCCCTCGGACCAGCCCCCGCCGGCGGCGGGCAACCAGGCAGCCGCGAAGGGGCAGGCCCAGAGCGCCGGGAAGGAGGCAGACGGGGCGCAGCGCGGTGGTGCTAGCGCCAAGAAGGTGGAGGAGGAGGATGGCAACAGCCTAGACATAAACGAGGCCACGGGCGAGATCGGCGGCCCGCACGGGCCCGAGCCGACGCGATACGGCGACTGGGAGCGCGGCGGCCGCTGCTCCGATTTCTGAGTAATTGCGGTAAACGGTAAACTTGCTCTTGGATTCGTCTCAGATGTAGTAGTAATCATAAGGATGGCATGGTGGTGGTATGTTTATGTTACTGTGTTTCTACTTTCTGATGAGTTGGGGGAATAAATCCGGTTGGTCGGTATACCAAACATGATCAAGGAAGTTTCAGCTCTATTCATGCACTGTTAACATATTAATCATGAAGTTCTCTGTATGAATTGTGATGAATGCTAACTGGAGAGTCCCTTGTTTATTTTTTATGACTTTTGACATCAATGAAATGGAGCAATGTGATGGATGCAGAGCATGTCACCTCATTAGGTTTCCTCTGCGCAGAGGTGATCCACAGAATGGAATATATGATGTGCTTGCTTCTTACCCAGTGCGGCGCTTCTCATGTCCTAAAACACCATATGTTACTGACTAATATTTCTGGTGTGTTCCCTTTTTTTTTTTACCTTGGACAATTGATCATGGAGGAGACAAATTTGGAATTTCCATTGGGGTTGCTGCTGGTTGTACCTTCAATTCAAGAAGGGGTACGCTACAGTGGAATTGCAGATAACACTAGCCTCAAGCAATCCTTTTTTCTAGAACAGCCTTCAGTAGTTCAGTGTTGCTGTCTGTTGATGACTCATCTAGTGGAATTACAGATAACAGCAGCAGCCTATAGGAATCCTTTTTTCTAGAACAGCCATGAGCGGTCGTATGAACAAATGTTTCTAGCAAAATGCTAGGTCATCAGGTTATAGTGTAATGCCTTGTTTGCAAGGGTTTAAATAAAAGGGAAACATGACGATCATGCTTTACTTGATATACCGAACATGATCACCGGAGTTTCAGTGCACTCTATTCATGCACTGTTAGCATATTAATCTTGAAGTTCTCTGAATTGTGATGAATGCTAACTCGAGAGTCCCTTGTTTGTTTGTTTATGGCTTTTGAAATCAATGATATGGAGCACTATGATGGATGCAGTGCGGTGCTTCTTAATGTCCTAAAACATGATGTCCTATTGACTAGCATTTCTGGGGTGTTCCAAATTTCGTTTTCACCTTGGACAATTTATCATTGCAGATAACAGTAGCTGTCTCGCGCAATCCTCTTTCTAGAACAACCTTCAGTGTTACTGTCTGCTGATGACTCATCTAGTGGAATTGCAGATTACAATAGTAGCCTCCAGGAATCCTTTTTCTAGAACAGACTTCAGCCATCTTACGAATAAATGTTTCTAGCAAAATACTAGGTCATCAGGTTATAGTATTATGCCATGTTTACTTTAGAAAAAAAAACGAAAATAGGATGATCATGCTTTACTTTGAGTGTTTTGAGCTATGAGCAGTCTTGTTTCGCCTCTTTCTGTTTCCTCCATGATCCTTGCTTCCTGATCAGACTAGTACTACACGTATGGTTAATCGTGTTGCTATTGAATAAATCTCATCTGTTACACTCTAGCCCAACTTGTCTGGTCAACTTAATTCTCAAATATATCCAATATTTAAGATGACATTTTATGGGGCGTCCACTCTCTTCTGGGATGATATATGGCTGGACTGCAAAAGAATTCAGGATTGGGTACCTTAGGATCGTAGACAAACTAGATCTGTGGGCAACGAGATCTTCTAAGAACGTTCTAAACTGCTCATCTAGCCTCAAAAGCTGTCTAGCTAAAGTGTTCAACATCTTACCTCCTAGCATAATCCTCTTTTCTTTCAAGCGGCTAGCAATTGTCAAAACAGTACTTCACGAGATTCAAAAACAGATCACGAGTCAAGAAAATGTTCATGAGGTTTGAAAAAAAAAATTCACAGGTTTGAAAAAAGTACATCACGAGTTCCAAACAAATACATTGGTGGAGTCAAACAAGTTCAAAAAACTGTTCAAAGGTTTAAAAAAATATTCTTGGCATCAAAAGATGTTCATGTGTCTGAAACAAGGTTCATATTTTTAGAAAAAAGAAGAAGCAAAACAGTTTAAACCAAAACGAAAACATAAAAATTAAAATTAACTGATAATAATAATGATGAAAACAGGAAACAAAAAATATAGAAAATGGAATAAAAGAAAAGAGAAAACGCTATAAAACCGAAAAAAGAAAGAGGGAATAACTGATGGGCCTGCCCAACCGAATGCCGCGGGTGCGCGGCGCGACCGGGCCGCACCCCTACGGGCGGCATATAGGAGCTCCTATGATTCACCTAGGGATGAAAACGGAGCGGAAACTTTCCGACTTTTCTGCGGAAAAATGGAAATGGAACGGAAATACGGAAGCGGAAACAGAATTTTGCAAAACAAAAATGGAAACGGAAACTTTTATGCGAAAACGGAAACGGAAATGGAACTGCGTATTCCGGTGGAACGACCACGGTCCGTTTTCGGTAATACGGAACTTTTCATTTTTTGGCTACGCGATGCTATCTGAATGCAGCGGGTCTAATAATTTTAGTAGGAACACTCAGGAATAACCCAAGATCTAAAAAAAAGTATGTGGATTGACCATGTTTAGGCCTAGGTACTTGCATATCATCGCCCTCTCGAGACATTCCTGGTTCGGCATTTCAGTGTTGCACTAGGGTTAGGGACAATAGTAGGTATTTTTGCCAAAGTTGATAACTTATAAATACTATATTATACTTTGGTTTATTTCATCTTCAAAACTTGACAAGTTTATTGGTTTGCTTGAGTTTTCCTGCATTATTCAAGGGTTGCTTAGTTCCGGCAAACATATGTTTTCTGTTCCATGTCCGCACCGTATTCGGTATGTATCTATTTCCGCCAATATTTGTTTCTGTATTTGTTTTCGGGGTTTCTGTTTTCGTTTCCGTTTCTGCAAAAAAATATGAAAACAAATGTGGCACCACCCAGTTCCGTCCGTATCCGCTCCGTTTTCATCCCTAGAGTCACCCACCGCCTGATCAGCCTTGAGCCTATGGAGCCACAAACCTAAGGCCCGTGAGGAATCAGATCCACATAAAAAGGAAAAAAAAACTGCCGTGTTCGGTGGATAGACTTGAGAGGAGAGATTATCAAATTTTTTTTTTTGCGAAAACAACCCCAGATCTATTAGCCAACACAGAGGATACAACTCACCACGAAGAAAACCGAAATTACATCCCGGTCCCCGGGAACCCAACACTCTCCAACACCGACGCGGAAAGGGATCGCGCCGTCGCATCGCCGGAACCAGCACCCTCCCGGCGCTGGCGCAGACCTTGACGTCGCAGGCGAGTAGATGGCGGATGGGAAGACGCCCTTCTCAGCCATGGCGAGCTCGCACGACGGAGAGGAGAAGAGTTGGAGAAGCACCTCTGCTTGGAGATCGTCAACCTCGTCGGCCGGATCGGAAGACGGAGATCCAGGTCGGGCCGGCGGATCCGTCGATCCTCGACCCCCGGAAGTCGCGCGCGCCACGGCGAGGCCCCGGAGACCCTCGACGCAGAAGGGGAAGCACGCCGACACCAAACCACGAGCCGCCAGCATCACCGCCTCCACGACGCCGCCGGCCGGAACCCTACCACGACTTACACTATATACAAGCCAGGATCCGGGGTTCCCCCACCCTCCCGCCGCCGGAGCGGCCGCCGGAGGAGGAGAGAACCCAAGAATCGCAGGCGAGCGAGGTGGTCTGACGGGGGGCGCCCAAAAATCGCCTCTCTCGATCTACTGTAGATGAGGAGGAGAGCTTCGGCCGAGCTCTGTTTGGTGGAGGTTATCAAAATTATGGCCGTTGTAAGCTATGCAATCAAGTTCAAGAGACGGGCGCACACCTCCTTTTTCAATGTCGTTTCTCCATGAGGATATGTTCCTAGCGGGTTGCATGACTTTATGCCCGATGATTGCCATGCAGTCACTTCCATGAAAGATTGGTGGACTGAGGTAATCCACAAGAGGAGGCGCTCGAAAAGCATTGGCCTCCTTGGCAATGTTAGTTTCACGGGAAATTTGGACATAAAGGAATGCTCGAGTATTCCGAATAAGTATTCCACCGTTGTTCCGATCCTAGTCGACAAGATAAAAGAGGAGGCGATTATGTGGACTCGAACGGGAGCCAAAGCTTTGTATAATTTGATGCAGCGAGAGTATGTTTTTGTATTTGGTCTTGACCTCTCATGGTCAAGGCGGGAGTGTAATACTCTCTAAAAACTTCTCACTTATTTAATGAAAATCGCAAATCTTTTACCTTGTTTCAAAAACAAAATTCCGTCCCGTTTAAAAACGAAACGGTAAAAGGACAAGACAATTAGGTCCTTAATCTCTGCTTTCCAAAACGAAACGAAGCAGAAAATTACGCGATTAATTAACCTTTTCCTTTCCAATAATACGAAGCAACGAAATTACTGGAGAAAAATTACCATCTCCTTAATTTCCTGACAATCATCCTCAATCAGGTAACGGACGTATATATCTTCCGTTTCCATCTCCGCTCGAACATTCAGCAATCGCTCGCTCGATCGTGCGCAGCGCCTCTATAAAGATCACCCATTCCTTGGTCCAAATTCTCCAAACGCACGTCCCGTCGCATTCTTGTCCATCAACCCAGTGTACGCAGGAACAGCGCAACCACCACCATACCATGACGCCGACACGCCGCCACTCTCCGGCCATCGCCGTCGCGTTCCTCCTCGTCGTCGTCTCCGTCCTGGTCGCCGGCGCCGCCGCCGATGCGGGGGAGGACAAGACCGACTGCAGCGTCGCCCAGACGCCTTCCTCCCGACCAGCCCTGACTTTGACTGCTCCCGGTACGTACGTGGAGTCGTGGACAGCAACATGCACTACACTCGGTTTAACTTGATCATGCATTCACGCTTCTGTTGCGACCTGAAGTTCATTCACCCCCTTGCCGGAAATCTCAATGTATTGCTTAATTTCTTTGCAGGATCCCTTGACCAGATTAGCAAAAGCCTGACGAATATCAGGAATAAGAAGGCTTGAAGTTGGCATAACCTCTACACGTCCTATTTACACTGTGCACAAGCAATTCAATGTCCAACTATGGCCACCAATTTTCTCGTCGTATTTGAAAAAAGTCGAATGCAATACATGTCTCATGAAATATTAGTCAATTTGATAATCAAAGTTAAATCACAATACAAGTCAATTTTTATAAAAAAAATTGTAACAGAAAATATTGCGAGCTTTATCGAATGACGCAACCAATTATTTCCCCTTAAAGCACATTCTTGTTGAGAAGTATCTTTCCTTTTTCTCTCCTGATTAAAACTTGACTTGCCAGTCTTGCTTTTGAGGAATATATACTCCACTTATTATCAATAATGCAAGCTTGACTGTGTGGTGGGCATGGGCATGCACTTACATTGTCCATCTGTTGGAGGGAAAGAGCGTTAGAACCGGGGTTTATATGCTCCCGGAGCGTAACATAAGAATTATAGTGCTTTGAAGGACAGTGAAAGAATAGAAGTTTTAGAGGCCATGCCATTTTTGCTCCCACAGGGGCGGATGCTCCTGGATAAACAATAAAATCGAAACAATGTTTAAATGTTTTTTTTAAATTGATTTATTTTTACATTGTATATGTTGCTAAAGTTGGATAGAACTACTGTGAGGTGGCCGCATGGGTGGTTTGGGTGGATTCGCATGACCCAAACAAGTCAAATAAAAAGTTATGACAAAAAATATCAACCCAAAATTTATGACAAATAAAATGTAAAGCCGAAATGGGATTATACGTGCTGAACATAGCCTATGTTTTACTAGGAAGTCAAGCAGAAATGGGGTTATACGTGCTGAATCGCCGTTTTAGCAAATTCACTAGTGGAAACATGGCCTTTCGTCCAGAGCCAAAATTGGCTCTAGTCCCGGATGGCTTACGAACCGGTACTAGAGTGTGGCTCTAGTACCGGTTCAAAAGTTACGAGGCCGCGCAGCTCTTGTACCGGGTCGTAGGGGACCTTTAGTCCCGGGCCGTGATACGAGTCGGTACTAGAGGTCCGTGGCAGGGCAGCAGCAGCGCGGGGCCCGCGCGAGCACCTCTAGTACCAGCTCGTATCATGGCCCGGGACTAGAAGGTGGAGCTTTAGTACCGGGTCGTGATACGACCCGGTACTAATGTTCTCACTATATCATCTTCCACCCCCCCGAGAGCATCTCCATTTTTCAGCTCGAGTTCATCACCATTTTCTCCATTGTTTTACTCTCCCGAGCTCGAGTTCATCTCCATTTTCCTCCACGATTTGTCAAGATTAACGGCACCCATCTTTTTAAGGGTTAGCAACTTGATCCTTTCATCCGGCGTTCCTCATTTTAGCTCATTTCCATACTAGCTTAGCTCATTTCATTTTTGAGATGCTAGTTAGGTGTTTGATGAAATGCCTAAGTTAGGGAGTTCATTTGTTTTATATGTATTTTGAGCTCAAATTAAAGTATGATTTGTGTGTTCTAGTGCCGTGCTCACCGCCGTTGATCGCCCGCATTGTCCCGTCACCGGCACCAGCTCGGTGAGCCCTTTTTTTAAACTTTTATCTCAAAAATCTTAGTTGTATGATTTAGATGCATAATTATTATTTGTATAATATTATTAGTTGTATAATTGTTTGTTATATATAGTGTCATGGTTTTGACATCTGTCCACACCGGTTCTCGTCCGCTCTATTATTCGGATGTGGTATGATTTTTTGTTATAACTATATATTTGTTTCATTTCGTGTTTATGACAATTATGCCGACCAACTTTACATAGATATATTTTTATCTAGGAGGTAGTTGAACCGGAAATTCCAAAAGACCCTATTGTCGAGTTTTTTGAAAAAGAAATCAATGATTTGAAAGAAAAATTGAAAAGAAGTGAAGATTTTCGTCTCCAATGCTCAGAAGAGAAGATGAATTTGGAGTTCAAGTTTGCCGACGTCATCGATGAAAACGAGATCAAGATGGAGGCAATGCGCTTGGATAACGAGATCAAGATGGAGGCAATGCGCTTGGATAACGAGATCAAGATGAATGCAATGCGCTTGAAGCTTAAAAAGATTAGAAAATATGCCATTAGTCAATAGGCTTGGTATCATTATGATGTTGGTTCAATAATTAACTTAGTTGCGATTTTGATCGCATTTGTCGTTAGATTTAAATTCTTTAGCTAGTTGTATGTTAGTTTCAATTAATGTATGTTTTATGAGAACTATGTATTACATTTGGTCACGACTCTAATTTGGTTTTAATGTGATGAATTTGTATTTAATATACTTAATTATATAATGTAGATGAGTCATCCATGGATGTACGTTGACCGACGCTCTAAAGCGTACATGGAAGGCGTGCGTTCTTTTCTCAATGTGGCTGAGGCAAACGCGTGGAATGGTTTTATGTGTTGTCCATGTCGTGACTGTCTGAATGGGAAGGATTACTCTTCCTCAAGAATCATTCACATCCACCTGATTCAGTCCAGTTTCATGTCCGGCTTTAATTGTTGGACCAAGCATGGAGAAAGAGGGGTTTTGATGGAAGACAACGAAGAAGAAGAGAACGATGACAACTATCCCATGTTCAATGAACATGGTGATACTACAATGGGGGAAGACGAAGCTGAAGAAGATCCCATTATTGATGAGCCCGATGATGATATTCGTCGGGTCATTCGTGATGCACAAATGGACTGTGGAAGTGAAAACGAGAGGTTGAAGTTGGAGCGCATGTTAGCTGATCACACAAAATTGTTGTACCCAAATTGCGAAGATGGTCAGAAAAAGCTGGGTACCACACTAGAATTGCTACAATGGAAGGCAGAGAATGGTACTTCTGACAAGGGATTTGAAAATTTGCTTCAAATTATTAAGAAGATGCTTCCAAAGGTTAACGAATTGCCCTCTAGTACGTACGAAGCAAAGAAGGTGGTATGCCCTCTAGGATTAGAGGTGCAGAAGATACATCCATGCATTAATGACTGCATCCTCTACCGTGGTGAGCACGAGAATTTGAATGCATGTACGGTATGCGGTGCATTGCGGTATAAGATCGGGCGAGATGACCCTGGTGATGTTGAGGGCGAGCCTTACCCCAGAAAGAGGGTTCCTGCCAAGGTGATGCGGTATGCTCCTATAATACCACGATTGAAACGTTTGATCCAAAACAAAGAGCATGCTAAGTTGTTGCGATAGCACAAAGAAGACCGTAAGAAAGACTTGATGTTGAGACACCCCGCTGATGGGTCACAGTGGAGAAAAATCGACAGAGAGTACAAGACATTTTCAGATGACGCAAGGAACTTAAGATTTGGTCTAAGTACAGATGGATTTAATCCTTTTGGGGAGCAGAGCTCCAGTCATAGCACTTGGCCTGTGACTATATGTATCTATAACCTTCCTCCTTGGTTGTGCATGAAGCGGAAGTTCATTATGATGCCAGTGCTCATCCAAGGCCCGAAGCAACCCGGCAACAACATTGATGTGTACCTGAGGCCATTGGTTGACGAACTTTTACAGTTGTGGCGTGAAGAAGGTGTACGTGTGTGGGATGAGTACAAACAAGATGAATTTCTATGTGAAGGACATGTCTACCAAACCGAAAAAAGAAAAATTAAGCAAGTGAATACATCAAACGATGAGCCAAAGCGCCACATAGTTCTACCAGGGAAAGGATTCATCGTGGGAGTGGAGGACAAGACAGACATGTCAGAAAATTACGGTAAGTTTCATGAAATTCCGCCCTTCAAAGTGAACACTGACCCAAGCATCAAGTTAAATGATGAAGATTGTCCATGATTACGGTGCAATCAGAAGAAAAAGTGAACACTAGATAGGGATGTTGTCCGTGATGTGTAATAATGTATTAAACCTTTTATGTAACTGTGTTATGAAAACTCAGAAGAAAACTCTAAACACCGATTTTTGGTTCTAAAAACTCCAACGGCTTACAAGCGCTCGAAAAAGTTGGAACAAAACACACAGCTTCCCCTGCATACAGCCCGACGGGGCTCCTGAGTGCCCGCATATCAAATGCACCGTCGGACGTATGCAGAGAATCCGAATGATTTGTATTCGGTCGATGAACTGGAGGATTTTGTAGATAGAACAGAACACACGGTTTCCCCTGCATACAGCCCAACGGTGGCTAGCTCGTGAGTGCCCGCATATCAAATGCACCGTTGGACGTATGCAGGGAATCCGAATGCTTTGTATACCAAATGAACTACAATGAGTACACACACTAAGTGCCGAAGAGGGGGGCTATATATAGGGTCATGTGGCTCACGAAGTGATCGTGATAGTGCTGATCTAACAGCTCACAAGCCCTCAAAAGAAACACAACCCCTGATCCAACTGCTCACAATGGTTTGAAAGAAACACATGATCCGTGTGCTTCTTTAGTCCCGGTTGGTAACACCAACCGAGACTAAAGGCGGGCTTTGCTGTCACGATTCGTGTCAGTCACCTGTACTCCCCAGCGTTGCCCTGGTCACGTACGTGTCCTACCCGAGCACTGCCATGTTCACGTGTCCTCCCATAGCGCTGCCCTGGAGATATATATATATATATATATATATATATATATATATATATATCTGTATCCACAAACCCTAATCCACCATTCCTAGCCACGAACGCATCGTCTCCACGAGATGGATCCGCCACGCCCGCCGCAGCGCCTTCTAGACGAGGTCAAGCGTGCTCGGCAGAGCGCGCTTGGGCGCTACCGCGGGAGCCTATCCCGCCGTATGCCCACGAGCCCGGCATGGAGAGGAATGCCCAGCTACCGACCTCCTGCTCCGGTGCCGGATCCGGTGCGGAGGGCGTACGAGCGCGCGTGGTCCGACGTCCCTGACCCCGACGAGGATGCGTACGCCACAGGGGTGGCATAGGGATCTACGGTGCCGCCAGGGGCCGCCGCACCTCCACCAGGTTTCGTCATATCTCCTGGTGAGCAGGAGGAGGACGACGATGACTTAGACTGGAGCGACCACGGGGAAGAGGGCAGTGGTGGGCCGCAGATGCAGGAGACCATTGAAGCCTCCTTACATTCCATCCGCGACGACCGTGTCCAGTGAGCGAAGACTGCCTGCCAGCTCAAGGCGAAGGAGGCTTCCGAGCTGGCTTGGGCGCTGAAAGACTCATCCTCCATGGCTCGTGCCCTCCGCCGCAAACGTGCACGCGAGAACCAGAAGGCCGCAAACGGGGCTGGCTCCTCCCATCGTTCCCCCTAATCCTACGGCCTCCGAGCCAACTAGTCCGGCCGTTTATGTAGTAATGTAACTGTTAGTGATGTGTAATAACGTATGAAACTTTTTATGTAACTGTATGAGATGTTGTTAAGAATGTTTTTAAAATAAAGGGATAATTATTAAAAATTCAAACTATATTAGAATAATTATTTTAGAAAACAGAAAATGGTTTTAAATTACTTATTCAAATTCAAACACTTTTCATGTTGAACTTTTTGTCAGATTCAAATGTATGTAGAAGTTATTCAAATTCAAACTATATTAGTTAATGCATTTTTAATTGAAAATGGCAAAATGTTTAATAGTTTGAATAGTTAGAATAATTATTTTAGAAAACAGAAAATGGTTTTGAATTACATATTCAAATTCAAACACTGTTCATGTTGAACTTTTTGTAAGATTCAAAAGTATGTAGAAATTATTCAAATTCATATCCAAATACATTTCAAATGCACTTTCAAAAATTTGCGCGCAAAATTTTGAAAATTTGGTCCCTGAAAGCAAAAAAACAGACCTCTAGTACCGGGTGATGGCTCCACCCGGTACTAGAGGTCTATTTGGGCGCGCAGGTGGGCGGCGTGGGCGAAAACATCTAGTACCGGCCCGTGGCACCACCGGGTACTAGAGGTGGCCGCCTATAAATACGCAGCACCACCCCGGGCCGAGCCACGACCTGGGAGAAGACGAAGGAGGAGGCCGCCGTCGACGCAATCGACGCCGTCAGGCTGCCAAAATTGCCGACGGCCGCCGTCCCTCTCCTCCACGCGCCGCCGCTCGCGCCCGTCGCCTTCCGCCTCCGCGCGCCGCGTCGCCCTCCGCCTCTCCGCTGCGTCGCCCTTTCCTCTGTCGCGTCGCCCACCGCCGCCGTCGCGCCGGCCGCCTCTCTTCCTCCGCCGCCGCGCCCGAGGGCGCCTCCTCCACACGCCGCCGCGCCCTCCTCCTCCTCCACCGCCTCGACGGCCGCGCGCCGGCGAGCTCACCACCCTAGCGGTTAGAAATTAGGTGAGGTTTTTTTTGTGTTAGAAATTTTAGGGTTAGAAATTTTAGGGTTAGATTTTTTTAGTGTTGGTAATTTAGGGTTAGAAATTTTAGGGTTAGAAATTTTAGGGTTAGAAATTTAGTGTAAATTTGCTATGTATAGATTTAAATTTAAATTTAGGGTTAGAAATTTAAATTTAGGGTTAGAGATTTAAATTTGCTAAGTGTAAATTTAAATTTGCTAAGTGTAGATTTAAATTTGCTATGTATTAGTGATACTTTTTGCAAATTTCTAAGTGTAGATTTAAATTTGCTATGTATTTATTGTTTTTTTAGTGTTAGTAATTTAGGGTTAGAAATTTAGTGTAAATTTGCTATGTATAGATTTAAATTTAAATTTAGGGTTAGAAATTTAGGGTTAGAGATTTAAATTTGCTAAGTGTAAATTTAAATTTGCTAAGTGTAGATTTAAATTTGCTATGTATTAGTGATACTTTTTGCAAATTTCTTTTGTATAACTTTTGTATTCTGCTAATTAATGCTAACATTGTTTTCTATTTCTTTTGTATTACTTCAGCACAATGGATAACTTCAACAGCAGACACCTTGAAAATGAGGTGTTCGACATTATACGTGAACCCGTGGGGGAGCAGAAGCCGGTGGAACAGAAGATGGCTCAGAATTTTTGAACGAGTCCGGTCCGGGAATGGAGGAGGAACAAAGAGACAAAGCGCAAACGAGCATCGAGTACAATGACGACTCGCTAATTCGTGGACCTCCGCAGTCTGGCGAGGTATATTAAGCCTCTGTTGATCAGATGCAATAATTGATTACTATATGTATGTATTAACACATATTTTTTTAATTTTTAGACCTCCGCATCGGCCCAATCTGCAGAAACTAAACGAGGCCATGCTAAAGGGATGCCCGATGATGTGCATCTCACAATTGAGGTCGTCTCTCTAGAGGGCAAACCATTGGAGCCCAAGGCGAACGCATCTAAGTTTGTGCATCAATGCGGAGTTGTTGTTAGGGACAATGTTCCGATCAGCACTCAGGAATGGATTGAGTCAAAAAACTTAGAGGGCGCCAAGAAACCTAGTTGTGCCGGCAATAGAACTAAAGATGTGCTTTGGGACAAGGTCATAGCAAAGTTCACCCTACCAGTGTTGGATTCTACCGAAAGGACACAAGCCATGACGAAAAAAGTCAAGCATTTCGCTCTGAAGAAGATGGCTGAACAATTTAACAATTACAAGAACATATTATACCGTGATTGGCAATTGAAAAAGAAAGCTCCAGATTTCACTGGCACACTAGAGAGGCAGCGGCCTCACTAGAAGGCATTTCTAGAATACAAGGAATCAGAACTAGCTAAGCAAAGATCGAAAAAGAATAAGGAAAATACAGAGAAAAAGATATATCACCATAAGATAGGAGCAGGTGGCGACATAAGTGCCGAGCCTAAGTGGGATATGATTGAGGCTGAGCTGCGCAATAAAGGGATCACTCCAATTACACATAACTGGCCCCATAGGGTCAGAAATTGGATGCTTGCGCATGGGGCGGATTATGACATGGAAATAGGGGATCTAATAGTTGATGAAAAGAAAGAAACTCCTATACTCCGGAAGCAAATTCTTGATGCACTCGCCGAGGCTCGAGAGGGAAAGTTTATTCCCGACAGAGAGAACGACGAGCTGACAAAGGCCCTCGGTAATAAAGAAAAAGGAGGACGAACACGAGGCCGTGGAGTTGTGCCATGGAATGAAGGGTTTCCTGAGGACCGTGAATCTTATAGAAGCCGAGCAAGAGCAAAGAAGAGGAAGGAGTAGGAGGAATCAGACCGGCTGAGCAAACTAGAAAGTATCGTGAGCCACCAACAGAAGCAAATAGATGAAATGCGCGAGCATGGGGCAACTCATCAGCTGCAGGAAGATGCTCCAACAGGTGGTCCATCTCAACTGAGAAGCAGCGTGGCTTCCGCGGGGGTTGGTGCTGATGAGGCATCGAAGGAAACCTACCCCATGGATTATATCACTGAGAAGACAAGTTGTGAGCTACATGAGGCACTGATGAGAGGAAACTTATCCGTGAAGGCGGCGGACGGCTATGCTTTAACTTGTGAATCTACAGCCCTGTATTTGGGCAATGAGATTCCAGATGGCTATGCTCGTGTCGGCGTGGATCAAATTAACCCCGGATTTTAATCACTCGAACTTCAAATCCTCGGAGGTGATGATGAGAGGACAGTGGGAGATGTCCAGGGTGGACTTATTCTATGGCCCAAGAAATACATCGTGATTCCAGGCTGGACGGCGCCAAGGCCACCATCGCCTCCAAGTCCACATGATGATGACTTGGACGACCACCACAACACGAGTCCATCTCGATCTTCGCCGCCGCCTCAGCAGACTCCTCAGCCGTCTCCTCCGCCGCTGCCTCAGCAGACTCCTCAGCCGTCTCCTCCGCCGCCTCCGCCCACTAGGAGCAACCAGTCGACGAAGATCGTCGTTTCGTCACTAATGGGTTTCCGTCGCGACCGATCACCGGTACCCCGACAAGCGCCCCTCCCAAAAGTACCGAAGGTCCCTCCCCCGAGACCTTGGGACAGGACTGTAGAGGAAAACATCGCGACCGAGGCAGCCGACCTTAAAAGACAGATGGAACCGAAAAAGCCCCCGCCGAAGCAAGTATATACTATGCACGCTGTCTGAGTAGAATTCGCCCCAGCAAGACGACAAGTACTAGTGACAGCGGGAAAAGAAAAAGAGACGTTGCCCAGCTCGGAGCACAGTCAAAACAGTCGATCTCCCCGCTCAAGGTGACCACTGATAAGGGCTCCGCGCGCGCGGCGGCCACTTATGATTTAGCCTACTACGCGAAATTTGCTGCAGAAGTTGGTATGTCACTTTCTCAACTCGATGCAGAAGAGCTCCCCCCCTATATGCCTGTAGATAAATAGACCTGGGAATACGGGAAGTCTCTAGTGCCACCTGATCAGATCGAGTTTCTACCAACACAAATACGAAGACTGGATGACTGGTACATGAATGTCATAAGGGAAGGTCGAAAAGTGCTCCTTGTGCAAGTTACAGAAGAACATTACATAGGTAAAGACGAGTTAACTGTTTATCTTGAAGAACTCTATCAGTTATACCAGCTTGACTCCCTGGACTTGAGTATCATCAGTACCTATTGTCTGTAAGTGATTCAATTCATTTATTTCTAAAATAAAGTCTATAGCTCAGCTCGGTCATTGCTTGTTCTAATTATGCTCACTACGCTATTATGCAGAATGAAGAGTGATGAATGTGACAGAATGAGAATATTTGACTTTGGGTTGGTTGACCCGGTCCGAATTAATGAAAAATTGCTACGGGATTACCCCGAGAAAACGGTGGCCAACTTGTTTAGGTTCATACAGAGGCAAGATTATAAAAGGAAGATATTGTTTCCTTACCACTTCAGGTAATTAAGAGTGTTACTGTCTTGTACACATTAATTTTTGCTTACTCGATGTTAAGTGTAACTGATTAGTTACTGACATATATAAACGTGCGCATCGACCATTACATTCTGCTAATCATTCAAGTTGATGATGCAAGAGTTGACATCTTCGACTCATTGGGGTGGCCCCAAGAGAGGTACCAACTAATTATAGATGTCCTCCAAAGTTATTTTCTATCGTACTATATCGGTCTCTTTAATTTGTTCAATTCCTGAGATATCAAGTAACTAATTAATAACTCATTTATTAATTTGTTTGCCGGGCAGCATTTGGAAAGAATTCAGAGTGAGGACAGCAGGTCAATTTAAAGAGGTGCTTAGTTTTTGTCCTGACAAGGTAAGTAGTACGAGCTAGGTTCGCGCATCTCTTTAATTTAAATTTCAATACCATCATACCATGCTTGATTATTATTTGATTGAAATCTATTCTCGTAAAGTACTGCGAGAGGCAGCCACCGGGGACCAATTTGTGTGGATATTTCGTGTGCCAGTGGATTCGCCGGGAGGTCAGTGAGCGGAACCCACAGACATTTCTAGATCGTATGTGAACAAAGTATATTCACAGTTTTATTTTATTACCATCAATTGTGTTGAGTGTCATTCATAATTTCTGTTATGATGATTGATATTCACATTGATCTCCTTCTTTTATAGATGGATAGCATGCGGAGGCACCTGGAACTAAAGGACCGCATTTGACCACTTCAAGAGGAAATTGCGGGATTTTTGATGGACTATATCATAAACACAAAGGGATGATACAATGCCATCGACGGGTCCAGGAAATGATCTCCATGTAATCGAACAGACGGGTTCTAGTCCCGGTCGACCTCTATGTAATCGAATACACGGGCTCTAGTCCCGGTTGTAATCGAATAGACGGGCTCTATTCCCGGTTGTAATCGAATAGACGTCCTGGTTGTAATCGAATAGACGGGCTCTAGTCCCGGTCGAATTCTCATAAATATTTCTTTTATGAATATTTTGATATGCTATATTTATTTTTCTGATTTGTAATTAATTAACCATATATTTTGCAAGATTAATCGTAGTTTTTATATTCAATAAGCTGGAAAAACAAAAAAAGGCAGAGGCCGCCACGTGGGGACTCTCTTGTCCCGGGTCGTATTATGGCCCGGCACAAGAAGTCCTCAGCCACGCGCTCTGCCACGGCCCCGCGTGGACCTCTCTTGTACCGGGCCGTAAGCCACCCGGGACTAGAGGGGGGGCCTCTAGTCCCGATTCCGACGTCCCGGGTGGGCATCCGGAACCAAAGGTTCTTACCACCCGGGACTAAAGGTCTTGTTTCTTCTAGTGATTGCCTCTCCAAAACATAATAGTGCGAGTTACCATGCACACATGGCCGGCTATTTTTCTCCGTTGTGAAGTGTCCCATAACCGAAGCAGAACAGTGATGGAGATAAATTAAGCGGGGAACGTATCCATAGGATGCACACCATGCAGTCGGGCATGCGTACGTTGCGCAGGGAAGAAACGACTCATCTCCATCTCCGCTCGAACATCCCTACAAATACCGTGCAGATTCTCCTCACACACGCACCCACGCAACAGGCGCAACCAGCATGAAGCTTACAACTCCACCCCTTTCTGTGTATGCGTCGGAAGGGCATGGATATCAGCCCCTATTGCCCAGTCTGCCAAGCTCACCATGAAGATGGAGGACACTTGTTGTTTAAGTGCAAATGGGTTAAGGAAATATGGGGCATGTGTGGTTTGGAGGAGGGAGAGAACAGCCTTAAAAGAGAAGACTACAGTCTACAGCTGTGGAGATGATTGATGCATTCATGGGTTTTAGCCAGGAGAAGAGGGCTCTAATGGCGAGACATGTGGTGTTAGTGGTGTGAACAGAACAATATCAGGGAAGGTCATCGAGCACGAACTAGCGAGGAACTTGCATGGACAATCAATCATCAGGCTGAGGAATACTGCAAGCTATCTGATGATGGCAAAGGGAAAACGAAGACTATGGTACAGAAGTGGCGGGCGCTGGAGGGAGATATGGAGCTATTCCGGGCATCCACCCACGTTACCATCGGCGATGGGGCCAAGTGTTTGTTTTGGCATGACCGTTGGACGTCGGGTGGTGCACTCAAGACCCAATTCCCGGAGCTTTATGCCATCACAACACGGAAGTTCAGAACTGTCCAAAAGGAGCTACAAGCCACGAATTGGATTAAGGCGCTGTTTCGCATCACCACCCAAGCGCAATTGCAGCAGTTCATCTCGCTTTGGGGCATCATTCGGGGAGTGGTACTACTTCCCCAGCCGGACGCGATTGCTTGGAGATGGACGGCGAACGGGGAGTACACGGCGGCCTCAACCTACCTTTGTCAGTTTCAAGGAGCTTGCCCACCTTTCCGAGCTGCGAAGATTTGGAAGGCAAAGACGAAGCCCAAATGTCGTTTCTTTGCATGGTTGGCCATTCATGGCAAGATCATCACATCGGATAATCTGGCAATTCGGGGTTGGTCGCATGATCCAATATGCAAGCTGTGTCGGGTTCATCCGGAAACGGTGCACCACCTCCTTCTTGGCTGCAGCTTCTCCACGTTGGTTCGAGAGCAGATTTTTGGATGGAACGGCAGCATTGGCCTGGCCCCTCCGGCACTTGGCCACAACATTGATACTTGGTGGGACAAAATGATGGCCGGAATCCCGAAGGAGAAGAGGATGGAAGCAAGTGGTGCTTTCATCTACTCCATGTGGGGAGTTTGGAAAGAGAGAAATATGCGAGTTTTCAGAAATGCCGCGATGCAACCAACCGCGGTGGCACACCTTGTTTGGGAGGAGATAAAGCAGCGGGCGCTTGCTCATAGCTTAGACCCAGGAGATTAGTCTTAGTTTCTTAACCTGTTTTAATTTTCTGCATCGGAAAAACTCTATGTACATAAACTTTCTATCTATCTAATCGGGTGGCAGAAACGACTGCCTTAAAATTCAAAAAAAAAGTCAATATTGATGGATCTTTCATGCCTGGGAGTGCTACTGGGGGCTGGGGTACAGTTCTTCGGGACTCAGATGGTGATGCTGCTGTTTGTGCTGCAGGTTTTCTGCCCCACCTTCAGAACGCACTACACGTTGAAGCCCTGGCTGCTGAATATGCGCTTCAAATTGCCAAAGAACATGGGATGGGGAAGGTTTGTCTGGAGACAGACGCACTACTCCTGAAGATGCCATCGAAGACAAAAGGCCTGACTTGTCCAGCGTGGGAAACATAATTGATCGAATCAAGACCTTTGTTAGATGTAGTTTTGTTGAGTTCAAAATTCTGTAATGTCCTAGAGTGTGTAACCAGGTCGCTCATACCCTGACTAAAAAGGGTGCAGACATGGCAGGGCAACCTGTTCTCGTAACTGACGGAGTAGTTCCGTGGGTATCAGGTTCAGTGGCGAGCGATTTTGCTTCGCACACTGTTTATTGCAATGCATCGTGTTCCAAAAAAAAGATGAAGCTTACCCGCCACCTCGCGACGCTGGCCGCCATTGACTTCGTCGTCCTGGTCGCCGGAGCCGAGGCGGGTGCGGGTGCGGACCCTAGCGACTGCAAGACCGCCCAGATACAGTTCAGTGACTGCGTCACGTACGTCCTCGGCGTGGACAAGAAGGTCTCGCCGCAGTGCTGCGGGGGGCTCGACGCCATCACGGGCACGACGCGGTCCGGGCCCGAGTCGCATGACCTCTGCGCCTGCCTCCTGTCGGAAGCCTCGCGGCCGACATCCCGGCCGCCTGCGCCACGGTTAGGGCCCTGAATACGACTGCGCTCGGTACTTGCAACGAGTCAACCACGTGCATATTTACACTTACAGTTCGAGTTTTGTTGTCTTCTGCATGGAAAATAAACTCAATAGTAATAAAAAGATGCACTTATCATTCTTAATTTGCAGTGTTGCTTGAGTAGATCAGCACACCGCAACAACGAAGAGCACGGATCGAATAAGAAACACCCAACAGCTGTGTGGGCATATTATTTGAGATTTATTTTCTTCAGCGAAGAATTTACAAAGAATATGTAGTTTTGTTTGAATGGATATTTTAGAGACAAAGACAACGATCATCTCAAGCTTGAACCATTTTGCCGCATGGTAAGCTTTTTCTTTTCTTTTCTTTTCTGAAAAGAGGCAAAAACTTTGCCTTAAAGTATCTCGCTAGCTGTTTTCTCAGAAGATCACTTCATACTTGCGACACTCTGACTCCAACATTGTAAGAAGAACATAGTTCGGAAGATTGTATCAACGGACTATGAGAAAATTGGGCGCGAAAAATCAGCTTATTGCCAATGAAGTATATCTCACTGGGATCCGTCAGCTTAACCATACAATAGATGGAAAAAACGACTACTCCAGCAGGAACATTCAAACTAACTCAACATGCACCACGACGTTAGAAACCCAACAAAAACAACACACCCCAAACTCAGCTTCTTCGACGCAGTCTGCCCAACGTCGTTTCAATCATCCCAGGGCTCAGAAGATCACTTCATACTTGCGACACTCTGACTCCAACATTGTAAGAAGAACATAGTTCGGAAGATTGTACCAAAGACAATAGAACAGGGATAGTGTGCTGCTTCGGGAGGAGTACGATGTTGTTCGAAAACTAGTAGGTGACCATAGCTATGTTCGAAAAGTAGTGGGAGGGTTAAGACTACCCATAATGGGAGTAACTTCACTAGTAACATAGATGCCACCTAAGCAAAAAATTCTATGTGGCATGTAATTAATGATGAGAGATACAAATAGAGTAACTTAGCTAGTTACTTGTAACACTAGTAACATCACACTTTTCAAGAGAAAATGAGTCTATAGAGTAATAAATGAGACCATATATGACACCACATCTATGTTACTTTGCACTATGAGGGTTGTAACATAGTCTAGTAATATGTGTATGTTACTAGTTGAAGTTACTCCCCATTATGACTAGTCTAAGGCCACGCTCATAGTGCGGACAGTGGACGCGGAATAGAGTGAGGGAGTGCGGTGTGCTTGGGGGGAGTGTGGCACGTGGGAGGTCCAGTCGGTGGACGGGTGGTGGTGCGACCGACTCACCTACTCCCTCTCTCTAGGGGGGAATGAAGTGGTGGGTTGTGGGATAAATCCATCCTTGCCTCCTCACGAGGGAATGGTGTTCTTTATATAGTGGGAGGTTGACACTTATGACATCTACAATGCAAGGTGCTTAGAAAAATAAATCGGTTTTTGGTTAAGCACTAGTGCTTATTTATACTAGACACATAATTAACTAGACATTACTTATGTAGAAATAAGCATTGGTGTTTATGAAAATGGTTGTTTTATTTTTGTAAGCACCTAACTACCCCTTGCATTATACATGGTCTTACAAGGTTACGTTGGAGATTTCTTCCTAGTGGAGGTTGAGCGGAAATATTTATCCAATATTTATACTTCGCCCCTCTATTTTTAGGGCCCAACTACAAGAGTACCTATTTTCCTAACAAGTTGAGTATGAGACTAGTGCTACTTATTATATGGGGTCTCTTGGGCTATGCCCTCTAAACTCTATCTTGACGGACTCGGCTCTCCGGTCATGTCTTCTGGATTACGATTTCTTCTCCCATAGGTTAGGAGTGTTGTGTCTCCCAGGAGTCTCTCATGCTCACCTTCTCCCAGAGGAGTTGGATGCGTCCTCGCTAGCATGAAGGTGGATACTGCTCCCGGGCCCGATGGTTTCCCGGTGGCCTTCTTCAAGACCTTTTGGGCGTTGCTCAAACCTCTCGTTCTAGCCATCCTTAATGCTTTTGCGTTGGGTAGGATCGACATTGCGTGCCTCAACTTTGGCATTCTTGCACTTATCCCTAAGGTTGTGGGCGCTGACGATATTAGACAATTCCGCCCCATTGCTATCATCAATGTCATCTTTAAGTTCGTGGCTAAAGCGTACGCCTTGCGTCTTTCACCCATTGCCCACCGAACTATTAGCAACACCCAGTCAGCCTTCATCAAAGGTAGACACATCCAGAAGGGCATTGCATCTCTCCAAGAGATTGTGCACGAGGTCAAGTCGAAGAAACTCCGGGGGTCTTTCTGAAACTTGACTTCGAAAAGGCTTATGATCGCGTGAACTGGGGGTTCTTGCGTGAGGTTTTGCTACGCAAAGGTTTTGACCCCGGTTGGGTTCATCGTATCATGAGTCTGGTCTCGGGGGGCCAGACGGCTATCGCCATCAACGGAGAAATAGAGAATTTCTTCCGGAATGGCAGAGGAGTGAGACAGGGAGATCGCTATCCCCACTCCTTTTCGACTACATTGTCGACGCCCTTGCTGCAATTCTTTGCGCAGCCAAGGAGGCCCACCACATTAGAGGTTGATCTCCCACCTCATCCCTGGGGGTATCACCACCACCAGTACGCGGATGACACAATCCTAATGTTTGAACCGGATGATTTGGGGATCGCCCATGTTAAATTCCTCTTATTATGCTTCGAAAGCATGTCCGGGCTCGGATAAATTTCCATAAGAGTGAGGTGCTAGTGCTGGGGACTACACCTGAGGAGCAGACTCGGATCGCTAACTTGCTTAACTGCAAGGTGGGTTCGTATCCTATTTTGTATCTTGGCCTACCGATCGGCGATCGGGCCTTGGTTGCGGGAGATCGGAATCCAATGACTGCCAGAGTAGGCAAGAGGACCGAACCTTGGGTTGGAAAGTTGTTGTCCTCGGCGGCACGACTGACGCTTACGACTCTTGCCTATCTAATATTCCTCTTCACGCGATGAGCGTGGCGATGTTGGGAGACGGTGTTCATCGTGCCATGGATACGCACAGATCGCGCTTCTACTGGGAAGGAGCGGGCACCAAAAGGAAATACCATTGGGTGCGCTGGGCTACGGTCTGCCAACCCAAAATCTTGGGGGACTTGGGATTATCAACACCAGGATCATGAATATTTTCCTGATAGTCAAATGGATCCGGAAACTTCTCACGCACGAGGGACGCCTATGGGGAGATATCCTTAGGGCCAAGTACCTTCAACAAAAAGATGTGCTGGTGGACTCTCATCGCCATGGGTCGTAGCTTTGGAACGCGATCCAGAAGCACAAGAATGTTTTTTGCTTGGGGGCAAAACACTCTGTACGGAATGGCAAATCCACGAGGCTCTGGATTGATTGGTGGCAATGTAGTGGCCCACTCAAGGATCGATTTCCATCCATCTTTGCGATTACTGCCAAGCCAGAGGTTGCGGTTGCTTGGGCGCTCAGAAGCGGTGCTTGGGAGATCCCGCTTCGACGCCCAATTGCCCTTCGGGACCGATGCGAGTGGACAAATTTTCTCCGCTGCATTGAGGGGGTTCAATTGGGACCCGAGCATGACGGTGTATCATGGACCCTGGAACCATCGGGGAGGTTCTTGGTGAAATCCTTATACTACAAGATTTGCCAAGGCATGGAGCTATCCCACTTCAAGGTCATGTGGCGAATTGCCATACCCCTGAAGATTAGGATTTTCCTTTGGCAGCTGACGAGCAAACGCCTCCCCATAGGGGAAAACATTCACATACGTCATGGGCCGAGCAATGGTATGTGTGCGCTGTGCGGGGAGCCGGAGGACACCAATCACATTTTTTTCCACTGTCACCTTGCTCATTTTATGTGGAGTGCAGTTAGGGAACTGCTCTCCTGTTCCTGGAATCTGGCATGCCATGCCGAGGTACATAGGATGCTTCAGCAATATAAAGGCCAACAGAATAGGGTTTTCTGGACTTGTATTGCGGCTCTATATTGGTCCCTTTGGACTACTAGTAACAAATTTGCCATTGAGGGTGTCTTCCCTAGCCAACCTACTCATGTACTCTACAAAATGTCTTCTTATCTACAGGTGTGGAAAGCCGTGGCTAAGCGGAGTGACCGGGCGATGCTTGGAGAGGAGGCTGACAAGATCCGCGCTCTCCTCAACACCATTAGGGATAGATCGCACTAGTCTATCCTTTATCTTGTCTTTGTGCCTTGAGCCCCATTGAACGCTTTATTCTGGCGGCTGTCTGTTATCTTTATTATTGTAACCTAAAACCTTGAATGACTTCGTCGGTGGTGGCTTTATTAAGTTAAAGCAGGGCTCTACTTGAGTCTGTTGTTTCAGTGTTGTGTCTCAGTGTGTGAGAGTCTTACGACGAGTCTGAAATAAGTCCATCAGACTCTTAATCTGTGCGAGGGAACCACATGTAGTAGGTAGGCCACACTTGGAGCTTCGTGTGAGCCAGGGCGGCCCTGACATTTCAGGGCCTGGTGCAAGGAGAGAAAAAGGGACCCGGCGATTGGAGATGACGATGCCTTGAGGGAGGCCATGCATAGCGCTTGTTCTTTTTTACTTTACCGAAACCCACCTGCTACTGCTAGCAATTGGACTGATTGGCCCATAATTTTTTCCTAAACTAATAGGTCCGCAAGTATGTACCTTGGTAGGGCCCTAGCGATTGGGGGCCTGTGCGGCCGCACATGCTGCACTTGCTCAGGGCCGGCCCTGATGTAAGCCATTGGTGAGCTCGTTGTGCGCTTGGGAGCGCGCCACCCACCATGCGATGGTCGGGTCGGGGCTTCCCCTTCATGTCTCCTAGGGTCTCTTTGCTTTAGTGGGCCCTCTTTGCGTGTAGGTCCGTGGGTCCTTCCTATGATGATCACTACCTTATTTTGGCGACCCAACATGCTTCATTATCAGATGGATTACATCTTTAAGCAGGCAGTTTCTAAGAAAATTTGGTACGAAATTAACCCAAATACATCACTTCTAAACTCACTAGCGTGCTTAGCACAGAGATGGGCCATTTGATTAGCTTCTCTTTCACAAATTTTAAACTAAAGTTCTCAAAATTCTCATCACGACAGAGTAGTGGCTATCTCTGGAGTGGAGATTTGGTGCTCTCGAGCTCTAGCGATCTCGTCTTTTTCAAACAAAATCAAAAGTATATTTAAAAGTTTCAGAAAAATATGAAACAAATCACGCGTATTCTCAATGATATATTCTACAAGCGTGTAAAATGTCAATACAAAATACTCTACGGTTTGAGCTCCAACAAAATGACAAACATTGAGCAGGAGGTGGTTCTTGCACTTTTCAGGGGCCTCGTTGTATTTTCTGTCTCTTTGTGGTCCTTGTTGTAAGTGTGTGAGCTGTCTTGTATTTGTTTCGGATCCTCTCCTCAAAAAAAATAATACGTATGTAGTTTCAAATTTCCAACTTTTGTCTTTTTTGTCTAGCTCAAAAGGTATTGTATTTTGCATTAAGATTTTGCAATTTTGTTTGAGATATCATTGATAACATGATTGATTTTTTCAGATTTTTCTGAAACTTACAAGAAAACGTTGATTTTTTGAAAATGACGAGATCACTGGATCTCCGGAGCCAGAATGACTTTCCATTATCTCCGACGTTTCAAAGTTCTTCGACTTCCAGATCTTGACCAGACCACATGATTATTTCCTAGGATAGCTTAGGATGAAGCGTTAAAGCACGCATGGTCGATGAGATCTTAATCTTCGCGTTACAACAAAGAAGGAAATTACTGGACATAAATGACCACATTGGTAGGTAACGGAGTAGTATCAATTCAATGGGGAACCGAGAACAACAAACGTCTCCCTTTCCGCTCGAACTTAACGCTCCCTATAAAATCCTGGACGCACGTAGCCACGTATCCTCCTCGTCCTCAAGTGCAACGCGAGCAACCACCATGACGCCTACCCGCTACCTCTCGGCGCTGGCCGTCGCCGCCGTTCTCTTCTCGGTATCCGGCGGCTGGCAGGGCGCCGAGGCGGGGCCGGAGGACAACGACTGCGCCGTCGCCCAAACGGCGTTCAGCGACTGCATCGCCTACGTCGCCGGCTTCGAAAACAAGCTCTCGCCACGGTGCTGCAGGGGGCTCGCCGACATCAAGGACATGGCGCCCACGTCTGATCGGCGGCGTGCCCTCTGCGCGTGCATCCACTCTGAGATGGTCGCCGTTGGCAAGGTTATCCCCCGCCGCACCACCACCCTCCCGGCCAAGTGTGGCGTCCGTATCGCCTTCCTCCCGGCTAGCTACTACTTCAACTGCTCCAGGTAAGTACGTGTATACAATAAACATGCACTCCTTTTTAGGTTATGATCGATGCTTCAAGTTCAATTGTGTTCATAGTTTATTTTTTACTCCCTCCGTTCCAAATTAATTGACTTCCATTTGTCTACACATGGATGTATCTATACATGTTACATGTATAGATACATCCATGTGTAGACAAATGGAAGTCAATTAATTTGGAACGGAGGGAGTACTATTTTATGGAAAGATAACAAAAAAAGCAATTTTTTTTAAGGATTCCGTGACTGATGAATTGGGTTTACGGCGCCTAACGAAGAGCATCGAATAATATGACGCGCAAAGTTTGAGGTGGACAGATTATCTTTCGCATCGTTTTTTTTCATTAATTTGCTAGGAGTGAGCAAAAGATCGAATAATCTGTACGAATTTTGGAATAAAGATTTGTGTACCATTTTTTGGAAACTTAGTTTGTTTCCTCTCAACAATCTTTGGAAGAAGGTAATTTGCTTTCCGCTCAGACACAATCCAAGATATTGTTGAGAAGTCACTTCTCTTTTTGACTCGTGATTGATCATTGATACCAACTTGGCAGTTTTGCTTTCGTTGAATATGACGTCAGTGTTATCCCAATTGCTAGTACCTACAGTTCAAGAAGTAGAAACGCCACATATTGATTACCTATCTTAGACCAAATGAGTTCCATATTGATTACCACTAAATATATGGGAGGTTACTTGAAAATCTTGTAACAGAAAAATGGTCATATTTATAGCTTTTGTTCGTTGATTCGAAATTTGCTGTATCCAAGATAGTGGAATCACATACTTTAGACTAAACACTCATGCAAAACCCCGACGTCGCTCAACGGGAGAATCAGATCCGCCGCTGCCGCTTGCTTCTCCCCAAACATTGCTGCCACTATCGCCGACCTGCCAAGGTGGCAGCAGGGCCCCTTCCCGAAGGGGGCTAGGATCTGGGCTAGTGGTTAGTGGTTAGTGTCCCCAAGGCCACACATAATCGAACCGAAACCGAAAACCGAACCGTAAAAAATCTAACCACAACTGAAACACTGATTTTTCATGGTTCGTGGTTAGGTTTTAGTTAGCAAAATACCTAACCGAAAGGACTTTGGTTATTTCGGTTTTAAACCAAAAAAATATGGTTAAACCGAAAGAAACTGAACAGCTTAGCCCATCACCAAAATCCAGCGTATTAGGCCCAGTCCGACTTCATTAGAACCTGTTATATAGACCATATGATAACTACAGTACACAAATGATGGCCTAGCCCACTGGTGTGGACTTGTGTCGCTCCTGTAACAGAGCAATTGTCGTCAGATTGAGTCCATATATTGTTTTCATTTTTATTCTGGCTGCAATTTCAATTTTGTGTCTCTCATTTTGCAACACTTCGAATTTCAGTCATACAAAATATAAAAATAAAATATATGGCCATAAAAGTTATGTGTCATTCAAAAATCGCGTCAACTTTGGTTAGTTCGATAATTACCGAAACCGAACCGTTATTAAATTGTTATTACTGAAACCGAACTATATTTTCGTACAAAACCATATTAACCAAAGTATTGAAACCGTATTTACCATATAACCATATAAACCGAACCGAATTAACCACATTAACCGAACACGCAGCCCTTAGAGCTGGGGTGACAGCCCCGACTCGATGGTTGGCGTTGAAGCGTGGTACGGTGAGGGTCGTGGCCGGACTCCTTTGCCTGGTGCTGAGGCATGGAGCTTATGGCAACGGGAAAGGCGAGGACTGGAGCCAGAGGCTGTCTGGTGGTGAACTGACGCTCTTCCCGCATATCCATGTGGGAGGATGCTCGCTGAAAGGTGTGCTACCTCGATCGCATTGTGGCGCGGTGCGGTGGGTGTGGGCTCCCGTGGTTCTGAGGTGCAAGACATGAGGTCATGATGACAAGGATAAGACTCGGTGACCCTGGGATTTTGCTAGCCGTCGGAGCTGGGAGCTCGGTCTTGGTTTGTTGGCATGGTCCTGATGGCATGTGTCATGGATGACTCGAGGTGTTGCGATGGCTGTGTAACGAGGTGGTGCTTGGCGGACAATGACATAGAGACATAGTGCAGTGCTCCTTCCACCAACCTTGTAAATGCCAGCAGCGACCGGGCGCATCGATGTCGCTTTTTCTCCCTGGGCTCCTATCGTGGAGCTTTGTGTCTAGACCCACTCGGACGGTTTGGGCTTAGAGAAATCCCTACCTCTGGATTCTGGGGCAGGGGATGGCGGCGACTACATCACTCCCTTCTTTGAGACAATGTCTTGGACGGCCCACATTCAGTGCCCACGTGTTTTTCTCTCGTCGTTTGGTTGGTGGATGTCGGGGCAGCTGCTCCGAGTGGGCCATGTTTAGTGGAGGAGGCCTCAGAAAATCATGGTGTGCAACAACTTCATGTGGCGGAGCAGCTTCTTGGCAGTGAGGCGGGCTGTCAGCTCCGCGTCTCTACGGTTGGACTATATGTCGGGTCAGCGGCCCTGATACTGGTGTGGTGGTCGTGGTTTGTATGCAGTTAGACTTAAGCATCTTTGGTTGCGGACGAGTGGGCCATTCAGCTATGCGGCTTGAACATGCATGGCACACACTGGCGGAGGCAGGGGGGACCAGCAGGGGCAATGGCCCCCCCAAACGTATGGAAAATTTCTTAATACCCCAGATTAGTTATGCAAAGATTTATGTGTTCTATTCTATAATCATCTCCCAAACATGAAACTGCATGTACGCTGTTCACAGAAGATCTACTGAGAGATGAGAATGCATGTATGCTCCCACGAGCCTGCATGCTGCATGTGCTTTTCACCTTTCTGTTGTTTCTCTCCCCTATCTGTAGTCTTTAATATTCGAACACCAAAGCGACCAATCTCCCAGAACCACCTGAGCTTATTCGTTCTCCGATTTGGAGCACACGTACAAGCTAGATAATTCGTTTGGGTTAGCAATTGCAATCATAATTTCCAGATTACACATGATTTGCGACTGAGTCGTAACTGAAATTGGGTGATGTCGAGGCGAAACACTCCTGGAGTAGTCACCGTTCCCCTCCTTGCTACAGTGCCCTCAGGCGAAAAAGGAGGCGACCGGGAGATCTAGGTTCTCGCCGGCGGTATCTGTTGCTCCCCTCCACCTCCGGTCGCCGTCTTGGCGCTGCGAGGTGGGGGGAGCCTCGGCTCCGTCCGTGCGTGTAGTTTAGGTCTAGGATTTCTAGGTGTGAGTGCCTGGCGGCGTCCCCGAAGGCGGTGGCGGTGGCGTCGGTGTATAGGGCTTCTTCGTCCTCCCCCTCCTTTCCCTGTTCCGGCGGCGTCGCCGGGGAGGTCGTGGAGGTGCGTCGGGCGCGGTCTTCCTTCCGTGCTCCTCTGGCCGGCCGTGGCGGCGAGGGGAGGAGCAGGGGGCGGCCGTTGTTCCTTTTTTGTTGCAGGTTCTGGTGGTTTCCATCTTCGTTGTTTCTGCTCTGACGGGCCATGGTGGCGTGGGGAGCAGCGCCTGAAGGTGGTGCGGTGGTGGTGGTGGACCTAGGCGGAGCGGCGCCGGCTGGAAGTTGGGCGGTGCTGGGAGGCTGCGCTGTGGCTGTGCGCGTTCATCGAGTCCAAGTTCTGGCGCGTGGCGGCGGACGGCTCTTGCAGTCATCTACAACTCGTGGCGGCGTGCTCTCTCCGGCGGATCGAGGTACGGCGGCGCCGGCGATGCCTAGGCTCTTGGGAGCAGGCTTTGTGATCCGATTGTAATTCGTTCAGGTAGCTCAGGGTGCTTCGTGCAGTTTCCAGGGTCCCGTTGTATTTTCTTTTCTTTGCTGGACCTTTTTGTAAATTGTGCTGAGCTCCTAATATATCGGTCGGATCCTCCTCAAAAAAAAAAAGAAATTGGGTGATGTCATATGATTGAGAATTTAAATTATTAACCGTCGATCGATTGAGAATTAGTCTCTCGGAGATTTCTACGTTTGTCCTATGTTTCCTAGAAAAAATCGCATGTAACATTATTATTTTTTCTAGAACAAGTGTTTAACATTAATTGGGATATAATTATACATATTTTGCTGAAAAACCTATTAATTATGTACAATTTTTTTATGTTAGAGTTGTGCTCAATCCTCGGCCCCCCCCCCCTATATGTATTTCCTGGCTCCGCTGCTGATGGCACATGTATTGATCGAGGTGAAGACCAGTTGGAGATGACGGCGATAGAGACGACGGTGTGCTACACAAACCGACTTGGATAGTAGACGACCCATGGTGAAAAACGCTAGTAGTGCACGAAGCACTTCTCATAAAACTATTTTCCCTCTGCCGGTGCAGGATCACAGAGTGAGAGGTTACAAAGACCCGCTCATGGATTCCGTGGTGCACGCCAATAGTAAGGATCTAACAGATCGGGCAATTTAAGGCCCCGTCATCGTACACGGGAGCAGCCATCCGTGTGCGTTATCCCCTATCGCATTCGCTTCGCAATTATAGTCATGTGCGATTCTCTTAAAGGTGTTCGCTGGTCAAATATTCACCCACGGTTTTGCTTTCTAGAGCGTTGGCGATATATCGCACACGATTACATGTAGCAACTCGTCTGCATTATTGTTCTGTTTCGCACATGCATTACTTCCACGAATCGTCGGTAATCTCAATTGCCTCATCGTATTCCGTTCGACGCGTGTACACTGTACAGCCTTCTCGCCTCCTCTAGTTTGCCACGCGTTGGCGACGAGCCAGCTTCCTCGTCCTATATAATGCTGCTCGCCGCCGTTCATCAGTGAACTCAGCAGCGGCGCCACCGTAGACTCAGTAGGTACACGATGGTGCGCCGCAAGAAGACCGTTCGTCTGTCGTGCGTGGCTCAGTGGAACATTAACGCGCCCGCTGCTGCTTCCGGGAACTCCTCCCCGTCTTTGGATTCCGGGAACTCCTTCCTGCCTGCGCGCCGTCGACGCGTGGAGAACGAGTGCCCGGAGGAGGAGGAGGCGAATTTGGAGAAGGGTGAGGACGCGGCGATGGAGAGGCCGGAGGATTCCTCTTAGCGCGAGGCCGAGGCGCGTCTCGAGTCGTGGGAGGTGGCTGAGTGCAAGGCCGAGGAAGATGAGTTCGAGGCCGTGAAGGCCATGTCGGCTGTGCGCGAGGCCGAGAACACTGACGAGGATGACCGGGCCGTGATTGAAAAGCATCGCGCAGTCGAAGACTCCATCGCCAAGAAGCTAGAAGAAGACAGATCGCGCGCATTCAATGATGCAGAGGCCTCATGCTCCGGCAAGGACATAATCTGTATCTTTGATTCTGACGATGAGTAGTAGTAGTGTAGATTATTGTAATAGTTATTTCGCTCTTTTCCTTATGTTTAGCATGCTTCCTCGCAAGTCATTTGTTAGAAATATCCATATATATAATATATGAAATTAGTTAAAGAACACGGCCAGAGCGAGAATAGCCGTGTGCGCTGCTCATCTATCGCACACGATTGGAGTGCGAAATTCGTGTGAGATGTTACCACATCGCACACGTTTTATTGGAGGATTTTCGTGTGCGTTGTTATTTATCACACATGGTTTTTTTCGGTCTAAATAATTCGTCTTCCCGCTTCTTTCAGAATTCGCGCTTATTATGTAATACCATTGTGTTCCTGCCTTTTGGCCTACTCCCGCTTGCCTATATATTTCGTCGACGGACATGGCTATTTGTTTATTTAGCTTTTGTACAATGCCTCACAGCACAAAAGCCATGGCAGATCTGGCAGTCGCGCCGGCGTTCTCGGAGGAACTGCTGTCCACAGCGTCCGTAGTTGGAAGTAGCTCATTCGACCTCACGCCGACGGAGGCGAAGGAGGAGCTGTCCCCAACGCACGAAGCTGGGGGTAAATTCGTTGACCTCACGATGCAGTAGCCCGAAGACAGCAATTCGGGTTCGTCGCCGGAAGAGCCGCTGGCCAGCCTAGAGGAACTGCAGGAGCATAAGTTGGTGGAGGTGTCCATCGCGTTGGCGCGGCTTGAGGAAGTAGTGGTGCATCGCGTGGTCGAGGAGTCTTTCGACTCTCTTCGCCTGGACCAGGTGTGTGCGCTGCTGCGCGCCAGGAAGGAGGACAAGAAGAACACGCGGCTCTGGATGCGCGCCATGGCAAAGCAGTTGGCCAAGTGGAACGCCGCTCGCCACGATGCCGAGGCCTCAGGCTCCGGAAACACGCTCGCGGACGATGTCGAGGCCTCAAGCAACGGCAACGGCCCAGCCGGCGAGGAAGACGTTGTCGTCCTCTCTGACGATGACGACGACGATGCTTAGACAGGTATTACTAGGTGTTTTCTATGTGTTATATACATGTACATACTGTGAGATTGAGAATTTCCAATCTTTTTGTAGAAGGAAGGGCAAACCATGCGTTTGAATTAATGGTGCCCTTCCGGTAGCAACTAATATTATCCAAATATTATTAACCAGGTTCCATTATGTCTAGTACACATTTCCAATGTTTTTAGAGTTTTGTTCAGAAGTTTATAAATTTGGCAAAAAATTAGAGATATCGCACACGATTATGACTCAGCAAAAGCGTGTGCGAAATGTACTCTTTAGCACAACTATCGCCCACGGTTATGCACGCGCAGAACCGTGTGCGATAACTTCTTAGATGGCTGCATGTTCGCACACGCTTTACCCCTCTATAATTTACGTGGGCCTACCTTTCGGGTGCCCCACCATGAGGACACCTAGTGCACGTATAAGCTAAGACCCATGAACAGGTCTGCCAACAATCAGCGAAGGGGGCCCAAGAAGATGGCGTACGGCCCAAGACAAGTAGAGCCTGAGTCGGCTGAAACTTACCTTACATGTAAATATAATCGGTTGCGAATCCCCGAGACCCAGCCTCCTATATAAAGGCTGGGAGGGCCGCCGATCTAGGTCACGAAATATTCATACCACCAAAGCCCTAGCGAGATCGCATCTCACCAGGACACCATTGTACACCTCATACATCAATAACCAGACAAGTAGTAAGCAGGGTGTTACCCTCCGGGGGCCTGAACCTGGGTAAACCTTGCTTGTTAGCCGACGATACTACCAGCACAACCACGTCTCTCACCCTCAATCTCAACCCCAGGTACCGAACCATGGGATTTGATGTGTTCACACCACGTCAATTGGCGTCTATGGGAAAGACTAGCGCTGGATCCGCGGTTTCGGTGGCTCCATCGGCAAACGGCAACTTGCCGACTTTATCGACAAACGGCGGTTCGCCGGCTCCATCAATCATTAAGCCGATGTACTTCGGCACCCTCGGATTCGACCCGCACCCGCCGGTCACTCGCCCAGCGTTCGCGGACCTCCACTCAGGTGCGGATCTGACTTTCGGTCATTTCAACTTTCATGTTAGCTAGTGGGGAACACATGACTTGACCGACCCGCGTCAACTCGCGGTGATCGCACCCGTATCCCCATCGACTGTATATGCGCTGACCGTGGCATCGGCCGCATCTCCATCAACAATCGCTACCACATCGGCTGCGCCTTCATCAACTACGCCTTCATTGATCGTGCCTTCATCACCCGCATCTCCATCGACTGCAAAATCCACGCCTTTTTCGTTTGCGGGAGGCACGTCTTCATCAACTGCTTCACCAAGCTCGGCATCACCATCCTTCGGCTCCCCAAGCGAGGCCGAAGCAGAGGTCGAGTTCGCCCGCCAATATGACAGCGACGAACCTCGCATACTATTTGACGACTACGTCGACTCCGACACTTCCACTGACAATTGCAGCGGTGGTGGCGGAAGCAAAATCGCGCACGCTATTCCTTATCAAGTTTGCATGGTCATCGAGAACAATGAGACAGATCCCCAAGCATCTGACGCTGCCAACCACTGCAATGCTCTAGCATACCCATTGACGGTAACTTTGCCGGACGGGAAAACAACACTTACTATCACAGAGGAGATGGCAGCCAAAGCAAAAAAGGTCATCGAGGAGTGCCTCATGATGCCCGAAGACTCGACCCGTGAGGATCTCGCAACATACCAGTACCTCATCTGGCAGAAGAATCCTCGGCTGAAGAACTACCAAGCGGCACACGACGAGCGTAGGAGGCAAGCCAGCGCGTCGAGCGCGCGAAGGACGGGACTGTCTTTGCAATCCACGGGACAGACGGACCCAAGACGCCGTTCCAGGCTTCAACGCATCTCAGAAAGAGACAGAGCGGACCTAACCCGCAACTTGGACCTCTCGTTCATGACGCACGATGAAGAGGGGATCCCTATCCCCAACACAGCCACGGGAGCCCTGCTCTCGGTGCCCACATAGCTAAGAACAACACAACCTCCCGCGAACGATCCAAACGCGGCCCTGCATCGGCAACAGATCAAGTCGCTCAATCTGGCTACCGCGGCCATAGTTCCAGAAGTTGAGATTGCTGAGGGAAACTTGTCACGTGGAGGAAACAGAACCCGCCGTGCGGAAAGCCCACGGCGAGATTTGCGGACTCGCGACGATCGCGACCGAGCCGTAACTATCCGCGAAGATAGAGCCGCCGGTGTCGCGACGACGGGTGGAGCCAAGGATAACCAGCCACTCGCCACCTCCAGGAAGGCGAGGATCTGCGAAACGTCATAACCCATCGCAAAGTCAACAAAAGCCGGTCCAGGAGGTCCTCTCACACCTCCAGCAGCGATTCGTACTCTGACGACGAGTTCGAGCCCTGCAGGTCTCCATATTTCACTCGACGCATCCGTGAGTCCAGGATGCCCAAAAGGTTCAGATTAACATCTGAAACACCCAAGTTTGACGGCCGTCACGAACCATCGGCTTGGCTGGAGGATTACAAGATCGCAGTTTCTTGTCAATGAGGCACAACAACAACAGCAGTGCAATACATCCAGCTGATGCTCGTGGGTTCAGCTCGCGACTAGCTCAAAAGCTTACCCCATAACTCATACGACTCATGGGAGTACTTCACGGAGGACTTCGTCAAAAACATCGCCGCAACATGCGACATTCGAAGAGGTGCGAGCCTGCAAACAGCAATCGGACGACTCGCTGTGATCGTACATCCGGCGTTGGACTACCATACGTAACTCCGTCGGTGCAGTATCAGAAGACAGAGCAATCGACACTTTCACTCGAGGCCTCGCCAGGAAAGACTTCCAAGAGGCACTCGGACACGAAAAGCCGAGCTCCATCGCCCAACTCATGAAGGTCGCCAACGAATGGTCGGTTGGAGAAGATTCGGTGCGAAACGAGCGCCACGGGTCACCACACTATGACAATAGCACTTGCAACTAGGGTCACAATGACAGTCACGGCAACGATCGGAGGCGGAAGCACAAATCTCACCACTACGATGACGCAGATGGCGCCGAACTGGTGGCGGTTGGATATGTCGAGTCACGCGATAAGCGAGGCCGCAGCGGAAGTCGACAGGACGGCCGCAGAGACAGTCGCGACTATGGAAAACGCAGCGATGGGTACCTGATGTCTACACACGGTTCTATTCTTGTAGACAGTGTTGGGCCTCCAAGTGTAGAGGTTTGTAGGACAGCAGCAAATTTCTCTTAAGAGAGTAACCCAAGGTTTATCGAACTCAGGGAGGTAGAGGTCAAAGATATCCCTCTCAAGCAACCCTGCAATTAAGATACAAGAAGTCTCTTGTGTCTCTAACACACCTAATACACTTGTCAGATGTATAGGTGCACTAGTTCGGCGAAGAGATAGTAAAATGCAGGTGATATGGATATTAACAAGTGGTATATGTAGTCTGTGATAAAAATGGCAGCGGGCGAACATGCAGCAGAACTGGAAATAAACGGCGTTTCTGTGCTTGGAAACAAGGCTTAGGGATCATACTTTCACCAGTGGTCACTCTCAACAATAATAATATAACTGAACAATATAAATACTTCCTCTTCAATATGCAACTTAGATGTTACTCTGAACTATTCTCCTGTTGGACAACGAACACCATTACTACTGCGTAGGCTATAAAAGCACACCTTAAAGTTTATCATTCCACATCTAGGGCACCCCACGCTGTCACTATGAGCATCTAGGATAGTACTAAACAAACACCATAATTTTATAGTGACATCCAACACAAAGAACAAATCATGGTATGTATCCCTCTAATCTTTAATCCAAAGAGTCACACACGCCACCCACACTGTCACCACGGTTTTGTGTTGTCACATGACTCCGGAGATTACAATGACAAAACCAATTGAGTAGCATATCCATAACATAATGAAGGGGAAACATATATGAATTCAACTAGATTACAATGCTCATGATCACATAAAGATCGCACCATGGGAAAGAGATAAACCACATAGCTACCGGCATGAGCCCTCAGCCTCGATGAAGGACTACTCCCGGTGCATCATGGGAGGCAGCAACGGCGATGAAGATGGCTTCGGGGCAATTCCCCGTCCCGGCAGGGTGCCGAAACAGGAACTTTGTCCCCTAAATTAGGGTTTTGGATGGCGGCGGAGCTCGGGAGTTTTTCTGGAGAAATCCTTCGGGGGTTAGGGTTTTCTTGACGGGGGCAATATATAGGCGAAAGGGCGGCGGCTGGAGGCACCCGAGGGGCCCACACCATACCTAGGCGCCAGGCATGGGGGCCACGCCCAGGTGTGTTCTGGCCCCCCTTGGTCGCTTCTTCGTGCGCCCATTAGACTACGTCTTCGTGTCGGTGAAAAACTGGCCTCCGTTGATTTTCGTGCAATTCCGAGAATATTTCCCGACTAGCTTTTCTAAACGGAAAATTAAATAGCAGAAAACAGGAACTGGCACTGTGGCATCTTGTTAATAGGTTAGTCCCAGAAAATACATAAAAATGCTATGAAGTGTATATAAAACATGTAGCAGTAGGTATAAAACATGCATGGAACATCAAAAATTATAGATACGTTTGAGACGTATCAGCATCCCCAAGGTTAGTTCCTACTCGTCCTCGAGAAGGTAAACGATAACAAATATAATTTTTGAAGTGACATGCACTAACATAATCTTGATCCAATAGTGATGTAAGGCATGTGAACTGAGATCAAATCATTTAAAGCAAATGTCTATAATTGATATTAAACAAAAGATAATAAAGCAAGATAGTTAAACAAGCTAAAACTTTTCATGAATGATGCTTTAGAGACATGAAACCGTACAAATTTCATTATAGATAATTTAAGTATTCAGTGTAGGAGTTCTATCCTTCAATCCAAGCATCAAGTAAATTTTCACAACATAAATGATCTAGTCAAGTAAAAATAAACAAGAACATCATGAATCAACTGTTTCGAAGTCTACTCAACTGGTGAGCGTAACCATTTGGTATTGGCACCAGGATATTATGGCAAATAGAATAATAATGGGGGTTTGGAAGGCCAATGGAAGAAAGTCTCACAAAGCTAAAAAGTGATCATTAGACAAGAAGAAGTCTTATAATCGAAGCTATGCAAGGAGTAGGGATTGCCATGCAACGGATGCACATAGAGCTATAAGTGTATGAAATCTCTCCAATGGAACTAGTGGGGGTGCATCCAACTCGGTTCCTCATGAAGACCTAGAGCACTTTTGAGGAGGCTCATCATTGGAATATACAACCCAAGTTCTATAATGAAAATTCCCAACATAGTTATACTAATGAAACATGAGAACTCTCTCAAATGGAGCATAGGTGCTAATCATGAGCACAAAATATGATAACTATGAAGCTGCAGGTTCTAAACATGAGCACAAGTGTAAACAATGGATAGTAGTGTTGCCCCCTCTCTTTCCTTTTTCTTTTTTTCTTTTTTCTTTTTTATATTTTTTTGTTTTTCAGTTTCTCTTTTCGATGGCCTCTACGGCTCTTTTCACTTTTCAAGTAGGGGTAACACTCTAAAATGACAACACACTTTTTATACAAATAACTCGTAATAAATAGAACATGATGTATAAAACTGTATGCCTCTGCCAGTGTAGCAGGATGTGCAATGATCTAGCATAACATGGGTAAAACCACACATCAGCTGTATAGAATCATGCAAAGCAATAAATAAATGATGAATGATAACAAGTCATGTAATGGCATCGTAGAAGATTGGAAACCCGTAGGTATGGATCTCCCTCCCACCCCCTCCCTCCCTCCCTCTCCCCACGGCGGCCATGGTGATTTCTCCCCTCTCTAGGCCATGGAGGGCCTCCTTCACTGGGATTTCTCCCCGGGCCTTGCGCTTGAGGGACAGGTGCGTAGAAGGTTCGGTTCTTCGGTCCATTTCTCCCCTTCCTCTACGACAAAGGAGTTTTTCCTGGTGGTTCTTTCTCCTATGCTTACTTCCCTCTTTCGGTGGATTCAGTTGGATTGGCACTGCAATGCTGTCTTGGTGGTGATCTCAATGGTTTTCGGGTGTTCCAAATCTCTGATCGACCCTTTCGTTTCTCGGTGGCCTCTAATCGGGTTGGTCATTTCATCTATAGTCTTCGAGATCGAGTGTGGCCAGATTTTATTTGCCATTTTAAGCTTTACCATGGGAATACTCCTATGATGGTTGATCATGTTGCCGACACATGGTTGAATTCTTCGCTGGGTTAGGATGCTCTGCTAGGCGTCCTTTGGCCATCTACACTGATCTTAGTTTCTTGAAAAGTGGTTCACATGTTGCAGCGAATTCCTTTGCCTGGGTTTGTCCTCAGCCTAAGGTCTCTAATCTGAAAGTTGCGAATAAGATGGCAGAGGTTCAGGTTCATCAGGATTGCAGAATTCCTTTGGACACTTCCAGCTTGGATCCTGTTGCGTCCCTTGCTCCATCTGTTAGCAGCTTGAAGGATAATGCTCTGGACAATGTTGTACTTTCTTCAGTGAACAATTTAAGTTTGAAATTTGGATCCTTTGATCCTGTTATCACTCCGGATAGTAGCTCCTTGGTTCCCAAAATTCCAAGATTTACGGTTGGGCGTTATTCACTTCCTATTCCCGATCCTATTCGGCAGGCTCCCTGGGTTTTTCCTGGAAAGTTGTTTAAGGCGGAATTCATGGCCTCATTAACTCGAAGCAAGATTTGTGATCATATCCTTGATCTCTGGCAGGCTTCCTATTCTAAGAATGACATTATGCACGCCCTTAATTCCCGGCAGGGTGCCAAAACTGGAACTTCTGTCCCCCGAATTAGGGTTTTGGATGGCGGCGAAGTCGGGAGTTTTTCTGGAGAAATCCTTCGGGGTTAGGGTTTTCTTGACGGGGGAAATATATAGGCGAAAGGGCGGCGACTGGAGGCACCCGAGGGGCCCACACCATACCTGGGCGCGCCAGGCATGGGGTCGTGCCCAGGTGTGGTCTGGCTCCCCTAGGTCACTTCTTCGTGCGCCCTTTGGACTACGTCTTCGTGCGTGCCCTTTGATTTTCGTGCAATTCCGAGAATATTTCCTGACTAGCTTTTCTGAAACGGAAAAACAGCAGAAAACAGGAACTGGCACTATGGCATCTTGTTAATAGGTTAGTCCCAGAAAATGCATAAAAATGCTATGAAGTGTATATAAAACATGTAGTAATAGGTATAAAACATGCATGGAACATCAAAAATTATATATACGTTTAAGACGTATCAGTACCGCAAGCGGGAGTGGCGAAAAACCCACGATGACTCGCAGGATCAGCGCACACCCGCAGAAGAAATCAAGGAGGAGTGTTGGTTCCACATGTTCAAGGGAGAGGACGGAAAACTCCACTCGAGACATCTGTTAAAAGATTGCAGAAAGTTCACACGCTTGGCGACGGAGTACGCCAGACGCTATCAAACGGCTCCCGCTGCAGCCGCAAACTGAGCCCCTCCAGCACCTCCGACAGTCGGGCACATGGCGGGTGCAGTCCATCACCAGCCACGCATAGAAGCCCCTGGAATGGCAGCAAATCAATATCCGAGCCTCGCACCAGATGAACATGATACAAAAAGGACATCCCTCCAACAGGGAGCAAAAGTTGATCACTCGCCAAGTGAATCTAGCCACCATGGCACCTCCCGCTGTGCCCGAGTACCTGAAGGGGTCAGAAACTAGCATCACATTCTCCCGCGAGGATCACCCGCCTGCCGTGGTTCGTCCAGGGCACGCCGCTTTGGTACTCGATGCACAAATCGGCGGATTTGCCATGTCAAGGTCTTCATGGACGGAGGGAGCGGAATCAACATCTTGTTTGCTGACACTCTACACAAAATGAACCACTCAACAGAAAATCTTGCAAAATCAGATAACACCTTCCACAACATTGTCCCGGGCAAAGCGGTCTACCCGCTCGGTACAGTACAATTTCCAGTCGTCTTCGGCGAGCCGGGAAACTTCAGGACAGAGAAGATTGATTTCGAGGTCATCGACTGAAAGTCACAATACCACGCCATCCTAGGGCGCCCGACATTCGCTCGGTTCATGGCGGTCCCACACTACGCCTACCTTAAGCTGAAGATGCTGGGACCCAATGGAATTATCACGGTGAGTGGAAACTTCCAGCGCTCGGATAGCTGCGACAGGGAGTTCAGCAAGATCTCCGAGATGTTCAGCATGCAGGAGCAACTCCAAGAGCTCTCCCTGAGTAATGACCGCACGCTCTTTCCTGAAGCCAAAAAATCAGCACCCGACAGTGCCTTCAACGCCACAAACGACACAAGGTCGCATCAGGTGCACCCGACGGATCCGTCAAAGACGGTCAACATGTTATCAAGCTTAACTTCCGCATAGGAAGGCGCGCTCGTCAACTTCCTCTGTGAGAACTGGGAAATCTTTGCCTGGTGTCCAGCCGACATGCCAGGTATTCCAGGAATTTGCCGAGCACTCCCTTCAATTATTTCCAGACACTAGACCCGTGAAGCAAACGATGCGTCGATTCTCTGAGCCGAAGCGTGAAGCCATCGGACAGGAAGTCGACAGGTTACTCGCAGCCAAGTTCATCCGCGAGATCAAAAAATCAGACTGGGTGGCAAATCCCGTCCTTGTACCAAAAAAGCATACAACATACTTCGCATGTGTGTCGACTTCACATCTCTGAACAAGTGTTGCCCCAAAGACCACTTCCCGCTGCCACGCATCGACCAGATAGTCGATTCGACTACGGGCTATGCACGCTTGTCCTTTCTAGATGCCTACTCAGGCTACAATCAGATAAGGATAAAGGTCAAAGATGAGGACAAAACTTCGTTCATCACGCCATATGGTGTTTACTGCTACACAACCATGCCCTTCGGGCCCAAAAACGCATGTGCACGTATCAGCGCATGATGCAGAACTGCCTCAGGGAGCAGATCGGACGCAACATCGAAGTCTATGTCGACGACATCGTCATCAAAACAAAGAGGAGGACACGCTCCTCGACGATCTGCGTGAGATGTTCGCCAACCTCAACCGCTACACGATCAACTGGCGTGCCAGTCAGACAACTTTTCGGGTACCTTGTCTCGGCTCGAGGCATTGAAGCAGACCCGGAGAAGATACAAGCTATCCTGACCATGGAACAGCCGACCAAACTTCGAGATGTGCGGAAGCTAGCAGGTCGGGTGGCTGCGCTCAGTCGATTCATCAGCAAGCTCGGTGAAAAAGCAATCCCATTCTATCAGCTGATGAAGAAGTCAGACAAATTCGAGTAGACGCCAGAAGCTCAAGCAGCCTTCGTCGACCTCAAGCGCGTACTAAGAACCCCTCCAATCTTGTTCGCACCTCGGAGCATGAGCCGCTATATCTATATGTCTCCGCCACCAACAGGGTGGTCAGTACCATGCTCGTTGTTGAACGCATGGAAGAAGGACATACCCACGGCATACAGAGACCCGTATACTACCTCAGCGAGGTCCTCTCCATATCAAAACAGCGGTACCCGCATTATCGGAAGCTGGCTTACACCGTGTTCATGTCATCACGAAAGGTTGCACATTACTTCATCGAGCACCCGATAACTGTTGTTAGCTTGGCGGCACTCGATGATATCCTCACCAACCCCGATGCAACTAGGTGAGT
This sequence comes from Poa pratensis, assembly GCA_947311845.1. Lineage (NCBI taxonomy): Eukaryota > Viridiplantae > Streptophyta > Magnoliopsida > Poales > Poaceae > Poa > Poa pratensis. The sequence continues at coordinate 15,969,875 of CAMZMU010000069.1, forward strand.
CGCTAAGTGGGTCATCGAGCTTGGACCTCGAGACATCAAGTATGAGCACCCAAAAGCAATCAAGGTGCAAGTCCTTCCTGATTTCACCAACGAGTGGATTGAAGCCCAGCTGCCAGGAGTCCCCGATGTGTCCAACTCATGTACCATGTACTTTGATGGGTCGAAGAAGCATGAAGGCGCAGGCGCAGGCGTTGTACTCATGTCACCAAAAGGGGACAAGCTCCGTTACGTCCTGCATATGGACTTCCCCAAACCCTCCAACAACGAGACAGAGTACGAGGCCTTATTACATGGCATGCGGATGGCCAAGGCTTGCGGATGCACTCGACTAATGATCTACGGTGACTCGAATCTTGTGGTACAGCAAACAATGAAGACCTGCGACGCCACAGCAGACAACATGATCGTGTATCGCGAACTGTACAATCTTATGGAGGGCAGTTTCGACGGTTGCGAACTGCGTCACATTGGGCGTGAAAGCAACGAGGAGGCAGATATGCTAGCCAACCTCGGCTCCACAAAGGCACCAGTTCCACCTGGCGTTTTCCTCGAACGCATCGAGCACAGATCTATCAAGGTCGAGCACGCAGCAGCACCCTTGGTGTCGCCTGCTGCTGCCAAGGACAACCCTCCGCCTAGCACAGAGGATCCACCAGTCGAAGTTCTCCTCATCGAACTGACTTGGACACACCCTTTCCTTTCATACATGCTGCGCAATGAGCTGCCAGAAGACGCAGCAGAATCACGGCGTATCACTCGACGCGCCAAGGCATACACAATCATAAAAGGCGAGCTGTACAAACGCAGCATATCAGGGATCCTCCAGAGGTGCATCACACTGGAGGACGGCAAGGCCATCCTTCGAGACATCCAAGCAGTAACCTATGGACACCACGCGAGCAGTCGAGCGCTCGTCGCCAAGGCCTTCCGGCAGGGTTCTACTGACCAACAACACTCAGGGATGCAGAGGACATAGTGAAGAAGTGCCTAGGCTGCCAGAAGTTTGCCACCAAGCCGCACACATCTGCATCAGAGCTGAAAACCATACCATTAGCCTGGCCCTTTGCCCAATGGGGACTCGACATGGTTGGGCCACTAAAGAAATCCTCGCACAGAGGACACACCCACCTCCTGGTGGCAGTCGACAAGTTTACTAAATGGATCGAAACTGTCCCTATAGCAAATTCGACCACCACAACAGCGGTGAACTTCATCAGGTCAATTATATACCGCTTTGGTCTCCCTCATAGCATCATAACCGATAACGGTACAAACTTCACGGCTGAAGAGTTCCGTGACTTCTGCAAAAACCAAGGCGTGAAGCTCAACTACACATCGGTAGCGCACCCGCAGTCGAACAGTCAGGTGAAAAGGCCAATGTACTTGTATGCAGCGGAATTAAGAAGCGGCTGTTAGTGCCACTCAAACGAGCTATGGGTGCCTGGGTGGAAGAGCTACCGGCCATACTTTGGAGCCTGCGAACTACTCCAAATAGGTCGACACAATACACACTATTCTTCATGGTGTACGGCGCAGAAGTAGTCCTACCCTTTGACGTACAGTTCGACGCACCCAGAAGCGACACTCGAAGATAGCGTCGACACGCTAGATGAAGCACGCGACATCGCGCTTGCTCACACAATCGTCTATTTTCTTCATTTTTTTCATAAGACAAACACAAAACACCTTGGCCACACCCGAACACTCGGGGGCTGCGCCGCACAGGTTAAACAAACAGAACACCTTGGCCACACCCGACGCTCGGGCACTGCGCCGCACAGGTTAAACAAAAACAAAACACCTTGGCCACACCCGAACGCTCGGGGGCTGCGCCGCACAGGTTAAACAAAAACAAAACACCTTGGCCACACCCAAACGATCGGGAGTTGCGCCGCACAGGTCAAACAAAAACAAACACCTCGGCGCACCCGAACGCCCAGGGGCTGCGCTATGCAAAATTAAAATGTCACAATTCGCTCGGCGCACCCGAACACTCGGGGGCTGCGTCCACCAGCGTACAAAACCACATCTCATGACGTAAAATTCGCAAACCACATACTCGGGGGCTCGCCCCGCATATACATTACAATAATACATAATTGGCTCGCAAAGAGCATACATACAAACATACTGCAGGAACACAACAAATACCTATATACATAATATTTCAACCTTGTACAAAGCAGTATTCTAACCTACTCTGCAGTTTCCTCTTTCGGCTCAGCCCAGTTCTTTTCTTCCTTCTGAACCTGGTGAATAATAACGAGCGCATCAAGACGAGTCGCTTCGTAATGCTCCTCCATAGGCACAGGGCCGCCACCAGGTACTCGTGGTGGACCCTGGGTGATCCTTTTCAAGTCAAGGTCCGGGCGGTGAGTCGGAACGAGGGTGAGTGCAACGTTGGCCCCGCCAATAAGATGCTCTCGAATGAACTTTTTAATGGCTTTGCCTTCATGAAATTTCTTTAGCAGCACCGCCAGACCTTGTGGTTGATCGTTCAACGGGACCAAGGACCGGTGCACTCAAGCTAGAGCCGACCTGCAGACTTCCAGCAGAATAGCCGCACGCCAGGCACGGTCTTGAAGCTTTGCCAGCACGCGGCCTCTCGCCCTATCCGACCAGAAGGGGTGGGTGGACTAATGCGAGCTACTGGCATAACCATCCAGCCGATCGCGCAAGTGTGCCGTTTCCGCCAGCTCATCCAAACATACACATGCGGAAGCACATCAAAGTCTCATCAAACAATCAAGCAGCATAGTAGCTCGATGTTTGTTTTGAGTGCACTTACATTCCAGCTGCAGGTTCACCTTGTCCAGCTCCGCTAGCAAAAAGGTCTCCCGCTCTGTAGCTGGTGATGGCTCGACTGCAACTCGGTCAACGCACCCCTTGTCTCCTTCAGCTCTTCCTCCACCCCCGCAAGCTTTGCCTTAAGGTAATTGATGAGCTTTTCATCATTCTTGCTTCGGGAACTCGCCTTAGGGGCAGCACCTCCGGTGGAAGCGCCAGCAGATGTGTTGGGTGCTCCAGACTACACAAAAGCAAGTTCAGTTGTAAGCACTTGGCAAAATAAAGTGTGTACCCCGATCAGTATACTCGGGAGCTGCAATCTCAAGGAACGCAATCCGAACGCAAAAGTGATAGCAAAGGCATTACATTTGTTCAAACAGCAAAATAGAGTCATGACTCATTACATGCAAAAGAGGAAATAGAAGAAAGTCTGCCCTACTCCTTAAGACATCGACTCTGACCTATACCTGGAAGAGCGACCAACACGGTTGGAAAGGGCGGCGGCGCGCTTCTCCATCATGGTGACCATATCCCTCGACAGCGCCCCCGCATGCACCCTTATGGCACTCGTTACAGCTGACTTGCCGTCGGGTTTCTTCGGGAAGCCAGGCACAACCTTGTCGAAGTCACCTACAACACCATGACCAAGTAGCAGCAAGAATGTGGACTCAGAGCCACATACCATTTGAGCACGAGCATAGTTGGCTAGCGTGGACGTCCCGGGCCCGAACACTTTGGCTAGGCCGTCGACAGTCGAAGGAGGCGTGCCTCTCGGGGGAAAATAGTCTGGTGCATGGTCGTCAGGGCACTCCACTACAAGGAAACAACTAATATACGGCATCTAATTACTGGCGGGTAACGAAAAACCCACGCCGGTGATTCGTTGAGATCAAATTCCAGAAACAATCACCGGCGTGTGTCAATTTGTGCACGCCGGTGATATCTGATAATCACTGACGTGGGATAAGTCTAGCACGCCGGTGATATCTGGAGCTTTTGTCGTCCTCAGACTTAAAATAGTACTGGCGTGTGCATGCTGATCCACGCCAGTGATTCAAAAGCAACTCTGGCGTGTAGCCAATAGCATTGGCGTGCATATTGTCTCCCACGTCGGTTATTTCTGTCCACTCCTGGTCCTATTTTTTCAAGTGTCGTAGATGGTTTTCCACAAGACAAATTACATGCTCCTACTAGATATCCTGCTCCATGCACCATAGCCACAGAAACACAGCGCACCGATGCCCAACCCTATCTCTGGTTCGATCCCCTCCTCCCTACTAGGTAGCGCCGCAACTTTTCTCTAACTCGATCTCTCTCTTCTCACTGAAGAAGCGGATCGATTGGTGCTCGCCGAGGAGGCCGTGGATGGGCAGGATGTTGTAGGGCTCGCCGGCCGCCGGGGCGGACCCTGCCATGCGCCGCATCCTGCCGATCTGACGTCGCTAGCGTCGGCCAGCTCCGACCCGCGTGAGCACGTAGCTCCTCGACAGCGGCCGCCTATGGATGTGCCTAGGCCGTCCCTCGTTGTCCATCTCCTCCTCGTCTCGGCTCAGGCCTGCAGGCCTGCCTCCCTCCAGTGTAGGAGCTCCTACACTCGGCTCGACCTGCAGAGCTTTCGACCGGACCTCCAGCGCTCCGGGCTTGGAGATCTGCGGTGGTGGGGACTTGCAGCATCGTTCCTCCATCCGGCTGCGAACACCGCCATAGCCAAGGTCTTCGTTCCAGAGCTCGCCGGCTTCGACGACGGCGATGGCAGCGGCACATGGCGACAGACTAGGAGCTCGACGGCGAAGGCAGCGACGCACAACAGCACACGGCTTTAACGACCAGGAGCTCAACGGCAATGGCAGCGGCGACGACGACGAAGGCGACGGGAGTGGCGTACAGCGGCGCATCCCGACCACGGTGGCGACGGCGATTACGGCGACGTATACGACGCATATTGTTTTTTTAAATCCACAGATTGTAATGACCGGTGTGTGGCCTAGGACACGCCGGTATCGCATCATAATTTCCGGTGTGCGTGGACTCTCGCCGGTGATTAAAATAATCACTGGCGTGAAGTCACCGGCGTACCCATATCTCGCCAGTCATGACCTTTTTGGCACGCCGGTTATTAGCCTTTTCCTTGTAGTGCTCGCAGACTTGACAAGGGAGTCCTTGACTCGGGCGCATATCCCGTCAAAGGCACCCATTGCATCCTCGAGTGACCCCTCGTCCACGACAGGTGCCATGCCAATAGCTCCTTTCAAACCATCGGAATTCAGAAAACGGTGCACAATCTCTACCTCAAGATAGCACAGACATAAAACAAAGATGTCCTACCTCCCATAACATCAGCAAGAGAGCAGAGTCGCTCAGCTTGCAGCGCTTCGCGAGCCTCTCCTTCCTTCAGCTTCTGCTGAGCCTTCTCTCGCTCAGCATTGAGCTCCTTCTCCAGCTCCTGGACGCCATGGCTGCCTCTAGGTCGCCTGTGCACATAGCATACAAAATTCAGTATCGCAAACTCAACAAGTGAAACGAAGTAACAAAGGCGAGCGCGGAAGATGCTTACGGTCCGACTGCTCCACCTTGGATTGCAGTTGGTCGCGCTCCCGCTCCACCCGAACGTATGTCGGACCCGACTCTAGGAAGGTGCGGAAGAAAGGTTGTAGAAGTAATCAGGACTTCAGAAACGTGGTCATACTGTGCGGAAGGCGGAGCACTCGAGGAAGAAGGCACATCCTCCTGAGATTTGAGTGGCGCCATAGCAGTGTCCGGTAGTGGCTCTGCTCGAATCTCTTCACCCGAAGATGAAATAGGAGTCACCTCGTGAGCTCTCGGCTTCACGTTAGCCTCTGGGAGGACATCCTCCTTCAGGCTGAACATCAAACATTCAGAAAACAAGGACAAAAACAGGAAATTTAGGCAAAAATACCGAGCGCTTACCTTGCATCTTCATCGTCACTCAAGAGGTTTGTGAAGTTCAGATGCACACCAAATTCAGAGGCTCCTTCCGGAGGGGCTGCGCGCAATGGGGTCACCTCCATGGATTCCCTCGCGTCAGGGGTGGAAGAACCTGAGTCATCACCATGCTCGGTCACTGGGTCCCCGGGAGGTGGGCCATCTGCAGTCAACGTCGTCTCGCTCAGACGGAGTCGCTTTCATGGCTGCTCTTCCTCCTCCTGCCCGGACTCTTCCACCTCCTCGGCCGATGTGTGCGTGGAGGCGAGGGAGACCTCGTCGCTATCTGGGTCGGCCAACAAAATCTCCACCTCCGCAGTCTCCCCATCCTCGAGAAGCGGAGGCAAGCGACGGGGGAAGTGTGACCCTACACATAAGAAACCAAAGAGATGTAGTCGAAAGGCATACAAATTCCACAAAAGAAAAAGCATAAAAACAAGGCGTACCTCAGGCAGTGGGTGATCGTTGTCGAATGCGTCAACCGGGCAGTTGAGAGGGCAGGGGTCATTCGACGTCAACTTGGTGATCGAACGTACCCGAGACTCCACCACTCTCTTAGATGGCAGAGCCTCCTCTTCTGTCAGGCGCGTAGGGTCATGTACGCCCTGGAACTCCCACATCGGGTGCGCCCGTACTCGCAATGGCCGCACACCCCTCTTGATGAAAATCGAGATCAGATGAAGGCCGCTCACTTCGCGACCGATAGTCTTCAGGAGCCCAGCAATCTTCGCCAACAAAGGCTTCGCCTTTGCTTCTTCAGCGACGGACGTCTGGTGCGGCCAAGCTCGGGTCTTGACCAGAGTCACATGGGCACCAAAATCTGGCAACCCTTCTTGCTGGGTCCTGACGTAGAACCACTTCTTCCTCCAGTTCTACGCTGAGTCGACTTGTTGAAGATCAAAATACTCGACCTCCTTGCGCACCTGGATGTTGAAGCCACCAACAGCATACAGGCCGTCTGAACCGGAGTTCCTCTTCACATTGAAGATCGTCTTCCAAAGACCCCAATGCGGGTGCACCCCCAAAAAGCACTCACAAAGCACGAAGAAAACAGCGATGTGCAGAATGGAGTTGGGGGTGAAATCGTGCAATTGCACCTTGTAGGCATACATCAATGCCCGCACAAAATCATGAATAGGGAAGGAGAATCCCCTATTCCCGAAATCGTGGAAACATACGCACTCGCCCTCTCTGGGTTGAGGGCTTACCTCATTCCCGGGCATGCACGTCGGCAGCTCCTCGACGGAGGGGAGCCATCCATCCCACCGGTACACCTCTAGTTGCGCGGTCTTCATGGCGGACCTCGTCCAGTCGCCGGCCTTCTTCTTCAATGTGGCCGCAGTGCTCGCGGTCGCGGTGTCACTAGCCGTAGTGGCTGCGCCGGCAACGCCACTGCTCTTCTTCACCGGCTTGGTCATGGCGCTAAGGGTGGCAAAGAGGAAGAAGCGGAAGCACGAGGAAGAAGTAGAAAACAAAGAGCAGCGCCGGGGAGAAAATGGCAAGTGAAAATAACTTACCTCGCCGTCCCCTTTATTTATCCGCATGGGTCGCAAATCTCCACCGTTGATGAGAGATTGTGCACCGCAATGCAAATCCAGCCATACACGTGGCAGCGTCGGAGAGCAACCGTCGCCGGCCACAAACCCCACTACACACGGGAAACAAGGAACCCATCATCACGTCGCCGTGAAAACCACACCAGAGCGGTCAAATCCAGTCCAAACAGCACCGTGCTTAGTCAACACTGCCAGGTAGGACCCACGCGTCACGTCCCATCTATCGCATCACAAGCACGCAACCGCTTGTCAGATGGCGCAGTCGCCACACGCATCATCCCTGACGTCATCACAAAGCCGCGCTCAAAACAGCACTCGAGTCCCTAAGAGGGTCGACTCTGAGAAAAATATTCGAAATAAAGCCAAATGGGTCACTCGACCGATTCATAGGCTGAACCGTATAACTCCCATCGGGAGCGAATCAAAATTTCATCGACCGCTGCAAAAGTTTCAAAGCTTTAAGATTATACTCAACTGCAAGCAATTAAGCACAATCTCGGGGGCTACTCCCATCGAAAGCGCAGTCGCGAACCCGATAAAAAACTACGATCAAAGACATTAAGTTGTTCAAAATGAGCAGTTGAAGCTTACTCGATTCAGATAGAAGCTTACTCGTCTTGGCTGCTTAGCTTTATGCAAATATCGATCATAATTCCCCGAGTTGCGTCCGCCGCATATACCTCGGATGCTGCGCACATGGTGCAAGGGTAAGTGATGTAGGTTGGTCCCGATGAACACGAAGAACACGGGATGAACACGAAGAACACAAAGAGGAGAAATCAACACACAAGGGTAAATAGCAAGTAGCAACTCGGCAAGACTCAATTGGTAACAAATCCCCGAGGGTAGCCCCCAATTCTCCTCTCCCAAGCACACCTTACTCTTAGGATTGTTTGTCCAATTGGTCAATCCAACCAACCCAATCTAGCCACTCAAAGTGGGAAGATTAGCAAGTAATCGCAACTACAAGCGGAAGCCTTGGTATCTACGCAGGGATCTTCTCCTCAAGAGGAGGCCTTGGTTCATCTCCACAAGGGGGGTCTTGATTCATCTCCATAGGTTGAAAGAGACACTTTGAGAAGAAGGAGCAAGGCTCTACTTTAGTTCCCAAATCATAGTATAACCCTAGATCTAGATGGGGAGCGCCTATTTATAGTCTAGAGGCAAAAGGGGAAAGTTAGGTGGGGTAGGTGGGAGTTACAAGGCTCAACAGCCCGACTAGATCCCGCAGCAGCGTTAGTATCGCTGGGGCGGCCTGAGCATCGTTGACTTCGCGGGGCGGCAGTGCCGGCGGTAGCAATGGCGGTACTACCGCCCGCACTGACGCACATGGGTGCAGAGGCGGGTTTTCGGCGGCACTAGGGGCGGTAGTACCGTCGTGAGGGGGTACTACCGCCCTGACTCTTCTTTCTCTTCTTCTTCTTGGCCATCTTCTTGGGTCTTCTCTTGATCATCTTCTTGGGTCTTCTCTTGGTCATCTTCTCCAACATCTTGGACCTTCTCTTGGCCATCTTCTCCGCTCCATTATGGGTCATCTTCAAGGTGGTTCCTGAGCAAGCACAAAGTATCCGAATGAAGTAGCAAACCATTCAAAGGAGTGTCGAGATCACACATAGATAGGAGTGAATTCACCTTATCATGGAGAGCTTTGACTCTTGCTCTTGTCATTGGGCCACTTGGAGTTGTGTGCATAGGTTGCACTACATCATCTCCCCCCCCCCTTGGGAAAGAGTCGTCCTCGACTCTTCGTCCTCATCATTACTTGTGTTTCCCAGGTAAGGCGAGATGTCGGCGACGTTGAAGGTGTCATGGACACCGTACTTGGACTTTGGTGTATGTCAATCTTGTATGCATTGTCGTTGATGCGCTTGAGAACCTTGAAAGGGCCATCTCCTCTTGGCGCGAGCTTAGACTTTCTCTCATCGGGGAAGCGGTCTTTGCGTAGGTGTAGCCAAACAAGGTCTCCTCACTAGTGGAAACAGGGCCACTGGTCCGGGGTCGTAAGGGCCTCTAGTACCGGGTGTCCACCCGGGACTAGCAAGGCAGCACTAGAGGCCCCTCCCTCTAGTACCGGGTCCGTTACGACCCGGAACAACAGGCTCCCACGTGGCCGCCGAGGCGCGGGCGTGGTGGAGGACCTCTAGTCCCGATTGGTCATACGACCCGGGACCAAGGACCTCACACGTGGCAGCCTGTAATTTTTTGTTTTTCCTCCCAATTTAATATTGAAATGGTGCAAAAAATATGCGTTCACTTAATTAAAAAACATAAACTACATATAACATATCAAAATGTTCATAAATAAAAATATGTTCACGTCTATCCGGTTACATGGAGGTGCTCATAACCGGGACTAGAGCCCGTCTATTCGATTACACGTCTGTGGAGATCATAACCGGGACTAGAGCCCGTCAATTCGGTTACACGGGAGATCATAACCGGGACTTCACCGCTATTCTCCATTGTATGTTCCTTTTGTAGGTATGACATCGCTGAGCAGAAACCCCGCAAGTTCCTCTGCTAGTGGTTGAAAGCGCTTCTTTAGTGGCATACTCTCGCGCAATGGCTCTGCCTATAAATGAAGGAGATCAATACGAATATTAATCATGACTATCAAAAATTATGAATGACACTGGAGATCAATTGATGAATATGATTGTTCACGTACGTCTGAAAATTTCTTTGGGTCCCGCTTAGTGACCGAACGACGAATCCACTCGCAAACGAAATATCCACAGAAATTGGTCCCCTGTGGTTGCCTCTCGATCCACTTTACGAGAATAGAATTCAATCAAATCATAGTCAACATATAGTGGTATTGAAAACAATAAATAAAGAGATGCGTGAACTTAGCTAGACCGTACTACCTACCTGTGGGTGAACAAAAGTCAGCTGTTCTTCAAATGAACCTGAACCCTTTGTCCTCGCTTTGAATTGTTTCCAAACCCTGCCGAAAAAAGAATAAATGAGTTATTAGTTGCTTGATATCTCTGAAATCAATAAGAGAGACTGATATAGTGCGATAATGTTTGAAATTACCTTTGGAGCGTATCTAGAATGCTTTGGTACCTATCCTTAGGCCAGTCCAATGAGTCGTAGACTTGAACTCTTGATCTATCAACTTCAATGACTAGCAGAATGTAATGATCGCTGCGCATGATTATATACACGTCAGTAACTCATCAGTTACACTTAATTTGTACAAGCGAGTAACACTCTCTTACCTGAAGAAGTAAGGAAACATTATCTCCGTGTTGAAATGTTGCTTCATTAGGGTATTTAGCAAGTTCTTCTCCGTGTCCTTCACGTGGTTTTTTAGTGTCCTTGCATTAACTCGTACTGGGTTAACGAACCCAAAGCCATAGATGCCCTTTCTACCACATTCATCACTCTTCATTCTACATAATACCGTAGTGAGCATAATTAGCGATGGCAATGAACGAGCTGAGAGCTAAAGACTTTATCTTTTTTGGAAATAAATGAATTGAATCACTTACAGACAGTAGGCACCGACGAGAGCCAAGTCGAGGGAGTCAAGGTTGTATAAGTACCAGAGTTCTTCGAGCTGAATTGTGAACATGTCTTCACCCGCGAAATGATTTTTTGTAACTTTCACACAGATCAAAAATTCATCAAATTGCTTTGTGGTTTTCATGTACCAACTATGGAGTTGTCGCATACATGTCGGTAGACACTTTATCTGATCACCTCGCAGCAGGGACCTCCCCCATTTCCATTTCCATGAATCATCTACATCAGACGGAAAGAGATTTTCGTTGTCCAGTTGAGCAAGAGTAATACCAGCATCTGCAGCAAAGTCCTTCTTCAAGGATAAAGTAGGAATTAGGTCCGTCACAGAGCCATGACCACTGGGTATAACTACGAGCGGGGCTATCGACTGGTTTACCTGTTGTCCGAGCTGGGCAACGTCTCTTTTCCCTCTGGCACTACTACTTCTCGTCTTGGGAGAGCTACTACTTTTACTCAGAGCTCGTAAATAGTTATCTGGCTTATTTTTCTCATATTGTGATGGTTCCGTGATGAATCCAATAGCCCACTTGTTTTCCTTTGCAGTAAATGTTTGTTTTTCCTCGGGCTTTTTCCGTGCAAGCTGTCTTTTTGTGTCTGCATCCACCCACGCATCCAATTGCTCTTTAGTCATGTCGCAAGCTCTGAGGTCGTCAAGGCTTTTGGGTACTTTTGGGAGGGGCGAACATCGGGGGTCTCGCCCGAATCCCATGGACGACGAAGTGGCGCCCTTCCTATGTCGGGGCTCAGGAGTCGGCTCATGCGGCGGCAGAGTCGGCTCATGCGGCGGTGGAGTTGGCTCATGCAGCGGCGGAGTGGGCTGACGCAGCAGTGGAGTCGGCTCACGCGGCGGTGGAGTCGGCGCACGCGGTGGCGGAGACGACTGATGCGGAGGCGACTGATGGTTGTCGTCCCCTTCATCGTCATCAGCTGGTGAATCGTGAATTGGCGGAGACGATGGTGGCCTTGGCGCCCAGCCTTCAAACTTGATGTATTTCTTCTGCCATAGAATTAGACCACCCACGACGTCCCCTAGCACCGACTCATCATCAGCTCTTGGGAACTCAAGGTTCAGTGATTCATATCCTTGTACAACTTGATCCACGCCGACACGAGCATATCCATCTGGAATGGCATTGCCAAGCCACGATGCTGTAGAGTCAATGTAGAATGCATAGCCGTCCGCCACCTTCGTGGATAAGTTAAATACTGGGACATGCAGCTCACAAGTTGTTTTCTCCGTGATATAATCCACGGGGTAACTTGTCTCATCATGACCGACCATAACCGAGGAAGCCACGCTGCTTCTGCGATGCGATGGGCCACCTTGACTCGCTTGTTCCAGCTGAAGAGTTGGCGCCCCTTGCTCACGCATTTGATCTATTTGCTTCTGCTGCTCCTTATAGAGAGCAACCATCTGGTCATGATTTCTTTCTAAGATCATCAACCGGTCTGATTCCTGCTGCTCCTTCCTCCTCTTTGCTCTCAATCGGCTTCTGTAAGAGGCACGGTCCTCGGGAAACCCTTCAATCCACGACACTTCTCCTAAGCCTCGTGTTGATCCTCCTTTTTCTTTGGTCCCGAGGGCCTCTGATAGCTCGTCCTTCTCTCTGTCGGAAATAAACTTTCCCTCTTTAGACTTGGCAATTAATTCAATAATTTTTTTTGGGATCCGTTGACTACTTTGCTTTCATCAATGATTTCTTTCCTAGAGTGCCTTCTCCACTTAGTCTCCCCTCATGTCGCGATTCAGACCAATCGACTTAATGTCGGGAATAAAGTCAACACAAAACTCAATGACCTCCTCTGTTCCATACCCTTTGGAGATGCTTCCTTCTGGCCTAGCACGGTTATGAACATACTTCTTCAACACTCCCATGAACCTCTCAAAGGGGAACATATTGTGTAGAAATACAGGACCCATAATGTGAATCTCGTCGACCAGGTGCACTAGGAGATGTGTCATAATAGTGAAGAAGGATGGTGGGAACACCAACTCAAAACTAACGAGACATTGAGCCACATCCTTCTATAACCTTAATAGAGTGGTTGGGCTGATTGACTTCTACGAAATTGCATTGAGGAACGCACATAGCTGAACAATGGATACTCGAACATTTTTCGGTAGAAGCCCCCGCAATGCAACCGGAAGCAGTTGAGTCATCAGCACGTGGCAGTCATGAGACTTTAGGTTCTGGAACTTTTTCTCTGCCATATTTATTATTCCCTTTATATTCGACGAGAAGCCAGACAGGACCTTCATACTGCTCAGGACTTCAAAAAATATCTCCTTCTCTTCTTTGGTAAGAACGTAGCTAGCAGGACGTAGACGTCCTTTATCCGTCCTCATTGGATGCAGGTTCTTTGGGTCTTTCAAAAGTTGCTGGTCCTCTCGTGCTTTCGGAGTATCTTTTGCCTTCCCATACACGCCCAAGAAGCCTAGCAGGTTCACGCAAACATTCTTCGTCACGTGCATCACGTCGATTGCAGAGCGGACCTTTAGGATTTTCCAATAGGGTAGTTCCCAAAATATAGACTTCTTCTTCCACAAGGGAACGTGGTTGTTAGCGTCATTCGGAACGGACTGTCCGCCAGGACCCTTTCCAAAGATTACATCTAAATCCTTGACCGCATCATATATATCTTCACCACTTTGGAGGGGTGGCTTCGGCCGGCGATCTTCCTCGCCTTTGAAATGCTGCTGCTTGCTTTTCTTTCTTAGGGGATGCTGAGTTGTAAGAAATCGACGATGACCCGGGTACACATTCTTGTTACCTACATATATACTTTCAGTGCCATATAAACAGTGTGTGCATGCATTGTATCTCTTGTTCGACTGTCCTGAAATGTTACTAAGAGCAGGCCAATCATGATGGTTACAAACAACAACCCTCGTAGGTTAAATTCCGCTTATTTGTACTCATCCCACACAGGTACCCCTTCATCACGCCACAACTGTAAAAATTCATCAACTAATGGCCTCAGGTAGACATCAATGTTGTTACCGGGTTGCTTCGGGCCTTGGATGAGCACTGGCATCATAATGAACTTCCGCTTCATGCACAACCAAGGAGGAAGGTTATAGATACATAGAGTCACAGGCCAGGTGCTATGACTGCTACTCTGCTCCCCAAAAGGATTAAAGCCATCCGTGCTAAGACCAAACCTTAAGTTCCTTGGGTCACGTGCAAATTCCTTGTACTCTGTATCGATTTTTCTCCACTGCGACCCATCAGCCGGGTGTCTCAACATCTCGTCGCTCTTGCGATCTTCTTTGTGCCATCGCAACAACTTGGCATGCTCTTTGTTTCTGAACAAACGTTTCAACCGTGGTATTATAGGAGCGTACCACATCACCTTGGCCGGAACCTTCTTCCTGGCGGGCAGGCCCTCAACATCGCCAGGGTCATCTGCCCTGATCTTATACCGCAATACACCGCATACCGGGCATTCATTCAAATTCTCATACTTCTCACCGCGTAGAGGATGCAGTCATTAATGCATGCATGTATCTTCTGCACATCTAATCCTAGAGGGCAGATAATCTTCTTTGCTTCATACGCAGTCTCGGGGAATTCGTTACCAGCCGGAAGCTTGTCCTTCACTATTTTCAGTAAACTCCCAAATCCTTTGTCAGATAAACCATTCACTGCCTTCCATTGCAATAATTCCAGTATGGTACCGAGCTTTGTGTTGCCATCTTCGCAAGTTGGGTACAACTTTGTTTTGTGATCCTCTAACATGCGCTCCAACTTCAACTCCTCAAGTGTAGTTTCTGCTAGGGTATGTGCATCAACGATGACTCCACGTAAATCATTATGTATGATGGGATCATCTGGTACCTCTTCATCATCAGGTTCCCTGTTGGGTTACCAACGTATTCAGGGTACATGTCGTTGTCATCGTTCTCTTCTTCTTCGTTGCCTTCCATCATAACCCCTTTTTCTCCGTGCTTGGTCCAACAATTATAGCCGGGCATGAAACCTTCAGTTATCAGGTGGAGGTGAATTATGTCTGTGTTAGGGTAATCCTTCTCATTCTGACATTTCCTGCATGGACAACACATAAAACCTTTCGGCCCCTCGTTATCCTTAGCCACTTTGAGAAAAGATTGCACGCCATCCATGTACTCTTTAGAGCGTCGGTCAGCGTACATCCATGGATGACTCATCTGCAAATCACCGCTAAAACCCATTACGATAAACCGACATAATAGGAAACATACCATATTCATTAATACAAGTTCATCACATTAAAATCAAAGTATAGTAGTGACCAAATGTAATACATAGTTCTCATAAAACATAAATTAATTGAAACAAGAATACAACTATCTAAAGAATTTAAATCCAACAACAAATGCGATCAGAATCGCAACTAAGGTAAATATTGAACCAACAGCATAATGATACCAAGCCTCTTGACTAATGGCATATTTTCTAATCTTTCTAAGCTTCAAGCGCATTGCATCCATCTTCATCTCGTGAACAGCGACGACGTCGGTAAGCTTTGAGTGCATCCCATCCAACTTGATCTCGTAAGCATCGACGACGTCGGCAAGCTTGAACTGGTGTTCATCGATAATGTTTACAAGCTTAACCTCCAATTCCTTCTTCTCTTCTTTGTGGAGATCTTCACTTATTTTTAATTTAGCTTTCAAATCATCGTTTTCTTTCACAAAATATTCAACAATAGGGTCCACTGGAATTTCCGGTTCAACTACCTCCTAGACAAATATATATTTATGTCAAAGTTGGTCCGCATGATTGTCATAAACACGAAACGAAACAAATTTATAGTTATTAACAGTCATACCACATCCGAATAATAGAGCGGGCGAGAGCCGGTGGGGGTGTTTGTAAAAACCATGTCACTATATATATTACAAACAATTATACAACTTATACAAAAATAATAATTATTATGTGGAAAAAAATCATACAACAAAGATTTTTTAAAATAAAAAAGAAGGCTCACCGAGTAGGTGCCGGTCACGGGACGTCGGGGGCTATCGACGGCGGTGAGGACCAAGACGACACTAAAATCAAAAAATCATAAATTAATTTGAGCTCAAAATACATAAAAAATGAACTACCCTTGCTTAGGCATTTCATCAAACACCTAAGGGGCACTACCAAAATGAAATGCGCTAAACTTGTTGGAAATGGCTAAAAATTGGCCTCCGGGTGAAAGGATTAAGTGTTTCTAACCCTTCGAGAGATGGGTGCCGTCTATCTCCACAAATCTTGGAAAGAAATGGGCTACACTTGAGCTTGTGAGAGGAAACAATGGAGATGACCTTGATAGTTCAAAATGGTGGCCGGCCGGGGTGGGAGATGATATAGCCGGACCTCTAGTACCGGGCTGTACCACGACCGGGGACGAAAGGTCCAGCCTCCTGTCCACACCTGCCGCTGACAGCCTCGGTCCCGGGCTGTATCACGGCCCGGAACTAGAGGTGCCCTACGACCCGGGACCCGACCTGCGCAGCGTCCGAGCAGCCGGCCCGGTACTAGTTCCCCCCTCTAGTACCGGGTCATAAGCCACCCGGGACTAGAGCCAATATCGGCCCTCGACCAAAGGTCCTGTTTCCACTAGTGCCTTCTTCAAAGATCATGGGGCGCTTGTTCTTGTTCATCTTTGTAGCATGGACTTCGTTGTGCTTCTCAAGCGTTGCCCCTGTGTCTTCATGTAGCTTCTTCATTTAAGCGGCGCGCTTGTCAAAGTCCATGTTGACTTGTTCACGGAGTGGAAGTGGTAGCATGTCTAGTGCGGTGTAGGGGTTGGAGCCATAGACGACCTCGAAGGGTGTTCTCTTTGTTGCGCGATGTAGTGCTCGATTGTAGGCTAACTCGGCGTGTGGGATGCACTCTTCCCAACTTTTCAAGTTAGGCTTGATCAACACACGAAGGAGTGTGGATAGGCTTCGGTTCACCACTTCGGTTTGGCCATCGGTTTGAGGGTGGTATGCGGTGCAGAATAGTTGCTTGATTCCCATCTTGGCCATCAAAGTCTTCCAAAAATAGCTCACGAACTTGACGTCACGATCCGACACAATGGTCTTGGGCACTCCATGAAGACGGACGATTTCCCTGAAAAACAAAGTAGCAATGTGTGAAGCATCGTCGGTCTTGTTGCATGGAATAAAGTGTGCCAATTTAGAGAATCTATCAATAACGACAAAGATGGAATCCTTGTTTGTTTTAGTGCGTGGGAGTCGTAAGACAAAATCCATAGCAATGTCGGACCATGGGTGATGTGGAATTGGCAAAGGTGTGTATAAGCCATGAGAGTTTAGAGTAGACTTAGCTTTGACACATGTAGAACATCGTCACACCAAGCGGTCTACATCCCGGTACATCCTTGGCCAATAGTAGTTTGTAGAGAGCATTGCAAAGGTCTTGTCACGTCCAAAGTGTCCCATTAAGACGCCTCCATGCGATTCCTTCAAAAGGACCAAACGAAGCGAAGACTTGGGTATACATAGTTTGTTAGTCTTAAACAAGAAACCTTGGTGCAAATAGAAATCACCAATTCCTTTGTGCTCCGAACATTGAGCGAAAATGTCTCCAAAGAAAGCATCGGTAGCATACAACTACTTTATCTCATCCAAACCCAAGACACTAATGTCAAGACGTGTAAGTAGGTTGGCCTTGCGGGATAGAGCATCCGCAACTACATGTCTTTACCTTTCTTGTATTTGATTACAAAGGTAAAAGACTCAATGAACTCAACCCACTTAGCATGTTCTGCTCAACCGAGGCAAGGACCTCTATGAGGAGATGGCTAGGGCTGCAGTCTCGGGCTCGAGTAAGGCAACAAGTAGCAGGTCGGCTACTGGTAGGCCGGTGTATAGTTCACCAGCTAAGAACCTTAGAGCAGCCGAAGCAGTAAGGGCCGGGCTATCGGAGTTGACCGGAGATGCATGGCGTGAGCAGCAGAAGCGGCTCAATGAGTTAGTGCATGTGGCCAGCAAGCAAAATGAAGCCCTCCGCAAGGCCGGGCTTGGCGGTTCGCAGGCGGTCCATTCGATTAGGCCAGTTAGCCAGGGGTCCAAGGGGCAAGCCTCGTCTCCACACGTCGGAGGAGCCGATCGTGCCCGGAGTGTCACTTCAGGTCGGAACAAGGAGATGCAGCTGCAAGTGTACGATCCGGTGTTAGCTGGGAAGCAAAAGGTCGGCAACGCTAGCCGAGCCAATGGAGACCCCGGCCCAGGTGATGCAAGCCGAGCTAAAGGCCGTTCAGCTCAGGGAAATCAGAACGGTGGGCAAGCAGCGTCGGCTGGCCGAGGTAAACCACCTCAGCCCCCGAGGCATCAGCAGCAACCCCGGCCGCAGGAGCAGTATCAGCAAGAGCCGGAGTATGTTCCGCAGCCGAAGAACGTCGGTCGAGGTGGCGACCGATATGATGATGGAAATTCAGCCATGGAGCGGGCTGGATTCTATAGAGTGGATGGTGCATTGGGAGAGCGTATCGGAGCTCGGACGTTGCCTACAGGTGATGCGCGCTACAAGCTAGATCGGATTTACATGTCCGAGAAGTTGGAGGAGGAAGGCCCTCCTGGTCCGGCGTGTTTTGGACCTCGGATCATGAAGGAACCACCTCCACCAGTGTCTCAGTTTCAGTTGGGTCGGAGTACCAGGCCGTACAATGGGAGCACCAAGCCGCAAGATTGGCTAGCTGATTATGTTTCAGCAGTATACATTGCGGGGGGCAATCGCCGATGGGCGGTCCGGTATCTCCCGCACATGTTGGAAGGTCCTGCTCGGATCTGGCTGAACAATCTGCCGGAGAATAGCATCGATTGCTGGCTGGATTTAGAGGAGGCATTCAATAGCAACTTCGCCAGCACTTACAGGAGGCCAAACCGACCTCAGCTTTTGCAGGCGTGCAAGCAGGAGGACAATGAGACTGACCGAGAATTCTTGACTCGGTGGAGCAATGTTCGGAACTCCTGTGAGGGAGTTATCGAAGCACAGGCTATAGCGTGGTTTGCTGATGGATGTCGGTATGGTAGCATGTTGTGGCAGAGGCTCCAGAGAGATATGCCAAAGACTCTGGCCGAGACGATTCGGATAGCTGATTCCTATGCCCTTGGCGATCCGATGCAGCCTCTGCTGGATGGGAATGCCCGGAACAGGAGGAATCCGATGAACAACCGCAACAACGGACCGAGGTTTGATAACCGTCAAGAGTTCGGGCAGAAGAGGAGAGAACCAGATTTCCAAGTCAATGCTGTAAACCCAAGTCAGTCCGGACCTGGAGGCGCCCAGAAACCGAAGACTGAGGGTCAGGCGTGGACTCCGAACCAGAACCAGAATCAGGGAGGTGGTGCGAAGCAGTGGCAGGAGGCCGGACCACCTGTGACTTACGAGTCATTGGTGAATGGACCATGTATCTATCATGGCAGGAATGGCAGAACACCCAACCATACCACTCTGCAGTGTAGTTTTCATCACCGAACCGCTGCAGAAGGGGCGAAAGCTGGGGCAAACCGGAGTGGGCCACCGAACCAATGGCGTAGACCTCAATATCCGAACGCGCAGCAGCAGCATAAGCCGACCATAGCGGCGCAGAATCAGAGCTTAACCGGAGCAAATTCAACCCCGGTGCATGCGGCCCAAAACCAGAAGACGGTGCAGGCGAAACCGGTGAATGCAGTGAGTGCCCAGGGCAACAACAACAACGGTGGTGCCGGCCAAAGCCAAACGTGGTCCTTTGAGAATCAGAGGTATGAGAACCCCGGTAATGATTATAGGGAAGTACATCAGAGCTACGTGGTGTTTGTGACTGAGTCAACTGATAAGAAGAGTATGCTGAGGCGTGCCAAGGAGGTGAATGCAGTAACTCCGGCGGTGGTGAAATACATGAACTGGTCCGAGCAAGAGATCACTTGGAGCAGGCAAGATACACCTCGGATCATGCCGAGCCCTGGAAACTATGCACTGGTGGTGGATCCGACGTTTTGTGGGCCGACCAACAATGTGAGATTCACCCGAGTCTTGGTGGACAATGGGAGTGCCATAAATATCATGTACCGAGACACAATGGTCAAGCTGGGATACTCACCGAACCAGTTGCAGCCTAGCAGCTGTACATTTCACGGTATTGTGCCCGGGGTCTCTTGTGCACCTATGGGAAAGATTTGGGTCGACGTGGGTTTTGGTACCCGAGATAACAGCCGAGTTGAAAGTCTTGAGTTCGAGGTTGTGGACTTGCAGAGCCCTTACCATGCCTTGCTGGGAAGGCCAGCCTTGGCCAAGTTCATGATCTCCACTCATGTGGCTTACCTAAAGATGAAAATGCCGGGGCCCAAGGGAATAATAACCATTTCTGGTGACTACAAGAAGGCTATGCAATGTGCCTCGGCGGGATCCAGTTTAGCCGAGTCCTTGGTGATCGCGGCGGAGAAGAAGCAACTTCAGAAGGTGGTGGCAATGGCGCAGTCTACTCAGCTCGGCATGTCCGGACTAATTACTCCGGACATGAGCGCTTCATTCGAGGTGCCCAAGGAGACCAAGAAAATCCCGCTGGACTCGGAGAACCCGGAGCGTTTCGCCATCATTGGTACTGGCATGGACGAGAAATAGGAAAGCGCGCTCTGTCACTTCCTCCGTGAGAATCGGGACATTTTTGCATGGTCGGCTAAAGACCTGCCAGGTGTTCCGAGGGAGTTGGCAGAGCACTCTTTGTTTGTTCGGCCAGAGGTGAAACCAGTGCGTCAACCGACGCGGCGGCTCTCAGATGACCGAAGAAAGGTGGTACTCGAAGAACTGGCGAAGTTACTGGCTGCAGGCTTCATCATGGAAGTGCTGCATCCGGACTGGATATCTAATCCAGTCCTCGTGGAGAAAAAGAAGGACGAACCGGCGGTAGTCAAGGTGTGGCGCATGTGCATTGACTTCACCAACCTGAACAAGGCGTGCCCGAAGGATCCCTTTCCTTTACCTCGGATTGATCAAGTGATCGATTCTACGGCTGGATGTGAGCTGTTGTCTTTTATTGATGCATATTCTGGTTTTCACCAGATCCCACTGAACACTGATGATCAAATAAAGACTGCCTTTATTACCCCGTACGGGGCGTATTGCTATCGTGTCATGTGTTTCGGTTTGAGAAATGCCGGGGCAACTTATCAAAGGTGTATGCAGAAGTGCTTACATTCTCAAATGGGCAAGAATGTGCAAGTGTATGTCGATGACATTGTTATCAAAACTAAAAAGAAGCATACTCTCATCGAAGACCTCGAAGAGACATTTGCAAATTTAAGAAAGTATCGGTTGAAACTTAACCCGGACAAGTGCACCTTTGGTGTCCCGGCTGGAAAATTGCTCGGTTTCCTCGTATCGAGCCGAGGTATAGAAGTTAACCCGGCTAAGATCCGAGCTATCGAAAGAATGAAGTTGCCGAACTGTTTAAAAGATGTGCAGAAGTTCACGGGATGCCTTGCATCTTTAAGTCGGTTTGTAAGTCGGCTAGGAGAAAAAGCCTTACCATTGTATCAACTTATGAAGAAAAGTACCAGTTTCACTTGGACCCCGCAGGCGGACGCGGCGTTCAATGAGCTGAAGAAGATGTTGTCCACTGCTCCGGTGTTGGCATCCCCTTTGCAGAATGAACCGATGTTGATATACATTGCGGCTACAAACCGGGTCGTAAGTGTTGCAGTGGTGGTGGAGCGAGACGAAGGAGGCAAATCGGTGCAGAGACCAATCTACTACCTGAGCGAGGTGATATCCACGTCGAAGCAAAACTACCCCCACTACCAGAAGATGACGTACGGAGTATACCTGGCGGTTAAGAAACTGAAGCATTACTTCCAAGAGCATCCCATGACGGTGGTATGTGATGCTCCAATCTCGGAGATCATCGGATGCAAGGACGCAACTGGGCGAGTTGCCAAATGGGCGATCGAGGTATCTCCATACACTCCGCATTATGAAAGGCGAGATGCAATCAAGTCGCAGGCGCTGCCGGACTTTTTATGCGATTGGGCCGAGATGCAATATGAGCCGCCCTTGCCGGACTATAATTATTGGAAGATGCACTTTGATGGGTCCAAGACCAAGGTCGGATTAGGTGCCGGCATAGTCCTAACCTCGCCGAAGCAAGACCAGTTGAAGTATGTGCTGCAAATCCATTTCTCGGCGTCGAACAACGTGGCGGAGTATGAGGCCCTGATCCATGGGCTCAAGGTGGCAAAGGAGATAGGTGTCCGGCGTATAGAATGCTTCGGCGATTCAGCTTTGGTGGTGCATCAATCCACCGGCACTTGGGATGCATTGGATGCGAACATGGAGTTGTATCGGTTTCATGTGCAAAAGGTGTCTGGGTTCTTCGAAGGATGTGAGTACAAGCACATACCTCGGGGGGAGAATGAAGCCGCCGACGTATTGTCCAAGCTCGGTTCATCCAAAGAACCGGTGCCACCGGGGATAGCGCTGAACCATTTGAGAACTCCTTCAATCAAGCCCTCGCCTGACTCCGAGTCAATTTTCTTACCGCCAAGTTCGGAGTCTGAGCCTATTCCTATGGAGGTAGACGTCGGATGCGTTTGGCCGGACTCGGGGACTGCTTCGCAGTATCCGAGGACTGATGGAGCTTTTCCTATGGAGATAGATGATGGGAACTTCGGGTCTGACCCGGGGACTTCGCACCAACACTCGGGGACTGGCCGAGCAATGGTGGAGGAAATCATGAAGGAGATCATGGCGACCGAACCAATGGAGATAGATGAGAGGCTTTTTCCTCTGCATCCAGTGCCGGAATGGGCGGAGCAGATCATGAACTTCATAGCCGATGGAAGTTTGCCAAGTGATACAACCGAGGCAAGGAGAATCCAGAGGAGAGCTAAGGGATACACCATCATCAACAAGGAGCTATACAAGAGAAGTGTGACCGAGGTGTTGCAGAGGTGTGTCGAACCAGCTGAAGGCAAGGAGATGCTTTTAGAAATCCACCAAGGAGAATGTGGACATCATTGCAGCACAAGAGCTCTGGTGGCCAAGGTGTTCCGGCACGGGTTCTATTGGCCCACCGCCAATGCCGATGCAGAAGATATAGTTCGGAAATGTGAAGGGTGCCAAAGGTTCGCCAAGCAGCAGCACATGCCAGCTTCGGCGCTCAAGACCATTCCTATCACGTGGCCCTTTGCAGTTTGGTGTCTGGACATGGTGGGAGAATTCAAGCCAGCCCGAGGCAATATGACTCACATACTGGTGATGGTGGACAAATTCACTAAGTGGATCGAGGTGAAGCCAATCCGAAAAGTGGATGGTCATACGGCAGTGACCTTTTTGAAGGAAATAATCCTGAGATATGGATATCCTCATAGTATCATTACAGACAACGGCACGAACTTTGCTGTCGGAGAGTTTGCTCGGTTCTGCATGAGTAAGGGAATTCGACTTGATGTAGCCTCGGTGGCTCACCCACAGGCTAATGGGCAAGTAGAAAGGTCAAATGCATTGGTATTGGCCGGAATCAAAGCTCGGTTAGTAGAACCACTGTTGAAAACACCGGGGTGTTGGATCGATGAGATACCAGCAGTTCTGTGGGGTCTAAGGACCACACCGAACAGATCAACTGGCTATACGCCATTTTTCATGGTCTATGGGGCCGAGGCAATGCTGCCAACCGACATTGAATATGATGCGCCCAGAGTGGCAATGTACACAGAAGCCGAGGCTAAAGAAGCTCGGGAAGATGCTGTAGATTGCTCGAGGAAGCAAGAGAATTGGCCTTATCTCGGTCAGCAATATATCAGCAGGGTCTCCGACGCTATCAAAGCCGGCATGTAAAACCCCGAAAGTTTAATGAAGGAGACCTAGTGCTGAGGCTTGTTCAGCGCAGCAAAGGTCGGCACAAGTTGTCACCTCCATGGGAGGGACCATACATTGTGAGCCGAGCTCTGCACAATGATTCATACTATCTTATAGATGCACAGGAGCCAAGGGGAGATGGGCTGGATAGACCCGATGGAGCTTCAGCGTCCATGGAATGTAGCTCTACTCCGACCCTTCTACTGTTGAAGGAAGTAATGTATGTACCTCGGCTGATCTTTAAATAAAAACTTCGGCACCTCGAGAGTGAGCTCGGGGACTGCCTCGCTCTTATGATTGCATGTTTCTTTTTGTTTGTACTCTTTCTTCGTTCGTATGCCGAACTATTTTGAACCTCGTCTCAAACTTCAAGTACTGTATGCTATGTAACTAATCTTGTGACTCGACTGACGAACGCCAGCATGGCAGTCAAGAGCAAAGACGAAAGAACATGGGAAACATGAAAATGAACTCGGGGACTCGGTCCAAAAAGACAGTTCGGCATATGTCGTTTACTAACCCCTGTTTTTACTTCTTTTTTATGTCGGATGACTTTGAAACATACCTCGGAATTTACCAAGTACTGTATGCTATGAACAACAATCTTGTGACTCGACTGTCGAACGCCAGAATGGCAGACAAGAGCAAAGAATGCCAAATATAGTAAACACGAAAGTAAACTCGAGCAATCATTCAAAAGGATTCGACATAAAGCTTAGAAAAGCATGGTTCGAATGAGCATAATAGTAATAGAGGTAGCAAAGGAACTACTTAAGTTTGATTACATCTGCGTCCCGGCATACCGGGGATTTAATGAAGTTTTTTGGCCAAGCATAAGTTCAGGTCGAGGCATCAGGAATTACGTCGGCAGCAGCCGATGCAGCAGGGATTTCGTCCGGAGCCGAGGTAGCCTGGGAAGTGCTGGCAACGTCGGCAGTAACCTCGGCATCAGGTTGTGGAGAAGCCTCGGTTTCTGCTTCGCGGGTTTCACCGCCGTCACCTTGCTCGGCCTCGACGTCGGATTCTGTTTCGTATTCCTCGTCTTCTGGCTCGTAATCCTCGGCGTCGGAGTAGGTGTCTCCTTCGCTCAAGTTCTTGTGTTGGCATATCCAGCGAAGAAGGCAGCCATCTTTTCGCGGCGCTTGATGAGAATTGGGTCCGAGGACCAGGGCGAGCCTCGGCGAAGAGTGTCCATCTTTTCGAGGTCGATCTTCTCGCACCAAGTCATGATGAATTTGAGAGCGGCATCAGCTCCAGCGCGAGCTGAAGATGAACGCCACTCTCGGAGTCTTTGTTCGGCTTCACGAAGCTTGGCGGCGAGCTCGGGCGTAGATTTGGGAGCGTCGGCAAGAGGCCATAAGGCTCGGAAAGCAGACAGACCTGCGTCGAGGAGTTCGACCCAATGGTTTTCAAGGGATGGATCCGAGCCTTGATGGCCACGATGTGGTCCTCAACGGTCCAGACGGGGTTCGTCTCGTTACGCCTCTCCCTGTGCCGAGCAGTGATATTGCGGGCCGAGACTTGGGTGTAGGTGAAGTGCTCTGCAGAAGGATAGCCTGTTAATAATGAAAGAAACAGTTCGGCAAAGAGCCAGTATGTTGAGGACAAAGCAAGGCTAAGGGGGGCAAGAAGCTTACTGTCCATTTCTTGGTTGATGTGTTGCAGCGTCGGGAGGAGCTGGTTAACCGAAGCTTGAAGGGCTTCATAAGCCTCGGTGGCCGAGGTGGCGCGGGCCTCGGCTAACTGGAGCGCATTCTCGTGATCCTTGGCGGCATCCTCCCGAAGTTTCTTCTCTGTTTCGACAACACTGGCCTTTTCCGCCTGCAGCTGCTCTTTTTCAGACGTCCGCAGCTCAGTGATGCGCTTGAGCTCCTTTACCAGACGAGCTACTTCGGCTTTCTCTTGTTGTAGCTTCTCGTCCAAAGAGTTCTTTTCTGCAAGGACGGCCTTGTGCTCGTCGTGGAGTTTCTTGTGGTCAAACAAGAGGGTATGAAAGATATCCGTGCGGACGTTCATAGTATTCTGCAAGGAAGAAAAACATAGCTCGGTTAGAAAGGCTATACCTCGACAAGAGTCTCGGGGACTCGGAGTCAAATCATTGGGAAAATGTTGCCGGGGTATGCCTCGACAGGAGTCTCGGGGACTCGTACCCGAGGTGCATGCTAAAGTAAGATAAAATGGTTTGGATACGTCGGATGAAAATGGAAAGTTGAGATTCAAGCCAAACAATTTTAACTCCGGCGGAGCGTCAATAGTTTACCTCGAATCTCGGGGACTGGGAATGGTGGATATTAGATGAGATACTGCATGAAAGTAAAGAGAATAGGACTTACGTCGATGTTTTGAGCAGCACGCAGGGCAGCAGTTTGTAGATCATATACGCTTCGGCCGCAGGCGCTGTTTCCCGCAGGATGCTCAGCCACCGGAGCAGCTAGGGAGGCCGAGGAGACCTCGTCTGCAGAATTCCAGTCTGCATTGTAGTGTTCCAAGGAGCCGAGGCTCTGGTCACTGTCAGTGCGCAGAGGAGGAAATCCCCACGGTCCGCCCTGCTCGATGCCCCTAACCGAGGCCTCCAAGGCCAAAGCAGCCTCGGAGCTTGAAGCAGGCCGGTTATCCAATATAAGAGATGCCCTCCGAGCATATTCTTCGGCCGGAGGGGCAGTCTCATCAACGGGTGCGGCGAATGGAGGAATTCGGCGTGTCACCGGGGGAGGAGACCTCGGTTGCATCCTTGAAGGAGAAGAGATAGTCAGGGTGCCAGACCCAGATGTTGGTTTGGGGGTGACCTTAGACTTCACCGTCTCTTTCTCTTTCTCCTTGCCCTTCTCCAACGGCAAGGTAGTCTGGCGAACTGGTTTTTGGGGCTGCTGCTTGGGCTGTTGCTTGCTGATGCTTCTGCTGTTGCTGCTGTTGGTTGCGGGCAGTCTGGCTGCGGGGGGAGAGTCGAGGCTCCGGCAAGGCGGTAGCCGGAGTTCTGGCGCGATTGGTCCCCGCATCCGTTTGAGGACGCGGAGAAGTCTGACCTCGGGTGGGGGCAGATTTCCCCAAGGCCGGGCCAGACCTCGGTGGAGGAGATCCGGGGCGAGAGTTCGTCGGGGTGGTCGTGGCTTCAGAGGCACCAACGGGTGCAGTCATGGAGGATACCTCCTGATCCACGTCTATGGGGCACTGCAACGAAAAGAAGATGGTCAAGTGTTAATACCGAGATAATATGTTTAAGCAACAAACATTGTTGGCTATAGAAGCAAAGCATTACCCATCCGAGGTAGGAAACCTCTTGCCCCCCGGGCATGAGGAGGAAGTCCGGACTTCTTCAGCCGGCGTCTCTTGACCGGAGCCTCAGTGGGTCCGGAGGCTCCAGTGGCGGATGGTTCGGCGGCCGAAGTTGCGGCACCAGCGCGTTTCCGGCTGGTTGCTGGAGTAAAGTTCGGAAGGTGAGGAAGGCAGGAGAGAGGTACCGCGTTTATTGGTTCCATGACGAGAAACCCCTCCTCGTCATCCGAAATCTCTTGAACTGAAGCTTGTGCTTGAGGCTTACCCGCGGTGGTGATGCGGGCCGAGGCAATGGGCATAAATCCTCGTCGTCAGGGTCCACGTTGGATGGTGGGTCCTCGACAGGGAGATCCTTGCCGAAGTGGTCCGCAGGATGGACTCCATCCTCGGCGGTCTGGCGGGCGAACAGCTGTATGGCAGACATATGAAAAGGAGTTAGGAAGAAAATTGTCAAGATGAACGTCGGTAGCAAGACCTCGGTGGTAAAGGAGTACGAAGAAAACGTCGGAATAGCGTACCTGTTTCGCTGGCTTGGTCCGGTAGTGGGGTTCCCTTCCCCATGTCCAAGCGTCAGAGATCTTGGACTTGGTGATAGCTCGGACTCGCCGAGCTACCGCGGCGTTGTCCAGTGCAACGTGCGTATGGGTGGGGTCATAAAGACCGCTCATGTGGCAGATCTTGTGAGACCTCGCCTGGAGAGGGGAGACCCTGCGCTTCACGAATGTGCAGGCCAGGTCGTCAGCCGTCAGGACTTTCCCGTCGTTTCCGGGGTCCTCCGGGTCCTGCCATTTCGCAATATACCCATGGATGGACTTGAGTTCGCCGTGTGAGGGGGAGTGTAGTCCCAGTTGAGCTGTTCTGTAGGAGGGCTGAGGTTAAACGCCGGCAGGTTGAGGAGGTCCTCTTCGCCGGAGTTCTTCACGTAAAACCACGTCCGGAGCCACTTGCGAACGGTGTCCGGAGTAGTGATACGTGGGAAGATGGAGTTTCGGCGAGGAGCTATGGTGGCAGCTCCGCAGGCGGTTAATTGCTTGGGCAGATCCTTGTTCTTTGGATCCGGGATCACTTGCCGCTTGAGTTGGAAGTAGCGAGAAAAGAGGTCTACCGTGGCTTTGAGGCCGAGGTATCCCTCAGAGAAGGAAACGATGCAGGAGAGAGTGGTGATGGCGTTGGCGGGGAGGTGATGAACCTGGAGTCCGAACTTGTCGAGGAAGCTCCGGAAGAAATCACTAACGGGCAGTCCGAAGCCGCGCTGGAAGTGCGCGACGAAGACCACCCGTTCCCCTTGCTTGACTTGAGGCTCGAGTTCGCCCTCTGGCAGGCGACACTCTACCCCGGCGGGAATCCGCCGAGTCGCCCTGAGCCACTGGATTTCGTCCGGAGTTACATCCGAACCTTCCCAGCCGGCTCGTTCTCCGACCTCCAGTTCGAGGTCTGGAACCTCGGTTTGTTCCGAAGTCTCAGGAGGAGACATCTCGGCAGAATCAATCTGCAGAGAATGCACAGAAGTTTAGCAAAGGAAAAAGTAAATCTGGAATCTAAGGCTATATCTGGCTAACTCAGGAGGAGTTGGACGGCTATCTAATGTACATAGAGGCACATATATGCTAGGCGAACGTCTGTCCGAGGTATGAAACTCATTTCTACCCAAAAAAGTATGCGAGTAAGATCTACCGGAGGAGGTAAATAGAATTTTATTCAAGAACATATGAAGAACCAAAGCGCGAAGAGGAAGAAACCTAGAGCAATGCCTAGGGTATCAAGAAAGGGAGTACATACCGTGAAAACGAGGTGCTGAAGGGCGGCGCCGGTGACGCGGTCGCAGCGGCGACGAAGGAGCTGCTCGTCGGCGGCGGCGGAACGCGTTTCTTCTCAACTGGAAGCGGCGGCGCTGGTTGCGATGGAGGCGAGACGGCGAGTGAATGAGGAAGAAGAGGGAAGCACTGCCCTGGGCCCGTATTTATAACCGCGGGCGGTAACTGCGCACTACCGCGCGGTTATCGGAGCGGCGAGTGGGATCGTTTGTGCACAATGGCCCACGTGGCACGAAGATAGCGGTGGGCGAGCAGGCCACAGGATCGGTTGCAGGAGGCAAACCGTCGTGCGGCGCGGTTACTGGAGCGCGAAGCGGCGCAAGCGGGAAACCTCCGCTGACGTGGGCCGCGTGGTGGAAAGCACTCGAGTGCTTTGACTATCGTGGACCAGGAAGTGACGGATGGGACACGTGAACAGTGTTCTCTGACCGAAGTCAGTAAGGATGCAGAAATCGAGGGGTTGACGTCCGAGATCTCGGCGGATACTTCGGAAAAGCAGCGTGGCCCGAGGAACAGACCGATGGATTTCTCGGGGTATTGGTTCGGTAACCTGCAAAACATCGTAGCGCATGTGGTTTCGGGTTGAACCTGATGCGGCCTTTCATCCGAGGCTGCGAGACCACATCAGCTTCGGGGACTACTGTCGGGGGGTTACCCCCGGGTAGGGTAATGATGAGGTAAAGACATGTAAGGTTAAGGCAGTAAGCTGTCCGAGGGAACGATTGAGCAAGGACGCAGGAGGCGTCATCCGACGTAAGGTGTACGTCCGAGGTATATCCTCCGAGGTATCAACCTCGGGGCAGTCAGCTAGCTACCACAGGAATAAGATATTCTCTACCGAGGTATATGATCAGGAGTGTTATCCGAGGTTGGCAGCAAGGATCGAGGCATGTCAGAGAGGTCACGGGTGCCGCAGAGCTCGTAGCCCGAGGCTTCAGAGGACGGCGAGGTCCGTCCACGGGTTTCCCGGAAGCTCGGGGGCCTAGGAGCTGACTCGGCTATTTCGGGAAAGGTCTACAGGCTAGACCTCGGCAGGCTACTGAAGTATGACCGAAGAGGAAAGCTAGGCCTGGCTGGCCTGACAGTCCGGCCGTTGGCTGGCAGGAGGCAGAGGCTTGTCTTCTACCTTTTGGCCATGCCATTGTCAGTTGTAGGCAGGGGTAAAAATGTACTTCGGCCTGTGTATATATGCGGCATCTCTACCTCCAGGGAGGACGGCAAAACCCTAGCTCATTTCCCCCTTCAGTTTCATCTTCTACCTAGAGCTCTCACTTTGGTAGCATACAGCTCGAGGAGCACCTTGTACCTGAGAACCACACTGATATATTGAGAGAGGCAAGGCAGGAGTAGGGGTTTTACTTCCTCACGAAGGCCCCGAACCTGGGTACATCGTGGTGTCTTTTGTGTTCTTGGCTTTCTTGGTTTCTTGTTCATGTTCTTGTGGTTTCTTGCATGTTCTTGCTTGTGCACGTCTTGAGTGCATAAACCCTCCCCGGATTCCCCCAACGACCATTCGGCCCCAACTAAGCCATACCCATGGCATCTGCCGTGATCCCACCATGACATATGCGTTCGCGACGATCATCATTTTGTTAGGTTGTTCTTGATGTGTATTGGCGTTGTTCGCGTGAAGATCATGTGGTTGTTCAACGTTAGGAGGTGGTCATTCATGGGCGTCGTGCCTTGGATCATCTTGACGTTCTTGTCGATGTTCATAACGTCCATGACGTCCTTGCGTCGACCTTGAGGTGTTTCTTGTACGACTTGAGCGTGATGAAGAAGAAGCGCGTTGTCGCACAAGGTTGTTGATAGCTTCGGTCATCCGCTCCATATTTGCTTCTTGAGCTTGCATGCGGTCGTTGAAGTTGTTCTCTTGAGCTTGAAGGCGGCGCTCGTAGCGTCCTAGGTTTTCATGAAGAAAGTGTCGCATACCAACAAGCTCCGTTTGTGTGACATAGCCATGATCACCATGAACTCCACCATGGATTTCCTCATCCGAGCTAGAGCTTCCGTTTGTACTATATTGTCAAGATCAAGTGAGATATGTGGTAAGGAAAAACCAAGACAAACTATATCCCAAGTATAATGTAGCTTGAGAGGAGAGAATCCGGTTCAAACACCCAACACACACACTTATGAGGATAGGAAGGTATGAAGTGGCAAACGAAACAAGCAAACCCGACGACAACTATATTGTCAAAGGTAGAGAAAATCCACAATGATCAAATTACCAAAGAAACTCCAACCACAAATGATGAAGAAACACACACAAAAGCGAATGATGGGGTTGGGCGACCAAAGGGCGAGCACTGCAAGGTAGACAACCTAACGAAGACTACGTGCTCAAATGTCACCCAACACAAGATGGACGCTAGCTCAATTGCCTTTTGATGGGCAACGGATTTGCACAAGTGTTACACACTCACTCACTTGGGCGCTAGAAACTTTGTCACAACCTACAAGAGATGATACTTTTCGCACTACTCATGTTCTTTTCTTTTCTCTTCTCTTTTTTTTTGTTGCTTTTTGACGATGATTCCTTCTCTTTTGCTAGTGCCAAGATCCCTAACGTACACACTCGCCAATACTTCAAGACAATCACTCGAACAAGTGCAATGCCCCGCAATATCAAGAGCTAGTCCGATAGGTCAAGGTACACAAAAGGAAGAAGGGCGCACAACGGATTATGGTGGTGGGGGAATGTCGAGTCCTTGGTGGCGTCATCGCTTGGCATTGAAGATGCATGGCTGCGGAAGCTTATCGATGTCGTAGACGTAGGGCACACCAAGAAAGGACTCAAACCAAAGAGGAAATGCCAAAACGAACCGAGGTAACGAAAAAAAATTCTGAAAAATCACCCCTCGCGGAAGTACCGCTGTTCCGGGCGGTAGTACCGCTGCGGCGGTAGTACCGCTGATTCCGAGCGGTAGTACCGCTGTTGACGGATCTGCACGAGTTTGAATCGATTTTGGGCGGATTTGGAGTCCAAAAATTACTCGAATTCGTGGGAAATTGGCAAAATTGAGGCTAGGGAACACAAACAAAGGTGGAGGGGGTCCTAAAGAAACAGATCCATGGACAAAAACTACCAAAAACGCAATGAATCGACAGATCGGCTCGAATCAAGGCAAGGCTATTTTTGGTGGAAATTTTCGAATTACTCAAAAACAAAGAAAAATTTGGTGGATTTTGGTGGAAACACAAATCAAATCCGTGTCAACCTAGAGCTCTGATACCATATGATGTAGGTTGGTCCCGATTTTCACGGATTTGTGCAGAGGGAAAGATGATCACGAAGAACACGGGATGAACAC
The DNA here is from genome assembly GCA_947311845.1 of Poa pratensis. Classification (NCBI taxonomy): domain Eukaryota; kingdom Viridiplantae; phylum Streptophyta; class Magnoliopsida; order Poales; family Poaceae; genus Poa; species Poa pratensis. Next base: position 16,001,911 of record CAMZMU010000069.1, read on the forward strand.
GAAGAACACAAAGAGGAGAAATCAACACACAAGGGTAAATAGCAAGTAGCAACTCGGCAAGACTCAATTGGTAACAAATCCCCGAGGGTAGCCCCCAATTCTCCTCTCCCAAGCACACCTTACTCTTAAGATTGTTTGTCCAATTGGTCAATCCAACCAACCCAATCTAGCCACTCAAAGAGGGAAGATTAGCAAGTAATCGCAACTACAAGCGGAAGCCTTGGTATCCACGCAGGGATCTTCTCCTGAAGAGGAGGCCTTGGTTCATCTCCACAAGGGGAGGTCTTGATTCATCTCCATAGGAGGAAAGAGACACTTTGAGAAGAAGGAGCAAGGCTCTACTTTAGTTCCCAAATCATAGTCTAACCCTAGATCTAGATGGGGAGCGCCTATTTATAGTCTAGAGGCAAGAGGGGAAAGTTAGGTGGGGTAGGTGGGAGTTACAAGGCTCAACAGCCCGACTGGATCCCGCAGCAGCGGTAGTACCGCCCGTCCTAGCGGTAGTACCGCTGGGGCGGCCTGAGCATCGTTGACTTCGCGGGGCGGCAGTGTCGGCGGTAGTACCGCTCGTCAGAGCGGTAGTACCGCTTGGGCTGGCGGTAGTACCGCCCGCACTGCCGCACATGGGTGCAGAGGTGTGTTTTCGGCGGCACTGGGGGCGGTAGCACCGCCGTGAGGGGCGGTAGTACCGCCCTGACTCTTCTTTCTCTTCTTCTTCTTGGCCATCTTCTTGGGTCTTCTCTTGATCATCTTCTTGGGTCTTCTCTTGGTCATCTTCTTCAACATCTTGGACCTTCTCTTGGCCATCTTCTCCGCTCCATTGTGGGTCATCTTCAAGGTGGTTCCTGAGCAAGCACAAAGTATCCGAATGAAGTAGCAAACCATTCAAAGGAGTGTCGAGATCACACATAGATAGGAGTGAATTCACCTTATCATGGAGAGAATGCACAGAAGTTTAGCAAAGGAAAAAGTAAATCTGGAATCTAAGGCTATATCTGGCTAACTAAGGAGGAGTTGGGCGGTTATCTTGTGTACATAGAGGCATATCTATGCTAGGCGAACATCTATCCGAGGCATGAAACTATTTTCTACCCAAAAGAGTATGCGAGTAAGATCTACCGAAGGAGGTAAATAGAGTTTTATTCAAGAACATATGAAGAACCAAAGCGCGAAGAGGAAGAAACCTAGAGCAATGCCTAGGGTATCAAGAAAGGGAGTACATACCGTGAAAATGAGGTGCTGAAGGGCGGCGCCGGTGACGGTCGCAGCGGCGACAAAGGAGCTGCTCGTCGGCGGCGGCGGGAACGCGTTTCCTCTCAACTGGAAGCGGCGGCGCTGGTTGCGATGGAGGCGAAACGGCAAGTGAATGAGGAAGAAGAGGGAAGCACGGCCCTGGGCCTGTATTTATAACCGCGGGCGGTAACTGCGCACTACCGCACGGTTATCGGAGCGGCGAGTGGGATCGTTTGTGCACAATGGCCCACGTGGCATGAAGATAGCGGTGGGCGAGCAGGCCACAGGATCGGTTGCAGGAGGCAAACCGTCGGGCGGTGCGGTTACTGAAGCGCGAAGCGGCGCAAGCGGGGAACCTCCGCTGACGTGGGCCGCGTGGTGGAAAGCACTCGAGTGCTTTGACTGTCGTGGACAGAAAGTGACGGATGGGACACGTGAACAGTGTTCTCTGACCGAAGTCAGTAAAGATGCAGAAATCGAGGGGTTGACGTCCGAGATCTCGGCGGATACTTCGGAAAAGCAGTATGGCCCGAGGAACAGACCGATGGATTTCTCGGAGTATTGGTTCGGTAACCTGCAAAACATTGTAGCGCATGTGGTTTAGGGTTGAACCTGGTGTGGCCTTTCATCCGAGGCTGCAAGACCACATCAGCTTCGGGGACTACTGTCGGGGGGTTACCCCCGGGTAGGGTAATGATGAGGTAAAGACATGTAAGGTTAAGGTAGTAAGCTGTCCGAGGTAACGATTGAGCAAGGACGCAGGAGGCATCATCCGACGTAAGGTGTACGTCCGAGGTATATTCTCCGAGGTATCAACCTCGGGGCAGTCAGCTAGCTACCACAGGAATAAGGTATTCTCTACCGAGGTATAGGATCAGGAGTGTTATCCGAGGTTGGCAGCAAGGATCGAGGCATGTCAGAGAGGTCACGGGCGCCGCAGAGCTCATAGCTCGAGGCTTCAGAGGACGGCGAGGTCCGTCCACGGGTTTCCCGGAAGCTCGGGGGCTTAGGAGCTGACTCGGCTATTTCGGGAAAGGTCTACAGGCTAGACCTCGGCAGGCTACTGAAGTATGACCGGAAGAGGAAAGCTAGGCCTGGCTGGCCTGACAGTCCGGCCGTTGAGCCGGCAGGAGGCAGAGGCTTGTCTTCTACCTTATGGCCATGCCATTGTCAGTTGTAGGCAGGGGTAAAAATGTACTTCGGCCTGTGTATATATGCGGCATCTCTACCTCCAGGGAGGACGACGGCAAAAACCCTAGCTCATTTCCCCCTTCACAATTTCATCTTCTACCTAGAGCTCTCACTTTGGTAGCATCATACAGCTCAAGGAGCACCTTGTACCTGAGAACTACACTGATATATTGAGAGAGGAAAGGCAGGAGTAGGGGTTTTACTTCCTCACGAAGGCCCCGAACCTGGGTACATCGTGGTGTTTTTTGTGTTCTTGGCTTTCTTGGTCTCTTGTTCATGTTCTTGTGGTTTCTTGCATGTTCTTGCTTGTGCACATCTTGAGTGCATAAACCCTCCCCGGATTCCCCCAACGACCATTCGGCCCCAACTAAGCCATACCCATGGCATCTGCCGTGATCCCACCATGACATATGCGTTCGCGACGATCATCATTTTTGTTAGGTTGTTCTTGATGTGTATTGGCGTTGTTCGCGTGAAGATCATGTGGTTGTTCAATGTTAGGAGGAGGTCATTCATGGGCGTCGTGCCTTGGATCATCTTGACGTTCTTGTCGATGTTCATAACGTCCATGACGTCCTTGCGTCGACCTTGAGGTGTTTCTTGTACGACTTGAGCGTGATGAAGAAGAAGCGCGTTGTCGCACAAGGTTGTTGATAGCTTCGGTCATCCGCTCCATATTTGCTTCTTGAGCTTGCATGCGGTCATTGAAGTTGTTCTCTTGAGCTTGAAGGCGGCGCTCGTAGCGTCCTAGGTTTTCATGAAGAAAGTGTCGCATACCAACAAGCTCCGTTTGTGTGACATAGCCATGATCACCATGAACTCCACCATGGATTTCCTCATCCGAGCTAGAGCTTCCGTTTGTACTATATTGTCAAGATCAAGTGAGATATGTGGTAAGGAAAAACCAAGACAAACTATATCCCAAGTATAATGTAGCTTGAGAGGAGAGAATCCGGTTCAAACACCCAACACACACACTTATGAGGATAGGAAGGTATGAAGTGGCAAACGAAACAAGCAAACCCGACGACAACTATATTGTCAAAGGTAGAGAAAATCCACAATGATCAAATTACCAAAGAAACTCCAACCACAAATGATGAAGAAACACACACAAAAGCGAATGATGGGGTTGGGCGACCAAAGGGCGAGCACTGCAAGGTAGACAACCTAACGAAGACTACGTGCTCAAATGTCACCCAACACAAGATGGACGCTAGCTCAATTGCCTTTTGATGGGCAACGGATTTGCACAAGTGTTACACACTCACTCACTTGGGCGCTAGAAACTTTGTCACAACCTACAAGAGATGATACTTTTCGCACTACTCATGTTCTTTTCTTTTCTCTTCTTTTTTTTTGTTGCTTTTTGACGATGATTCCTTCTCTTTTGCTAGTGCCAAGATCCCTAACGATACACACTCGCCAATACTTCAAGACAATCACTCGAACAAGTGCAATGCCCCGCAATATCAAAGAGCTAGTCCGATAGGTCAAGGTACACAAAAGGAAGAAGGGCGCACAACGGATTATGGTGGTGGGGGAATGTCGAGTCCTTGGTGGCGTCATCGCTTGGCATTGAAGATGCATGGCTGCGGAAGCTTATCGATGTCGTAGACGTAGGGCACACCAAGAAAGGACTCAAACCAAAGAGGAAATGCCAAAACGAACCGAGGTAACGAAAAAAATTCTGAAAAATCACCCTCGCGGAAGTACCGCTGTTCCGGGCGGTAGTACCGCTGCGGCGGTAGTACCGCTGATTCCGAGCGGTAGTACGCTGTTGACGGATCTGCACGAGTTTGAATCGATTTTGGGCGGATTTGGAGTCCAAAAATTACTCGAATTCGTGGGAAATTGCAAAATTGAGGCTAGGGAACACAAACAAAGGTGGAGGGGGTCCTAAAGAAACAGATCCATGGACAAAAACTACCAAAAACGCAATGAATCGACAGATCGGCTCGAATCAAGGCAAGGCTATTTTTGGTGGAAATTTTCGAATTACTCAAAAACAAAGAAAAATTTGGTGGATTTTGGTGGAAACACAAATCAAATCCGTGTCAACCTAGAGCTCTGATACCATATGATGTAGGTTGGTCCCGATTTTCACGGATTTGTGCAGAGGGAAAGATGACACGAAGAACACGGGATGAACACGAAGAACACAAAGAGGAGAAATCAACACACAAGGGTAAATAGCAAGTAGCAACTCGGCAAGACTCAATTGGTAACAAATCCCCGAGGGTAGCCCCCAATTCTCCTCTCCCAAGCACACCTTACTCTTAGATTGTTTGTCCAATTGGTCAATCCAACCAACCCAATCTAGCCACTCAAAGAGGGAAGATTAGCAAGTAATCGCAACTACAAGCGGAAGCCTTGGTATCCACGCAGGGATCTTCTCCTGAAGAGGAGGCCTTGGTTCATCTCCACAAGGGGAGGTCTTGATTCATCTCCATAGGAGGAAAGAGACACTTTGAGAAGAAGGAGCAAGGCTCTACTTTAGTTCCCAAATCATAGTCTAACCCTAGATCTAGATGGGAGCGCCTATTTATAGTCTAGAGGCAAGAGGGGAAAGTTAGGTGGGGTAGGTGGGAGTTACAAGGCTCAACAGCCCGACTGGATCCCGCAGCAGCGGTAGTACCGCCCGTCCTAGCGGTAGTACCGCTGGGGCGGCCTGAGCATCGTTGACTTCGCGGGGGCGGCAGTGTCGGCGGTAGTACCGCTCGTCAGAGCGGTAGTACCGCTTGGGCTGGCGGTAGTACCGCCCGCACTGCCGCACATGGGCGCAGAGGTGTGTTTTCGGCGGCACTGGGGGCGGTAGTACCGCCGTGAGGGGCGGTAGTACCGCCCTGACTCTTCTTTCTCTTCTTCTTCTTGGCCATCTTCTTGGGTCTTCTCTTGATCATCTTCTTGGGTCTTCTCTTGGTCATCTTCTTCAACATCTTGGACCTTCTCTTGGCCATCTTCTCCGCTCCATTGTGGGTCATCTTCAAGGTGGTTCCTGAGCAAGCACAAAGTATCCGAATGAAGTAGCAAACCATTCAAAGGAGTGTCGAGATCACACATAGATAGGAGTGAATTCACCTTATCATGGAGAGCTTTGACTCTTGCTCTTGTCATTGGGCCACTTGGAGTTGTGTGCATAGGTTGCACTACATCAGTAAGACCCACCGATCCGTCGAGCTGGGCCGGGGCCCGCTCCTACAGCGTTTGTCCTACAACTTTCCATGTCAACAGACATGAAGAAAATCCTGACGGACGCGTTAGGTCGCAAAGTTATGCTGCAGGCTGGCTCAGTAAGACCTCCGCGGCCTGAGTCGGACCTGACCAGCTTGTTCCGGGTTCGAGTCCGGGGACTCGAACTTGAAGTAGGCTAGTACGGTTTTGCTCAGAAGTGCGGATAACTGGTCCCGATCCGTCGATGTACCAGGCCTACTATGCCCCTATGCCTAGGCAAAATAAGCAAAGCATTAGTCGACGTGTTTCCGACTCAGCATGCACAATCGAGGCAATCTCGACTCGCATACACCTAGCGAACAAAGAACAAAAACAATGCATAATCAGCCTTTATGGTACACTGCAAGGTAAGCAAATTACGACGTGTACTTACGGAGGAGTCCCTGCCCGATTCTTCAAGTCGACCAAGCACTCGGGGGCTACTGACGTGGGCCTACCCTTCGGGTGCCCCACCACGAGGACACCTAGTGCACGTATAAGCTAAGGCCCATGAAGGCCTGCCAGCAATCAGCGATCAAGGCCCACGAAGGGGGCCCAAGAAGATGGCATACGCCCCAAGACAAGTAGAGCCTAAGTCGGTAGAAACCTACCTTACCTGTAAACCTAATCGGTTGCGAATCCCGAGACCCAGCCTCCTATATAAAGGCTGGGAGGGCCACCGATCTAGGTCACGCAATATTCACACCACCAAAGCCCTAGCGAGATCGCATCTCGCCGGGATACCATTGTACACCTCATACATCAATAACCAGACAAGAAGGAAGTAGGGTGTTATCCTCCGGGGGCCTGAACCTGGGTAAACCTTGCTTGTCAGCCGACGATACTACTAGCGCTACCACGTCTCTCCCCCTCAATCTCAACCCTAGGTACCGAACCATGGATTTGATGTGTTAACACCACGTCAATAATCGTGTGCGATACCTGCCGGGGGCATTAGGGCCCAGTAAGTGAAACCCTACCTTATAAGTAAGGACCAGACGCGCCAGACGCGCTTGACCACACACAATCCACTCTCCCCTCTCCCAGCAGCCTCCTCTCCTCTACAGTCGCACACGCCCTCTTCGCCCCCGTGGTGCGGCGTTGCCGCATCTGGCCTTCCCCGCCGGCCAATGACCTCGCGGGATTCCTATCCAAGCCCTCCCACCCCCCATGGCGATATCGCCATCTTCTCGTCGAGATCCAGAAGGTTAGCGCTCGTTTAGCAAGGCCGGATTTGTGTGGTACTGTTAGATCTTACTGTTAGAATATCTTGTTCATGCTGTAACAAGGCCAGATTAGTTAGTTGCCCGATCTGTTAGTCCTTTTTTATTTGTGTGGTACTGCTAGATCTTACTGCACCTCGATTATGTTGCATCTTTGTTTAATAGGCTGGGTCAGTTAGATCTTCTATATTGGTTTCTACTGTTAGAATATCTTGTTAGTCCTTGTTTATTGGTGTGGTACTGTAAGATCTTTGTGCACCTCGATTATGTTGCTTCTTTGTTTAATAGGCTGGTTCAGTTAGATCTTCTATATTGGTTCCTACTGTTAGATCTTCCATATTGGTTCGTACTGTTAGATATTATTTATTCTTTTATATATGATCGCCATATTTTATACTTGTGTAATAGGGATCATATTTTGGTGGCACTGTACAAGAAAACGAATGGGGCAGAGGGCTTTGCCCCATATCTAGTTGGTGAATAAGATCCTTGCGGCTAGGCAAGCTTCACCACATTCCTTTGCCTTCTTTTGTGCCTAGTAAGTGAACAAGCATTTTGATTTGCACTCTCTTCATCGTTATTGGCAATGTATGAATCTGAAATGAAAGTCTACCGGCATGTTCCTGATAAATTATAAACATGTGCGATGGGTTTGCAAACACACACGACTAAAACTACGACAAGCGTTAGCAATAAGTTTTTAAACACACACGAAAAATCTTACTAAAAGCGTGTGCAAATAGCTAGTAACCCAGACGACTACAGAAATAGAAGCGTGTGCGATAACCTGAGACATCGCACACGCTTTCATGAAACCAAGCGTGTGCGAAGGTTGCCATATCGCACACGTATTCTTGGCTCGTCTGCGATGACTTTCCACATCGCCCTCCCATGGATAGCGACGGGCCCTATAATCGTGTGCGATGGTCAAAATTGCCCGTGTGTGTTTGCCCGATCTGTACTAGTGTAGTAAACAACAAGAGGAGACAAAAGCCCTAAATCGTTTTGGTGTGTCTTTTGCGGTGACCGATCTGTAAAATATATAGGAGAACATAAAAGTCTTGTGTTGCAATCATGTTATCAACTGACTAGTTCCAATTCGTAGACTTAACAACCAAGTAACCAAATGATCAAACGGCAAAAGGAGGTTGTGCTCATGTAAGGCCACAGACAATATTTCGGCTGGCCATTCACGCGCATGTCGCACGCCCGCACCTCACCTAATTGCAACACATGGGCATTTGAATTAGGTAATTTACTAGGAAAAACGCCCGTGCGATGCCACGGGAAAAAAATCTACTATTGTCGGAAAATGTCGCCGCAGCGTAAATTTCGACCCAAAATTGTTGCCTTCAGGGCAATAGCAGAAACTAAACTGTAATGCTTTCTCAAATTGTACTGTAGTTTGAATATCAATGTCCCTTCTTCATTCAGACAAGGCTGACGCATGAGAAACTGGGGATGCAAAGCTGCAAGACTGACCCGCTCGTGTCTTCAGAGTTTTGAAGCGAAGTTCTTGGCCTTCTCCTCATCGCTCTCCTCTACAATTCCCACGGACCTGCACGCGTCAGGGAACATGGAGATCCTGATGGAGGCGTACACGGCAACGTCCCACTTCCTGGCGGCGAGCTCGTCGGCGAGCCTGAGCGCCTCGGCGGCCGTCTCGGGCGCATCGGGGCAGACAACGTCGACGATGCCCATCTCCCTGGCCTCGGGCGCCCTGAGCTTCCTCCCGCGGAGCACGACGTCGCGGAGCGCGTGGGCGGCGGTGATCTTGGCGCGGAGCTGGGTGACGAAGTAGGGCGGGAGGGGCAGGCCGATGTCGACCTTGCTCATGTAGAGCACGACGCGATCGGCGCGCACGACGCGGTAGTCGTGGCAAAGCGTGAGGAGGAACCCGCCGGCGGAGGCGTGGCCCGTGATGGCGGCGACGGTGGGCATGGCGAGCGCGAGGAGGTCCTTGGCGATGGGGCGGAGCGCGTCGAGGAGCTCCCCGAGCCCCGCGCGGGAGGTGTCCGTCCTCCCGAATACCCAATGTCTAGCCCGTTGGAGAAGAAGCGGCCCTCGGCGAAGGTGACCAGGGCCGACCCTGAGCCCGCCCCGTTGGCGGAGGCCTGTGCCGCGACGGAGGCGAGGGCGGACCGGATCGAGGCGATGAGCGGGTGTCCCAGCCGGTGCTCACCGTCGCCCGTGAGGGTGAGCACGAAGACCCGGCCGCGCTGCTCGTGGGGGAGATAGGGGCGGCGCTGGAGCAGGGGGTGGTCGGCGCCGTCGCCAGCGAACCTGGGGCGAAGTGGGCGGTGGTGGAGCAGGGGACGATGCGGTTGTTTACGCCAGATTGATTGTGGCGGGGGACCGTGGGTTGATTTCTGGATTTCTCAGGGGGGCCTTTTTGCAAATTTGTCACGACGTACCAGACACGATTGTTTATCTACGGATTGTGGGTTAATTTCCGTATTCATCAGGTTTTTTTTTGTAAAACGCCGCGACGGACGAAACAAAGGAAGCCTTGCTTTCTTTATTAGTAGGTATAGATAAAAGGCCCACTGAATTATAGCACAAATGTCGTCATTCCAAATAAAATATATTTTTAAAGCTTATAACTAATTTATGCTTACCCCGATAACTAACATATTGCAGCTGGGCAACTATTAAACTCCAATGTACGCATGATACATCCACCTAGATAAGTTTCCTAAGAGCAACTCTAACAGCTGCCCTAAATTAGGAGCCACTTTTTTGGTTATAGGGCACCTGTTTTAGCGTTTTAGGGCACCACAAAGTTTTCTGCTTTACCAGCTGCCATATAATAGGGCACCTCCTCTCCAACAGCTGCCCTATTTTAGGGCATACATAGCTTATTTTGAACTAAATTTGACAGGAATTCAAACATAGTTTGATGATTTTTTGCACGAAGCTTCGACAAACTGATCCAAATTTAAAAGTTTTTAACACAAACATCGAAACTACACCTAAACTAGCGGCCCCTAGCTAGTGCCTTCCAGTCGACACGGAATCGTCATCGGAATCAAAGTCCGATAAACCAGGCTCGTCACCGAAAGAATCCTCGATATCGATCACCGGCGTCGAGGATGTAGAAGGGCCGGGCTCCGTCTTTAGCTTCTTCGCGCCCCGGCTCGCGAAGAACTCCTCCTCCGCCTTCACGAGCTCAGGGTTCTCCCGCCGGAGCTTCTCCATCGCCGCTTCATCTGCCTCCGCGGCCCGAAGCTGGCGGCGTGCCTGCCGGTCTTCCTCCTCGATGGCACGGCAAACTACGCGGAACTCCGGAGCCACAGCAGTGGCATCCTCGGCGGTCTCGACGTCGGAGAAATTCCTCTCCGATGCCGGCCGGCCGTACTGCCACGCCACGGCGTCGTAGGCGCGCGCGGCGAGCTCCGGCATGGCGAAGGTGCCGAGCCACATCCGCGCGTGGTCGATGGTGATCTCCGCCGCATAGCGGCCGGAGTCACGACGCCGCACGCCGCGAAACCCCGTCGAGCTGCGGACCGGCGGTGGCGCGGGGCCCCTCCCGTCGCGGCGCGGCCACAACGGCGAGTCGCGGCTGTAGCCACTACCGGAGCCGCCGCGGGAGCCACCGCGACCGTATCCACCGTAGTCGCGGCCATAGCCGCCGGATCCGCGCCCCCCTGGAGTTGCGGCGCGGCCATATCACGGTGCGGCGGCGCGGCCAAATCGATCTCCGCCGCGGCCGAATCCAGCCCAAATCGGTGGCGGCGAGGGGTGGGTAGTGGCGGCGAAGGTGGGGAGCGTCGGCGGTGGCCGAATCGGGGGTGGAGCAGCGGCAGGGCGACCGAATCGCGGCGGCGGTGGGCGAATCGCGCGCGGGGGCGGCAGGGGGAGGGGAAAGGAAACGGCAGTTGGCCACGCGCGCGCGGAAATGGAAGATATAGGGCACGGGGCGCGCGCGGCCTCTCGTGCCCCAAATATGGGGCAGAGAGGACCAAAATATACGGCTGCCCTATAATAGGGCCCCACATAGGGCAGCTGTTGGAGACTGATTTTTACCCCTTTGTGCCCTATAAAACCGTTTTTAGGGCACCAGGGCTAATTTGGGGCAGCTGTTAGAGTTGCTCTAAGACGGTAATAACTTACGTCCACATAAACTTATGTATTATAGGGTGATAACGTATGAAGTTCAAAAAAGTCATCAAAACATTTCAAATAACATACACGTTTGAAGCTGGTAATTATTTACGATAAGCCCGATAACTTCTAACAAAAAATAATGTCGAAACATATCTGTTGTGTTTGTGTCGAATATTATATACAAGTTGGTTTATGCTAGGACTTAGAGTTGTATTAGGTGTGGATAGGATACGAGTAGTATTGGAGTCGAACTCTTGTAGACTGGGCCTCCCATATAATGTGGGGCACCACACAATGTAACCCATGACGACTTGATAGCAATTGGCACGCAGGGGGAGCCGGTGGCTTGTGTCGGCGCCTAGGACGGCCGTTGCAGTATCTTGGGGAGGAGTGCCCGTAGTCATGCCCCGCAGATATAGGCGTTGAGCGCTGAACTGTGTTACCAAACATCGTGCCTCGGTGTCGTCTATGATTGTAACAGCCCGAAGTTTGAAAACCTAAAAACCCGAATAAAATTTCCACTTTTGTGTTCCATTGCATCATGGCATCCATTATGAATTGCTAAACAAATAACACAATTGGTTTGGCAACTAAGAAGAACAAAATGCCGAAACTTAACCGGAATGAGTTTGACAAGTTTTGGTGACAAATAAAATTTGTTGGAGTTTTACATTTGTCCAGGAAGTTCCAAAAGTCCCAAATAAAAATAATTGCAAAACTATTTTGAATTGTAAAATAAAATAAAGGAGAGCACTTCAAAGTTGCTTGTGAGCATTTCCTATTTTATTTTTACTACCAAATGATTTCCAAATACTCTGGCAAAATTAGGGGAACTTAATATTAATATAAAGAGACTCCCCAAAATTTTGCATAATTTTTGGAAATATTTAAATGCCCCAATTACTTTTAATACGGCTGCTGTACTAATTTCCAAAACCGGCAGGGACCAATCTATGATGGAAATAAACGTTACAGGGGGTTTTTGCAATTTCATCTGCTTCCTCTCCCTGTAGCGACCGAAGAGCGCACTGGCGCCATGGCCTCGCCGCACCAGCTCCGCGCCGTGCCCTCCCCTGCTTCCCCTGGACAGCGAGAAGAGCAGAGGAGCACACCGTGACAGCCCTCTCTCTTCCCCGTTGTTTCTCTCCGTTTCCTCGCTCCATCGCGCCCTACCATGGCGAACCCTAGCAGCCGCAGTTGACGCCGCGTCGCCGTCGATTGAGGTTGCTCCGGACGAATCCGAGCCCACCGGCAGGACCGCCTCGCTCTCCTCTACGTCCTCTTCCAGGCGATTGGACCGGGAAGCCGAGGATCGACGCCGCCATCCGCGACATCGGCGCTGCCGCCCGAGCTCCGCCGTGGGCCAATACGCCGCCGTAGACCTCGCCGCGCCGTCTCCGACCACTCCGTTGCAGTGAGGGTGAGCCCCTTCCCTTGCTGGTCCTTCCTCTCTCCTCCTAGCGCTCCCCTTGCTCTCACCTCGCCGTGGCCGCCGTGCTCGAGCGCGCCCCGCACCGCTCTGTCACCGCGCTCGCGAGACCGGTCCTGGAACCGGCCTAAACCGGCCAGGAGGCCGTTTCCCTCTGGCCCATACCCGGCCCCAGAGCCGGCCCAGACCGGGCAGAAGGCCGGAAGGCTCTATTGCCAAGCCGGCCTGCAAACCGGCCCAAGCTGGGCTAGAGGCCGGGCTAACTGTTTTTTTCCAGGAGTTCCTTTTTCATTTCTCCCTCGTAGCACATGTTCCCCGCTACTCTCTCGCGATGTTAGCGTTATCGAAACTCGATGATTCCTTCGTGTCCATCTCTTTCCCTCGAACTCGAGTAAATATTATTATCGTTGTGGAACTAAAATAATTAAAAGTAAACAATTTAAAAAGAGGAAATTGTAAAAGTAATAACTCTTTACCGGTGCATCAGAAAATTGCGTGTGAGATACCAAAATGCTCAGAATATCGTGAACTACCTAAATCATCATCGTCATGCATATTTGATCACAACTACAATAATGTACATTTAGTAGCACTAGAATCACTAAGTTTTAATATGGGGTTATTCCAAATAATGCAAATAAGAAATGGGGACCCCATTTAACTTGTTGATCATGCTCAATGCTTCTAGGGTGCATTTAAAATGTCATATCATTATTTTTGTATGCATTGCACAATTGCCATGTGTTGATTGTTGTTCTTGCTTTCCGGTGTTGTTTGCTCTCCGGTAGATCACGAGTTCGGAGTTGAGCATCATTATTCCGACGAGCAGTTTGACTCCTCGCTCAACAAGGCAAGCGTAATCCCCCCTCTGAGCATATCTTATCCTATTTTCCGCAAATATTTTCTCCACTATAATATTGCATGCGGTTCCAAATGTCAATTTGCTTGGATTAGAGTATCCCATAGTTGCATTAAGATTTCGATGCCAATTACCTGTTTCCCCTCCTATTATCCATATGATTGTATTGTTGGCCTGAAAAACTTAACTATGCTATGTGTTGCTTAGCCATGCTTAGAAAAATGCATAGCGGTACCATGGGTACTTCATGTGGTAAACAGGTGTTGAAATGAGAATGATGGTGGAGAATTGTGGCGATGGATAATAAATTGCTAAAGGTGGGCATGAGAGGCCACATGGGATGTGGTGGATTGTCTCGTTCTCGCCGCCTAAGTGCGAGTTCTCGCCTACGAGCCAAGTTGAGCGTGCTACCAAGCGTGGGCTATATGGAACCCCTATCGACCAACTAACTTGTGGCGGACTAGCCGAGGGTCCTCTAGTTTGGCTTTCCAGTTGCGCGTGCGTTGAGTTGGTGGCCAAGACTGAGATGAGGATGGTTGTGTCAGGAAAATAAGTGGCCGCGGGACAGGGTGCGAGAAGGTACCTCTTGTCCTACCGCCACTGATGATCCTGGGTTAGTCTTAAGCGAGGTAAAGGTTGTAGCCGCTCCCACTCAGCCGGCTTTCCCCGGAAGAGAGCAAATGTACAGGCATGTACGGGCAATGAGCCGGACGGTACGCATGGATAAGAAGCTGGGAGGTCCCTCGGGAACCTGGCGACTTTCACATTGTACACCCTGCAGGGATAAATCTTTTCGAAAAGCCATGTCCGCAGTTATGGACGACTTGGTGACGGATTCAGAGATCATAGAATAACTCGAACGGAATGATTAAAAACTGGGTACTAGAGGTACCACTCAAGATTGTAAGGTGAGCTTCCTCGAGGGTGATTCGGGGAGGTGCCTTTGATGAACAGGTACAGTGGATGATGATGGTGGGTGGTGGTGAGAAAGGTGTTTCAAAGAAAAGAGTTACTTCTTACCCCTTTTTCAAAATAATCTGATTAGTCGATGCCATGGAGTTATGTCTTTTAAAATAAAATCAGCTTTATGCAAAACAGTCATAAAACCTTGAAAGCCAATCATCGAGCATATATTAGCTCTTAATCTTGCGAGTTCGTCGAACTCAACGTCGTTTGCTTATTTTCAGGAGAGGACTTCACCGAACTCGAAGGTGGGTTCTTTGTGGACGTCGACGAGTAGTCTGGGGTTCCCAGGTGGTAGCTTGGGACATCCCGGAACAGCTGGCGCTGGATGTTTATCTGCAGGCCTCTTAGGCCATAATTTGGTTCTTATTGTTTAGAACAACCTAATTTGCTTCCGCTTGTTGTATTGTTGGGTCTGTGACCTCTCGTTGTCATTTGCTATCTTTCTCTATTATAAGAGTTGAACTATATGATTTTTTTTTCGTAGTCTGTGATGTGCCAGTTGTTCCACAAGTCTTGATCTCTCTATTATGCTTTGATAGTGTGTCCGCTGGTATCGGATAACCGGAGACACAGTATCACTGTATAGCAGTCGGGTCGGGGCGCCACAATGATCTTGCATGGCGCAATTATCGTAACAACTGGTATCAGAGCCTAGTCAAGTCCATGCGGAAGGTCATCTGGAGGTACGAGGATCATGCTCGGCGGGCGCCAAGCGCGCGATAGGTGCAAGGTGGAGCATGGCGGCGATCGCGGATGCGGTCGGTGGAGTCGGACACTCTGGGCAGGAGGCCTGGACCGTCCGGTGGGCTGCAATCGGTAGGGATTGGCTAGACGTGGCAATCAGACCGACATAGTGGTTGTTGAAGACGTCGTGGAGGCAGCGCTTCGGCTCGCGATTAGATCGGTGACCAGACGTGGAGGACGACCGAATAGATCGGAGTGTGAGGGCATCAAGATGGTGCGCTCGGTGTTGCACACGGGCGGCGTCGTGGCACTGCGGACGAGTTGTGTCGACGATGCGGGTGGCCATGGTGCGCATGGCTCGTGCACGGATTATGCGTGAGGTGGCGACTGTCACGGTAGGGTCGGCGTGGCTAGACGTGCGGCAGGGCAGGTGACAGATCGCTGACGAGAATCAAGAAACGTTCAAGGTGCTTCCGTCAGAATTATCGGCGGATTTTTTCCGAGCTGAACGGAATCGAGAAGAGCAGGCGTGGCGTACAGCAGTAGGTGTCTGTGTCCGTGATTGTTTGCAGCACGTCACAACAAATCAAAGATAAAGACGCATTGGGAGTCTAGGGGATCGATTACCATACTGCATACAGATTAAAAAAGGATGGTGCAAAAGTTGGATCGATCCAAGCTAGGGACAGCCATACATGCGTGAACAGTGAAGATTTGGAAAGGTGACGTGTGTGCATGTCGGATCCAGGTTGGACTCGAACAGCGGGTTGGAGACTATGCAAAATCGTGACAGCCTAAGAGTCAGTTTCCGTGACAGGCAAGGAAAAGGAATAGACCGGTGCCCAGCGCAATAAAAGGCGGGGCGACGGAGGCTAGGCAGCGCATAGAATCGATCTGCAAATTCAGGAGAAGGTGGAGCAGGACCTGTGGTTACGATAAAAAGTTTTCACGGCTTCTGAAGGGCAGACGGTGCGGACGTGAGGTTTCTTGATAGCTCGTGGCAAATCTTTCGGCGGAACAATCAATCAGCGATACAGGGGCAGTTCATCAGGGAGGCATTGACGATCAAGGCGAGCCAAGGCATCAGAGGTTGAGCAGAAGTTATTCTTCACCAGTCAGCGGTCATGGCACCGACTACCAAGTTTGAAGTGCAAAAGTTCGAAGGGATTGGAAACTTCGCGCTATGGCAGAAAAGAGTGAAGGATTTGTTGGCACAACAGGGATGTTTGATAGAGTTGCGAGATGTCAAGCCAGTTAAGATGGACAATGATGACTGGAAGGAGTTGCAGATGCAAGCAGCCGGGACCATACGGTTGTGTCTGTCAGACCAGGTCATGTATCATGTGATGGATGAGAATGTGCCGAAGAATATTTGGGAGAAGCTGGAGAATCAGTTTATGTCCAAGAATGCAGGAGGGGTCGGATCTTGTGGAGCACATGAATGCCTTTAATCAGATTGTCACGAATCTAGCATGGCTGAGTGTGAAGGTTGACGATGAGGATAGGGCGATTCTTCTTCTTTGTTTGTTGCCACCGTCCAATGAGCATTTGATCACTACTTTGACGTACGGTAAGGAGACTGTCGAGCTTGAGGATATCACTGCAGCCTTATTATCCTATGATATGAGGAAGAAGAAGGTCACGGAGGAAGTCGCTCATGGTGATGGTTTGCTGGTCAAGGGTGAGCTAGGCAGGAAAGGACATGAGGCAGGGAAGAAAAAGAAGAAGGTGCAATGTTACAAGTGTAAGCAGTGGAGACATTATAAAAGGGACTGTCCAGTTATCAATGGTGGGTCAAGTGCTAATATTGCAGCTCATAGTGGTGACTTGGACGCAAACGTTCTCTTAGCTGCAGGTGAAGTCATGAATGATGAGGTTGCGGGAGTAGCAGCTGTGTTCCACGGAGGCGGCGAGTTTGAGGAAGACTCGTCGAGTAGCGTTCTGTAAGCTACAAAGAAGACAACTCAAGTCTAGAGTACATGGAGTTCGACGCTTGGCAAAATTCAAGGTGGTGGAGAATATTCGCCAAGGTGGAGTTTGTTGTGTTTGTGTCGAATATTATGTACGAGTTGGGTTACGCTATGACTTGGAGTTGTATTAGGTGTGGATAGGATACGAGTAGTATTGGAGTCAAACTCTTGTAGACTGGGCCTCCCATATAATGTGGGGCACCACACGATGTAACCCATGACGACTTGATAGCAATTGGCACGCAGGGGGAGCCGGTGGCTTGTGCCGGCGCCTAGGGAGGCCGTTGCGGTATCTTGGGGAGGAGCGCCCGTAGTCATGCCCCGCAGATGTAGGCGTTGAGCGCTGAACTGCGTTACCAAACATCGTGCCTCGGTGTCGTCTATGATCTTGCATGGCGCAATTATCGTAACAATATCAATATGGTATCTAATTTTGAGTACCTTGTGGTGACGGATTTTGAGGTAGAAATAGATCATAAATCGGGTTGTCGTTCTAGAGATAACGCATTCAGAATTTTTGAAATAGGAAAGAATTTGCAACTGTTTTCTTCTACTACATGCATGCATTGTCGTGCTCTAATTTTGATAGCTCAGTGAGATGCTAAGTATGGAGGTGATATATGTGAAATCGTTTGATACCTACCACTAAATATGTAATTTAATACATATAGCAAAGTCGAATAATTAATCTCGGGGCGCCAACAGATATGTATTTTATAGGTTAAAAAAGATATGTATATGTGGTTATATCTATTTTTTTTGGTAAAGGGTAATACATTAATATCCAGAAAATATCAAGTGCATCCGACCGCGCTACAACAACTCAATATTACGAGCAATTAGAGACATTGAGAATGCACACATGCAGATTTTTAAAATGAAACACAGAAAAAACTCAAGATCCAAAACGGTAGTAACCAACAATGACACCAACCACTATCCTAACATCACACGGGGCGTGAGAAAGTTCTCCAAAACCAGATCAGGAAGGGTAACGACACAAAGTGTCACCATTGCCAGATCAAGTGAACAATTAGATATTGTGTTTTCACCCTGGAGAATAAGAACTAAAAAATTACATGCAATGCCTTCAGCAAGGTAATGATTCTGAAACACCATCATTGTTAGGTATGACCAAACGAAGGTCAGGCCAAGGTTTTTCACCCTGAAGCTCTAGTCTCGGTATTGAAGAAGCACCGGCAAACCTCATCCATGGATGTGTCATCACATCTGCTTGATCACCACCTTCATTCCTATTTACTTGACACAACCGAACACATATAGACTCTCATACTTGTTACCAGCGGCGTCTCACCCGCACTTCAGTTGTTGACGCCGCTAGTAATAAAGACACGCCACTAGTAAGATTTGTAGGTCTAAAAATAATAGTGGTGTGCCCTCGAGTTGGCATGTCACTAGTACCATTTCTGAATTTAAAACATAGGGCTTGTGGCGGCCGTGATGATGGGGCTGTCGACGAGCGGTGAACCTGACATGGGATGCACGGGACGAGAAGCAAGCTGGCGTCATGCGGGTGAGATACAGAGACTAGCATGAGGAGGCGGAGCAAGTGGCAGCGAAGAGTGTTCTTGCTAGTGGTGGTCATGGCGGCGAGACGGGCTACGGTAGGTGCTGGTCAAGGTGGGGTCGCCTTGCTCGCATGCACAGAGCGACACGGAAAAATGGCAGGAGAGGAGCATGTGGCCCGCCTGGTCGGTGAGAAGTGAGAGATGGAGAGAAGAGAAGAAGAGAGGCAGAGAAGAGATGAAGAGAGGGAGAAAAGAGATGAAGAGAGAGAGGAAGAGAGGGAAAGAAGAGAGGAAGAAAGAGAGAAGAGAGTATAAGATTATAAGAGAGAAGAAATAGTGGTTCGATCAATGACAGCCAATGGTCCATATGAGGGAGTCACACGGATCGATGATGCGGCATGACGTATTAGTGGCGTGTGGACCGATAATGCGGCATGACATATTAGTGACGTGTCCAACCAACACACGCCACTAGTATTCTAATACCAAAACAAAAAACATCCAAAAACTATATTTTCCGAGTTGAATTTTACGATTTTAGAAATGTTACAAAAGGCAGAGTGGTTGAAAATTAGGTGTAACTTTTATGCAAATACTTTTTCATATAGAAAATGCCTCGATCCGAGGTCGTATACAAAAGTTGGATTGAGATTAGCTAACTTTGCCACCGTTGTCTTTGGCTAACTTTGAGTCACTGACGTGTAGACCCCACACATTGTGGGCTCCTCATGTCAGTGGCACAAAGTCACCTGACTTTGACAAAGAATCTGAATCCACAAAAGTTATAGTCGGTTTACCAAGACTGCACGGTTTTTGCAAAATATGTCAAAATACATGTTTGTCATTTTTCCTAACAACTAGTACACATCAATATCTCTACGAAAAAGCATTGCAAAATTTGAAGTGTTTATTTTTATTATTTTTCGAAAGTGCTCCAAATACTAGTGGCGTGCAAAACTTAACCCACACCACTAGTAACAAATATAACAGTGCCGTGGAAAAAAGTGCTCCAAATGCTAGTGTCGTGGTACGTCACGAGCACGGCACTAGTAATACTAGTGACATGCCAAAAAAGTGCCATGCCACTAGTAAATTCTGTCGGATCAAGTCGTTGGATCTCACTTACGAGTGGCGTGAACCGACACTTATGAGTGGCTTGAACCGACACTTACGAGTGGCGTGAACCGACGGTGGCATGTACCACTGATACACTTACACCTATAATCACTTTCCTGTAAGTGCCACTCTGGAAACGAATACATATAAGCCTCATGCACGAGATCCATAGAACATGACATAGCAGAACTTGTTAATTTCGAATGTTGGACCTTCCAACTGATGCTCACACAAACGGTTCTGATGTGATCAATGCTAGGTGACCAAAACATTGTCCGTGTGAACTTGTTGACGAGCGACGATGAGAGTGGCAGGCACCGCCGAAACCATGTTAAGGGCCCCTCTGGCAGAGCCTTGTCGTACTTGTGAAGGATCCGCTGCAAAAATTCCTTTGGTTGTCTGCCCAGCACCATGACCACGCACCAACCTCAATCTACAGGCCGGAACGACATGAATTCATTGCGATTTGCCTCAGATCTAGGCACAACCGAATAACAAGTCACAACCGCCGCCATCGTTGGCGACATTGCCTTCGATCATGTTGTTGTCGACACACTTATCGTTGCACCCGCAGTTTTCAAGATCAACAGGCATCTACCGTGTTACATTCGTAGCCACCACAGTCATGGCACCACGAAAAGGTTCCAGATCCTCCGCCCTGGTTTCTAGGTTGTGCTCAGCATGACCTTGTCTAGGGCTGAACGCCACGGCAGGCCGGAGATCCCCTCAGCGGGAGGGACGAGAGCTTGCCGACGCCATGGAGGCTTTACCCCTCGACTTTCTCCAGCGGCATCGAGATTGATGTGGGAGACAAAGATGGTGTTAGGGCTGTTGTTGACTGTGAAGCCTCTTAGGTGTAATCCCCACCTCGCCTAGGAAAGGAGCACTACTACAAATCTGAATATTACAGCCGCATCAATTACATGGGCCTCAGCCGGTTCCTTCATCCGGCTGGAAGCAAGAGTTGCTAAACTCAAGAAAAAGAGCGCCTCCCATAATATTACCTCTCAGCCTCTTTCTTAAAAAAGGAGTCTCCGATAACATGAACCCCTCAGCCTCTTTTTAATAAAAAGAGACTCCCATACTACTCTTTCGGAGCTAGTTGAGAAAAGAAAGAGAGGCTCTAATTATTTCAATGCATAGTCGGCTGTACATAAAAAACCGGCTCTAATACATATATAATTAATTAACAAAATCATCACTACACCAGGTTACATCTAGGTTAATTACCTCATATGCGATTAGTTAATTACAAACACAGCCTTATCCTTTCCGCTTTCTTCTATAAATCTGAGAAAATTATCACACACTTGTAGTTCAAATTTGAATTACTTTAGGAAAATCAACGTAATGTCATTTAAATAGGCAAAATTAGGTAAAAAGCGAGAAAATTCCTAATATTTCAGGATTATCCATCAAATATGGACTACTTTGTGGCAAATTTGTATTGGTCCAATTTTGCTCCATATTTTGTGTACTTGCTTAACAAAAAATGTCATTTTTGACACTTTGAAAATGGAAAATGATATTTTTAAACATAATTTGAAATAACTCAGTTTGGAACAATTGTTCCCCATAACAAGATACAAATATGTGAAAAATATGGGCACTTTATCACAAACTATGACACGGGTATACTATGGCCACTTTGTCATTTTTGGCACTTAGAAATGACATTTCAAAAAAGTGTGGCAATCCCGTTCAAAAAAATGTGGCAATATTTTGAGATGCGCGGGAAATTTGGGCTGCCCCGAAAGTACATACCTCAGCCGGGTCAAAATAAAAACCGACTCTGGCTATTATTGGAAAATTTGGGTGGCTCCGAAAATATATTATCTCATCCAGGTCAAAATAACAACCAACTCTGGCTATTATTGGAGTCGGTTAATAAAAAAAACCCGTCTAAGGATGTTTTAGGAGACTGTTGAGTCACGCATAGGAGCCTCTTTTTTCTATAATTGTTAAACTGTCTCCCCCAACCGACTGTAATACTCGTTTTTCTACTAGTTTTTTTAGATAAAGAAAATATATTAATACCAAACAGATATCAATTACAACCAGCCTCTGCAACAACATAATGTAGAGAACTAGTCAATACATTAAGGATGCACACAACCAAAATAAAAATAAAGAAAAACCTGCCAAACTAATCAGTGAAGCAGCAGGAACTACCACCACCATAGGCCACACCCGGACTGTCAAAAAGGTTCTCCAATAATGACGCCTTCAAGAAGGGAGCCGTGCACAAACACTGTCGTCGCCTGATCATAGACAGTGAGTTTTCACCCGAAGAAAATCTGACTGAACTTCAGACAATGCCTTCAACAAGAACATTGCCAGGTACAACCATTAAAGGCCAGACCTAAGGTTTTCACCCCGAAAGTCGAGACTTTGAGCCCAGAGAGCACCACCAAGAATAAGTCCTCCTATGTTGCCACCCCCCGCTTACCGAGACTGCTGCAAACACCAATCATCTGGTTCACAGTTCTTCACCACATCCAAAACTCGCCTCCGTCATCACTCTAAAACTCGAACTCGACATGAGCCATCGAGATTCACTGGTCATCCGGCACAACCATCTTGAAATTCCCCATCATTGTCACCACCAAGGTAATCGCAGGTAAATATGCCATGGCGTACCTCATGGTGACGACAAATCAGAGTGTGGCAACACCACAATTTTTGCTCCATGTGTTGTCCCTGCCGAGCTGTTGTTGGGGAAGATCACTCTTGGCACCTGGTCGTCTGCACCCATGTACTCGATCTCGTGGTAGCAGTGTCGCGCAGACCAGTCTTGCGTACGTGAGCGGCTACCGGTGCTCAGATGATCTGACCGCCGCCATCATGTGTCACGGCCTCACGAACCGGCCACCGCCGTCCGAAGTCGCCGATCTCACAGTCTGGCCACCGCCTTCCTTTGTCGCGGCCTGCCAATCTCGCCGGTCTTCCAATCTTGGCTTCGGAGCAGGCACGTCAGGGGCACCTGTGCACTGCTCCTGCAGCTAGCAATCGATCGGTACCAACCGTGGACCTCCAGCCAATTAGCTAGCACGATCCTTGCCTGCTCGCACAAACACATGCAAGGCAACGATCGATCCCGATCGGTTCAGCGGCCTGCCACGCATCTATCAGGATGCATCTTGCGCCATGCGCCATGCACATGGCTGGATGGCTCTGTAGGTGCGCACGGACATGGATCGTGGCCGCCGGCGGCCGGATATCCAGTACAGATTAGATCGGAGAACATGGATTTGAAGAATACTGCTTAGGGCTTATTGAAAGAAAACAAGCAGGAGCACCCCGTCGCCGCCGTCCGCCGTCGGACGGCCTCCTCCGGCGGCGGCGGGGGAAGGAAATGAGGTGGAGCGACGCGAGGGTCGTGTCTCGTAGTGGTCAGCTTAATCTTATAAAGGATAGTTTCCCTCCTCCTTTTAATCCGGGCTTTTGGGATGGAATGTCTCTTCTCTTGTAGCTGGGCCGGATGCGCATACACCTCTGATCCTAGGCCGAGTGCTGGGTTAGGCATGAGTGGACTTTAACATCTGGTATGAGTCAACATCGCCATGCCTACCTGAGGGGCTTCTCAGGGGGATGGGGTGTTAGGGTTGTTGTTGAATTGTGAAGCCCCTCGGGTTTTGTCCCACCTCGCCGTGGCAAGGACGCTACGACCAGCTTATAAGGGAGACTTTCTCTCCTCCTTTCAGTAAGGGTTTTTGGGATGGAATGGGCTCTTCTTTTGTTGCTGGGCCGGATGCGCATACCGTATGAATCTAGGTCGAGTGTTGGGCTAGGCCTGAGTGTACGCTAACAAACGGCGGGGTCGCAATGGCTATGGTTTCGCCCTAACCGGCTCCTAGGAGCGAAAGCGAACGTGTGTAACAGTTGGCTGTCTGGACTTGTTCCATCTAGTTGGATTTTTCTTTTTTTTCTTCTTAATTGTTGTTCCATTTAATAGGAGGGCTGCCAGAGGATCGAGTCAAGTTTGGGTAATTGTTGTTCCATTTAATAGGAGGGCTGCCAGAGGATCAAGTCAAGTTTGGGGTTGGTGACCATGACGTAATCTTTTTTACTGTACCTGATTAATGTACAAAAAATAAAATACGAAGATATCGATTCGAGACCAGCTAATTAATCGATCGTGTACGGTATTCTTTTCAGCTCTCCATGTGCATGTCATATAGTCAAACACAAGACCAAGCGGGCGGGGATTTTGGTGGGTTGCCTGTACGGATTATTTTTCGACAAAATTTTGTAATATTTAAGTGGATTGCGATGCGATCAACTTGCACTTGCAATTGTCTACACCACGTCTCCCAAGTCCCAACGACTATATATAAACTAGTTTCCAATCTCTCGAAACCAGCTACCTTCTCCGATCTCTAGGATTCTCTCCCTCTCGTGTAGTCAGTCGTCGGAGACAATGAAGTTCTTGGCGGAGTCAGGCAGCGCGACCGAGAATGCCGGGCCGACGTACCGGAACGTGCTGGCCAAGGACGCCGGCCTCACGCAATCGCCGGCGGGCCTTGACTCCTGCTGGGATCTTTTCCGGTAAGCATATGCAATCCCTCCCACCTCGCCGGACGGCAAACTCGACTGATGAGTTAATTTCGCCGTCTCTGACTCTGATCCATCATGTTTGCAGGGCTTCGGTGGACAAGTACCCCAGCAACCCGATGCTCGGTACTCGCACGGTTGTTGATGGCAACGCCGGTGACTACGTCTGGATAACTTACAAGGAAGCATACGACGTTGTGATGAAGCTGGTAGCCTCCATGAGCAAATCCGGAGTCAATCAGGTACCTTGATTAAGATCATGATTATCGGTGTGAATCAATTGTATCGAAATTATGCTAAATTTTGGATTATCAACCTCTGCACATGGCTGTAAGATCAGAGTGTATCTCTACTACCCATCCAGCATTATGCAAGGGAAAAGAAAATTCCAAGCATCAAATTTGTCCAGAATAAAATAATTAGAATATAGTTTTATTATGTATATGTCCGGTGTTCTGTAGGAGTATAATCATGGGTTTGTAAGCATATCACATATCTGGCTGCCAAAAAATAAGCTATCAGTACCTCCCTCCCTCATATATAAATTGGTTAATTAATTAGCTGGAGCCTGGAAGCACGATCTTCTGACGTGCCAACCCAGCTAGGCTGTGCTGAGGAGTAAGTTCTTTACTTTAGATAATGAGCTTGGTCAGTTAAGTGGTATGCTAATAATTTCGGTTATGACCATGAGCTTAGGTTGGATATTCCATTGAAGAAGTTTAATTAATACATATGCGAACTTTTGAAGTTTTAGTACTTCAGTAATAAAGGGTTAACGTACGGTGACTTATCCCTTCCAGTTAAGCTTGTTCACCAACCTATCACATGAATACGTAAGGCTTGTCTGGATGCGAAGAAGTCCACTCTTGAAGCTTTCTCCCAGTTGAAATAGTCTAGTCTTCATTAGAACCTTCTCATGTCTGACAGCTCATAGTTAAGCAGCAGTTGACCAGAACGTGCTATGTAGATGCCGTATCTTCCATCTCAATCCTTCAATGTGATTATCATATGGGATATTTAATGCCAATCAATTTGTCTTTGAGAAAAATATCATTCACAAGTATAGTACTCTTCATCCTTTAATTAACTGAGGTTTTCTTTTATATTCTACTGAAAACTGCTATTTGCACGTGAACACCAATGCTCTCGTATTTTCAAAAATTAGAAAACATTATTTCTGTGTATCAAAAGCACTGTACATATGTTTCGTTAAACAAGACGTTATCTTCTAGGCTACAAGAAAAAGACAAACTTGGTATAAAATAAGAGTTTTTTTATTTCTACATACAGCCATAATTTTCTTTTTGTGCAGCCCAAATAGAAGGGCTTTTTAATCGAAACTTTGCACAAGTATAAATAATATGGTTACATATTTACGGATTATTGTTTGGTTTTTTTGAAACTTCAAACTACCATTTCCAAAAATTTCAAAAATCCAATTGTAGTGAGCTCGGGTGCGGTGCCACAAATCCTCTCTCAGTAGTCCATCCTGCAAAGAAAGTGGAAATAAAGGGAATTATCATTTTCAGGGTGAACGTGCCGGAATCTACGGAGCAAATTGCTCGGAATGGATCATCAGCATGGAGGTAATTAAATTAGATAATCATTCATCACACATCAATGCATAAATATATTTTGCTAACTAAGATTAATTAATTAATTTACCATCACATGCAGGCTTGCCATGCCCTTGGAGTTTGCTGCGTGCCACTCTACGACACTCTTGGTACATGCCATCATCACCAACATAAATATGAATATATGCTAATCTGCACCTGCACTTTCAAGGTGCAAGTTCTATTAAACACCTTGCTAATGACTCTCTTGTCTTGCCCTTTTTGTCCAGGTGCTAACGCGGTGGAATTTATCACGTGCCATGCCGAACTCCAGATTGCTTTTGTGGAAGAGAGGAAGATTGGAGAGGTAATAAACTGACTAATGGTGGCTACCCTATTTAATAATAAGATATTTTTTAATGTAAGTACCAAGAAGAGACACCCAGTTATAATTTCATAGTATTGTTTAAAGTTCTTTCAAGTTAACGCCTCATGTGATGAGATAAGGTAGATTTTTTGGGCCTCATGTGATCCGTATAAACTCACCTCCCAAATTATTCAAAAATTCTCAATAAAAACATAGTTTTGGGGGAGGTGATTTTCCATTAACATGGAATGCCAATTCATAGCGCATATTCATTTGGGTGAACAACAAATTCAACATGAATAGTGATAATTTTCTATTTGTGCTATTCTTTCTAACATAATTGTTTCATACAGTACCTCCCAAAATAATTTATGTTAAACTTTAGCTTTCACATGTTGTTCGTCTTTGGGTGATTTTTGATTATTTGCCGCTCAAGTGGGCTGAACAAGAAAATTTATCTGGGCTACTCAGTCAAGCACATCTCGTCCTAGTTACCAATACTCGGCCCATCTAGTGTTAGCCCTTTTTGGCTCGGCCCAATCAGACCTTGCGTTGAGGCCCCTGACGAACGGACGGCGAACACCGGTGCCATTTCCGGCGCACGCACAACGGCCGTGTGCCCGTCTCGCCGCCCGGCGATCTGCCGGCCGGGGTCTCTGTGCAGTGGATGGCACCGCTTCGTCGCAATGTTGTGGCGGCGGTCTGTTCCGCGAGAAAGGCGAGCGCGATGGGCTCTCGCCGCAGGCGGTCCCCGGGTGTTCCCCCCGGGTCGACGAACTCGCGGCGACGGGGTGAACACTACAGGTCGTTAGCTTCATATATTCGTTTTTTTGGTGCGGATCTTGGTTCGTTAGCCAACCGATTGATATGGCTAGTGCCTACTTACCTAGGGTCTGTCTCCTTCTGTCCAGTGGAAGCATTCTCGATTTTTGTTTATCCTGACAGTCCTAAGACCAATTAGGCCAGATGCAACACATGATTTCAGGAAATTTTCTAAAAGAGGAGATTTGTGAGCAGTTTTACTGCTGTATAAAAAATATGGGGTACTTTACTATTTGTGTTATGCTTCATAAGCCTCTATTGCTAATGCTTTCATTTATGACAGCTCCTGAAAACCTGTCATGCCACTTCAAAGTATTTGAAATGTAAGTTATATCAATATGTGTAGTATCGACTGATTACATGGTTCAACACTATGGATTTTTACGGATTTTACTCTCCCATTTGCAGCGATCGTCAGCTTTGGAGGAGTCACAAATGACCAAAAAGAGGAAGCTAAGAACCATGGGCTGTCCATTTTCTCGTGGGAGGAATTCCTAATCATGGTTAGCTTTGGTCTTCAGCCAGCTTACTTTGTATATTACCTCAAGTGTTTCCGTAGGAATTTATGGAAGTGCTTGATTACAGAATAGTCGAAGTACCGTCTTCTGCCTCATTTGATATTCTACTCATTATAGTTAAATATTAATTTCTAACTTTCTCATAACAATGCAGCCCATCTCAAAGTGGATATGGGATTCACATATGTCTTATGTTTATTCGTGCATTTTTTTCTACACCTGGAGCTGCCTAAAAGATCCTTAATATTCCCTGCAAAGGCCAGAAGATTATTTTAAATATATGTGTTATATGTGACATAATATGCATCTGCATTATCCATGAGTGTTATAAACTTATAATAGCATGTCGTACAACCAAGACGAGAAATTCTGTGAATGCTATTAGTCCCTTTTATTGACTTGTAGTTCAAGACCATCTAGGTCGAAAAGCTAAACAGTTGAAGTTCATTCCATTCATAACATATGGTCTTGGAGTTATATGGTGTCCTGTTGAGTTATTGTACATTTAGTCATTTACACATAAATCTTTTTGTCTGACATTTCTATAGGGTGGAGATCATCATGTTGATCTTCCTGAAAAGAAGAAATCTGACATCTGCACAATAATGTACACAAGTGGAACAACAGGAGACCCTAAAGGTGTTATGTTATCAAATGAAAGCATTCTTGTTAACCTCACTGGTGCTGACATAGTAATCCAATCTATTGGTGAAGTTGTAAGTATAGAATCTTGATATATTGCTACACACGCTTCATTGAATCATACAACTCATGTTGATTGCTCTCCGATTTGTTTTTGCAGTTCGATCAAGATGATGTTTACATGTCATATCTTCCACTAGCTCATATCTTCGATAGAATGTTTGAGGAAGTGTTCATTGCTCATGGAGCAAAAATTGGATTCTGGCGTGGGGTATGTCTTGTCAACATTCCTTATTTACCTTCATTCAAGTAGTCAACAGGTTCATACTAAGTTAGTTTCCATGCATCTGTAGGATGTTAAGTTGTTGGTCGACGACATTGCAGCATTAAAACCAACAGTATTTTGTGCTGTACCACGTGTACTTGACAGAATATATTCAGGTAAGCTCCAGATTTTAATTGTTAACATTGTTAGATATTTATAACCAGTCAGTTATTTTGTCATTTAGCAGAACATTTTTTGTTGCCTACATAAAAAGTATAAATGAATAAGTTTCTATGTATTGTATTCTTTTATCAATGATGCCAACATGTTTAGATTACTATTTTATCTTCGTTTCATGATCTCTAAATGCATTAGTAAAAGTTGTATATGTGCCGAACTCTACCCATAGCTTTTTCTGGAGCAAGTTGACTAGCTGACGATGCCATACTTTATTAATGGCTGAAGCAGATGTCTTTTATAGAATGAAAAAGTTAATAAGTCTGAAAGGAAACAGACAGACTAAATTTATTTGATCTACTAGCTAAACTATACAGAGAGGGAGTGCATGTAATGAAGAGGTTTAGTGGAAGATTATATGTAACGTCTAGTTGTGCTTGCTATAATGTGACATTGACCAATATTTGATGCATTTATTGTTTTTATGTAGGTCTTACGACCAAGATTGCATCTGGTGGCCTATTGAAGAAAACCTTATTCAATGTTGCATACAAACTGTAAGTTTGTACATGGTTAATACTTAATACTGATAACTTTTTTTTCGGAAGAGCACAAGTCTTGTTTGATATTTATGGCCACATATTTTCTTCTGATGTTCTTCCTAC
Organism: Poa pratensis; assembly: GCA_947311845.1. NCBI lineage: Eukaryota > Viridiplantae > Streptophyta > Magnoliopsida > Poales > Poaceae > Poa > Poa pratensis. Next base: position 16,030,997 of record CAMZMU010000069.1, read on the forward strand.
GTCCTTTGACGTTCTGTAAGGTTTAATTATTTTCTTGTCTTATGCATTCAAGAAATTTTGTGATATTCATGAATCATGGTGGAATTTCTCAGTCGGTAATTATTATCAAATTGACAGGAAACTGGACTGCATGAAGAAAGGAATTAAACATGAAAAGGCATCTCCGTTATTTGACAAATTAGTTTTCAGCAAGGTACAACTTGACATTCAAGAGCAATCGTTTACTTCATCTGATAGAATTGGAAATTTAAATGCAACTCATGTGTATATTATTTTCCTAACATAGTATTATATATTGTTTATCTTTCAAGGTGAAAGAAAGACTGGGTGGAAAATTACGTATTATCATATCTGGTGGGGCTCCTCTTTCTGTAGCGGTGGAAGAATTTTTGAGGGTCGTGACATGTGCATATGTTGTTCAAGGATACGGTATGCATCTTTGGTGTTTAAGTTCCTTCATTAAGTATAGGCAATGCCTTCAAATGATTTGAACATATTATTGGTTGACAGAAGCACTATTAAATAAAACTTTGCACAATTCCAATTTTAGGACTCACGGAAACTTGTGCGGGAACTTTTGTTGCACTACCGAATGATTTCTCCATGCTCGGGACTATTGGCCCACCACTTCCACATACGGAAGTTCGCCTTGAGTCAGTTTCAGAGATGGGTTATGATGCTTTGTCAAGCATTCCCCGTGGGGAGATATGCGTGAAGGGAGGCATTTTGTTCTCTGGATACTACAAAAGGGAGGACCTAACACAGGAAGTCATGACTGATGGATGGTTTCACACAGGTTAGCGATATCCCAGTTTCAATACGAGGCGTTAGTTAACTTTCTTACATAGCTGGATATCAGAAGTTAGTATATTTCAGATGATGACTGTACGTTAAATAAAAATGCAGGGGATGTTGGTGAGTGGCAACCAAATGGCGCCTTGAAAATCATTGACAGAAAGAAAAATATATTCAAGCTTTCACAGGGAGAATACGTTGCAGTGGAAAATCTAGAGAATATCTATGGTGTTCTTCCAGAGATTGATTCGGTAAGTACCTACTCAATTGTTCACTTAGGGAGGAACTGTCTCAGTTTCTGTCTTCACTCTGTTAGGTCCTACTCTCCTGCCCATATACTTGATAAAAGCGTTGTGTACAGCACCTGATTTTGAACATAGGTAATTGAAGTGTTAGTTTGAAGATAACTTTGTAGTTAATACAGTGTGATGAGTGCTGATGCCAGTGTGTTGCTGAAATCGTACATGCTTGGAAGCTAGTCGGATACATAATAATATTTCTTGCTTAATTTCTTGAGCCCTATAACTTTGATCATAACACCATCACTACAGTCTTTCATTATGGGCATATATTCAAACATGCATAAATTTTGATCCTGAAACTGCATGGAAATGAAAGTAGTGGTTTCTCGAATTATGTTGTGTCAGTTGTCTCTCGTCATTTTGTCTGCAATCATCTGAGAGACTACTCTGCACACTTCTGTTGAAAAAGTAGGGCATATATGCAAGAAATATATTGGTATTTTCTGTATCAAATTCATCGGCCATTCATCTCATTTTTCATTCTTTCTGCTGATCAATTTCAGATATGGGTATACGGGAACAGTTTCGAATCTTCTCTTATTGCTGTTATAAACCCCAATCAGCAAGCGCTTGACACTGGGCTGAGCAGAATGGCATTTCTGGAAGTTTTGCTGAGCTTTGTGAAAACTCGAAAATCAAAGAGCATTTTCTTGCAGAACTCTCAAAGATTGCGAAGGAAAAGAAGGTAAAGCGCCTTATCTTACATTATACGGCACTCACTGTTTGTTCCACATTTTTCATTAGGGTTACTATTTACACGTTCCCATTGTTTTACCCATGCCAGCTGAAAGGCTTTGAGTTCATAAGGGCCATCCATCTTGACTCATTACCATTTGACATGGAGCGTGACCTTATTACCCCAACGTACAAGAAGAAACGACCACAAATGCTCAAGTACTACCAGGTTAGATCTCATATCAAACATTTCCCCTGATTCCGGCTTACACAGTGCCCTTCTTTTTCAAAAGTACTTGCAAGTATGTGTAACCTCCGTCAGTTAGCTGATATGTTTCCTCGAACGTCCTATGTCCAGGGTTCAATCGATGCGCTCTACAAGAGCATGAAGTAAGAGAGCTACCATTTATCGGAAAAGAGAGCGACCATTTTGCAGAGCAGCAAAATGGATTTCTCTAGTCCCCACGGCTCGACGGAATCAGAACGCGCATGTAAATTAATTGATTCATACAAGACTTGTTGATGCTTGCTTTACTTTTTCACACGTCACCTTCCATGTGAATCCATTTTTTAAGAATCTATTCCACGGGAATCTTATTCGGAGTTTTGCGTTTCCTGATTGGTTGTAATATAATGGCAAACTACTGTTCCCTGTGCGGCTGTGCCTCTTTTCTCCGGTCAGCACAGCAGCGTCAGCACGGGTCCTGACGCCTGCGTCACTTTCTCTCGCTGCTCTATACGCGGAGACAGGATTGAAGATTCTTGGTCAGTTCTTCAGAATCTTCTGCAGTTGTTGACCTGCTGTATCCCACCAATATTATTGTGCTCTACTTGCTCTCTCTATCTTTGTGATCCTCTGAACAAATAAAATTAGAGTGTTGAATCAATGGTCAGCAGTCAACACTGTCCCAGCTTTGAAACATTCTTAATTCCACTCAACTTTTCAGAAAGCAGTCCATGGCAAGTGAATGCCAACTCGAAAGAGAGAGTTATCAACTAAATGGCAGAGAACACGTCTTTATCACAGTGACACACTATGCATATTGCTGCCGAAATTCCATTGTACTATCGTCGAGCTTTCAGTCTGAACAAAATTAGACCATCACACTTCATTTCGTTTACTGTTCCTCTGCTAGCTTGCAATTGGGTCGTTTACTCGTTTATTTAAGGCTTCAGGTTAATCTGTCATTTTCATAGTATTTCTCCGACGTTTCCTCTAAGCTATTTCTAAGAAAACTCCCAGTTACAAACATAAAACAAGAGGGCAAAATAATTAGTATATCCATCTTATTACTCCACTATCATAATGTTCACGCTAAGTACAAGAGATCATCCAGGAACTTCTTCTCACTAACAAAATTCCTCAAGTTTCGAACCTTGTTCACTATACCTTGCAATTCCGCCCAAGCAAGCTAGCACGGTAAAACAATGGACCAAAAGACTAGTCAAACCGGAGACAGGCACCCAAGGAACCAGCACAAGAAAATAAAAATGATGGAGTAAAATTAACTCGGTCAATCGGTCAAAGTCAAGACCAGATGTGGAGCAGCATATATGCCCCAAAACGAACCCAGCTTAAGTCCACTGGTCACCACATCGTACCTTACGCATTGTCTCCTACAGTTTGTTCGAACTTGCCGTGATCCTTACCTCCATAAACCATTCCTCCTGACAACCTGCCATTGCCGTACACACCAAGCTGCAAGCCATGCAGGAGGGTGGAGGAGGTGACAGCATGCATCTGCTGCTGAGCATCCTGGCCGACGGCGAGGAGCAGGCGGGGCGGCTCCTCGGCGAGCTGCCACCAGCCACCCACGACCAGCTGCCTCTTCCGGTGGAGGAGTGCTGCAGGGGCGTGGCGCGGCAGCTCCGGTGCACGTTTGCCAAGGCGATCGCCGTCGCCAAGGCCATCGAGGCGGCTCATGGCGGCGCCTCGGGAACCGACTCGCCTCGGTCGGCCGACGAGAGCTCCGGTGCAGGCGGGGTCGCGATGCAAGTGCAAGAGCGCCAAGGCATTTGCAAGAGAAGGTGCGTATGTTCGATACGATGATTCAAATGCTATGTAGACACGTTGCAGCTAGTTTTGTGCTTGCGGAGATAGCCAGTTAGCTAGCCTAGCAGGTACCACTAAAAATGCTTCACATGCATGTTTGTCCCGGATATTCTTTGGTTTACTTAAGGATTGATGATTGGAAGTAACCATCGTGTGGTTGAATCGAATAGTCTTAATCATCCGTACACAAACAGATCCAAGGCCCACGAATTAATTTGGCAAGTTGTTTCACTAATTCTCGGTCTGCCAAGAATTTCTTATTTCTCGGTCAATCTATTGAATTGTTGACCTAACATTGGGATCTGTGTAAGATTTGTTATTTGTTTGAACTCTTAAATAAAACAAAAATACATCTTTTTACTAGATGAACAAAATGTTACCATAGAACGAAGATTTTTATGTACAAATAGGTAAGGTGGACCAAATTTAGTTGAATGGAACAATCATACATTTATCGCACTAAATAAGCACATTGCGACACCACAAACTCTTTTAACTTCTCTATGGACAAATTTTAAAATCGACCAAAATTAGTTAGTTGACTCTCACTCAACCGAGTCATAGACACACCATAATATTAATTTTTTTTCTATTTTATACCTCCATGCTCAATTCAGCCCTTCCCCGCATGGCAATGACCATATAAACTTGTCTTTTGTCTATATTTGAATAGCAAACATTTCGTTCAATATACATATTTGTCTTGAATTACAAGTTCCAAATTACTAGCAAGACATATATATTAGTTCACATTCTTAGCGAACTTAAGTTTTTTAATAGTTGATTTGTTGAACATTTCTTATGATGAAATTGCAATTTTGTATTGCAACTTTTAATGTTAATTTTCTAGGATTGATGTAGGCTTTATTATTCACGTTCTCGTGTATTTTATTGTAGGCTAATAATACAATACTTTTGTATATGTATTACATAGAATAAGTTTTTGTTGTTCCCTTTTTTATCGTTTTCTATACATAAGATGGTTGAATTTCCATCTAAATAATGGCTAAAAATTTGAATGTGTTCTTAAAAAGTCAAGGGATTTTGTGTTGAAGAAATTCGTTGGATAATGGAGGATTCAATGCTAATTCATGTAGCCTTTCGATTGTGTAGGTCAACCCTGTGTTTTTACAATTCACGTGCTTCCAAAAGATAGTGTCGAAGTATTTTTATCGGTATTTTTTTTCATGGAACCAACTGTACTTCTTTAAACATTAAATATACCAACATTGAGATGCCATTGATAGATAAAAAGTTGTTCTCGTTAAGGTCTTTCTTGGTTCATTTGTCCACTTAGTTAGTACATGCAAGTACCGCTAATATTATTGTGACATAAATTTGGTTACCTATTTCGTCTATCAGCATACTCACGCAAAGTTTGACTGAGTTTATAAAAAATATATACCAATATTTATGAAACCAAATAGGTATATGATAAAAATGTTTCATCATAAGTCTAATGACACTAATTTGTGTCATAAATGTTGGTCCTTTTATGTACAAACACGAGCAAATGTAAGAAAGATTAACCTTCCAAGAGAACTCGAAGTACACTCTTTTTAGGACGGAGTGAGTAGTAACATATAGTTTGTCAGCTGCCTTGGCAAGGACAAATTACATCGCACTTTGTCTCCCATCCCTTGACAACTAAAATCATTTCCAGAAGCGACTTTCCGGAAATTTCTTTTATGCTATAATAAAACTTCTAAGATAAAAGTATATTTCTGAACATATTCTCAGATATATTTGGAAAGGTACTTAACCGCACGAATGGGTAGACTAGAAAGCGGCAGAAAGTAATTAATGGCACAAGTGGTTCTTTGGTGCTTTGGTCAAAAGGAATGAATGCATCTACGATCAATCATAATCAACGGATACAGTACTTGGACATCATCATTTGTATCAGTCAACTAAAAATTCAACAACTGACCGTTGATTTCCGTGGTCCTGAAATCATGCACGCAGGAAGGGCCTGCCAAGATGGACGGAAAAATTCCGAATACCAGAAGCAAATTTGGAGTACACACCAGATGATGGGCTCAGCTGGAGGAAGTACGGCCAAAAGGACATCCTCGGCGCCAAATTTCCAAGGTGTATATTCATACTTGCATATACAGTAGTATTTGAAATTATTTCACTTCAGTCTCAATTCAGACAAAGTTTGTCTTCAGTCACATATGTCGAACCAGCTTTTAGTTTGTGACACTGATACGACACGATGATGGGTGAATGCGGCCGTTGCGCAGGGGCTACTACCGGTGCACGTACCGCAACGCGCAGAGCTGCCCCGCCACGAAGCAGGTGCAGCGCTCCAACGCCGACCTCGCCGTCTTCGACGTCACGTACCAGGGCGAGCACACCTGCCACCAGAAGCAGCGCCACGCCGCGCCACCTCCTCCCGCCGCGCACGACGGCAGCCACCGGTCGGCAACGTCGCATGAGCAGGACACGGACATGCAGCTGCTCACGAGCTTCAAGAACGGCCTCAGGGTGGAGACCGGCGCGCTGCCGCCGCCTTCGTCATCCGTCCACGGCCACGACGTCTCCACCGGTGGCGCCTTCTCCTTCCCCTACGCCGCGACGCCGGGTTTCTCGCCGGTAGAGTGCGGCGGTCATGAGCAGCTGCCGACCGGAGGTGGCTGCTTCTCCCCGGCGTCGTTCGTCTCGCCGGACATGACGGCGTCGGCCGGGCCGGGCTACTACCCCGTTGAGTCATCGGAGCTCGGCGAGGTGGTCTCCGCGGCGATGTCTTCTGCGGCGTCGCCGGCGGCGTTAGACCCCGCTGCTGGGTTCGAGTGCCAATACCACGACGATCTCGACTCGTTCGTGCCGATGTTCGGTCACCCTTCTTCCCACGGTCGGCACGGAGAGCCCTGATGGATGGAACAAATTAACGCAATATTTTTGTAGCAAAAAGATAAATTAAACGTTTTTTTCCATTTATTTTCATCAGAACCAGTTTTGTTTACTCTGTGGGGAACGATGAGGATTGGGATTTTCCGCCCAAGTGGAGGATGACTACACTTGCAACAATGATGTAGTACTCCGTACTAGAAATGAGGTATGAAGCAAGAGAGCAGGTTAACACGTGGAAAAAAACTACACCCTCCCAGTTTATGTCTAACTCTCAGCCGAATGAGAATTAAGATAACTCTCAGCCGAATGAGAAATAAGCAGGTTAATACGGACAGGAACCCTGATGCATGGGTGGGTAATCATACGTACTCGTTCCCTCCACCCAACGGCACTAGCTTAGCTGCTGCTATCAGACAACTTGAGTGACCAGAATTCGGCAAGCCTGCTTCCACAAACGCCAATTGTTTGGCCATCCCCGCCAAACCACGATCAGATCAGCTGAATTTGCCGTTCTGTCGCCTAATACACATACGGGAACCATTACTAGTACACGTGAGTGCTCCTCGATCTACACGAGATACTGACCAAGGTGCTGTTGATCTGGAAGAGCGGTAGAAGTTTGTGATTCTTCATACCATTTTGCAGGCGCTCATGGATTTCTTTCTCCATTGAACCCATCTGTGTCACAAGATTATTTTTTTGAAATACATTATGAAAGGGAAAGACATAGTATTTGATCAACGTCAGCCATCACACACATTACAACCAGGCAAAAAGGTGTCGCTCAAATTGAACATCAAAGTTCCGTCATGGCCAACGTGCGCGAAGAACAATTAATTTATCCGAACTCTTCTTATCGATCTACACTCCACCCTTGAGTGACTAAAGGCCCCTTTGATTCAAAGGAATGGTATAGGATTTTTGAAGGATTAGTTCCTATAGGAAATTTTCCTATAGATCTTGTTTGATTCATAGGATCACATCCTACAGGAATTATTCCCATAGGAATCTTGTAGTTCAAATCCTATAGGAAAAAAGCATGAGATCCAACCTCATGGAAAATTCCTTTGCCACAATCAAAGAGAATCCTTCTTCCTATAGGATTCACTTAGACATGCCATGCTAATCCTATAAGATTCCTATTCCTATAGTTTTCCTATCCTATGATTCAAAGGAGCCCTAAAGGAATCGGCGAGTGTGTGGAAGGAATTGGTCAGCCCCGAGAAAGTCATCGTCTTGGACAGATCGATGACGACTCGTACATTGCGCCCTGAAACTCAACTTAGAGCAGCAACAATCACCAGAGGATCAACGCCACACACATCCTGTTTGCTCATCCAAACCGTGATGCCTTCGACAAAGGAACAATAGTGAGGACGCCGCCATCATCGATCAGGGTCCGAACCTCGGCTTTTAGTGCGAAGACAACAACGTGAGTCGACGACGAAGGTCAAGTGCAACCAGAAGATGTTTTTTTTTTGAACAGAAACCAGATGATGTTGGTTTAGCACTTTAGTACCAACACTTTTGGTCGACGACTAAATGAAGGAGAACAACGCCCAAGGACACCGTCGCTATCGGCGTTGATCGAAGACGGCGGGATTTTCACCCATACCGTCGCACACATGTCATCCATGTCCACCGGAATCTAGAGCAACATATTGTTCATGTAGGTTCACTCTACCACCACAACATCTCGGCATCGCATTGCACCGTTACGGCCCACCGACACCGCCACCAACACATATGACTGCATGCGTCATCGACAACCACGTTGAGCGCTCGGCGCACCAACCGCCCACCGTCGCTCTCATACCCGCAGCAGCCCCTGCGTCGAACCACTGTCCAGCACGTTGTTGCCACGGACACCAACACGATGCCAAGCCACCATGGACTTGCCTGGTCCGACACACCCTTCACCATCGTTGATGTGTGTAGCCATCGCCGGATGTTCGCGCCGTCAACCTCGTCTTCTTAAATCCCTCCATGGCACCAGGGAGGGGGGGATCATTGAAAACAGAATAAAACGTATTTACTCGAAGTCACGTTTTTTCACGTCTTTTGAACTTCGATTACAAATAGGATGTTACAAACATCCTATTTTCTTCTTAATAAAGATCCGAGTCCAGTAGTCACTTTAACCGACGGCCAAAGAATTGCCACGGCTGTAACATCCTATTTTCTTCTTAATAAAGATCCCAGTCCAATAGTCACTTTAACCGACGGCCAAAGAATTGCCACGGCTCCGATCGCAAGGACGCACGGAGCCAGGATCCGGTGGCAAAATCCGTCGCCGGAGATCCGTGAATCGTCGGAAACTGGGCTGAGGACATCGTCATCGCACGGCACTGGAGTATTTTTTTTTGCCTAAAATGGCCCTTTGGCCGAACTAATAACATGATTGGCCTCTTTCACGAACTAATTTCAAAAATGGCCGCTGGGCTTGGCGCCAATGCAAATCTCTTGGCGTCGACCTGCACAACGTCGGCTTCATCTGTGTTGACGCCGACCCGAGTGGTCAGATTTGGAATTAGTTCTCAGTTTGGACAGATTTGGCAAAAAAAAAACACGGCACTGGACGGCGCAAGTGGCGAGAAAACCTTTCCGCCGCGCTTTCCCATCACCACCACGAGTCCGCCACCACCACCCGCACGGGCGGGCCACCACCACTATTTACGGCCGCCTCGGCTCCGGCGCCGCCACCACCCATCTCCTCCTGCCTCCCTCCACCCGAGAGCGAGAGAGAACTGCGGGAGCGCGCGAGCGAATAAACAAGGGGTAAAGGAGGCGAGGAAAGCGGCGGGTGCCTGCTGCCGGGTCGCCAGTGCCGAGGCCCGCCTCCCTCCCTGCCATGCCGGCACGCCGCACTGAACTCCCCGCCGCCACCTCGATCCTTTCCGTTTCCACTGCCAAAGAAGTCACCCACCTTCCTTTTTAAGCGCCTCACTACCATCCGCTTCCTCCGCTGCTGCGCTCACGCTTCCTCTGCCTCTGCCCCTGCTCCTCAATCTCAATCTCCGTACCCGCCGGATCTGCGCGCCGGAGGATTCCGCCCGCCGAATCCATGGCGCGGGCGCTCGGGCTCGCCCTCGCGCTCCTCGCCGCCGTATCAGGTATCCCTCCTCGTTTCCCTGGAATTATTAACCTGAGCGATACGCGCCCTGCTTTGATTTTCCGCCGGTCACCGTTGCTCGTCTTGGTGATGCAGTGGCCGTGCCTCCTCTTGTCAGCTCCGCCGGCGACGGCGACTACGGGCGCTGCGAGGGGGCTGTCAAGGGGTGGGCGGACTCGGTCGGGGAGGGCGACGATGGCGGCGATAAACTGAACCTCAAGGATTTGCTCTTCTTCCTCCACATTCCTAGGACGGGTGGGCGTACCTACTTCCACTGGTAGGATTTGCTGGACCTTCTAACTGTTTGTAGATTCGTCCTCATACACCGTTGTGCTCTACTGATGTAAACTGTTTTGTTTTGGCAGTTTCTTGAAAAAGCTATATACGAATGATATGGAATGCCCCCGTTCTTATGATAAGCTGCGGTTTGACCCGAGGTGAGAAGAGAGTTTTGTTCCCTGCTTCGCCTAGTTGTGTCGTCATCTGGGGTTTATCTCAAAACTTCATGCTGACTAGCCAAACAAGAATAGGAGCTCTGTTGTCTCTGAATGATGCTTAGAAAACACTCTGTTAATCTTCTAATTTTGATCATGATTATGGTTCAAGATATTTTCATTTATTGGAATGACATTACCAGCGCTTAACTGGCTAAGAATGCTCCATTACTGCAATCTGGCATGTTCATAAGCACTACATTTTGAATTTGGTAACTGAGAATTTACAAGAATAGGAGCTCTGTTGTCTCTGAATGATGCTTAGAAAACACTCCGTTAATCTTTAAATTTTGATCATGATGCCTGCAGTATCTATGGTTCAGGATATTTTCATTTATTAGAATGACATTACCAGCGCTTACCTGGCTAAGAATGATCCATTACTGCATGCTGGCATGCTCGTAAGCACTACATTTTGAATTTGGTAACTGAGAATTCACATAGATATTGTGAATTTGTGACCCTTATACCTGTTATGCCAACATATTGTGAGCCCGTGAGACTTTCAGTGTAGATACAGTGTTCAGTTATAATAGAAATATGTTTTATTAGCAATTCTGTTATTTCGATGATTAGTTGATTACTTACTGTTACTAATAGTATTTTTATGCTTTCACGTCAGCCATCCTGATTGCAAACTGGTTGTAAGTCATGATGACTATAGCTTAACTTCCAAGCTGCCCAAGGAGAGGACTTCCGTAGTGACAATACTACGAAATCCAGTTGATCGTGTGTTTAGCACGTATGAATTCTCAGTTGAAGTTGCAGCCAGATTTCTTGTGCATCCAAACTTAACGTCTGCAAAGATAATGACCAGCCGTGTGTTAACAAAATCACGTGGTGTAAGTACACTGGATATATGGCCTTGGAAATACTTGGTTCCATGGATGAGAGAAGATCTTTTCGCCAGGGTATGCTTACTTCCATCTTCAAAATGATTAGGCCTATATAATGAATCTGATTATCAAGCCTTTTCTTGTATATCGGACCTTTGTAGTGTCTGTTTTTGTAACATTTGTTAGGATCAGCTTCTATGGTCGTTAGAGGGAGGGTTTCAAGTGTGACTCCTTATTCCTATGTAACAAGGCACCTGACCATCAGTCGGGGTGTCAGTGTTATAGCTTGAGCTTAACTGTTAGTTATAGTTCAGTTGATGTGAATGGCTAGGAATGTAGACTTCAGATATATTTGGAATTAGTTTAGACATAAAGCTAAGGCATGTTGTTTCAGTTGCATATATTTTTGCCAAAAAATAAAATATACTTTCATCTGCAGCGAGAAGCTAGAGGGTTTAACAAAACACGAAGTAGCAAGAAGGTTAATGCATATGATGTGGATGACATGGTTATGCCATTATACCAGTACATCAATGACCCTGTTGCCCATGAAATCATTCATAATGGAGCTACCTTTCAGGTTTGTAAGACTTGCCCCTTTGGTGTATCTCAACTTCTGTTACTGCATTCCTATCTATGCCATTACTTGTTTATTCTCTCTGTTCTATTGTGCAATGCAATTGTTTTGACCCCTTATTATCAGTCCTTTCGGATTTCCAGTAAAATATGCATTGTTCTAAAATTCGGCCGAATCACCGATTAACTGGCCGAGTAATCGCTATTCAGTGGGTTACTGAATAGCCGATAAATGCCGATTACCCGATTACTCGGCCGATTAACTGGCGAATAGGCCGATTATTCGCTATTCAGTGGCCGAGCGAGCCGTTACCAGTTAACGAATTCCTGAACAATGAAAATATGCAATATCAGTTGCTGTGGTCGTAAATTGACAGTTTGATCCATTTGGTCAACTTTCTACATTTTTAAAAGGCAAACACCAGCATGTATATTTTCAATGCACATGCGTCTATTATTAAGACGTACTCTACATCAAGCCTATTATTAATTGTATATGGCCCCACTTTTTTCTGTGAATGCGTGACCATTGGCTAAGATGCACTCTACTCCTTTAGATGCTTATTGTGATTCAGAAGTAAAACTTAGAATGGCGATGATAGACCTATCCAACGCAACTTATATCCGCGCAGTTTTTGGCCTTGCAGTATATCATTGAACCCACCTTATTCCTTTCTGCTAGATGATAGGTAGACCAAATAAGCACTTGATAAGGTGTAATTCCGAAGTGAAATGGATTGTTTGCGCAACCACTTTTTATAATGCACCCACCTTTCAGTTGTGAAAAAACCTAGATGTTCTTTGTTTCCTCCTATTTTCACGAATAACTTCAACAATTTGACACTAAGTGGGCATTTTCGCACTTCAATATCCCAGTGATATATGTGTTGTGCTTTTGGCTCCTTGTTTCACTATGACCTGAAAAATCTGTCTGCCAACTAATTTTGCTTTGCCATGTTACCTTGGCAGGTTACTGGGCTAGCAAATAACTCTTACTTTGATGAAGCACACGAGGTTCGGAATTGTGTTAGAAAACATCCTGATCTTGGTCGCTATGTGCTTCAAGTTGCTAAGGTACAGCCCAAAAATCAAAGGGATGAATTAGTGAAAAAATACATTCATGTGCACTCCATTGGCCAAAGCTCAAGGTCCACATTATTCCTTAACATACAAACATCACTGCTGTGTGCATTGTGGCTAATGAACTATGTTTTCCCGCAAAGGGAATATAAGCTGGATGCTAGTAAAATTTAGGTGACCTTATTACATCAATTTACTAAGCCAAGCGAGATTTATGTTTATTAAATACAATCATTTTCAATCACAGAACAGGCTGGACCGTATGCTCTACGTAGGACTTACAGAGGATCATGAAGAATCTGCAAGGTTGTTTGCTCATATGGTAGGAGCACAAGTGCTTTCACAATCTGGAACGTTGAACTTAGATATCCAGGAAGATCCACCCAGTGGCACTGGTATTTCTCTTTTTTACTCATCTGCAGAAGTTGTGTTCATGTTATATAGTATCTTCTTAAATTGAAGAGCAACAACCCCTTAGTTCTGTTTCTGTCAACTCTGAAAAATAAGAGATCATATATACGGGACCAGACTTCCATGTATATTAAGTAACAATACATAAGTACATAACTACTTTTTTCTGGTCACACCCCATAAAGCAAGGCAAGACTACAATACTAGAGAAGTAAATATTGGTGCATAACAAAACAATACGGCCAGTTGCAAAAAGGAATCCTAAAAGGCGAGTGCTGAGCATCCCCTGGGGGATAGGAAGCCTGGATCCCCCACATCGACTGGGCGACACTGCCCTGGTCAATGCGGGACCATTCGCTCCATGTGCATCTCCTTTTGCCCCACACACAAAAAAAAACCCCAGCAATCCCTCGCCCATCCCTTCCCCGCACACCTCGCATGGCTCAGAGGCAGAACCTGACCGCCGGCCGGAGCTGCAACCGGCGCCGCCAATGAAGCAACTGTTCGCCCTTGCAGCAGCCACAAACCGGCTTTGTAGCAGTGGCAACCAGCCTTTGAAGCTCTCGCATACACCCTTTGCAGCATCGCGTGGCACCGGACGGCCAGCCTTGCAGCCACTCAAAGCTTGGTTCGCAGCTCCGGCGACCATCTTCAGTAGCTCTGGCAACCTCCTTCAGTAGCATCGGCCTCTTTCCTTGGCAACACAGTCGACATTCATTCGCAGCACTGGCAAAAACCACTGCACGTAGCATCGGCCTCCATTCGCAACGCCGGCCACCACCGATTGCAGCAGCGCCGCCTCTTCCTTGCAGCTCCGGCGAACACCTCGGGCAGCATTGACGCCAACCATTGGCAGCAACGCCTTGTAGCATCTACGACCGCCGCAGGCAGCACCGCTGAGCAGCAGCTCTAGACCTCCCCTTTCAGCAGGGGCGGAGCCCTGAGCTCGCCGAGGTGGTGCGGGAGTTGGAGGTGCTTGCTGATCAGGGCAGGCTCCTGGGAGGACAACGAAGGTGAGGATGGGCTCAGAGGCTTGAGGCCCCGGCCATGGCGGCGACGGCCAGCGTCTGCGTACCCCCAGCCTTGCCCGCAGCGCCGGCTCGATGTCGTGGCCGATGACGCCCCTGACGAGCTCGGGCTCCGCAGCCGTGTTGTCGTCCCCGCTCGGGTAGTCCATGGTGTCGTGGGTGGTGCTGAGGGCTCAGGGTGCAGTTCGGTGAGAGAGGAGACGCCGAGAGGAAAGGGGAACGGCAGGGAGAATCGAGTGGAGGATGAGAGCCGGCGAAGGGATAATGTGGAAGGTGGGCCCCATCTCTTGTTTCCCTCAGCCAGGTTTGGGACACGCGGCGCATGATGGAGCGGAGGATCGCGAGACGCTAATCCTCCGGATGAATATGAGTGTTTTCCATCCTAAAAAGACAACTAGTATGATTAAGCATTGCTCTTCCAACTGGAAAGAAAGCTCTGATGCAGCAGTATGTGTAAGCCTCATTTTGTTTGAATGAGTAGCTCCTCAAACTGAAACTCTATTGCCAATAAGTTTTGCTGCATGTTTGAATATTCCGGACAGGAAAGCAGTATTCTTATTGAACCAGTGTATTCATGGAATATGACATAAAGAGGCAGCAATGCTTGCAGTAGTTTTTTCTCTGTTCTTTGTGCGTGGTGCTCAAATATTCAGATCTACTTGTGCAAAAGCAAAGAAGATCAATCAGGATCTAATCTTTATCTTCTCCTTACAGACTCCCACTCGTCCATGCTGGATCAAGAGGATGAAGAAACAAATGAACATATGGTAATAGGGTGGCTAGGATTTACATTTGAGTTGTTTTCATTGGGTAATATGGGTTGGATATTTACAGCTGTATTCACATTTCTGTTTTTCTGATAGAATAGCACTGATGGTTGGAAAAGTAACGCAGCTCTGAACACTACTGAGGATGATCATGGGACAGGAAATGTAATACAACTACCCGAAATGTGCAATTATATGTACAGTTTTCCGCTTATTATCTTGCCATCTTAACGTGACGTTATTGTTGATGCCAGATGACTGTTGGTAAATTGATGGAAACTTATGAGAGTTGCATTGCCAAACTGCGGAAGTCCCAATCGAGCCGTCGCAAAATATCCCTTAAAAAGGTTGAGGAGGCAAATTTTACAAAAGCGGTGAGTTTGGAAGTGGACTGAAATGCTTTACTTTGGAACTGTTCATGATCATTTTTTGGTATTGAAATATTTATCATACATACCTGAATGTTTCTCCTCGCATGTGTCAGAACTAAGAAACAAGTACACATGAAGACCAATAAATGATAAAAGATACTCCCTCTGATCCGTATTAAGTGTCGTAGAAAAACAACGAAGCACAATGCCATGGTACAACTCGCGACAGAAAATTCCGATCGGAGGGATTCAATTTTGTAACATGTTTATTGAATGCTGTCCCGTATAGTTCCCAATTAAGTTGTTGTATCAGTTGAATTAAATGTCGGGTAACATATTGTGGTGTTTCTTAAATATTCTCTTAATTCTCTATAAAGCTTGGTAAAAATCTGAAGACTACACTTTTTGTTTGCAGGCACGGCGTCAGGTACCTGAGGCAATTCTGAAGCAAATTATCTCATTGAACAGCCTTGACATGGAACTCTATGAGCATGCTAAGAACATTTTTACACAAGAACATCTTTTGCTAAAAGGCCAGCATCCCATGGTGGTGCAACACAAACAGTTGGCAGATCAAAAGGTTACACAAGAACATCTTATACCAAAAGGACAGCATCCCATGGTGGTGCAACACAAACAGTCGGCAGATCAAAAGGTTTGGTCAAGCTCATTAATTCTTTTTTAAATGATCCATGTCGCCTGAACCTTTCCGCAAAGAATTCAGCACCCCAGCACATCTTGTTTTGTAAAAGCATTAGAAAGCAATCAGTTCTACCAAAACAGGAATTATGCTCCCGTAAATCATCATCATCGACATGTTACATTAGGCTGTGTTTCTGTCCTAATTGAATTACAATACAAAAATTTATTTTTCATCAACACAAGATGGGTATAATATAGATAAACCTTGATTTTAAACTGTTGCTTCAGAGTATGTCCAAGACATGTTGATATATCCACTACGATGTTAGCCTTTCTGTTTGGATTTTAGTTTGCTTCTCATGCATTGTCTGGTTTAGTAATGTTGTTAGGTAGCCTTACCCCTTATGTGTGGTTGGTCATTTCTTTCAGGACTGGATAGATACGGTCTGCGAATCGTGGAGTTGCTCTACCTGGAAGGTTGTCGCACTTGGTCTTGTAATCGCAGTTGCCATTGTTTTTCTTGCGTTTGCTGTAACGAGTAGAAGAACATTAAAACTTAAGGTTTGATGGTGATATCAGGAGACAACCCCTAGTATTTGATGTACAGTTGGATATTGCCCAGTGATCTATACATTACCATTCTTTCGGGCAAAGATGTTAACATGTCGTAGAAATATGGCTTTGCAAGACGGTGCCAGTGTACTGCTAGTGAAATCGTCTCACTGGTAGTTGCATGATCTTTCCCTACACAAAGTTCTTAAGGTGCAGGATAAAACAGTTGCACTTAGTTGGCAGAAACCGGTCATTCCTAGTCATTGTGAAAAATTATCATCAAAATCTTGAAATGTACACCAGCATGCTTAATCATTATCAGATCAGAAATGTTGATGAAACTGCCAAGATAATGGTCCCACACAATACAGCGCAAATGATAGATTGCGTGGGATAGATAGACAAACTGAAATGTATGTGTGGCGCAAGGATCATGTCCAAGCCCACTGTCGTCACCACCACCACCGCCCTATCATAGTCCTGATGTCAAACAAAGCTCGCTGACAGTGTCATCGTCATCATGTTTCAATTAGACCGTGCAGCAAACGACAGTTGCATGCTAGGGCTGCAAAGATCTCTCATTCTTGGTCATACATGAGAAGGCTGCCAATATGAATACAGAGACGGGAGCAATGCAGCTCGATTCAGAGGCTACTCAGGCTAGCCCAGAGCAACAACGGCAGATGAGAAGTATGACCACACAACAAAGCATGCGATTTGTTCCCCACGTCTCTCAATCCCACAAGTTGCTATTGTGCTCCCTCCCAAAGGCCAGGTTGGAACCATGGCATTCAACTTTCTTTGTCTCGTTTCCTTTCTCTCTTCCACTTTGCAAAAACTAAGGCGGTACTGTCACGGTTTGCTCTTTACTGCCGCATCCAATTTTATGGAGTAACATGGTTTGGCTGAGCGCATATGTGCTCCATTAAAAAACACTAAAAAGACTACAATAATGTTTCACTTTAAATGAATGCTATTAATTATTTATCGTGGGCAAGAGCAGGGAGCATGTGGTTAATATCGTGGACCACTTTTATTATTTTCTCTTGTTAAGTTTGGGTACTTCTGTTTATGAAACTTTAGTCATTTTCTCTCGCTAAGAGTGAAAACGGATCATATTTCTGATCAAAAGTTATAACATGTTGAATTTTCAAACTCGTGGGTAGCGACCAGGTGGGCTGGTTGACCAGACCTTTCCTTTTCCTAACGCGTGGAGAGCAAACGAATATTTCCTATTTGGTCGGCCTCCCAGACATGCGTTAGGGCAAATGTGCACCAGCGTGTCCAAGTTCTTAAGGTGCATGGATAAAACAGCTGGCAGAAACTAGTCATTCCTGGTCTAATAGGTTATTTTTTTTGCGAGGAAACCAGAAGATATTATAGGAAGAACATTACAGAAAGAACCCCAACAAAGATAAAAATTACACTCCAGTCCTTCTGCAACTCAGAGACGCCGGCATGGAGCAGGACGTGCCGGTGGCGCGCCGCCGCCGCGTCTTCCTTCAAGCCTTGGATCAGAAGACGTCCCCTGGCGGACGGGAAGTCGTCGGACCTCGAACTCTGTGGAGCCTCCACCCAACTCCAGCTGCATCTTCGTCTTCCTAGAACATCGCCGGCTTCAGATTCGTCAACCCAGATCCCCCGCCACGCGGAATCCGGGAGGGGGATGGCGCTCCCAGCAGATCTAGAGACCCGAGGGAGCGAAGGGGGCAAGCACATCACCGCGGAACTCCACCGAGCTCCACCGTCAGAGGAAGCACGTACCTGCACCAAAAGCAAAGCCGACGACCCAACCTCCTCCATGGCGTCGCCGGCCGAAGAGCTCACAAACCCTACACTATCTACACCCGTGAAGCGGGGATCCCCCGCCCTCCCGCCGCCGGAGCGGCCGACGGAGGACGAGGGATCAGACGGATCGACGACGAGGTGTGAAAAATTGTAATCACGACCGGATCAGGAAATGTGGATGAAGCTGACAAGATAATGGTGAACATAATTTTAAAAAGAACTAGCGGGAACACAAACTCCCAAGCATCTTAGATAGAGATGTGGGCAGCAAAATCTTGGACTGCAGATGAAATGGATAAACAAGACTCTAGCTCACTCCACATCGTACAATTGATAATCAAGGGTGGCTACAGGTTGTAGCAGGGCTGGTTGGCAGGGCATGCATTTCTATTCCGGCCTCCCACTGGTAGAAAATGGGCCTATGGTCCCGGTTCGGTTGGGCCATCAGTCCCGGTTGCCCAACCGAGACTGGCCAATTGGGACTAATGCTAGTCCCGGTTGGGCCACGAACCGGGACCAATGGGTGGCCACGTGGCCAGTTTGGCTGGGCGTGGGGGAGACTCATTGGTCCCGGTTCTTGTTACGAACCGGGACCAATGAGTGTTTTTTTTTTGGTATTTAGGGTTTAGGGTCTCCCTCTCGCCGGTGCCCCCTCTCCCTCTCGCCGGTGCCCCCTCTCCTTCTCGCCGGTGCCTCCTCTCCCTCTCGCCGGTGCCCCCTCTCCCTCTCGCCGGTGCCTCCGTCGTCTCCCCCTTCTTCGCATCGCCGACGTGCTCTCCATCGTTTCCGTACGCATATTATACGCTCTACTATATACACAGTACATGTTGATGCATATATAATTAATATTCGATCTCTTGCGAGAATACAACTATTTAATTACATGGAGATAGATCAAGCCATCAAGGCATATGTAGTTCATCGTCCGAAGCATAATGTTCTCCCCTTTCATCGATGACCTCCCTAAGCAGAAATCCCGCCAATTCCTCTTGAATTGCTCCTACGCGCAGTTCTGGGTCGATCTTCTCCCGCATTTTGCTGAAAGCAGTTGTTCTCCGCTCAGTGGTCAACTCGCGAATGAACTCGCAAACGTAGAATCCACATAAATTACTCCCCGGTGGCTGCTGCGGACTTTCCACCGTTTTATAAGTTAGCTCATCTTTGAATGGACCTTCTACCTTCTGTTTGAAAATTGTCCAACACCTGCTTTGGCAAAGAAAATGAACAAAGGAGTTATTAATTACTTGACATCAGGGAACGAACGAAAGAGGGCGATATAATGCGATAATGATTGAAATTACTTGTTGAGCATTTCTTTCATGTCGGACCACAACGCTTGGTCCCAACTTAATGAGTCGTGGACTTCAACTGTGGACTTGTCAGGTTGAATGCTTAGCAGAATCCAGTGGAACCTGCGGACGTTTACATAAAGCAGACATGCATAGCTCATCAATTACACTTAACATCGAGAAAGCCAAATAAAAATATGTACAAGACAGAAACACTCACCTGAAGTTGTAAGGAAATAGTATTTCCGTACAGAAATGTTGCATGGTTAAAAAGGTGGTCAGGTCATGCTCCACGTCTTTGGGGTGATTGACTAACGTATGTGAATTCACGATATATGGGTCAACGAACCCAACCTCAAAAACTTTAGATCTTTTGCATTCCAGCATCTTCATTCTGCATAATAGCGTACAAAAGGATATATATATAGTCAGGATAATATAATACAGGCAATGAACGAGCTGAGCTAGAGACTTAATTACGAAAATAAATCACTTACAGACAATAGCAAGAGAGGATAGATTTGTCGAGGGCGCGCTTTTGGAATAACTGGAACAGTTCAGTCAGTTGAACATGTATATGTAACGTTTGAAGAAATGCTCCACTCTAACGTCCAGCGGAAACCACTCTTTCGCGTCCTTCTTTGATGTGTGCACCAGGTACCAGGTATGCAGATTTCGCATATGTGTTGATAGACCCGTCAGCTCCTCATTACTGACCATAGGCTCCCCTTGGACATATTTCCGTGCCATCTCTAACATTGGCGCATATTCATAGCCTAAAAGTTGACCAAGGCTCATACCCAAGGCGGTAGCCTGTTCCTTGGCCTGAGATACAGTGACACCAAGTTCTTTAGCAGCAGCTATGGCTCTGGGGTCCAATAATTCCAGGTCCTTATCCATAGCGACTCTGAAGTCCTTGTCGACATCGGAACACACTATGAGCGGGGGGACCGATTGATTTTTCTGCTGTCCGAGCTGGGCAATTTGTTTCCCGCTTTTTGCACTTCTTCCCTTGTTCTGCTCAGACTGGGCACGTGCTAGCTTAGTAAGTTCACGACCATAGTCAGATGGCAGATTCATCGATATCTGGGATGGCTGCTCAAGGAAGGACTTTCTCCACTTTTTGGATTTTTCATCGTATACCGGCTTCTGCTCGGGCTTTTTTGGTGCAAAAAAAGCCTTATTGTAGGCAGCCACCTCCGCGGCGTTTTCCGCTACAGTCCTGTCATAAGGTCTAATGGGAAGATTCTTATGAGGTACTGTTGGGAGGGGCGACCTTTTACGTTTCGGTGATCGCTTACCCCTCATAGTACGAGCGGTGGGCGGAACGGCTGACGCGGCGGCGGAGACGGCTGCGCTGGAGACTGGTGAGGCGGTGAAGAGGACTGTTGCGCTGGAGAATGCTGAGGCGGTGAAGAGGACTGTTGCGCTGGAGACTGGTGAGGAGTCGATGGCCTTGGCTGCCAGTTCGGAAGCACGATGAATTCCTTTGGCCATAGAATGGTCGCTTTCTTGGCTTCTCCAAGTTCAAGCACCTCCCCATCTTCACCTGCAGGGTGTTGCAGCTTCAGCTCCTCATAATCTTTCATCACTTCATCCACCGCGACAACAGCGTAGCCATTTGGAACCGGAGAGAAATGGTAAGTTGGATTAGGTCCAATTGGTACGACATAGCCGACCGCCACCTTCACGGTTAAGTTAAAAACTTTCACATGCATCTCACAAGGTGTGCTCTCCGTGATATCATCCACTGGGTAGCGACGAAGTGGAGCCACTGCATCATCATTACCATCCTGGAGCTCCGTGGAAGCCACGCTGCTTTTCCGATTCGATGGGCCACCGGTACCATCGCATGCAGCTTCTACCATGTGCCGTTGAGATTGGCCGCTAGTACCTTGCTGGCTAAGCACGGCAATTTGTTCCTTCTGCAGCTTTAATTCTTCTTCTATATTACGCAGCCGGTCTGCAGCAGCGCGTGCTTCCATTGCCTCCCTTTCCTTTCTCCTCTGATGGCTTCTATCAGGAAATTTCTTCCTGTGCTCGGGAATCGCAATTGTCTTGGGCTTGGAGCCAGGTACGCCTCGTAACCGTCCGTCGTGTTCCTTATTCCCAAGGGCGCGTGTGAGCTCGTCATCCTCTCTATCGGGAATGAACCGTCCCTCTTCAACATCCTTTACTGCATTTCTAATTTCTTGGATGGGTAGTAGGGGATTATCTTTGTGTCTTCTGTTATATATGCACTTCCCTTCTGCGTCCAACGTGCCCCCATGCCCGTAAAACCAATTTCTTGCCCGTTCGATCCACTTGAGTGGCTCTGGAGTGATCCCATTAGCCAGCAGGTCCGCCTCAAGTTTCTCCCACTTAGGCATGCTACCAGCGTAGCCACCAGGCCCCATAGTATGGTGGTACATCTTTAGAGCAGCATTTGCCGCATTTTTTGCAGACTTTTCCAGAGCTTCCTCTGATTTCTTGTACGCCACAAATTCTTCCCAGTAGTCCTTTATCTTCTCATACCCTTTATCGAAGTCTGGAGTCTTATTTTTCTTGACAAACAGTTTGTTCAATCTTTTCTTCCAGTTCTTGAATAGCTCGGCCATCTTCTTAAGTGCCCAGTCCTTGACTTTTTGCTCCATGATTTTCCGGGCAATCTTTTCTGCCTCATCTGGATCCTCCTCATCTGAATCCACCTCTGGCGCCGGCAGGGTGAAATTAACCATGAGCTTTCTCCAAAGTCTTTCTTTGCCCTCATCGCTGACATATAGCTGTCCTTTCTCCTTTGGCCGATGCCATTCTCGAACGGTGATCGGGATGAAGTCCCTAACAAGAACTCCGCATTGCTTTACCATTTTATTTTTAACACCAGGGGGAGCAGTCGGTGTGCCGTCTTCAGCGACTCTTTCGATCGTGTACCTTTCTTGGTCGCCCAACTTTTTGGCTGGGCCTCGTTTTGTCCTTACAGAAGATTTGCTCGATCCGGAGGGCTAAAAGAAGAAAGAGCGTTAATATATGTATATAGACAGCAGAGGCTTAATTAATACAATCTTCGGCTTCATTAATATATGTATATGCACCTCGCCGGAGTTTGCAACATTTAATGTTCCACCGGAGCCTTCGGCTTCTCCCTCGTCGGCTTCTCCCTCGCTGACTTCTCCCTCACCCCGGCCGTCGGGTTCTACCTCACCGGAGCCGTCTCTTCGGTTGAGAGACTCATCTCCCTCACCGGAGTTGTTCAAAAACTCCGTGGTGACATCGACAATATCTTCCGGCCCGCGGATTATATCCTGGAGGATATTTTCCTGATCTTCGTCTCGTTCCATAGTTTCTGCAAATTAAGAACAATGCACAAAACTTTAGTTGGGTAACTTGTTCCATATGTCAAGATACATCTACAATATCATCTCATTTGCAAGAACAAATTAGAAACTTCATATGCTGCCTTATAATCTCATTTGCAAGAGCACCTCGGGCGGGGAGCGGCAGAGCACCTCGGGCGGGGATTCTTGGGCGCGACGGCGAACTCGGAGACCCTAAACCCTAAAACATCAAGAAATTAAAGCCATTAAGCTCAAGAACATAAGACTCAAGCTAAAATATACATCAATATAGCTAAAATCATTTGCAAAGCTAAAATTAAAATTAACATCAATATAATCTACAATCTAGCTACAATGCAAAATCTACCCGTAAACTCGTAAACTCGTATCGTAAACCCGTAAACTCGTATCGTAAACCCGTAAACTCGTATCGTAAACCCGTAAACTCGTAAACTCGTATCGTAAACCCGTAAACTCGTATCGTAAACTCGTAAACTCGTAAGGTCGGAACAAAATTGTTTCCCTAACACAAAAAATCCTAAGTGTTTGAATTTCTAAACCTAAGCAAAAAATCCTTTAATTCATACATTCATATATTCATACATTTAAAAAATAGCAATTTCTTCTAAACCCTCACCGAGAGGGGGCGGCGCGAGCGGGGGCGTGGAGGCCGGCCGGCTTCGGGCTCTTCACGTACTGCCGCACTGCAATGTCACTGCAAATTTTTAAACAAAATTGCTAAGTTTCAAAATTTCATTGCAACTAAAAACAACTTTATCTAAATGACTTAGCAATATTTCTAACAAAATTGCTACATTAATAATAACCTAAAATAATCTAAACAAAATTGCTAAGTTTCAAAATTGCTAAACTTTCAAAATTGCTACACTAAAAATTGATAACCTATAATAACCTAAACAATAATAAGCTAAACAAAATTTAAACTTTACCACAATACTAAGCTAACAAAATTGGATTCACATTTTAAACTACCACTGTACAAAATTAAACTACACTAAATTAAACTACAAATTAAACTACCACTATACAAAATTAAACTAACACAATTTTTTAACATTGTTTTCTAACTTTTCTTTCTAACTTTGTTAAATTTTCAAAATTTTATAACTTTTCTAACTTTGCTAACTTTGCTAACAACTCTAAAATTTCTCACATTTTGCTAACATAGCTAATAACTCTAAATTTTCTAATTTTTCTCACATTTTCTAAGTGGGAGCGCGAGGCAGAGGAGCGTGAGGCAGAGGAGCTCGAGGCAGGGGAGCGCGACGGCGGAGAGGAGGATGGAGGAGGAGGCCGGCGAACGGAGGGAGCGCGACGGCCTCGGGCGCGACGTACGGCGGAGGAGAGAGATGATCGGAGGAGGGGAGGCCGGAGCAGGGGCGCGTGATGGAGCGCCGGAGCAGAGGGCCGTGCGACGGGCTCCTCTCCTTCTTCTCGGCACGGGCAGCCGGCATGCGGGCGTGGCGGCACGGGCGTCGAGGGCACCGGCGTCGAGGGCGAAGTTGGGCAGCCTGACGGCGTGCGGGCGCGGCGGCACGGGCTCCTCCTTCTCTTCTCCTGTCCTTAGCGTTTCTGCGAATGAATCGGGGAAGGAGAAGGGCAACAGTTAAGTAGCAGGGGTCTTTGGTCCCGGTTGCTGGAAAGAACTGGGACCAATGCCTCTTTGGTCCCGGTTCTTGCCAGCAACCGGGACCAAAGAGTGGGTCATTTAATGCCAGATCCAGTGGCGCGCCGATGGACTCTTTGGTCTCGGTTCTTCCAGCAACCGGACCAAAGAGTCCTTTTTCAAAATTATTTCGAACTTTTCAGTTCTGAAATGTTGTTCCCGCCTTTTTTTTCTTATTTAGGTGTTTGAATATGAATTTCAAATGGTTTTGAATCTGAAAAGACTTTCAACATGAAATGTGTTTAAATTTGAATAAATAATCCAAAACCATTTTCTATTTTCTGAAATAATTATTCTAACTATACAAACTATTAACCATTTTGCCATTTTCAATTAAAAATATATTAACTTTATTGCATATTTTGAATTGACAAAACTTTCAACGTGAAAAGTGTTTCTTTCAACCGGGACTAAAGAAGCACACAGATCGTGTGTTTCTTTCAATCGCTTGTGAGCCGTTGGATCAGGGGTGTGTTTCTTTTGAGGGATTGTGAGCTGTTGGATCAGCAGTATCACGACCACTTCGTGAGCCACATGACCCGGTTGGTGTTACCAACCGGGACTAAAGAAGCACACGGATCGTGTGTTTCTTTCAAGCGCTTGTGAGACGTTGGATCAGGGGTGTGTTTCTTTTGAGGGATTGTGAGCTGTTGGATCAGCAGTATCACGACCACTTCGTGAGCCACATGACCCGGTTGGTGTTACCAACCGGGACTAAAGAAGCACACGTACCCTATATATAGCCGCCCTCCTCAGACAGGTTACTCACTCACACAAAACATTCCAGCGTCACTCGGAGAGGCATCTTTGGGCAACCAGCGGCAAGACGTCTCTGATGACCTGCGACCGTTCCAAACGGTTGCAGATCATCAGAGATGTGTTGCCGGACGGTTGTAGATCATCAGAGACGTCTTGCCGCTGCTTGGATCGAAGTGGCGCTCAAACACAAAATTCCAGCGTCACTCGGAGAGGCATCTTTGGGCAACCAGTGGCAAGACGTCTCTGATGACCTGCGACCGTTCCAAACGGTTGCAGATCATCAGAGACGTCTTGCCGGACGGTTGTAGATCATCAGAGACGTCTTACCGCTGCTTGGATCGAAGTGGCGCTCAAACTCACGAGCCACCGTCGGGCTGTATGCAGGGGGAACTGTGTTTGGACGGTCGAAGCTGAGGTTTGAGAGGTTCCCACGGGAGGTGTGGGAGCCGACAACCACCTACCACGCGTGTTTCACGGTCGTCATGCAATTAATTAACAGAAAACAAAAAAGAAAACTCACATGTCATATAACCCATTTCTTCTAGATGGAAACTCCCATTTCGTGTATTATGGTTTTCACCACATAAAGGTTTAATACATTACTACACATCACATAAAGGTTTAATACATTACATTGATTTACATAAAAGCCATGAACCCTTCTTCGCGTATGTCCCTGGCCTATGATCGCTTCAGCCGTAACCATGGAGCATCTTCATTATTTAACGGGATGCTTGGGTCAGTTCTCACTGTGAAGGGCGGAATTTCATCAAACTTATCATAATCTGCTGACATGTCTGTCTTGTCCTCGACTCCCACGATGTTTCTTTTCCCTGAAAGAACTACGTGACGCTTTGGCTCATCGTCTGATGTATTCGTTTGCTTGTTTTTTTCTTTTTTTCGGTCTGGAGGACATGTCCTTCACATAGAAAACCTGAGCCACATCATTGGCTAGGACGAATGGTTCGTTCTTGTAACAACCAAGATTCTTGAGATCCACTGTTGTCATCCCGTACAGCTGGTCTACCTTTATCCCTTCTCCATTCATGTTGACCCAACTGCACCGAAACAAAGGGACCTTAAAAGTAGGTCCATAGTCAAGTTCCCATATCTCCTCTATGCGACCATAGTATGTGTCCTTTTGCCCATCGTCGTTTGTTGCATCAAAGCGGACACCACTGTTCTGGTTGGTGCTCTTTTTATCTTGGGCGATCGTGTAAAATGTATTCCCATTTATCTCGTACCCTTGGAAATTCAATACAGTCGAAGATGGTGACGCGGCCAACAAGTAGAGCTGATCTCCGACAGTGGTGTCATTCATGAGCTGTAATCGCAACCAACTGCCGAAGGTCTCCATGTGTTTTTCTTTAATCCAGGAGTCATCCTTCCCCGGGTTCTTGGAGCGTACATAATTCTTGTGTTCCTCGATATACGGAGCCACGAAGGTGGAACTTTGTAGAATTGTGTAGTGTGCTTGAGTTAAAGAATGCCCGTCCCTACATATCAGTGCTTTCTTTCCTAGCGTGCCTTTTCCACTCAGTCTCCCCTCATGCCGCGATTCAGGAACACCAATCGGCTTAAGGTCAGGAATAAAGTCAACACAGAACTCAATGACCTCTTCTGTTCCATAGCCCTTGAGATGCTTCCTTCTGGCCTAGCACGGTTATGAACATATTTCTTCAAGACTCCCATGAACCTCTCGAAGGGGAACATATTGTGTAGAAATACAGGACCGAGAATGGCAATCTCGTCGACTAGGTGAACCAGGAGATGCGTCATAATATTGAAGAATGATGGGGGGAACACCAACTCGAAGCTGACAAGACATTGGACCACAGCCTTCTGTAAACTTGGTAGAGTTACTGGATCGATGACCTTCTGAGATATTGCATTGAGGAATGCACATAGCTTCACAATGGGTACTCGAACATTTTCCGGTAGAAGCCCCCTCAATGCAACCGGAAGCAACTGCGTCATAATCACGTGGCAATCATGAGACTTCAGGTTCTGGAATTTTTTCTCTGCCATATTTATTATTCCCTTTATATTTGACGAGAAGCCAGCCGGGACCTTGATACTGCTCAGGCATTCAAAAAAGATTTCCTTCTCTGCTTTGGTAAGAGCGTAGCTGCTTAAGTATTGACGCCCTTTATCCGTCTGCTTGTTGTATGGGTCTTTCATACGTTGCTGGTCTGCCCGTGCTTCCGGTGTATCTTTTGTCTTCCCATACACGCCCAGGAAGCCTAGCAGGTTCACGCAAAGATTCTTCGTCACGTGCATCACGTCGATTGAAGACCGGACCTCTAGGACTTTCCAATAGGGTAGCTCCCAGAATATAGAGCACTTCTTCCATATGGGTACGTGGTTGTCAGCGTCATTCGGAACAGATAGACTGCCAGGACCCTTCCAAAGATTACTTCTAAATCCTTGACCATGTCATATATAACATCACCATCAGGGAGGTTAGGCTTCTTCCGGCGATCTGCCTCACCGTTGAAATGCTTGCCGGGCTTTCTTACGGCATGACTGTTCGGAAGAAATCGACGATGCCCCAGGTACACATTCTTGTTTCCCAAATGTATACTTTCAGTCTTATCTAAACAGTGCGTGCATGCATTGTATCCCTTGTTTGACTGTCCTGAAATGTTACTAAGAGCAGGCCAATCATTGATGGTTACGAACAGCAACGCTCGTAGGTCAAATTCCTGTTGTTTGTGCTCATCCCACACACGTACACCTGGTTCGGACCACAACTGCAAAAGTTCATCAACTAATGGCCTTAGGTACACATCAATGTCGTTGCCGGGTTGCTTCGGGCCTTGGATGAGCACTGGCATCATAATGAACTTCCGCTTCATGCACAACCAAGGAGGAAGGTTGTAGATACATAGAGTCACGGGCCAAGTGCTATGACTGGAGCTCTGCTCCCCAAAAGGATTAAAGCCATCTGTACTTAGACCAAATCTTAAGTTCCTTGCGTCATCTGAAAATGTCGGGAACTCTCTGTCGATTTTTCTCCACTGGGACCCATCGGCGGGGTGTCTCAACTTCCCGTCTTTCTTACGCTCTTCTTTGTGCCATCGCAACAACCTGGCATGCTCTTTGTTTCTGAACAGACGTTTCAACCGTGGTATTATAGGAGCATACCACATCACCTTAGCAGGAACCCTCTTCCGGGGGGCTCGTCATCGCCTCAACATCACCAGGGTCATCTTGTCTTATCTTGTACCGCAGTGCATTGCATACCGGGCATTTATCCATATTCTCGTACTCACCGCGGTACAGGATGCAGTCATTAATGCATGCATGTATCTTCTGCACATCTAATCCTAGAGGGCAGATAGCCTTCTTTGCTTCGTATGTAGTCTCGGGCAATTCGTTATCCTTTGGAAGCTTCGGCTTCATTATTTTCAGTAACTTCTCAAATCCCTTGTCAGAACAACCAGTCTCTGCCTTCCATTTCAGCAGTTCCAGTGTGGTACCGAGCTTTGTGCTGCCATCTTCGCAGTTTGGGTACAGCAACTTTTTGTGATCCTCAAGCATGGCCTCCAACTTTAGCTTCTCCTTTTCTGTATCGCATTCTCGCTTTGCATCAGAAATGACCCCACCAAGACCATCAGCGGGCTCATCTGATGCCCGATGTTCACCTCTTTCTTCTTCAACGTCTTCCATAAGTATCACCGCATTCCTCAGGGAACATAGGATAGTTGTCATCATCCTCCTCTTCTTCATTGTCTTCCATCCTAACCCCTCTTTCTCCGTGCTTGGTCCAACAATTATAGCTGGGCATGAAACCTTTCCGAATCACGTGGTCTTGAATGGTTCTCGGGTCAGAGTACTCCCTGACGTTCCGACACTTCTCACATGGACAAGGCATAAAATTATTCACTTTGTTTGCCTCAGCCACATCGAGAAATTTATGCAGGCCTGCAATAAACTCGGAACTGCGTCGTTCGCCGTACATCCATCGCATCCGTGCATCCATCTGCATCATATATATAATTAAGTTTATCAAATACCATTACAATAACATCTTGAATAGTGAAATGACCACCGTACATCGACACGTGCAATATTTCTGTATCAATTACAGACGAAAAGGATAAAGTTGCTAACCTCGGCCGAGGATATCATTTGTGTGAACTTAAGTGTGGGTCGGGCATTTCATCGAACACATCTTGTGCGTGGCAAAGGAAAAAAAATAGCACCCACTTCCACCAATCCAAGAGAAAAAAAAGAGGAGAGAAGGGGTGGGGGTTATTTATAGGCAGGGAGGGGTATTGGTCCCGGTTCTTGGCACGAACCGGGACCAAAGCTCCGCCGCACGCCACGTGTCTGGCTCTGGAGCTTTGGTCCCGGTTCGTGCCAAGAACCGGGACCAATACCCCCAACCGAACCGGGACCAATGGTCCACGGTCCCCTGGCAGCTCGAACCGGGACCAGTGCCAGGCATTGGTCCCGGTTTTTCACTGAACCGGGGCTAATGGCTGGGGCGGCCCTGGAACAAAGATGGTTTTTCTACTAGTGTCCGCAGCGGCACTGATATACTGGGTGGGACAGACATCCGAAATGAAAAGTATGTGCGACGCCGGGATCATGTCCTATGCAAGTCCACCGTCTCACCGCCCCGCCATGCATCGTCGTCATCGTCAACGCCTCGTGTAGTCCTTTGTGAGTTCTTGCCTCGCAAGTCACCGACCGATCGAGCTCGACCGCGGAACGCACAACGCAGAACGGTCTTGACCTTCTACCAGCTATTCAACGCTTGGTTGGCAGTTGTGGGTGATCCTGAGGTGGTTCCTCGACAGCATGACTTGTCTCCATCCTCGGTCAAGTCGAAGGAAATGAGATCTGGAAGTAACGGATCCGACCATAATTGGAGTACCATGGCTCCTCCCATAGTTTCACAACGACATGTGTATAAATGCTTGTTATTGCCTTATTTATGACAAAAATTAGTTAGTTTGGCCCCCATCATCTTAAATTTGTTGCTCCACCCAGATAGCAAACAAATGCGGAACAGTAAATTTGATTTTGCCATAATTATCTTTTCTTTGAGATGAGCAGGAAAACTGCATATTTCAATGATAGAAGAAAACCAGGCTAACAAACAGACAAAGAGAAGCGAAACGAGAGACGGTGCAAAATTGCAAATTGGTGGCGACGAAGTTTACTCCCGCGGCACTAGATTTCCGCTTCTAGGCTCTACCCTGTGCCCAGATCGCGAGATTGTCCTCTACCTCCTCGATGATATGAGAGACTGCATACCGCCTGGCAGACAATGCTAAGGAATGCCATGATCTCTCATTCTTGGACATACATGAGAAGGCAACAGGTAGGAATTCAGAGACGGGAGCAAATTAGCTCGATCCAGAGCCTACTCAGCCTAGCCCGGAACAACAATGGACGGTGAGAAGCACAACATATCAGCACTGCATGCAATCAGTTCCCCACGTCTCTCAATCCCACGATTTGCAATTGTGCTCCCTCCCAATTCCCAAAGGCCAGTTTGGAACCATGACAATCAACCTTCTTTGTCTCTTTTCCTTTCTCTCTTCTTCTACTTCGCAAAAACTATAGGTGGTTACTGTCACGTTTGCTCTATGCTACTCCATCCCCTTTATAACATGGTTTGGTTGGGCGCATATGTAGTCCATAAAAGAACACTAAAAGTCAAAAGTACAATAATATTTCACTATAAATGATTGCTTTTAATTATTTATCGTGGCCATTGAGCAGGGAGTTTGTGGTTCATATCTTGGACCACTTTTATTATTTTTCTCTTGTGAAGTTTTGGTTCTCGTCTTTGTAAAGCTTTAGTTACCACAATATTATAAAGCTTTAGGCTGGCTGCTAGTGCATCTTATTATTTGCATTGCAAACAGAATATACTATGTAGCGAGCTTATACTAAAGATTAGCGAGCTTAGTTTGAGGCTCATATATATTTTCGAGTTCAGTAAGCAACTCTTTTAGTTCTCCCCTGCGTTAATTAATAACTGATAATAAAATGGAAAGAGTTGTGGTGCACATGTCATCGCAACACGTGAAGTGGAGTAAGTATTTCTTCTGTTCACTAATCCAAGAGATTCTAGACCATCGGAGCATTCGAGTCCAAACTCATAATGTAGTAATCAGAAACCAAACGGCTATTCCCGTAGCAAAGAATAGATGAATTCGCTATCTGGATAGTTGTTTCGGAAAGCACCTATCAGTTGAATGTTTGGTACTGTACGATATTATACCAGATGGGAAGCAAAATAAATTGTCGCATCAACATGGAAGTTTTGCTAACGAGGGCCTCAGCGGTGAGTTGGGCACATCAGTGGTGAAAGTCGGCGTGAGCCACTCTTCCGTGTCATCCGCAGGCGTGGACACAAAGTACATGGCGGCGCAGTCGATAATGTGTGATGTGGGGGAGGCGTGCGGCCATGGGAGTTGGGAACAAAAGGGAGTTGGGCGACTGGTGTAAGATGGAGTGCGGGTTTATTTCATGTATTCGGAAAGTGCAAACATATGAGAGGCCCACAAGCCAGCCGCACAAAATCAGCAGATCGAGTGGTTCACACGCCTTGCAGCGTGCCCGCTTTACAGCTTCTCGGAATACCAGAGGAAAAAATACCGGTTTGATTACGTTGGAGGGACTGAGAGAGTACATTAAATTTCTGAGACAAGAGACAAATTTCAATTGATTTTAACTAAGCTCATGCAAAATACACGAGAAAATCGCTTTGAGAATAAACCTGGAGAGAGTGCGTGCTCCAATTCACATGGAGGGACCGAGAGAGTACATTAAATTTCTGAGACGTCTGCTGAGGCTGCACAATAGGTTGTTGGCACGGCTAGCAAAGGATAGTTCTGCTTCGAGGAAGCGTGTCCAGCTGTACAGAATCCTCCCTTCGTGCTAAGCATTTCATTCCCGATGCTTCCTATTCCACCCTAGCCTTTTTTGTATGGTGGTTGAAGCTTCATCGATGGTCTCCTATTCACAAAGGGTGGAGAAATATACTCCATGATGACCGTATTTATATGATGGTTAGTAACACATGATGCGGTTGTTGGAAACATTTATATCAGGTTAATTGCATGAGATACCTCCGCACAAAAGGTCTTCATAAATTATGGCCCTCCACACTAAAAGTGTTATTGGAGCCTGGGCTCCCTGAAGCCTTTAAAACAAATCGACAACACATTTGAAAATGTCATAAAATTCCAAAAAAAAAATTTGTACATATCCATCGTATGGGATCATAACCCCAAAAATAAAATTATGGATCCAAAAATTTGTGATTTGTGTGTAGCCCAAAATAACGATGTATTTTTTAGCGAAATTTTGCAGATATAAAAATCACATTAGTACGTATCCACGTACAAATAACCATAATTTTTTACACCTTCAAATATCTTTTTTTTTCTTTCAAAATACCAGGCTCCATGTAGCCCGGGTGCCAAAACGAAGCAAGGGCATGTGCTACTTTTAATTTTGTACTACTTGGTTGATGCTCATTAGTCATTATATCAAGTCCGACAAGCAATTCCATTAGACCATATCCACCGGGCCGCCCGGTAATGACACCGACACCTTGAAAAACTATGTGCTATTGGGGATGCCAGATACATGTCTGGCACAATAGGGACAGGGGGTGGGATGGTCCAACGACGTCCCCAAAAATTTTATTTAGAAAATTTGAACACTCGCAAAGTTAAACAAAAACTCTATTTCCGTTGAAATTTAGACATATTACAATGAAATTTAAACTATTTTTAATTTTTTTTTAACTTAAACTAAACCTAATCTAGGCGCTGGAAGAAAGCTCCCTGGGTCCAGATCCACCGGCGTTCGCCACCGGCGACAACGTGAGAGGGGCCAACCTCGTCGTGTCATTCGGCGCTGGTTCAGCGAAGTAAGAGTGGAAATGGGGGGCATGCAAGATCATTGGCGTTCGTCACCAGCACGAGGCGGGTACCTCTTCGCCGCTGTTGTGCACGCACGTGTGTGCTTCTGCCAACGGTACACACTCGACCATGTGGCGACGTCTCGCCGCCTCCACCTCCCGGCGGCAGGGTAATACCCCCCTTTATTACAAAAAAAACTTTTGTTCACTAACCCAAAAGATTCCAGACCAGCAAAGCATTCACTTAGTCCTAATTTCTAATGTGTAATCAGATTTTACACGGCTAATCACATAGTAAAGAAGAGATGAATTCACTCCCTGGCTAGTTATTTCGAGAAGCACCTATTACACTTGAATGTTTACTCACTCACCCGTCCTCACGCTACTAACGGAGGCTTGTCGCTCGTCGGAGACAACTTAACGTCTCTCGTGGACATGGGGCAGTATGCACCGACATCTGGGTTTTGGTTCGTCAGACTTCTGCGGTACAGCCCCTACCTTGCACAAGCTAGACTGGGTTGGAGAATAGTTCTACTCCGAGAAAAAAAGGGTGGTACGATGAAGAAATAGGCTTTCGCCGCGCTATATATATAGCAACCACCGATACAACATTGAGACTACTGCTGGGGCCAACAACACAAAACAGCCCAAAAGGAAAGAAAGAGAAAGAAGAGAGAAAATAACGCCAACATCGGCGGATCAACGAAAACGAAAGTGACTCGCAACCGCCGCGTCCTCTCCGGCAAATTCCCACCACGATCCTAGCGCTCCGAATCGCCGCGTACCAAACAGCACCTCCAAGAAGGAAAGCGACGACGACGCTGCTGCCCGGACAGGTCCTAGGGTTTCCCCGGTACGCTCCGGAGAGTGGGGAAGGGGCACACCCGACGCCCTTCAAGAAGGAAGGGCGACACTCTCAAGCGCCACCGCGTCGGTGTCAAAACGGCGGGGATTTCTCCCGACCCCCAAAAAATCACAACCCGGACAATCTGAAGCGCTCCACCAAAACTTGCCGCCCACCACCAGACGCCACCTCGGTCTTGAAGTCACGAACGCCGTCTCACCATGGCAAACACTGCAAGGCCAGACTGAAAAGAGACAACCGTAGACAATGGTTGGCAGTACCACAACCACGCGGGAGGGAACAACCTCCACCGCCAAAGGCGGTAGCCGACCGGACACAACAACAGGAGCACACCAGACCATTGGAGTCGGAGGGTGGCAGCAGCACGGCCACCTGGAGGACGTCCTCCACCGCCACCTGCGGGTGCCGACCGGACGCAGTAGCAAGGACACACCAGGCCAGGCAGGCCTGGCCGGTTCCCATGAGGACCCGTAAAGTCCCCGCCGCCACGCTGATGCACTTAAGCCACGCCACCGCTACCCTCATGACCGACACCATAGGTCCAGCCGGACCCAGACGAGTCCGCGAAGCTCCCGTTGTCGCACTGCAGCAGGGGTGATGTCGTCTCCGCCACCATGTCACGAGATGTAGCCCGTAGTCAATCTGGAAGTAGCCAGGCCATGGCCGACCCGGCCCAACCCAGATTGGGCCCAAAAGGGCTCAGATCTGGGCTTGAGGGCCCGGCCGAGCCAAGCCGGCCACCACCTCCACCAACGGTGGAGCCGCCGCCATGCTCACCATCCGCACGGCCACGAGCTGCCCCGCCGCCGCCACGCCGGACCTCCGTCGCCTAGCAGCACCGCACGGAGCCGCGCCACCCCGCACGCGGCCGCCACCGTGAGGGGAGAAGAAGGAGGCCGCCGCCGCCGCACGCCGACGACGACCGCGGAGAAGAGGAGGAGGGGGAGCGCTCTGGAGCAAGCGGCGGCGGCGACAGGTCGCCCGCGCGGGGGGCGACGCGGTCGCGAGAGCTGTTTCGGGGGAGGACTTCCAGCACTCACTGCAAGCTTCGAAAGGGTGGTACGATAGCCGCATCCCATACTAATCATTTCATTCCCAATGTCTTCTATTCCCACGCTAGCCTCTTTTCCGGTGTCTCTATTCAGGAAGGATGGAGAAATACATTCGATAGGTGATCGTAATTATATGATGGTCTGTCACACTCGTGAGTCGTGATGCGGTTGCTGAAAACATTTATGCAACGTAAATTTCAACATATGGCATCATCGATACTCTCTCCGTTCCTGAAAGTAAGTCGTATATGTTTTCTGAAAAGTCAACCGGTGCAAGGTTTGATGAAGATTTTATAAAAATATCAACATCTAAAATACCAAATCAATACCGTTAGATACATTATGAAATATATTTTATATAATACAATTGTTGCTGTTTTTTTCTTCTAAAAACTAGATCAAAATTTACATTGTTTGACTTTTTTTAAATATATACGCCTTATTTTAAGAGACAAAGGGAGTATTACAGCAAGGACATGTGATATATTTTTATTTGTGCTTGTTTGAGACTATCATTTCAAATCCGATAACCAACTCCTTTACGTCCTTCGTCCTAGCTTTCTGGGCACAATCCTAAAAATAATTAGTCCAAAAAACCCCCACCTCTGAGGCACAATTGCATTTAGTTTTCTATCAATTAGTGGCTGGTTGCTTCTCCCTACTAATGCATACAAGATTTTAGCCCCAATCAGTTAGCACTTTGGGCCAAGAGATTATACAAATTGAATCCTAATAACTGGAACGGAGGGAGTAGTTATCTCTAGGCTAATTAATAACTGATAATAAATGACAAGAGTTCAGTTTCATATATCCCTAGGCTTGGGATTGTAAGGATATATCCCTAGGCTTGGGATTGTAAGTCAGCAAAGCTTATTTTTAGATTTTTCATTTATGTACTGCCGCTCTCTTTAATGTTATAATTTTAAGTTGTATTTTTCTCTTTTCTCTCTTGCATTAACTAGTTTCTCTCTTTAACTTCTTAAATTTTTATGTGTGTGACATATGCATGTGCTTTCCCCTCTAAAAACACCCGCTGAAAGGGGAGAAAGATAAATCAATTTATAACACGTAGTTTTCTCTAATAAATTATTACACTCATAACTACACATCTTGGTCCCATAAAATTAGCCCTCTGCTCTTTTAATCAAAAATAGAGTAGAGAAGACAATCTTCTCTTATCATTACACATCATCTAGAGAATACAAAAAATATATATGTTGTGAAATGTCTTACTCTTAGTGTTATCTGTAATAATTAATGCTTGTGTATCTCTGATAGAAATTTCAACAGAAAATGTGTAAAAAAAAGGAAGGCATGTCGTACATGGGAAAATTAGTTTGTTGGCACATCATCATCTCTCCCTCTGCACCACATTACTTGGTTGGTCCTAAAGTCCTGAGCCACGCGTCCGATCCCCATCTTTTAAGTAACCATGCTCCCAGCCAAGTTCTAACTATCGGCGATTTTCTCCCCTGATCTCCAACTCCGAGCCAAACAATAGGCGACAGCGGCGACGGGCAAACATCCTGAGTGGGCGCACGATTCCGTCGTTCCTAGCATTCTCCGTTGAACCCCAATCCCCATCGAGGGTATGCAATGCAATGAGACGAGCTCAATGCGCAAGCACAGCCTCACCGCTCTTACTCCATCGTCATCCAGCGTCCCGACGGAGCAATAAGGGCTATCTTAGGTTCAGGGCGCAACATTTACCAGCTTCCCACCTTCTCCATCCGTTCACAATTATAAGACTCTAGAATCTAGATATATCTGTTTCAGAAAAAAAAACGTTCACACATCTTATAATTGTGAACGGAGGAGTAGTACTAAATGAAATTTTTATTC
This sequence comes from Poa pratensis, assembly GCA_947311845.1. Lineage (NCBI taxonomy): Eukaryota > Viridiplantae > Streptophyta > Magnoliopsida > Poales > Poaceae > Poa > Poa pratensis. The sequence continues at coordinate 16,068,037 of CAMZMU010000069.1, forward strand.
GGCCTGTGGTGCAGCCCACGACTGGCCCATGATGCCCAACACGACCGAAACCAACACCAAGCCAAGCCTCGAACAGTGGAACCCTCGCTGCGGCAGGACGCGCGTGCCGCGACGCCACTCTCCGTCGTTGCCGGCAGGCTCCCCGGATGGCCGTACCCCCCTCCCACCCCCACCCCACACACAACCCCCGCCGGCTACGCTGGCCCGACCTGCCTGGCTGCGTCCTGCGTCGTCCGCGTTTCTGTGGGCCGACGCCGCCGAGTGCTAGTGCGCACGTGCGGTGCTTGAGTGCTGCGGCTCTGACTCTCCTAGTCCAGGCTCCACTGTCCACTGCTCCTCGGCTCGGCTGCAGCTCGGTAATTTTTGTTCTATCTTCAACTGAATTGTTTTATTATGCCGACCGTCCAGAATTAAACAGATTCATTGATCTACATTTGTTTATTTCACTGATTCATTGACTTATACCGATTATTTTTGGTTTTTTTATATGCTTTGTTGGATTTAAGAATTGAGTTAAATTACAATACTGAATTGAACCTTGAATCTTTAAATTTCAGAAATGGGAGGTTTTTCATTTTGTCAAATTTGTATTAGCTCTTCTGTGATGCCATCATTTGATTGAATGAATTTTGGAGGCGTGCTTGTAAACATATATATATTTCTGTATTACTGAACTACTAATAAGTACACCCATGGTGGCAAATTTCAAGTTGTTTCCAATCCTCTTCTCACAACTAAGAGTAACATTGTTTTGATCTTGAAGCTAATATTTACCGCCTGGGGCCTTCTATTGAAAAGTAATTTGCTTCGTTGTCCGATTTTAGGTGAAATGAAGGGTTGCAACTTTTGTCTTGTGGTTTGACCAGTCTCAAGAATTTCCCTGGCTCCACCTGTTTGAGAATGGCGGCGGCGACACTGCGGTGGGTCGTCCAGATGCACCGAGATGTGCCCGAGCAGCCCGATTTTACGCAGAGGGGCTCGACTTCGGTGTCAACGTCTGCACTCTTCGTTTTGCGGAGCTCCAGTCAGGGCCGTTCAAGCTCGCGCTCATGCAGACCAATGACAGGTTTGGAACTACATTGCCCTCTCCTTGCCACTTACCGCAGTTCGTAGGGGTTTGAGAGTTACTATGTAGGTGTTTGATGGAATATGGCGGAAGGAGGCCTTGCTATGGCATGATGTCCATGTGTTTATTGAGTTCGATGTCTGGAGCATTTCATTTGGCTGGCTGCTGAAAATTGATACGGGTTGCGTCCAAGAATAACTACTTCCAGGAATTCTTTGCCTGTGGATGTGAACTGGGTGCTTCAGCTTTTTCCGTCCCTGTTCAGTTTCTTTATTCACCATAAGTTTCAAGTGGGCATCACAAATTCACACATTTTGAGTAGATCTGGGGAAGTTTCCTTTTTTTTTTTGGTTTGATTACCCTAGGTAGTGTGCGTGAATCCAATCAATTTATAAAACATGCATCATGGCTCAAACAGACCAACACTGCACTCAACCATACAGGAGTGCTGGATATGCTAGGTTGCTGGTTTGATCATCATTCTGGAGTGAACTATCATCCACTGAGTAATAGCCCACTCCAAATACTGCATATACAATTGTGTACTATAAGCTGAATTTAGGTAGTGTTGTTTCGTTATATAAGAACTCTTGACATGTCCAAGGGATTAATGTTGTATGAATGTCGAATTTATATAGGTAGTTTTTTATCACGAAAACTCAAAAGCATTGCATTTAGAGCCCCATGCGCCTTGGTTGCAAGGGGTCTATATGCATCCTCCAAAGCCAACAGACCCGAAGGCTGCTCGCCGCGCGGGAAAGGTCGGGTATACCCAACCGGCCAAGCTGCAGCGGACGACAGAACTTGGACCAATTAACATGGGTCTGCCATTGGCAGCCGTTCTGCCCAACCAAAGGAAACGATTTGATCTCGAAATTCTGCTGATGTCCTGAATTGAAGCTAGGTTACTTTGTACTTTCTTTTCTGCTCGTTGTGTTGCTTTGACTTTTTCAGGTAGTTAAGGTGGTGTATGAAAATATATGATTAAATTCATGTCTTCTCCTTAGAGATTGTCCTGTTCTTGTGAATTTCTGATATGATCATTGTGTGGATACGGGATATAAATGCATCATGTCTATATGGAGGTAGTCTTATGTTAAGAAAGGACTTTGCCATGTTTACATATGAAGCCGTGCAATCCATAAGTTATTTAACTTGTGCATTTTAACCAGTTTTTCTTCAGATATTATGGCATCCTTTTGCAGTTAACCAACATAACCATCTCTTCGTCTGAATGTTCATACATATTTGCAGTACCCTTGCAACACAGAGAGGCTATTCTTCGATGTTGTCCTTCACAGTGCCTGACATAAGCAGTACAATAACAAAATTAATGACTCTGGGAGCTGAGTTGGATGGTCCCATCAAATATGAGATCCATGGAAAAGTACACCATCTATATCCCACGACCTCCATACATGATAATTTTAGTCAATCATGGTTTTCTTCACTGCATTTCTTATGGCATGATATTTATTTTTATGCAGGTTGCAGCCTTGCGGTGCATCGACGGACACATGCTAGGTCTATACGAACCAGCCTGAAGAACCGATTCTACAAACCTTGCAACGAGAAACCATTTGAAATTAGCAATACACATGCTTATTCTCTGTGGAATGAAGATCTTCTGACAATGCAACTGACTCAGGGTACAGTAGCTGGAGGTTAGGGTGTTTATTAATTTTGGATGACAATGTTGCCCGTTATGATGCACATCTTCTCACAAGTTAGAAAAGGAGCTTGCTTAGAATCCTAGGCAGAAGCCATGTTCATGATTGCACTATCTTCAGTGGTTATGCTTTATCATTGATCAGGGTTTTTTTCTTTTGAAGGAATTTCAGTGGATATTTGGAGTATCTAAATCCTCATGAATTTTCTTTTGCATAGGTTGTTTGATCCACTTAAACTTTGTACGACTCATGTGTTTTTTTTTTCTTGTTTGTGGTGTCGAACACTGTTTGGTGCTAATTCATAGTAATAGTTTACAGTTCTATAGGATTCAAGAGTACTCCATAACATCCCAATCCTGAATTATTTGTTATCCAAGTGTCTTAGAAATCGCGAACCAAAGAGGTACCCGAGCGAGGTGGCTGTATTCTTCCATCTCAATTTCAGCTTTCTAATGTATTGCATGAATATTCTGTCGCTTTTAGAATTCTTTGATCTATCCACCTCAAGTACAATGTCATCACATTAAGTAAATAAAGAATGTGTACCTCTTTTTATACATTGTTTGTCTAGCCTAGCGGGGTGGTTGCCGGAAAGTGCTAATGGAGCTCGAGCTCCATGTAGCTTCTTTTCTTCAAAATTCAAAATTGGCATTTTTAATTTAAAAAATCAAAACAAAAATCTTACATGTAGATAATGTTGATCTAGTAGTTTGAAAATTTTCAATCCAAAAGTTGTATTATCTAGGCTACACAAAAATGACAAATCTGGCAAAATTTCATGATTTAAAAATTGTGTATTGTTTCTAATTAAAAATACAACGTATGGATCTCATATTTGTCATTTTTCCCCAGTATAAAATACAACGTGTTTCTAATTAGAAATTTGCAGACCTATAGATCATATCACTATTTACATCTGAGATTTTCCAGAATTTTATAAAACTCAAAAATGCAAAAAAAAAAAAAAAAACTCTCTCGTTGTCGGCTGTCTTCTCATCGCAATCAGTTAAACCTATGAGCAAATAGGCACACGGCCTGTCAGAAACCTGAATTCAAGAGTACTTGACATTCCAATCCTGAATTGTTTCCTGTCCATGTGTCTTCGAAATAGCGTGAATCGATGAGATTCAAGTGTGGTGGTTTTCTTCTCTCTCAGTTCCATTTTTCTAATGTATTTCCTGAATATCCTATCAAATAGTAGTCCTTGTTCTATATATCCACCTCAAGTACAATGTGTCATCACATTAAATAAATAAAGAATACGAGTACCTCTTTGTATACATCGTTTGTACTACTTCCTCTGTATCAAAATATAAGACTTTATAGCATTTGCATTCACATGTCTACTGAGGGAGTATACGGGAAGAGAGGCAATCAGTTAAACCTATGACCAAATAGGCACACGACCTGTCAGAAGCCTATTGGCAAATAGGCACAAGGATCCACGGGGAAGAAGCCGACCCGGGTCGGTCCACGCAGACCACGATCATGTTCCAGGCATCAGCGACCAACCTGCCCCACTGTGATCACCTGTACTACTACCATTGCGTCGCGGATTCAAAATGATGATGGAGGAGTCAACCCGGCCTGCCGCGCCGCCCTATAAAGCTGGCCGCACTCCAGGAACTCCGGTGATGCTTTTCCCATTGGTTGCCGACGGAAGCACCACCTGCTCCATTGCTCGTCCCGGGAGATATAGTTCTGCTCGGTTTTGTTTCCTAAAGGCAGTGACACCCTCCTAAATAAAGCAAACCATTTCCCTCCTCTGGTATTGAGCTCTCTGGCTACCAGCCTCTCGTCCTTCGGTCCGGCCACCGTTGCCTCTCCGGTCGAAGCCGCTCCGATCGATCCTACCGTCGAGATGGCGGCTTCCTCCAGCCGCCGCCACGTACGGAAGCGTTAGCCTAGCCCTCGTGGATGAACAGGCAGAAGCAGCAATGCCGATCAAGCCGTCTTCCTTCTTGTCGCTGCTGCTCCTTCTCGCGTCCTTGCGTCATTGCTCTTCGTCCGTCGGACAGAATGACAGCCGTGCAGCTATCACCATCTCGGCCCTCGAGGCGGCCGTCCGCGACCGCGCCTTCGAGCTGCTCCGCCGCACCAACAAGCTCGTCGCCGTCGCCTCCCTCCCGGACAACGTCTCCGCTGCCGGCGGCGGCGCCGACGCTGAGGTCGAGGCGTCGGCGCTGCGCGTGCGCAGCAGCTCCCTCTGGGACGACGGCGTCAACGAGACCGCCGCCGGCACCGCGGGGTTCACCGTCCCGCCGCGCGTCGTCCCGGCCCCGTTCGCCCGCCGCGTCGACGTCGTTTTCGTGCGCTTCCTCCTCCCCGGCGGCGGGGTGCTCTTCGCCGCGCCGCGTGGGTACGCGCTGGCGGCCCCGGTGGCCGCGCTGCTCGCGTACGACGTGTCTTCGGGGCCCAACGGCAGCGTGGTCACGCTCCGGGCGCTCGGCGCGCCCGTCCGCGTGGAGTTCGGGAACCTCTCGCTCTCGTCGTCGTCGTTCAATGCCACGGGGGCGGCGAGGTGCGTCACCTTCGCGGCGGCCAGCGGGAAGGCCGTGGCCACGCACGCCATGGCGTCGCCAACCGCGTGCGCGGTGACCGGCACCGGGCACTACGGTGTTGCCGTGCGGTTGGAAGTGCCGCCGCAGACGCCGACGCCTGCGGCGGTGAAGGAGCGGTGGTGGGCGTGGACGGTGGTGGCCGGCGCCGGCGGGGTGGTGGCCGTGAGCTTCCTGGCGGTCACCGTGGCCGCCGCTGTGCGGTGGAGCAGGAGGCGCAGGAGGGAGGAGATGGAGCTGCGGGCGGTGGCCGGCGAGGAGCTGGGGAGGATGGCAGTGCGGGGGAGCAGGATGCCGTCGGCGAAGATGGTGCGGACACGGCCGGAGTTGGAGGAAGGGAGCCCGTTGCCGTGGCGGCGCTAGCTTCTCGATGGCTCGATCGGCGAGTACCGGGCTACCGGCGCACCCTTGCTCAACTAGGTGTACTTTTCAGAACGAGGCTTGTATTGTTGTACACTTGTACAGTACTACATACGTTGTTTTTGGTGTGTAAACTCAGCTCAAATCAGATTAAAATGTACATTGATCGCAATAGGTTATTCTGAGAGCAACTAGCAACAGATTGCATGGATTATATCATGGATCTCCTTTTGCGTTCTTATGTTCCCTCCAGGATAGTACATTGACAAAAAATTCAGTGAGAATAAGTGGAACTACTATGCATTATTTGGTGCCACAAAATTCAGAAAATATGAACAAGAAGGGTGTGGCAAGCCAGTACAGCAAAGTTGTATACATACTAGGTTCTCTCTCGTGCTTGTGACTTTGTATGAACTTGTTTGACATGTTGCTTTATTTATAAAGCAGGGCGAAAGTCTGTTTCAAGTACAGCAAAGTAATGTATACAGACTAATATATACCCTGTTACGAAAAATATATCATCAGATCATTCGTTCCCCTAAGTAGTTCCAACAATATATCAATGGTGACAACAGGGTTACAGGTTTGATTTGAAGTCCCTCCCATTTAGCACTCGATATCTGATTCGTGGAGCAAAAGAAATGCGCCTGGTTTATTCTTTTCAGTCTCAGCGCTTCTGAATAGCAGCAAACAGTCGACGGGCATAAGGTAGATCGTATGTTGCTCCAAATTACAGGTAGCAACAAGTAGCAAAAGATATTTCCAGGCAATAACTGGAAGGTGGCACCGTATTTTCTTCAGATTTCCAGTAGATGAACCCTGTTGAGGTACGGCAGCAGGTCATGGCCTGTTATCTTTTCGAGCGGCAAGCATACCCTTTTCTGAAACCGGTTCCTCTCCCAAGAAACTGCATCAGTAATTACATATCACTAATAATCTCTCTTAGGTATTTCCATTTGATGCGTATGACCAGTACTCGTTGACCAGATCGCGGAAGAGAGATCCTTCAGTTTCCATGAGCTTCTTGGGTTTGTCATACTCCACTACTCTCCTGAAAATACATATACTCCATTAGTATGGAACTATGGAACTCTATGCTGCAGCCCTAATAAGTTGGCCATGAGAGGAACATAGCAACATACCATCGCTCATCGCAAGCACCATATCACAGTCCATAACTGTCGGTATACGGTGGGCGACTGTAATAACGGTGCAATGCTTGAATTCGGTCCGGATCGTTTTCTGAAGGACAGCATCTGTTGCGTTGTCTATAGAGGCTGTTGCTTCATCAAGAACTAAGATACGACACCTTCTCAAAAGTGCGCGACCTAAACAAAAGAGCTGCCTTTGGCCCATGCTCCAGTTTAACCCATCTTCCACAACTATGTTGCAAGATCTTGATTAGTACTATGAACAAGAAAATTCCAGACATCCTACTAGCAAATTGCTGACGACTACTGGCAGTTTGACAAATTTAGATGCACATGTATTTTAAGACCCCTGTTTATAATTTTGAAACAACTGGATCCGAATTTTATGTTTTCCCAATTTGTTAAGGGCATAAAGTGAACTCCAGAAATCAAATTATAGATACACTGAGGTTCCTACCAAGTGAATCCAATCCCTGCTCCTTCTCCTGTACAGATTCAAGAAGTTGGCATTTGCCAAGGACCTGCAGAATAATAGAATATGAACCAACCAATTTAGTGATTCCTTTTCAGATGTACGCATGCCATAAACAGAGAACGGTAACTTTCTGTTTCACATCCCCCTAAATCTGGTTATTCATCCCAATTTAATAAGATGCTGAATTATCTATTGTACATACGTATATTACACATCTTACCTCCCATATTTGTTGATCCAAGAATTTCCCAAGAGGATCTAGATTATATCTTATTGTACCCTGAAAAAGTGTTGGCTCTTGTGGAATGATGCCCAAACGCGAACGCAGGTCATGTAGGCCTATCGTGCTGATGTCCACAGAGTCTATAATAATTTTCCCTCCAGCAGGTTCAACAAGACGAAACAGTGCACCAATTAAAGTTGTCTTGCCACTTCCTGTCCGACCAACTATGCCAATCTTATCTCTACCTTCAAACTTGCAAGTTATTCCATGTAGTACCAGGGGAGAATCTTTCCTATACCGAATCTGTGAAATGAAAATCAATCACATACATCTGTAGAATTTCTTAAGGGTTCACCTAGTCAGGCAAAATGTATGGTTTACCTTCAAATCTTTAAGCTCCACACTGCCAACTTGGGGCCAATCTGGAACTGGTCGGTTTTCTTCAATAACTTCTGCTGCTTCACTTTGTATGTCCATGTATTGGTTCACTCGTTCCACAGATATTATTTTATTTGCAAGGTCACATTGCTTTTGAATAGAGTTAACAAAAGAATTATTTAGGGAAAGGCCATAGGATAACGCCATACCCACAAAACCTGCGCAAGAATGATATAAAGTTAGTAGGTTTCTAATGGTCATTTTAATTCCTCCATAACCTGGTTGATGTAAAATAAATATATTTTCCAATACTCTGGTACGACATTACACATAAATATAGTTTCCAATACTCTGGTACATGGAAGATTGGATATCTGACTACCAGATTACTAATAAGGTTTTAAGCCATTCACTACTATCAAGAAGAATTCTGCAACTTCATTCGATAAATAATGTATGCTAACACTTAATGCCAGGAGCCTATGGAAATACAGAAAACAATTATTTGCAAGGCATATAACAATTCACTGAAAAAATGTATGCAGGCATCTTATAGCTTGTCAGTTACTATAATATTATCAAGCGCGTGATTCTTTTTGTGATGGTTGTACTTACAAAAATCTACTTACCAGGAGCAAAGGTTCCTGAAGGAAGGAGAGCCATGACAAAGGCAGAAGAAGAAAGAATTGCAGCAGTCATTATTTCAAGACGTTGAATCAACCATTCAGTTGCAGCAAAATTATAGAAGTCTGGACCAGCATTCTTGTCAACTAACTCCAAATTTTTAGCAAAGAAACGATCTTCTTCTCCAAAGGCACGTATTGTTATAGCCCCTGAAACTGATTCACCTAAGTGATTTGCTAGAGCAGACTTGGTAGTGCCATTGATTCGCATCAATTCCTTAGCCGAGGCTAAATAGTACCTCTGCACAATGGTAATTGTCAAACGAAAAGACTAGACCAATTAGCGTATTGGATTAAGATAGCAGGAGAATGTATCATTTGGTGAATGAATTAACTTAAAGGGATTTAGCCATTCATATTAACAGGGAAAAGAGATTTAGCCATACAGGAAAAAAGCAACACGGATCACCTGCAACCGAATTGCCAAAACAATCATCGGCAGCGATACAAATAGAACTTGCCATGTAACAACAGCAATTACACCCAGATTGCTAAATGCATTTAAGATGGAAACAAAGCCAAACATGAATGCAAATGGAACATCAAGGTCAATGATACTCAAATCTGCAGAGACCTGTAAAAAAATCGATCATTAAAAAGTGTACGAAGCTAAAACAAAACACAACTGTAATTATCATAAGTGTCATTTGCTTGAGAATTTTTACCCGGCTAAGAATTCTTCCTAGAGGGGTAGAATCAAAAAAGGACATAGGTGCATGGAACAATGAACTAAGTAATTGGGAAAATAAGGATCTTGAAGTCTGGATCCCAAGAACAACGACGAAGAAAGACCTTGATAGCACCAAGAACATTGTGCAAACTCCAATACCAATGTACACAGAAATTAACTTCAGTGTACTAACACGAGGATTTTGGACATTAGCAGCCATCCATGAATTCTGTGATATTTGCCCAGCTATGAAAATTATGTGAGAAATAACAGAAAGAGAGGCATACAAGAAGCCTTTGTTCTGTTGCAGGTAAAGCATATAAGGCTTAAGACCTGTATCCCCCGATTCTCTTTCCTCTCTCTTGATCAGTTGATCTACTGGTATTGGCTTCACAGACTCTATATATCTGTTTCCATGAATACCACCTGTCTCCTTTGTTGGTATTTCCTTTCCTCTGTGAGAAGCCATATTATTAATATCTGACACACCAACAGTATCTTGATGTGCATTTACAAGGTATTTAAATTCTTGACAATCTGCCAATAAATCTTGATATGGTGCCGACTGAATAACCTCTCCATCTGACATTAACTGCCAAAAATTATCACTAGTTTAAGATCAAATCGTCAAATAAATACAGCTCACTACAAACAAATATAAATCATGAGAGAGAGAGAGAGAGAGAGAGAGAGAGAGAGAGAGAGAGAGACGGACTAGAATGGAGTCAAATATGGGTAGAAAATCCACTTGGTGGGTCACCAAAAGAACAGTCTTGTCTGATAGAGCACTCATCACATATTCCTGTCACACAACTAACAGCGTCATAAAAATGTCATAATTAGTAATGCAATCTGCACCTGCTGATATGATACTTACATTAAAGAGACTTGTTGCTGTATGGGCATCAACAGCACTGAAGGGGTCATCAAGAAGATAGATGTCTGCATTCTGGTACAGGGCACGAGCAAGCTGAACACGCTGCTTCTGACCACCACTAAGATTCACTCCTCTCTCCCCAATTTGGGTAAGGTCCCCGAATGGAAGCATTTCAAGGTGCTTGACCAACGAGCACCTCGCAAGTGTTTCTTGGTATATTTGTCTGTCCATTAAAGATCCAAAGAGGATATTATCTTGTACAGTTCCTGTTTGGATCCACGCAGTCTGAGAAACATATGCTATTTTCCCACAGACTTGAATCTGAAATATGTACACAAAGATGAATGATGATGATCTGATATTAAATTCTTATACGAAAAAGGAACTAGTTAAGAAACGCTATGTTGGCAACTATTATAAACCAGTATTATCAGAACAACTTGGAAAAACCAAACATGATGCAGTTGTCAACGATCTGTATGTTGATAAAGAAATTAGATACTAGCCAAGCTCAACCGCACTGAACAACATTGTGTTACCCAATGCTTGATGAATATGGCATTTTTACTTGTAGTATAGTGGCAGAACTTATCATACAAAATCTGCAATCTGATAAAAGGGGACCTAATGAATGTACCAATAACAATACATTGCAAGACCAACAAATTATTTAGTGCATGCGAAAACCCAAAAGGAGTACATGTTTCAAGATAACAAAAGTACTTCATAAGCTCACGACATGACAGCCATTTGCTTTTCTAGTTCATAAAATAGATGAAGGTCATAGAAAATCATACCGTGCCTTCAGTGTTGGGGACCTCTCCAAGTATAGACGCCAAAAGCGTGGACTTTCCGGATCCTACCTCTCCACATATTGCGATCTTTTCTCCAGCTTTGACTACCAAATTTATATCCTTTAGAGTTGGTTTTGATGAATTCTCGTCCCACGAGAAACTGCAGGAGTTCATCGCTATTGGGCAATCGGTGCCCAGACGGTATTTCTTCCGAACTTTCCCATTCAGCTCAGGTGCATCAAGGAACTTTGATATCCTAGTGAAAGCAACCTTAGCTTGTATCCACACTGCAATAACAATTGGTATTGATCTAACTGGGTCTTGCACGAGACGCAGAGTTGCCACAGTTGTGAAGACGTTGCTAGCATCAAGAGGGATTTTCAGAAGATAGCACGTTAGAAAGGTTGCCGCCGAAACTAAAACAGGTGATGACCAGAACACGAAACTGTTGTATGCCCTCCTAAGCAGGAATGCTGACAACCATTTGTACTCAACCTCCCTCAACCCCTCGATAACCTTCTTGAAGTGAGCTTCCCATGCATAAAGTTTCAAGATCTTCATATGAACTAAGGACTCAGACATGGCCTTCAATCTCACATCTTGCGCTTCCATAAGCTTACTCTGAAATTTGTGTTGCAGCTTGGCCAATGGAGCATTAGCAAGTACAGTGATAATGATCACAGCCAACGCTGAAACCACTGCAGCACCAACAGCATTGTATAGAATCGCCAGAGCTATGCAAAGCTGAACAGTTGTTGTCCATGTTTGATGGAACCAGTATGGGAATTCACCAACCCGGTAAGCATCAACAGTCACATAGTTCATAATTTGTCCAGAAGAGTGCTTCATTTTTGCAGAGTTTGACAACTTCTGTTGCTTCTTATAAATAGCTGCAGACAGGAATGATCTCACCTGTAGACCTAATCTCCGAGTGCGGAAGTACCACTGTCTCTGCGACAAAGATTCACAACATTTGCAGAAAAACATTGTTGCAGCCAACACAAAGCCTTCATATTTAAAGGTCCCTTTCCCAAGTGATATATTGATGAATGCCTTGAGAAGTATTGGGCCTGTAGATAACGTGAGAACCTTGAGCAAAGCAAAGAAACCTGACACGAAGATCGCATGCTTGTGACAAGAAATGATGGTCCACAAGATTGACGGTGTGTCGTGTGACTGGGACTGCTTATTGTTCAGTTTCTCCAAGAACAACAAGTACTGGTTATGTGCACGGTCTGTGGTTTGTAGAAGTGGCACATCTTTGTCCTCAAGAGGTTTCTCATAGCCCATCTTTATTAACCGATTCAGCCACCAAAATGACATCTTGCTGAAAAAACCAGCTTTAGCTAAAGGAGACACCTTATTGTCAGAATCAGCTATCTCACTATCTGACCCCGCATTCAGGGGCTTGTATAAAGCATTTCCAGTTCCTTGGTAACCCTCTTCATCATGGCCGCACCGAATGCCATGAAGTAGAAGGAGAACTGCACCTGGTAGGGACAGAACATCTAAGCAAGCCTTGATGGTGATCGCCTTCTCTGTAACAATGTGAAGAACTGAGGAACAACAGATAAATGCTGCGTAGATGGTCAGTGAGACTGACGAGAATCGAACAAATGTCGATCCAACAAGCTGAGGTCTGATGCTGAAAGCAAAGCTGGTAAAGATCAAAATGAATCCTTGAGATAATGTCACAAGCCACCAGTGTGGAAGGTAAACATAGGCATCCTGACTGAAGATATTCCCCAGCACTGACAGTCCTAGGCCAAGATAAACCAAACCCAAGCAACAATTGAACACTACCGCCGCCAACAGGAGTGGTGAGCTGAGGGTCACAAGCTGCCGCACGGATGCTCTACTTTTGAGTATTTTGGCGAGCAGATTGAGTGCTAGCACGAGTATGAACAGCCAAACGATTCCAATCACCACCATATGATTTATGCAAGTGGAAGAGTCGAATATTTCCTTGAACACACATGAAGGTATAGCTTGGTTGGAGCATAGTGGGCTCCCACACAAGTTTTTCATCCAATTACCTGAAAAGATGTCCAAGTATTTGAGTGAGATTTCTAGCATGCTTATTCCCCGACAAAGTTGATTGTCAAAAGGTAGCAACAATGATGTAGCAAGTTACGCTTCAAATAAAAATGTAGCTATGTAATATGAGAAAGATGAAGAGAGGACTAACTTGTGAGGGAACCCATCTGTGCAATCACCATTGGACCTGCTGAGTGGATCCTGTTTCAGCCTGCAAGAATACCCATGAACCGGAAACTAGTTTAAGACAAAGAACAGATAAAAACGAAAACACTTGTTTTACTGAAGAACACACAAAGAAGAAATAATAAAAGAACTTGTATTGGAGACTGTATTTTTCAGTATGCAACCACAGATCTTTTCTAAGAAAATGTAACCACAGATATTCCCACGCTCACACAAGACAAAGATTAGTGCGGCATAGAAGTCAAGGAACCCCAAATCTGCAATGTTCTTCAAGATCAATTGGCCGATAACAACGGAAAAAATGCACTGACACCCTACTAGTATAAAAGAAAAACTTTTCCCCATTTCTTCAGGTGATGCGAGTAATGGTGGCAGTACTGACCTCTCTAGCGGCTACGGCGGCCTCCCCGCCGACCGCCGTCGGCGCCGATCGCGAGCTTTCCAGTGTATTAGCGGCCGGACGGATGGACGAATTGCGGCAGTGTACTCACTAGCTGACCTGAGCTCGTCGTCGCGGCCCTTTTGAATCAGTGGATGCCGGCGCTAGATGACAGGATGGGAGAGGGACGTACCGCAAGCGGGCGCGCGCGTTCGTCATTGCTCGCGTCGTCGTGGCCCGCCGGCAAGCCGGCAGCCGGCTTGTGCCTCTCGATCGTGCCGTGCCCCGCATCGCTTCTCCTCCGCCCCAGCGACCGCGATGACTTTTTGGTAGTGATAGTCTTTTTCTTAGTGTAGACTAGCACAATAGCGGTGCGTTGCAACGAGTGAACAAAAGTTAAACAATTCTTAGAAAAATAAAATAAAAATAAAAATTTAGTCTTCGGTCAATTTTTTCTATCAAAAGGCTTCGCTTTCCTAATAATGAGTGGCACATCCCAGTCTAGCAGGAGGCCTTTTTTATCTCCCTCTCTCATCCGGTGACACGATGTTGAATGAGAATTTCACTATCTCGATTTATCTGATTTGTAAAGACATATGAAGGCAGATGCAACTCTTTTAGATGCAGACGTGGTAAAAATTGATTATGTGATTCGTATGGCTCCATGATTTCTAGATAAATCTTAACCCATGTCCTAGTGTCCATGCGTATGCCTGTTCTTGTCGGTACCCAGTGCCGGATCCAGGGAGGGGCGAGCGGTGGCCTAGCCCCCGCCAACCGTCGGCCACCCCCAAGTAATTGTGACAGGGGCCAGTGCTAATTCCGTATAGGATTTTGTTAATCATAACGTTTCTTTATGGCATCAGTGTAGGTGCATGCCTTAGTGCCGCATGGGCCAAGCCCAGCACCACTCGTTCTTCCCAACTGCCCCCACGATCTGAAATTTACCTGTACAACTACGTACTTGATGCCTGAATTGGTCAAATCCCTCCACGCGATCAGTTTCCAATACGAATAAGTTAACCTATCGCCGCCGCCGCCCCCTCCTGTGCTATGGCATCCCCGTCTCAGCCACCTCCGGAAAACCTCCTCCCCGGTAATTGTTTCTTCTACTCCGCCTAAACTCCGCAAGCAGTGATGCCTCGACGGCCCGTTGCCGGCTTGCCGCCCGCTGCCCTGCCCATACCATCGTCGAGGGACTAATCACCATATTATCTCTCAAGGTATACACATACTACCAATCTGATTTGGAGTTATAATGCCTAACGCACTATAGTTAGTAGTAGTACTTACATGTGCTTAGATGAGAGATATATATTGATGCTTTTGGTTTAGTTTATCTATGCATTTTGAGATAAAATTGAAGAGAAGAACGTTAACATATCAATTTTTCTATTGTACGTTCATCAAGACCGCTTAAAAATGAGGTATAACTTGGGACTAACCGAATGAGATATTAAATCGGATGATCTTGTAATTGTATAGCCAAATTTAAACTGGTCAAAGATGTGTCGTGGAGTTTATATGTGCAAATTTCAAAATAGTAAACATGTACCTTTCTTGCAAAAAAAATATAATAGAACACTTCAGGTTTCATGTTAGAGGAGAATATATAATATTTGATCTGCGATGGTTGGCTCGCCCCCCTATGCCTAAATCCTGGATCCGCCCCTGTCTGTACCATTTACCATATGTTGCCACTTATCCACCCTCACCATTGGATTTCCTCACTTGTAAATGGTTTGTTTCCTTGACTCGCACGCCTCCACCTGACTCCTTGCTCCGATTCATGAGGATTTTTTTCATGAAATTCGCAGTGTCGCGTTTATGTTTTATACCGACACACGCCTCATACTAACCCTTGCCACAGAGAGGTCATGCACCGACGGACCCCAAAGCCCCACAACCGCAGTGTGCCTATTTGTATCTATTTTTTTCATGGCAATCATCTCAATCTGAGTCTATACAAAAGTCTCGGATGTGGTTGGACTTGGACGGAGATATTTGTCTATTTGTTATTGATCGCAGAGTATTTGGATATTCTTTTTTCCATGGATCATCGGCATGTTGTTAAAATTAATCACAAATATTTGATTTCTCATTATTATTATATTTGGGTCTGATTTTGATTTACCGATGTCTTTCTGATTCGATTCTATAAAAAAATCCAATTGGTAGCCATGCACGTACGCGTTCTTTTTTTTAACATGTACACGTTTTTTTCCTTTTTTTTCTAGGGAAATACACATTCTTTTCTTTACACATGTAAATATCGATCTTTTTTAGATGGTACCCAGCCATATAAGCCCACCAACGCCCAGCCGAGCCAGCATGAAGGCCCAACCCAGCTACCAAGCCTCGCCTCGCACGGACACGAGGACTCCGTGCTGCGCAAAGTAGTCCGACCGATCCTGTTTATTAGTCCGGTTTTTTACCGATCGTGGTCTAACCGGTTTCCGGTTTTTGTACCGATCTGGTCTAACCGGTTTTTTTACCGATCGCCTTACCCGAGCGGGACGTACCACGACGTACCACGGTCGTTTACTCGTATTATATAGTAGAGATAGAGATGTTTTGGTAGTGAGAGCATCTCTAACGGCTGCCCTAAATTAGGCACCACTTTTTGGATTATAGGGCACCTGTTTTATCGTTTTGGGCCACCAAAACTTTTGCTGTTTTACCTACTGCCCTATAATAGGGCATCTCCTCTTCCACAGCTGCCCTATTTTAGGGCATACAAAGCTAATTTCAAACTAAAAATTTGAGATGAATTTAGACAGTTCGACTACAGTTAATACATAAACTTAGACAAACTGACCCAAATTTGAAAGTTCGAGCTAAAACTTGGACAAACATGAACAACAGTCCAGATTCCCTCCTAAGCTGATCCCAATCAACACCCGGACTCGTCATCAGAATCAAAATCCGACAGCCCTGATGAATCCGCTCGAGTGGCTAGTGGTGCGGGTGTGCACACAGCCCACCAGGGATCGATCCCCAGCGGGGACGATATTCTGACGTCTCACCAGGAATAAATTCAGCGATGCCTCTCGGACGTCTATGGGCCACAGGCGAGATCGACGTGCCCGTCGTACCCGGACCGCTGGACTTCGGAAGACTCTCAAGACGTATTAGGGATATAGGTTGTAGGTCTAGTTTAGACATATAGGTGGGGTGTGCGTGTGGTGTGTGTGCGTGTGGTGTGCGTACATGTGTGTCCGATCAGATACTACAACTTGTATTCTCAGGAGAGGCTCTAAAAAAAAAAAGTTGATCACCGGCGTAGACGTAGAAGGGTCGTCCTCTGTGGGGACCCCAGACCGGCAGTCTGAGACCTCCAGTATGCATACATTCACGATCCCATGATCAGTCAGTCGTGAACAACATACTTAAGTTGGCATTGCAGATACATCATCCATTACATAACGAATACTTAAGGTCTTACACAAAGGGGGCACATGACCACGCCTTAAACAACAGCCACGCAGGGCCGACAAACTACTCATAACACAGCGGAAGACATTAACACACAACGTGATAGAGCCCAAGTCATGCCTTGACTACCTACAGGCAACTGACTGGGAGACGTTCCTAGTTCGCACAGACGTCGACGAACTCTCGATCTTCCGCATACTCCTCATCTTCGACGTAGTCTTCTCAATGAAAATCTGGACATTGGAATATCCAGGGCACAGCCATGAGTACAATTATGTACTCGCAAGACATCCCGAATGAATTTTATGAAATGCGAGTATGCTTATATGGTGGAATAGGTAGGCTGTAATTAGGGTTCACTACCCATGATGGATGAAAGATTCATCATGGTTGATTAACATCTCTATATCTTTATTGAAAAAGATACTTCAAAAGATAAGTTTTCGCAAAGAAATATTGAAGAGAAGAGCAGATTTTTTTCTTTGCAAAACTTCTTGGAAAACACTCATCAGGTTTCCATCATCAGCACCTCCCAGGTACTTAATCCGCCTTTCCAGTACCTCCCAGGTACACTCCTTTCCAAAACCTCCTTTTTAAAAACATCGACACAATGCTAGACGACATTGACCATTCAGCTGTCCATGACCGCGGACGCGGCTATTCGAATAGTTTTGACTCTGCAGAGTTTGTACACTTTCACCACACCATCCGGTACATCTGCCGTGAACACCACGGACTGCCCGCGACAGTATGCGAACATCAGATAACCGATCATAACTTCCACTATGTCTATGCTAGTATGCGATTACCTCTTCAGTGGGTTTGTTCTCCCCGGCACCGAGTGAGCTAGCCGTATCGATCCGGTTGCCCCTAGACATCACACCGCCATGGCAGGAGACCCACTGTTGCTTGCCGGTGGCACTCGCAGTCCACACTTTGTATGCCCATATCCAGCATTCGGTTCCGGGGACTTTAACCCCTTCTAGCCAATTGAGGTAAAGTCTCACACTAACACAAACAAGCTTCCATTAAGCCCGTGCCCATTTTGAGTGATGTGGTTGTACGGTAGGGCTGTCAGGCACAAGACTAGTCTATGTGTCGTTTTCGAAAAACATTTCCAAAACATCTTCTTCACAATCCTCCCGTGGACAAGGTCCCACCTTTCCCGGGTTTTTCTTTTAAAACCTTTGTTTTTCGAAAACACACTTTTAGGGGTGTCCACTTAGGGACTTCAAAATTATTAACTTGTGGTGGTAAATATTCCATATGGTGGCTAAGGGCTTGGTAACACCAAGTTGTAACTAATGGCAATGTAATAATTTATAATAACACTAGTAGTAATGGTCATATCAAAAATAGTTTTGTTTTTCCAAGTTTTTGTAAAACTTCAGAAGTAAATCATGCATGATATAATGATAAGTATAGTAGCAAGCATTTGGGAGCTTGCCTTGGTACTGGTCAAAGTCTTGTCCCTGAAATAAACAGGATTGACAATAGGCCTCCTCAGCAACAGCTTCTTCCTCGGGTTCTAGCGTCGCAAAAGAGAGTAACCACCAATCAGTACCAACTAAAGGTACATACTAGCAACAAGCATCACATACAGCAAGCAAACATCATTGCACAACAATCATCTACTTTTCAAAAATAAAAATCTACCACATATTTTTATTTGAAAAGAAAACTAATAGAGCTATGCTCTAGTTTGAGAATTTTATTCTCAAACCAAAATGCAATGGGGTCAGTGGGTGTACCACTATCAACCAAAGCATAAAGAGGTCATTTAGCCTCTGGTCATTTACAAAAGTCACCTAAACACAAGCTAGACAAAAATCTATTCATACTAGTGAGTCACAAATATTATCAAAAGTAATATTCTAGTTAAACATGCTTTGCTAAGGGCTAAGTAATATCCAAACAAGGGTGACATGCTATTCAACCAGTAGCAACATAACAAGCTACTGATGTTCACACAACACTCTCTAAAGTCATTCCATATAAAGGATTTTTATCCTCATACAATCCCTAAATGCTAGAAAAGTCTAGGAAATAGTCCTACTAGTGATAATATCCTCTCACAACACATGAAGCACTCAACTTCTCCTAGCATGTTATCAATATGAAGTAACACAATCATAACAGAGAATATCAAACCTACACATGCTAGAAATCACAAAAAGAATACTAACCCATATTATAAAACTAAATAAAACTATAAATAATTATTATCAGAAAAGCATAAAATCTAGTTTTGCTCACCCAATTAAATCTACAGCTCAATAAATCACACCAAGATAGGATTAGGTACTCCTAAACATATACAAGCCAACACAATTGGATTCACTTCAAAAATCATCACCAAATAATTTCCAAAAATCCTAGAATAGCCTACTGGACATTTACAGAAATGCATGCCATTTTAATTAGGTTGATCTTTAGCAAGCAAGACCAAGTTCTACTGCTAGGTAACACTTAGAGCTTTCCAAAACAGTTGAGTTTGCATTTTTGTGATTCTTAGAAAAAAAGATATTTAAGTTTTAGTGAAAACCAGTACTTCTGCCTCTCCATTTATTTCTCCAAAAATAATGACTAAAATGTAGATCTACAAGTTGGGTGTGTTTAAGAACTTGCAGAGGTACTACCCAGATTTTTGGTTTGATTTTATTTTGCATTTTCCTATTTTAAACGGATTTAAACCAGAGACACATATTCTGCCAGTTTCTAAAAACTGAAAATCACAGAAAAGAAAAAAACAAACGGCGCACGGGCCGAATCTCGCTGGGCGAGCCCAGCTAAGGCCGAAGCGGCCCAGCTAGGTGCGCGCGCGTGGCGCGGCGCGGGAACGGGTGGCGTTCAAAGGGAGCCGTCGATCTGGAGATCGACGATCCAGGCGCGTCTTCTTCCTCTCCTCTCTCTCTCTCTCTCACCGCGACACGGGAAGATCGAGCTCGGGGATAGCTCACCTAGGGGCGACGTGGGGCGGTGGCGAGTGGTTGGGGCGGTCACGCGAGCTTGAAGCCGTGCAGGGGTGGCGGCGGCAGCGGCAACGGTGCCACGGTGCAACTCCGGCGAGCTCGAGGTCCGGCGGGACGTCGAGGACGGCGGCGGCGCTTCTGCAGGCAAGAGGCCAGGAAAACGTGTCAGGGGCGTGTTCTGGAAGCTCGACGGTGCGATGGTGCAGAGAGGTAGGAGAAATCGGCAGTGGAGCGGCGGCAACCTCCAACGCGACCTCGCTCGGGCTCCGGCGAGTTCTTCCTCCGCCTCGCTCGCAGAGAGCGAGAGGTAAGGAAAAGATGGGGTGGGGCGGGTGCGGTGGATGTGTGGAGGTGGGTGGCGAAGTGTGAGAGGCAGTGGTGGCTTAAATCCGAGGAAAACATCCTCTCCCCCACTCGGTGTCAACGGCCGGGCGGCGTGGGTGTGTTCGAGCACGCAAACGTCGGCTCTGGGCTTCCTCAGGGCGTCAACTGGTGTCCTCTCCGTTGAGTGGGTTCTGGGCAGGGCAAGGACGCGAGGAGGAGTGAAGAAATGGGCTGCTCTCTCCTCACGGTCCACTCCCGAGTCACATCACGGCCACCTCCATGTCTCCTCTCCTACTGCTCCTCGTTGACCTCAACGAAGCCATACAATGGCATGGAGATGAAGTGGGGACATGGGGGAGTAGAATGGACATGGTCGCTCCCTCTGGTTCGCACGAAATCAACACGAAAACGTGCTCCAAAATTCTGCCCGTGCTGTGAACAGTAATCTTCAGAAAATTCAGTTTTTCAGAAAAACGGCTAAGTGTCAGGGCAGTCAACAGATAGCAAAAGTTGCTGCTTTAATCACCTAGCAAATCAAGTCCAAATGGAAAAATTTAAATTGGTAAATGATCTCCAGGTTGAATACTTCCATTTAATATTTTTGGTCCATTTTTGAAAAATGTTTAAGGGCAGGGAAACATGCTGGTAAGTGGGCTACTCTCTGACTGTTTCTGACTTTTCTGTTTTTCTGTTTTTTTTCTGTTTTCTGTCTTAATCTTTAGCCATATAAACATGCATGTATCTAGGGGTTCCAAAGGTACAAAAAGGGTGATCCAAGGGCATGGAACCAATGTCCACACACCATAGATCATCTCCAAACTCAAATTTTCCATAATTGCACATTTTAACCACATAAAATAACATGTCCAAAACAGCAAGTCTTAACAGATTTCAGAAAATAAAAACCTAATTAGAAAATTCTAAAAATTTGTTTTGCACAAACCACAAGCACTAATATTTCACACATGGATGATCAAGAGTACAAGCACAAGTGGGTTCACACATAGGTTCATAAAATCATAATTTTAAAACATCTACTTGGGTAGGGTTTTAGGAGAAACCCTAATTAATTTTTTTTTGAAAAACTCACTCAAACCACTATGCATTTTTGAAATCTTGGATGCTTCCTTGCTAAATGATGTTGTCAAGTTAAAAATCAAGTTGATGAAATGGTTTTGGACAAAAATCTCTCAAGGCACCATGTTGGAAAATGGATTAAAACAAGAATTTCTTAAATGGACCTCGAGAGAAAACTAGGTTGGTTTTATGAAAAATTTAAATTGGTTTGGAAAGAAATCACTCCTTGCCTTGCAAAACACAAAGTATTGTTTCAACAAAAATATCAGGTGAAAATAAAAGTTTTTGTTGGCTCAAAAATTTGGGGTCCTACTACCACTTATAGAGGCAAAATTTTGGGCTGTGACAGATCTTCCCCCCTTAAAATGAATCTCGTCCCCGAGATTCGCGGGTGGGGTACTAGGGAATTCGAGGGTATGGGATTTAGAGATACAAAATTTTTCTTCGTACTAAAATATTTGTGCCACCAATAATTGGCTCACAGACACAGTGAGATTGGTTTGTCCAAAATTATATTTGTAAAGGATTTAGGGAAAACGAGGGGTACGGTTGCGAAAAAAAAAAGGATAGAAGAACACGGGGGTTAGCTGCACACTTACTGACAAGTGGGACCGGGTCCACCTGACAGTCTCGCCTCTCTTTCTTCTCTTCTTCTTTCTCGCTTTCTCTCCTTCCTCACATGGCCTGGTTTCAGTGCGCGGAGCACTCATCGGTGGTGGTACTGATGCGCGTGCTGCGATGCAGCGGCCAGCACGGCTTTGGGGATCAAAGATTCGATGATTTCGCGCAAAAGGGCGAGCACTGCTCGTGATTTCTTCACTTTCCCGCGCAAGACGGTGACGAGGGGCGGCACTCGAGCTTGGGCTATAAATCGGAAACCTCCTAGGCTATTCTACTCCTCACATCCACCATGAGCTTCATTCACGCCTTCTTCAGAGCCTACTGCGAGATGCTGGAGAGAGCGGGCTTCATTGAGCATGTCCTCATCGTCGTGTTCTTCGGGATCTCGTTGTCGGTGGTGACCGCTCTGCTGTATGCGGCGTTGGTCATTTTGATCCTTAGCTTATGCAGGTGGTGGTCTGACGCTGGTGGAGATGCTGCGGCAGTAGAGCTAGCTGCGCCGGAGGGGCTTGTTGCAGAGGAGGAGCAAGCTGCAGTGGAGGTGCAAGCTGCACCGCCGGTGGCTGAGGTGGCTGTTCTTCCGGCTGGAGGTGAGCAGGCTGCTCGAGCTGTCCGTCGTCGTCGTGGGGCTCGTGACACTGCTTCGGGTGAAGCAGGCTCGTCTTCAGGCAGTGCCGTGGAGCGTGTGAGCGAGTAGGAATTTTCTGGAGTGTTTTGCATACGTACTGGGTTGTTGCAGTGTTCTTCGTTAGGGCCGAGTTTGTATCCTTTGTTTCCTGAAGTTTCTCTTCTGTAGTGACCTCCGGGTTGTATCAATCTTGCCTTCGCTGACGAGCTGGAGCAAGATTTGTATCGTTGAATCCTTCTTGGCTACCCTAACTCTGGTCTTGCAGCATTCACAGATTTGTAGAGGTACGAGCGTTTCAGAGAGGGAAACGGGCTACTGAGAAAATATCTCGCCAGAATTTAGCTGTGCGTGAGGCACATGGTTGATCCCAAAAGGGGAATCAATCTACACACGAGTTTTCCACAAACAACACAAATAACAAAGAACAGACAACACACCTTAAGACTTGTTTCCAAATCAACACCAATAACAAGAGGATCAAAGCACCAAATTTTAACAGAGGCTGATTCGACATCAACCCAACAGCTTACAACAACAAACACAACACCAACAACAAACAAGCAAACAACGTGCCGCTTCTACTAACCCACGAGCGCAGATCAAGCTAACAAAGCACGGGATCTACTCCGCTTGAGGGCCCTGGGTAGATGGTGGAGTACGGCCAAGACGAAGAGTGGTGTCCACCTCTCCATCTTCCGCGGGGTGGGGATCTACAGGCACACCTTCGAGGACTACACCTTGCTCTTGGGGTTGCTGCTGAACTCGGGCTACTGCACCTCGTGCTTCGATGAACTGGTGGACTGGGGTCACTGCTTCTGCTGGGATGGCCTGGAGGCTGGTACCTGACGCAGGGTTCCTTGACTCCTTCAGCTGTAGACTGACTTGGATCAGGGTGCGCCGAGTGGTCACGAGTTCTTCCAGCAGGGAATCACAGAGTGCCGACATTGCAGCTCCGTAGGCGACGCTGCTAATGATGGCGGGATCGACTTCTTTGTCGGTGGAGGTCTGGATCAGCTCTGCACCAGGCTGGGGCCTGGCTGGGAAAAAGCGGAACGCTCGACTTTGCGACACCACCGGCTCTGAGTGCCGGAGACGAGCAAGGGCTTCCCAGGCGGCCTTCTGGATGGTTTGATACAGAGTAGGCATGTTCCTACCGTGGATCACTTGGGGCTGCTTCGGGCCTGAGGGGTATGGACTGAGGTATACATCTGCTCGAAAATCACCCCCAGGAAATGGGGTTGAACTTTTGAACACGACATAACGAGGGGGAATGTGGCAACCGAGAAGATCACAGACTCTCCTGAGGACCAGTGGAAAACCGAGGTGCCCATCGGCCATGGTTTCTAGGAGGAAGGTGGGCAGCGCTGGCGATTCACTCGGGGCTTTGGAACTGGAGCAAGCCATGAGGGCAAGGTTTCTCAGCGGGATTCTACTTCAATGGCGAGGGTGGGGATGAATGGCAGATAGAACGGGTCTCATATAGGCTGGGATGTGTCGGTCGCTTCTTAAGGAAGATCCCGGCGAGTCTCTCTCACGCAGGGGGACAAGTCCTACTGCACCTTACGGCGGACCGACGCCTAGCCATGCCGGTTAGGCGGAGATGGGTCAAATCCATCGGGCTCTCCGTAGGGGAACATCAACTGGCAATCCTTTCTCTCTTGCTTGATCTCAAATCTTGCCTTGGGAACATCGTCAGGTATACAAATTTGAATGGAGATAAGGTAGCAGAAGAAAATTTTAGGTAACTTTTAACTAAGAGGGGTAAGGTTTAGAATAATTTGAAAAGATGAGAGGAGAGTAAGCTATACTTAGGCTTCCTTAGCTGAAAATATTTTAGATGATAATTTAATGATACCAAAAAATATTTTTCTTTCCTATCTGGCGTCCATGCTAACTAAGGTCTCCTATAGTCAGGATGGCTCTGATACCAACTCTGTGGGGACCCCAGACCGGCAGTCTGAGACCTCCAGTATGCATACATTCACGATCCCATGATCAGTCAGTCGTGAACAACATACTTAAGTTGGCATTGCAGATACATCATCCATTACATAACGAATACTTAAGGTCTTACACAAAGGGGGCACATGACCACGCCTTAAACAACAGCCACGCAGGGCCGACAAACTACTCATAACACAGCGGAAGACATTAACACACAACGTGATAGAGCCCAAGTCATGCCTTGACTACCTACAGGCAACTGACTGGGAGACGTTCCTAGTTCGCACAGACGTCGACGAACTCTCGATCTTCCGCATACTCCTCATCTTCGACGTAGTCTTCTCAATGAAAATCTGGACATTGGAATATCCAGGGCACAGCCATGAGTACAATTATGTACTCGCAAGACATCCCGAATGAATTTTATGAAATGCGAGTATGCTTATATGGTGGAATAGGTAGGCTGTAATTAGGGTTCACTACCCATGATGGATGAAAGATTCATCATGGTTGATTAACATCTCTATATCTTTATTGAAAAAGATACTTCAAAAGATAAGTTTTCGCAAAGAAATATTGAAGAGAAGAGCAGATTTTTTTCTTTGCAAAACTTCTTGGAAAACACTCATCAGGTTTCCATCATCAGCACCTCCCAGGTACTTAATCCGCCTTTCCAGTACCTCCCAGGTACACTCCTTTCCAAAACCTCCTTTTTAAAAACATCGACACAATGCTAGACGACATTGACCATTCAGCTGTCCATGACCGCGGACGCGGCTATTCGAATAGTTTTGACTCTGCAGAGTTTGTACACTTTCACCACACCATCCGGTACATCTGCCGTGAACACCACGGACTGCCCGCGACAGTATGCGAACATCAGATAACCGATCATAACTTCCACTATGTCTATGCTAGTATGCGATTACCTCTTCAGTGGGTTTGTTCTCCCCGGCACCGAGTGAGCTAGCCGTATCGATCCGGTTGCCCCTAGACATCACACCGCCATGGCAGGAGACCCACTGTTGCTTGCCGGTGGCACTCGCAGTCCACACTTTGTATGCCCATATCCAGCATTCGGTTCCGGGGACTTTAACCCCTTCTAGCCAATTGAGGTAAAGTCTCACACTAACACAAACAAGCTTCCATTAAGCCCGTGCCCATTTTGAGTGATGTGGTTGTACGGTAGGGCTGTCAGGCACAAGACTAGTCTATGTGTCGTTTTCGAAAAACATTTCCAAAACATCTTCTTCACAATCCTCCCGTGGACAAGGTCCCACCTTTCCCGGGTTTTTCTTTTAAAACCTTTGTTTTTCGAAAACACACTTTTAGGGGTGTCCACTTAGGGACTTCAAAATTATTAACTTGTGGTGGTAAATATTCCATATGGTGGCTAAGGGCTTGGTAACACCAAGTTGTAACTAATGGCAATGTAATAATTTATAATAACACTAGTAGTAATGGCCATATCAAAAATAGTTTTGTTTTTCCAAGTTTTTGTAAAACTTCAGAAGTAAATCATGCATGATATAATGATAAGTATAGTAGCAAGCATTTGGGAGCTTGCCTTGGTACTGGTCAAAGTCTTGTCCCTGAAATAAACAGGATTGACAATAGGCCTCCTCAGCAACAGCTTCTTCCTCGGGTTCTAGCGTCGCAAAAGAGAGTAACCACCAATCAGTACCAACTAAAGGTACATACTAGCAACAAGCATCACATACAGCAAGCAAACATCATTGCACAACAATCATCTACTTTTCAAAAATAAAAATCTACCACATATTTTTATTTGAAAAGAAAACTAATAGAGCTATGCTCTAGTTTGAGAATTTTATTCTCAAACCAAAATGCAATGGGGTCAGTGGGTGTACCACTATCAACCAAAGCATAAAGAGGTCATTTAGCCTCTGGTCATTTACAAAAGTCACCTAAACACAAGCTAGACAAAAATCTATTCATACTAGTGAGTCACAAATATTATCAAAAGTAATATTCTAGTTAAACATGCTTTGCTAAGGGCTAAGTAATATCCAAACAAGGGTGACATGCTATTCAACCAGTAGCAACATAACAAGCTACTGATGTTCACACAACACTCTCTAAAGTCATTCCATATAAAGGATTTTTATCCTCATACAATCCCTAAATGCTAGAAAAGTCTAGGAAATAGTCCTACTAGTGATAATATCCTCTCACAACACATGAAGCACTCAACTTCTCCTAGCATGTTATCAATATGAAGTAACACAATCATAACAGAGAATATCAAACCTACACATGCTAGAAATCACAAAAAGAATACTAACCCATATTATAAAACTAAATAAAACTATAAATAATTATTATCAGAAAAGCATAAAATCTAGTTTTGCTCACCCAATTAAATCTACAGCTCAATAAATCACACCAAGATAGGATTAGGTACTCCTAAACATATACAAGCCAACACAATTGGATTCACTTCAAAAATCATCACCAAATAATTTCCAAAAATCCTAGAATAGCCTACTGGACATTTACAGAAATGCATGCCATTTTAATTAGGTTGATCTTTAGCAAGCAAGACCAAGTTCTACTGCTAGGTAACACTTAGAGCTTTCCAAAACAGTTGAGTTTGCATTTTTGTGATTCTTAGAAAAAAAGATATTTAAGTTTTAGTGAAAACCAGTACTTCTGCCTCTCCATTTATTTCTCCAAAAATAATGACTAAAATGTAGATCTACAAGTTGGGTGTGTTTAAGAACTTGCAGAGGTACTACCCAGATTTTTGGTTTGATTTTATTTTGCATTTTCCTATTTTAAACGGATTTAAACCAGAGACACATATTCTGCCAGTTTCTAAAAACTGAAAATCACAGAAAAGAAAAAAACAAACGGCGCACGGGCCGAATCTCGCTGGGCGAGCCCAGCTAAGGCCGAAGCGGCCCAGCTAGGTGCGCGCGCGTGGCGCGGCGCGGGAACGGGTGGCGTTCAAAGGGAGCCGTCGATCTGGAGATCGACGATCCAGCGCGTCTTCTTCCTCTCCTCTCTCTCTCTCTCTCTCTCACCGCGACACGGGAAGATCGAGCTCGGGGATAGCTCACCTAGGGGCGACGTGGGGCGGTGGCGAGTGGTTGGGGCGGTCACGCGAGCTTGAAGCCGTGCAGGGGTGGCGGCGGCAGCGGCAACGGTGCCACGGTGCAACTCCGGCGAGCTCGAGGTCCGGCGGGACGTCGAGGACGGCGGCGGCGCTTCTGCAGGCAAGAGGCCAGGAAAACGTGTCAGGGGCGTGTTCTGGAAGCTCGACGGTGCGATGGTGCAGAGAGGTAGGAGAAATCGGCAGTGGAGCGGCGGCAACCTCCAGGAAACCTCGCTCGGGGCGAGTTCTTCCTCCGCCTCGCTCGCAGAGAGCGAGAGGTAAGGAAAAGATGGGGTGGGGCGGGTGCGGTGGATGTGTGGAGGTGGGTGGCGAAGTGTGAGAGGCAGTGGTGGCTTAAATCCGAGGAAAACATCCTCTCCCCCACTCGGTGTCAACGCCGGGCGGCGTGGGTGTGTTCGAGCACGCAAACGTCGGCTCTGGGCTTCCTCAGGGCGTCAACTGGTGTCCTCTCCGTTGAGTGGGTTCTGGGCAGGGCAAGGACGCGAGGAGGAGTGAAGAAATGGGCTGCTCTCTCCTCACGGTCCACTCCCGAGTCACATCACGGCCACCTCCATGTCTCCTCTCCTACTGCTCCTCGTTGACCTCAACGAAGCCATACAATGGCATGGAGATGAAGTGGGGACATGGGGGAGTAGAATGGACATGGTCGCTCCCTCTGGTTCGCACGAAATCAACACGAAAACGTGCTCCAAAATTCTGCCCGTGCTGTGAACAGTAATCTTCAGAAAATTCAGTTTTTCAGAAAAACGGCTAAGTGTCAGGGCAGTCAACAGATAGCAAAAGTTGCTGCTTTAATCACCTAGCAAATCAAGTCCAAATGGAAAAATTTAAATTGGTAAATGATCTCCAGGTTGAATACTTCCATTTAATATTTTTGGTCCATTTTTGAAAAATGTTTAAGGGCAGGGAAACATGCTGGTAAGTGGGCTACTCTCTGACTGTTTCTGACTTTTCTGTTTTTCTGTTTTTTTTCTGTTTTCTGTCTTAATCTTTAGCCATATAAACATGCATGTATCTAGGGGTTCCAAAGGTACAAAAAGGGTGATCCAAGGGCATGGAACCAATGTCCACACACCATAGATCATCTCCAAACTCAAATTTTCCATAATTGCACATTTTAACCACATAAAATAACATGTCCAAAACAACAAGTCTTAACAGATTTCAGAAAATAAAAACCTAATTAGAAAATTCTAAAAATTTGTTTTGCACAAACCACAAGCACTAATATTTCACACATGGATGATCAAGAGTACAAGCACAAGTGGGTTCACACATAGGTTCATAAAATCATAATTTTAAAACATCTACTTGGGTAGGGTTTTAGGAGAAACCCTAATTAATTTTTTTTTTGAAAAACTCACTCAAACCACTATGCATTTTTGAAATCTTGGATGCTTCCTTGCTAAATGATGTTGTCAAGTTAAAAATCAAGTTGATGAAATGGTTTTGGACAAATCTCTCAAGGCACCATGTTGGAAAATGGATTAAAACAAGAATTTCTTAAATGGACCTCGAGAGAAAACTAGGTTGGTTTTATGAAAAATTTAAATTGGTTTGGAAAGAAATCACTCCTTGCCTTGCAAAACACAAAGTATTGTTTCAACAAAAATATCAGGTGAAAATAAAAGTTTTTGTTGGCTCAAAAATTTGGGGTCCTACTACCACTTATTTAGAGGCAAAATTTTGGGCTGTGACATCCTCCGTCTTCGGCTTCTTCGCGCCCCGGCTCGCGAAGAACTCGTACTCCGCTCTCACTAGGTCGGGATTCTCCCGTCAGAGCTTCTACATCGCCTCCTCATCTGCTTGCACGGCCCGGAGCTGACGGCGTGCCTCCCGGTCTTCCTCCTCGATGGCGCGGCAAACCACGCGGAAGCTGGGAGCCTGGCGGGTGGCTTGGTCGGTGGTCACGACGTTGGAGAAATTCATCTCCGACCCCGCCCGGCCGTACTGCCACGCGACGGCGTCGTACGCGCGTGCGGCCTCCTCCGCCGAGGGGAAGGTACCGAGCCACATCCGGGTGTGGTCCACCGTGATTTCGGTGGCGTACCGGCCGGAGTCATGGCGCCGCACTCCACGGTAGCCCGTGTTTCTCCTGACCGGCGGCGCGGCGCTACGCCCGTCGCGGCGCGGCCACAACGAGTCGCGGCCGTAGGCATCGGAGCCGCGGTCGTAGCCACTGGAGTTGCGGCGCGGCCACATGGACGCGGAGGCGGCCGGAGATCGGCGAATCGCGGCGCGGCGGCGCCGGCCGAATCGTGCGCCGGTGGCAGCCGAATGGTGGCCAAATCGGCGACGGCGGGGATGGGGAGTGTCAGCGGGGGTGGGGGAGCATCGTCGGCGGGCGAATCAGGGACGGAGCAGTGGCGGGGAGGGCGAATCGCGCGCGGGCGGCGGGGGGAGAGGAAGGGAAACGACAGTTGGCTGCATGCGCGGTGAAACAGAAGATATAGGGCAGGGGCGCGCGCGGCCCTCTCTGCCCCATATTTGAAGATGAAAATTTGGGATAGCCTTATAATAGGGCACCGTTTAGGGCAGCTGTTGGAGATGGTTTTTTGCCCCCCTCGTGCCCTATAAAACCGTTTTTAGGGCACCAACCTAATTTAGGGCAGCTGTTAGAGATGCTCTGATAACCGTACACGTGCACGTTGGCTGATAGTCTAAGGGTCTCTTTCGATTTGGGGAATTTAACGGAAATTTTGAAAGGATTTTAATTCATAGAAAATTTTCCTAGGAAAGATTAAGGTCACCAATTTTTTTATAAAACCTATTCCTATGTCCTCCATTCTTTGAAAATCATAACATGAGCTCAAATCTTATTTATTTTTCCTATGAGAAGTCCAATACACATACACTCTATCACTCTCTACTCTCCCCCAATCATGTGGAATACATGTGTCTAATTCTTGTTTACCATCCAAAAACAAATCACAGACAATTTCCATGATCTTTTATAATTATGTAGGAATTTGCCATGCATGACATTTTAATCCTGATTTTTTCCTATTCGTGTGTTTGAAAATCATGCAATTAAGAGGCTTTAATCTAATAGTTTTAAACATGGAAGGGGTTACAAATAATTCAATAAATGAAAATGATTAGTTCACTTCTCCTCATCTGCTTTCCACGATCTTGGCGTGGAGGAAGGGAGAAAACCATAATCTTGTTGTTTGCTCATGAATCCTTTGGTCCCCTTCCCCTCCGTCGGCTGATCTCGAGAGGGACGGGGACTCGGGACGGGCATGTAGATAGGATTAGGATTAAATATTTTGATGGAGGCGACGTCGTGTCTAATAAGGGTGTCCTAGCTCCGGCCCCATCTGAATTGTTTCCTTCGTGACAATATAGGGTATTTATTTGGATTAGGTTGTCACCGGTCCCATGGTCCTGTCAGCCCGGAGTTTCCGTTGTTGTCGGCAATGTTGTGGCGACAACTCATGTTGGAATATCTCTACCCTCTTCACACTGAAGATCTCTATATGAGTTTGGTGGGTGTCATCCTAATTGGGCAGCCTTGTCGACTCATAGGAGAAGATGGTGGTCTTGGAGCTAGGTTGGTGGCATGTGGAAGATAGATCCAACGGTCTCCTCCTTCGAGGCGAGATTGAAGTGGCGGATCTGCAATCCGAGGAGCATGGGATGATTGTCGGTCAACGCTTCACAACGAATTTGGCTCCCTCATTAATGGTAGGCCTCTTCATCGACTCGCAAAGCCCATGGCCAATTCTGCTCCTTAGTATTGATTTATCTCTGGCGAGCACCTCGGAGCCGATGCGGATCAACAATATGATATGCTGAAGGCAATTGCACAGATATATAAGACCATCAATGTCATTATTTTTAGTATGGTCTTCTTTTACAAATGTTCCTCATCAGTTTCCTTTATGTCTTGCTTGGTGCTTGATATGTATGACTCATAATATTTTTAATATATAATACATATGTTGTGACTTTTAAATATGGAGAAAACCGTGTGTAAAAATCTGGTCATCTAGCTTGAAAGCCATGAATCTTCAGACAGGTTTGTCCATTTTGTGAACACTTTTTTTATAAATTGATGTATCCCAAGTTTATAATTTTTACTTAATACTAGTACACTAAGAAAGATTCCCGCATGATTTCCAATGTTTTGGAGTTTTATCGATTTATGTGTTTTTTCTCAAAACAAGGTCAAAATTGGCCGCATGACCATTCATAGCGGAGTAGTGAATTTTCGGATTGTTTTGGGCGGCATTGCGTAGAAACATTCTATACTACATCTATATGATTTTCTATAATTTTGTGACTAAACAAAACACATTTGTTCAAATTTCATTAAACAGCACTAGATCCTATTATACTCGTTTAACTCAAGGAATATAGCTAAAAACTCAAAAATTCATGTTATTCAGGGATTTTGCCTCCAATGAGATATGCTACGTGTGAAAATTGTGAAAGTCATCCAATTTTCAATCTTATTCGTGATACCTACTTCGCACAAAAGAAATAATTTGGCAATAAAACAAATGTAAAAACGTACAATTTTTTTCGGAATCTTGTTTGCAATGTTAGAACACATGTGTGTGCCGGGTTTGGTCATCATAGCAAAAGGCTAGCCATGGATATGACCATGACCTTAGTCATCTAGCTTGAAAGCAGTCATGAATTGTTTTGGATAGAAATCCCCGTTTCTGATTTTGAATTTCAAAAGTTGTGAATTTTTCAATTGTTTTTGGGAGATATGCTACGTGTAAAAATTGTGAAAGTACAATGCATAAAAGAATACAATTGAATTTTTTAGGGTCGACGGTCCACCCTCTAAATTCAATGCTAATCTAATAGCATTGCCACATTCTGATATATAAACCGGTCGTTGATGACGTGTGATGCATGTAAAATGCATACATGAACTTTACATTTTATTACATGTTATTCCATGTTATTTGCATCATATAAGGATTATATTCATGATTTATATTAAGTTTTGGGGATAATTAACAATGTCCCCATTTTTCTGGAATTAACCCTGCACTGTCAGAAAACCCCTTTTTCTATATTTTTACGTTTCAGGCGACCAAACGACGTCCAAATGACCTGAAATTTTACGGGATCACTTTTTTGGAAGGAACGAAACGTAGGCGCAAAGGAATCGAAAAAATGGAGACCAGAAGGCCAAAACAAGTGGGCCCACGCGGCCAGATTCCCTGACCGCGTGGGACCCCTCATCCTGGCCCTCGGGCCTCCGCTGCCGTCGATCCTTCTTCCCGAAACTTCGTCTTGAACTAAAAACGACTATATATAGACCCCCCCCCCCCCCAGGATTTTCGCGAAAGGGAGCGCCGCCAAAACACAGAAACCACGAAACAGAGACCTGGAGCTGCAGATTGGAGGGGGAAAACTCCAGCGGGGCGCTGCCGGGGTGGTCTCCATCTTCTCCAACGACTTCTCCACCGTCTCCATGATGAAGGGGGAGTAGTCCACCCCCTGGACTTGGGTTTGTGGTGGTAACTTATGTATCTCTCCTCTCTTTGAGCTTCACTAATTAGTACGTATGAGCTGCTGAACATGATTACGGTCATCTATGTAATTCCTATGGTGGATATTGTGGTATGAGATGATTTGTTATGCATTTACTGTTGTGTTGAAACTTTTATGATTTGTCATACTTTGGAGATATTATATGATGCATGTGATGGTTTGATTTATGCATAATGCCTTGTTTATCCTTGTCATGAGGTGATTGACACCACCAAGTGTGGATAGATGAGAGAGATGTGGTCATGCACACGAATTATGAATCATTGCACTAGTGTTTAGAATATTGTCCATTATGAAGTATGATGTATGTAGGTACGGGATGGCCGAGTGACATGTGAAATATAGCCCAACATCCTTTATCTGGGGGTAAAAAGGAAGAGTATGATGTGGGAGTGATAGCAACCACGCTAGCCTTACGAGGGTGACATAGCAACACAAATGAGTACTTCTTTCAACTATGTGTTTTAGGACATATAGCCATCATAAAAGTTACCATTAAAACATGACAATTGTATGTACTTTATCCATAACATGATAATCACCATAGATGAGAGAGAGAGGATTAAGTGAACCCATGAACCCATGTCCATTGTTCCTATAAGAGAAAACCTTTGTCTTGTCCTCTTGCATTGAAGAGGATTGGGACACTTTTACATTCTTGTTTTGTTGCATTAAACTTCCATCCATTAAATCAACCATCTTGTTCCTTAAACTTGTTTAGTGCATAATCAACTAAAACTTATGACACTTTAGTTGTAGGGAATAGATAACTTTTCCTTCTTACTCCTGCGGATCGATACCTTACTTCCATATTGAGAGGTGCTATAGTGATCCCTGCTCTTGGGGGTTATCAACGTGGAACACACGTTCGTTGGGAAACCCCAAGAGGAAGGTATGATGTAGTTCAGCAGCAGTTTTCCTTTAAGAACAAAATCAAGGTTATCGAACCAGTAGGAGTTGGAAGAGTTTTAACACGGTGTCAATCTACTCTGGCGCTTGTAGATCAATGTGAACCTACACACAACACAATCAAGACACTTTGCCCCAACGAAACAGGTAGGTTGTCAATCTTCCTGACTTGCTGAATACAAAAGATTAAACGTATGGTGTTGAAAATGAATATGGATGCAAAAATGATCAGAGCAAAAATGAGTATAGGAAACAGTGAAAACGGTGTTTTTATCAGTGTAAAAGAATGGGCCGGTGTCCACAGTTCACTAGTGGTGTCTCTCCATAATAAAGATAACAAATATGTTGGGTAAACAAATTACAACTGGACAATTAACAAATTGTAAAAGGCATAACAATGATATCATGACAAGTCATAGTTCACTGTAGTATTTAATTGGGCATTATAACAATATACATACACCGCTTGCTAGCTGCATCTATGACTAATAATCCACCTCCAGGTTAATATCCGTGTCCCCCGAAAGTATTAAGTTACAAGCAATAGATAATTGCAATAAGAAAAGTGTATAATGTAAGTAATGCATAGAACACGTAGAAATAGCACTACTGTTTTACCCCTAATAGCAACAACACATCCTCGGTCTTAGTCGTTTCTGTCATCTTGAGCCTAGACACACAGGAGGCATGAACCCACTATCTAGCACAAATACCCCTCTTGGAGACGCTAGCAACTACTTGGCCAAAGCAACCACTAGCATCGGAGAACATGCAAGATCATAAATAAAACATAACATAGATAGATGAACAAACTTGATCATAACTTCACAATTCATTGGATCCTAGCAAATACAACATGTAGCATTACATAAAGATGACCTTGATCATGTTAGGCAGCTCAACACATCTAACCATGGTAGCACAAGGAGAAGAGACAACCATAGCTACTGCTATGAACCCGTAGTGCAATTGTAGACTACTCACGCATCACTCCGGAGGCAGGCATGGCGGTGTAGAGCTTGAGAACCCTCCCGAATTAGGTTTGACGATGGCGGCGGCAACGGAACTTTTCGTGGATTTTTGATCGTGTACTTAGGGTTTTCGGGGAAGATGCAATTTATAGGCGAAGGGGCAACGTCGGTGGAGCACCAGGGGGTCCAGGCGGGCAGAGGGCGCGGCCCCACCCCTGGACGCACCGTGGGGCCGCCTGCTCCCCTGGTGGGTCCCCTGGACCTCTCCTTCGGAAAGTGTCTTGGTTCCTTCGTAAAAATAAATCCCGTAAATTTTCATGTCTTTTGGAGAATATTTCCCACTAGGATTTCTGGAAGAAAACGACAGCAAAAAACAGGAACTGGCACTGTGGCATCTTGTTAATAGGTTAGTCCGAAAATGCATAAAAATGATATGAACTGTGATAAAAATGTAGCATTTAGTATAAAACAAGCATGGAACATCAAAATTATAGATACGTTTGAGACGTATCAGTTGTACACACCGTAAACTAGCGAGGTGAGACTAAATATCGCCACATTCTGGTATATATAAACCATGTTTTCGAGCCACCGATCTGATAGCACTTTATCTCTCAAACATGGTCAAAATTGGTCGCATGACCGTTCATAGCAAAGTAGTGAATTTTTGGATTGTTTTCGGTGGTACTACTTTTATAATGTTCTTCATCATATGTAAATTTCAAATAATAGCGGTTAATCCCAATATACTCATTTAATACATGGAATATAGCTAAAAGCAATTAAAAATCGAGATTTTCAGGGATTGTGTCTCCAATGAGATATGCTACGTGTGAAATTGGGACGGTTCAATGAGAGCATACTATCCCTGTGTGACTCGCACAAGAGACCAGTCGTACAGGATAATGCATAAATGATGAGCATTGAATTTAGAGGGTGGAGCTGGTCTAATAGCATTGTCACATTCTGGTATATAAACCGGTCATACACACTTCAAACTAGCGATGTAGGACTAAAAATCCCACCCCGTGTGACTCAACACCCATGTATAAAACATTAGCACTGAATGAAGGGTTTATAAGCACGTAATGATTCTCCCCACTTCATTAAATCCAGATTTATAAGAAGGTCGTGATTTTCCACTCAAAAATATAAAACAAACATGTCATGATTTAGTCATCGAATTATCAATAAAAACCTCCTGAGACTAATTAGGATGGTATATCTGAGCTTGAAATTAATCCTTGATTTACTTGCGGGTTTATAAGCTACTCACACAGGCTATAAACTAGCGAGATGTGACTAAACATCCTATCCAGAGGAATCCAACCATAACAAAATGATCCTTACTTCTATGGACAGATTGAGAGCTCAGATGACTCAGATCTGCCCCTAGATACATGGATCCTAATACCAGTGGCATATTCGGGTATATAAACTGGTCATACAACATGTAAACTAGCGAGCTGGGATTAAACATCCCATCCGGAGAGACCCAACCATAAAACAATTATCCATATTTCTAGGGACAGATGTGAGAGACTCAGATTCGCCCCTAAATTCGTGGGTAATGATACTAGTGGCACATTTGGGTATATAAACCGGCCTTACAGCCTCTAAACTAGCGAGGTAGGATTACACATCCCACGCCATGTGACTCCACAACCATGCATATAAAATTAGCATTGAACGAAGTGGGCACGATCCCGGTTCCACTCTATTTCATTCAATGCTAACGATAGCCGTCAAAAATTCGGCTTTATAAACAGGTCATTCACACTGCGAACTATAGGTGAGACCAAACCCCACCACGTGTGACTTAACAGCGGGATAGACTGCGGTCAGTTTGGTTCGGCCCATCAAATCAGCGCAGTAACGGTAAATGAGCTTGACCAGACGAAATACCTCGTTTGGCCATATGTGAGCCTCGAAAGATCAAAGTGGGGCCAAACTGAAAAAACTAAATGAGTGGGGGCAAAACTGAGAAAAACTAAGTGAAGTGGGGCTCCAAACTAAAAAACCCAAATTTAATCCCATCAATTCTGGTAAGTGCATAAATATTATTCCAAAATTTAAATACCAAGTGTTTGATCCACTCAAACTTTATACATTCATCTGTTTCTTTTTTTTTCCTTTTTTGTCGTATCGAACAATGATTGATTTAATAGTTTATAGTTCTCTATCGGATACAAGAGTATATGACATTCCAATCCTGAACATTTTCCTATCCATTTGTCTTAGAAATTGCGTGAATCAAAGAGTGATACGACTATATGAGGGCCTGTTTGAAACGCAGGATAGGAAAATCACAGGAATAGGAAAAGCACAGGATCAGGAAAGGAATGTAGGTGTAAAAACATAGGATTGCAAATCACAGGAAAAACTCACACAGACTTGTTTGAAACGCAGGAAAAGAAACCACAGGAAATGGTGCAGCTTTTGAGTTAATGAAGTCTTTGCACAGGAAACGAGCGGTGGGTGCTTGATTTACCTCGTTCCTTTGCACACAGGAAATAAACAAAGAGGTCGAAGCTAATTTTCCTTTTCCTGTGATTCTGCCGTGTAACCGACATGCAAGGAAAAATTCCTTCACTTTTCCTACGCCCAAATCCTGCGTTTCAAACGATGCTACAGTGGCAATTCCTACAGGAACCGGAATCCTATACTTTTCCTGTAAAAATCCTTCAAACCAAACGGGGCCTGAGTGTGTGGCGGTATTTGTTTTCTTCTCAATTTCAGTTTTCTACAGTATTGCACGAATACTCTATCAATTTTGGCAGACTTTGATCTATCCTCCTCAAGTACAATGTCATCACATTAAATCAACATAAAAAAACGCCTCTTTGTATGGGTACATCCTTTCGACTTTTGGCAACTGAACGTGTGTTGCGTAAGGTTTGTCTATGGGGAGTGGCTGTTGTCTACTCATAGCAATCAATTGAACTCTGGGCAAGCAAATAGGCATATGACCTGTATAGGCACAAGGATCCAGCGGGAAGAGAGCCAACCCGGGCATCAGCGACAGACCTGCCCCACTCACACACGCACATCAAACCATTGTGTGATCACCTGTACCATTGCATATTGCATCACGAATTCAAAATGATGAATTGATGATGGAGGAGACAACCCGGCCGCGCGCCGACCTAAAAAGCTGCCGCACTCCAGGAACTCCGGTGACGCATTTTCTCATTGGAAATTAGTTTGCCGACGGAAGCACCCCCTGCTGTACCTGCACTGCTCTATTGCAGAAAAAACTCGTTCCAACGGCCTCCAGTCTGGCAAGGGCGCAAATAACACAAGCATACCAAATCAAACTGTTATATCACCTGTTAGGCCTGATAATACATAAAAAGTTCTTCAAAACATAATGATTTATTTGCTTCGCCACGATCTGCAATTTGCATAACAAAGAAAATGTTGAAGTATAGCTATGAACACAGAATCGCTTAGTAGGACAAATAGAAAAGGCAGGAAAAAAGAGTGAAGTACAATAGTGATGTGAGTTCATTTCTGTTCTCCAAAAGCAGTTTGATCAAAGCCGAAATATTGCAACACCAACTATAGCACTGGCAAGGTGTAGTAGTTAGTGCACAACAAAAATATTTGGCCAGAAAAAATGGTGCGGCAGCAAGATAATCAGAAAAAATATAGTGTCTCCAAGTAGCATGCCGTATGAAATGTCCCACAGTGGGTCAGTCTAAATAAAAATATCTCCTGCATTTGGGTCAGATAGGTGCTGTATGTGATGATACTTTCCTATATAAACTCGTGATTACAACCATTTTGGTTCAGCATTCAAGCACATCATTATAGACTAGCCATGACAGAAAATGAAATGGAAACGTAAAGAATGGAGGCAACAGCAAAATTTGCAACGGAAGGCATGTTGATAATTTGCCTGTTACAATGTCTGCTCCACAGATGTTAGTTACACTATCAAGAACTGACATATGTTACTTTACATTATCTACAAGGGTAGAAGTGGTCAGAGCATGTACAGTTGCAGTGCTTAAATAGGGACTTGTGGTAACCTCAGAACTCTTGTAAGAAAGTACCAAGATCTGAATGGATATGTTTCAACCCAACAGTTCAACAGTCCAGCAATATAACCACCGAAAGAAGACCAGGAATGCACCGGGACATATTCACAACTACATAAAATCCCTCATCACTGCTACGAAGGAAGCAGGATAGTTGTGCTCATTCGAAGAGTAACGTCTTTGAACGCCTCGCAACCATAAAAACTCTGCCCTTTACTAGTCCAGTTCAGCAACCTGTCACGAAGATCGATTACAAAATCTTTACCTTGACCTGCCTGATTTAGCAACAAATTTACACACTTGAGCAAGTATGGGCCTGTCTTGGTTCTGAGTTGACTGACAAAATGACGACATGTATCTTCACATTCAAAGATCGCTGTGGACATATCATCAATAATGTCAAGCCAGCCAAAGATGAGACATGCACCACTTAAAGCCCATTTTTCAGAAAGACCTCTACGAGTTGATGAAAACCCATCATAACCAGCATAATCTTTCATTTTTGTCTGCACTTCCTTTGACTCCAGAACCAAACCAGTGCTTGTGTAATGCAGAAGCATGTTACAGTCCTCCTCACTAATACTAGAGGACACAAGCAACACTCCTAACGGAATCCGCAAATGCAGAAAATTGGAGCATGAGAAAGGATTTCTGATCGGTCTTCTTCGTGCACTTGACTAACGGCAGTTATGCTACAAAACTTCACACAGCGATCATGAAATTCTTTAAGAAGGGAACTGACAGGGTTGGTTGAGACATGAAGTTTCTCTGGATCCCCAACTGTGGGTATTCGTAGTTTCCTCCTGTGATTTACAGTACTAGTGTTGTATGCATGGCTGGGTCGTCTTTTGTTGTTCCTGGCCCAAGAATGTGATAACTCCACCATATTGCTAGCTAGCATCTGGCATTCATCTACATTTGAAGGGCATAAGACCCATGAAAGGTAAAATGCCGCCTTCTGAGCCATACTGATATCACTTATTGATTCAACAATTTTCTCCGTGGATATTACTTCTGATAAATAACCATGTGAACCTTCCTGATGAAAAAGTAAAGCAGTAGCAAAACTGAACCAGATAGGAAAATTCGTAATCAATGACCTGCAACAACAAAGAGCAGGAGCAATTAGCTTTGGGTTGGACAGAATGCTAAAAATCGGATATTATTGTTTGCATATTAATAAGCATACCAAGCAGAACTATTGAATTTGACCAATCCCTTTGATGGTAGTTTTACGCCAAAGTTTGACCATTTTCATGGTTGTGATTGTATGCGTTTCAATGAAGAGTTACCGCTGCTTGTTTCACCCAAACAAACCATAGCTTCTATGTAGGAAACAACATCCAAAAATCTTCTGCATGATATGAGTCCAGTTAGTATGGCAAGCAGGTCCCTTTGTTGGCTTGGGAAATAAGCATGTGCAAACGGAAATTTTTGTCCCAATTCCATGGATACTCCTCATCCCATAGGCTCGAGAAGAACATCTAATACTGATGATACCAATGCCGTGCAAAGTCCTAGCACAGAAGCCACACCCCTGCATACATAAGGAAAAAATATAAGAGAGATCTCCATAAACAAGCCCAGACTGTAAATGCATTTGAGACAATATGCAGAACCCACCTAACACCAATAATACTGTTGTGGGTATTCCATTTAGACCAAGAGGGAGGAATGCCACAGAAACTTAAATAATTAGCTCGCCAGTCATTAATGTTTCCATTTACAGAAGACTAAATAATTAACAGATGATGAATTTTAAAATGAATAAGAAATAATGCATCTAGTGATTTAGTTATCAGATATTTTGAATCCAGGAGTTGCACGGTTCACTTGGCTATGTTCATGATCCAGTTTTTTAAAACGAACTTCAACTTTGGTGGTTTCAGACTTGGAGACACTGGTATAATGGAGAAATCAACTGACATAAACATGAAAACTGAGTCACAAACAAAAATGTAGAGCAGTGTGGACTTACGTTGCAAGAAACCAAGAAAGGAATAATGATCTCATCTCCAAAAATGCAGGTGGGGAGCAAACCAAGCATATTACAATCACACGCCATGCTAACCGGCCATGTAGTTCTTTTCTCAGACATAGCAAGGGCCTTGAGGTTGTTTCCTGAAGCATCGCAGAAAGATCATGCTTTAGAATGGACGGATCGAGATGCCACAGAAGGGCCCTACAATGCAAGCACAAAAGGAAATGGTAATCAGTAAAACTGTGTAAAAGAAATGGCATACCGGTTTTTTTTAAGTGAGGTAACAGGAAAAATCGTTACTTAATGTAAACACAAATAAGATAACAGTACAAATAA
Source organism: Poa pratensis (assembly GCA_947311845.1). NCBI lineage: Eukaryota > Viridiplantae > Streptophyta > Magnoliopsida > Poales > Poaceae > Poa > Poa pratensis. The sequence goes on from CAMZMU010000069.1 coordinate 16,109,441, forward strand.
CTCAATATTGGTATTAATTTATGAGACGACAGGGTTAACAAAAGAAATGTCAATGCCAGGATTTCTGTTGCATTTTAGCAAGCATTTCCTTAATTTTTCATATATCAAGACATCATGTTCGGGGCCAAAACAATAAATGTGTTGAAACATACTACTAGAATACAGCACGAATATTATTCCCCGTCTTGAAATAAATAGTTCATGAATGCTAGCACTATGTTGGCAACTGTCCCAACTCCCAAGCATACCTCGGCGGGATGGAGTCATCGCTGGGAAGCACTTGATAAGATGGATGCATTGTTAAATCCATAGGGATGGTACCCATTTCATAACTGTTTTCTCCATCTTCTCTGTAATATGGTAAAGGAAAGAGAGACTGGTACCGCGGAGATAGCAGCGCCGTTTTCACAACAGTATGCAGAAGATCGTAAGAGTGACCTGCAACTGCACAAGAAAATCATAAAATGTCGGCATTAATAGAAAAAACATTACCAGCAGGCAGCAGCATGAGAGGGGGTGCAAAGATAAATTTGATGTGCTAAGCACTGAACTGCAATGGCAAGTGAGTTGAATGACTAATAATACCGGGGATAATCTCACCATCACGATCCCCCAATTTCTGGAGGAGGGCGGCGCAGGAGCGGACCAGCTCGCGGCAGTCCCCTGGCGAGACGGAGCTCCCGACGCAGAGCATCTCGCCGCCGCCGATGCGTTCGTCTGTCCGGACCACTCGGCACGAGACCGACTCGGAGAGCGCTGAGGCGATGGTGCGGACCAGGCAGTCCAGGCGAGCCCTATCCACCTGCAATGAAAGCGCGAGCTCGGTTAGTCCACGAACCAACCAAGGCTCAGAGAGAGGTCGGTTACTGCAGGAGGTCGAAGACGGAAGGATTACCTCGTGTGGGTCGAAGCACATAAGGGAGAGCGCGGCGTCGAGGACCCTGGTTCCGGAGGCGGGGTTGAGCGCCGCCGCGAGGGAGGAGATGGAGGCGGAGAGTGATTCGCCGCCAGGGGAGGAGGAGGGGCCGCCGCGGGGAGGAGATGGAGGCGGAGAGTGATTCGCCGCCAGGGGAGGAGGAGGGGCCGCCGCGGGGAGGGCGGGAAGCTACCTCGGCGAGCAGGTGCTTGAGGTCGTCGAGGGGAGGAGGCGCCATTTTTGGCGGGGCGGGAGATCGCCGGCGCCGCCGCCGCTGCGACTGCGTGCGAGGGCAGCGAGAAGCCGAAGTGGGGAGCCAAGTGGGCCGCTTCCAGTTCTGTTAGAAATGGGCCTCCCTCCATTCCAAACAGCACAGAAAATATTTGCTCACCACTTCTTTCTTTTTAGTTATTCTCAAAAAAAAATCTTTCTTTTTAGTTCTAAAAAAAGGTCTAAAAAAACCATTTTTTTACCTTTTCCCCTAAATTAGTTTTTCTTTTTTACTTTTTGCGTAGAATTTCGGGATTTATTAAACTATGCTTCCCGCACAATCAGATTAGAAGCTTTTCACAATAAAATTTGGGCTCTCGGGAGCCAGCTACTAGTAAGCTCCAGGGTGCAAGCAAACTTCGTACACATGGTGACAAGGAGATCAGCCATGAGGATGTGCTTATGGAGGACCAACCAGGCGAAGAACCTGGCCTTAGGTTCAGCAAAAGCCCTCCAAACTTTGGAGGGCTCGAACTTAGGGAAGGAGCCCTCGAACTGAGCAGAGTAGGCCGAGGAGGCGGAGTAGCAGTCATCTGCCGTCCAGAGCCACCTAATGGTGTCAGCCTGGTCCGCCATGAGGTGGGTGTCTTGAATGAAGGTGGCTAAGTTCAAAAACTCAGCAAACTACGTGAGATTGGAACCACGTGAATCGTGACACGAGGCTAAACAATCAGTCTCGATCACTACATGAGAGAAGCCTTGCAACTTCACCAAAATCACTTTGCCCCAGAAGGCTAGCACGCCAGCGATGAGGGGATCTATAACACCATTTAGGGTTTACTTCATGCACAAATAAAAGAAAGATGCGAACGAGCAACAACCCCTTCACCTCTTTTCATCTCCTGCACATCAATGGTGTTGTCCATGTTGATCTTAATCCAATAGGGATCGGGAGAATATAGTTTGATCGTATATGTTTCAATTTATACGGTTGATACGATATGTTTCAGTAAAAAATTGGATTGTTTCTCCAAAATATAGTTGGTGACTTAATTGGGCGACGGAAGCATGCTCGGTTGAATTGCATAAAACAAAAAAGGAACCAACACGGAACAATAAATTTGAAAAAAAAAACAGAAAATCACCTGATTAGAGATAATATTGTGCATTTTACTCAAGCTAGTTGTGTTATTTGACACAAATCATCCAACAATGCTAGATAGACCATGCAAGGATGTATCTGATGGGTTTTTATTTGTCGGTGAAATTAATGCTGATGTCAGTGGTGTTATTTAATTATCATCTAAACATGGACTATGGAAGCCAACAGGGAGAGGTAGACAATTTTCTTGCCGCCCCGAATTCCCCGGCTCAACACTCCCAAAACCATTATTGAAGCTGGGTTTCTCTCGTACTATGTCCCTAAAGAAATTCGGGCCCCAGTGGTTCATTATACTCACAAACAATGGAGGCAAACATCCATGAAAGTTAGGACGGATGGTGGAATATGGAAGATGGCACCTTAATTTTTAGGGCTTTGAAAACACATCCATTTCTGGTTGGGAGAGAAGATGAGCTACTGCTGAAGACATTATCGGTTCCTCCTTTTCGTTCCGGGATGGTCGGACGGCCCTGACATCATTTAATGCGGGCCAGCTGTGGGCCACGACTTTGGAATTACCATGGTAGAAAACTCTGAGGTGAGCTCAGCGACACGAATCTTACAATGCATGTAGGGACATGATATAGGGAATAGATGTGCTCGGGAGCCAAATCGAATATCCAGATAGAAAGATGGATGTAAATCTAAAATGGCGCCGGGTTAGATGGTCTCGTTTTTTCAAAAAATCAAAATCGATATTTTTCAAAAATCGAGAAAAAATCTCGGATGTAGATATGGTCGAGATCTACAATCGTGCAAATTCTCAACTCCAAATTCGTTATATTTTGGGCTACACAAAAAAAAATGGATGGATCTGGGTGGTGAACAATACACGGTTTCAAAAATTGAAATTTTTTCCGATTTGTTTTTTATACAGCCCAAAATACAATGAATTTTAATGTAAAATTTTGCACGCCTGTAGATCTCGACACTATCTAAATCTGTGATTTTTTTGAGATTTTTTGAAACTCAAAAATGTCATTATATATATATTTTTTAAAGGGCTCCATGTAGCCCGGGTTCCAAAAATCACCTCTCGAAAGATAGACAGATAGTTAGAAAGATAAATATGTAGATAGATGACAATCGATTATTCTGACAGTAAACTAGTAGCGGATTGAATAGCGGAAAGTAGTTTTTGCTTCGAGATTCAGTGATCCTCTACTTTAAAAAATTCAAAAATTATATTAAAAAGTTTCAAAAAAATCTGAAAAAAAAGTATGCATGTTTTTAATGATGTATAAGACAAGCGTGGAAAATCTCAATGCAAAAATATTTATCTTATAGTCTACACAAATTGACAAAATTTGGAGATTCGAAACTATGCATGGTTAACTATAATCAGATCCGTAAATTTGTCATTTTTGTGTAGGTCGAAGTACAAAGTATTTCACATTGTAATTTTGTAACTCTATAGGATACATCATCGATAGTAAGCATGATTGTTTCCAGATTTTTAAAAACTTTTAAATATATCTTTCGAATTTTTTAAACTAGGTGGAGCACTGGAGCTCAGGTGCAAGAAACCTCTAATAGACCGTGGTCTTATGTGCCCTCTAGGATAGTACATTGACAAAATTGCCAGTGAGAATAAGTGGAACTACCATGCATTATTTTGAGTCGCCATATTTATAAAAATGAATAAGATGTTGAGCCACGACGGAAGAAGCTAAGCTAGCTCATCCCACGCCAAAACTTTTACCGACGAGGTTATCCCAAGATCTGGCTTAGGAGATAGGCGATAGGTTCCTTACAGCTAGACGTGCAGTTACGGAATGTTGATGGCTCGTCTAACTCGTGGCGATGCAGCCTTGGCGTCCCACGTCCGACTCCTAGCGTCCCTGCTTCGGCGACGATGACGGTGAGCTTATCGTCCCGGTGCCACAAGTGCCTCTGCCGCTAGCCACACGTACGAAGTGGAGTAGCACGGTTGAAAGAACATATATTCCCTAAATGGTTTTGGAGTTTTTTACAGCAAAATTTGCGGTCTAATTGTGTGCTTTAGTATATAGGTACATTTGCCGAAAGCGCGTGTTGGATGGACGACGTCTCAAAAAGGATAAGCGCGAAGACGATGTTCCACTATTTCACTTTGCGTGCATTTAGGAACTCCGTACTATCAAGAGGGGGATCCACTTCGGAGGTATGGCTTGTTCCTATCACGCACACATGCAAAACCCGCACTCCACAGCCCTCCTACCTTTCATGTTTGCCCTACAGTGTTTTGTTGCCCGAGGACTCAGTAGTACCAGGTCGGAACCCGTAGTACCGCTCCCATTTACAGGGACTACGGTCAGGTTTTCTGACACATAGGCCAGTCGTACCGCGGTGCTTCTCTGGAAGTACCGATCCGCATTGGGTTGGTAGTTTCGGGACAAGTATAGGGTCACTCCTAGATCCACCCAATTTTGATTATGTTTTCGTCCCACTTTTGGGGCAGTAAGAGCATCTCCACCGGCGGCACCCAAAGCATCCCCAAAGGCCCATTTGGGGGCGGACACGAAAATGAGCCGCACCGGCACCCCCAACGGTCCGGCCCGACCCAAAATCTATCCAGCACCCCGAGCAGGTCCCCAACTTTCGAGGCCCTCTCGGACAGTGCCGGAGAGGCCCTCCGACAGGCGGAGCCCACCTGGCAGTGACACATAACGGGTGGCCATGTTTATTACTGACACTGAGGAGGCCGCTCCGCCCGATTAATGGCGCCCACACACAGGAGACAAAGTGATGACACGACGGCAACACGCGCATTTACGCCGGAACGGTTCCCTTGGCGGGCGCAGAGCGAAGCCACACGTGGTGACGTCGCAGCGGCTCCGCCAGGCGGCGGCTGAACACGCGTTGTCGGCGTCAATGCATGCCAGGGGAACCATTGCTCGGCGTTAATGGGCTCCACCCAACCCCGCTCATCCGGCCGTCTTTAAAACGTCGTGGCACGCCTCTCCCCTCCCCCACACAACCCGCCTCTCCTTCTCTCTCCCAAGTCTTTCTCCCTCTTTGAAAGCATGGTGTTGTAGCCGCGAGGAACCGGAGGAATGCGAGCGTCACATTCTCCGCGCCGCTCGGTCCGCGGAGCGTGCACATCGCCGCAACGAGCTCTGTGGCATGCAACGCCGCGAGCAACTGGCCCAACTCCGCCTCCTGCACGAGGAGCGGCAGATGGCCGAGGCGTGGCAACGCGAGATGCGGCACGAGGAGGCCACCTCGTCCCGAGCGATGGCATATCCTCTGCCATCCTTCTACGAGCCTCCACCGGCGTTGACGGTCGAGGAGGCGCATCACCACCTCTACAAACAACATTTCGGTGGAAGACGGCCGTCAGCTGCCGGAGGGGTGGGCGAGGAACCTCGTCAAGGTGCCGGTCACGCCACGGCTTAGTGGGACGGCGCACCTGCACTATATCATGGAAAGGTGGAGAGACCTGCCATTTGCGTAGCGCATGGACCCATTCTACTCTGTTTCATCGCCGCACTAGCATGAAGTCTTGAAGGCGGAGTACCAGGCATGCCTCGGCAGCTTCTTCCTCCCCGCCGGCATGCGGGAACCACCGCCGGAGTGGTTCGCGTCGGACGACGAGGAAGAAGAGCTCCCCTGGCCACCAGCACAAGAGCACCACCCAAATCGTGTCCGTTTTGGGTGGTGTCGGGCCATATTTAGGGGCCACCGGTGGAGATGCTCTAAACCAGTAGTGGCCCGATACTACTGCCTTGTCAGTAGTATCAAGCCGGCTATCCGGTAGTACCGGGTGTGCTAGATTCTGAACCGGCCATTGGGAAGCTGCCAAGTCCACGGGGCTGATAGTGCCGGGCCTCGGCCGGTATGACCGGACCTGCAGATCAGTCTGCTCCGTAACGGCCAGATTCTAGAGGAACAATAAATAGAGCTCTTCTTTCCAAAGAGCTAAGCTTAATTTTCCTCTGTCCACCATTGGCGAGCCAAAGCTTCAAGCGCCTAGATCTCCTACTGCCCTTGACCCAAACACCTTGTTGATTTTGGAGGAGTGAAGGAAGATCTAGATCTACACTTCCACCAATTTGGACTCCATCCATAGTTTCGTGTGGTTCTAGCTTCTTGGGTTCCTTGGAACCCTAGACGACTATTTGGGTTTCGGAGCTTCACCTTGGTGCAAGAAGCTTTGGGACGTTGTTGGGAGTCTCCAATACAATTATCGACAGCCCCAATAACTTGTTGTAAAGGTTTGGTCAACACATTCTATTCGACCTCATAGTGGAACGAGCAAATCTCTCACGGGAAGAGCTCACGGAGAATAGGGTGAGCACAATCGTGCTATTGGAGTGCCTAGGTGGCTCCACAACTCTCCAACGTAGACGTACTTCCCTTGGAAAGGAACTATGGAAATCATCTCCTTGTGTCCACCATTGCGGTTACTTCTATCCTTTACTACATGTTTACGTTGCGTATTGTTCTTTGTATCGTATACTTTGGTTTCTCTCATCTAATTGCACATCTAGTCAACCTAGTGATATCTTGTTAGCCCTGGTAAAAAAGAACAAGGTAAAATTGTTAGTCGCCTATTCACCCCCTCCCCCCTCTAGTCGACCATACCAATCTTTCAGCGGTGAACTACTAGGTTCGTGGCGGCGCTTTGGGGACGAAGGTGGAGGTGGTTGTGGCAGAACAAATATGGCCACTACTTATACTCACCAGGAAACCCTCCACCCCCTTTATATAGGGAGAAGGTGCGGGGACGCAACCTTATTTTGCGGGGTACTAACCTCTGGTCACTGTGGGTCCAACCCACTAACTAGTGTTCCCCAGCCGGCTTAGGTCCAACCTTAGCTGGCTTATCTTAGTCGAATCATATCCGTATTTGCGCCATCATCTTAAGTCTCTGACCCCGCGGTTCCGAGTCACACTCATAACCGATAAGCCGGTGTTGGGTTCTCTAGCAAAGCGTGCCACTTCCTGGATACCAATAAGCAGCCTTTTCCAATGTGACTGTCTCGTCCAATTTCCTTTGCCTCATGATATTGTGGATAAGCCGTAGCTGAGTCCGTGTCATGCCTACGTGGCTTAACTCTCTTCTCGTTCCGTGATATATGACTTAACTCTACTAACATTTTATTTGGAACAATCCAATTGAGGCGCGCTTAACCAGATTGCGCATGGACATAATTTTAAGTCATATCACACGAGAGGGTATAGAGAGTATCTCTCTATAATGGAGAGGCAAATTCCATCTCGATGAACCACTCCACACAGCTTGGTTCACAGACGGTTCAAGCACCGCCTTTATGACACGGACATCGTTTGGTGGACTCAAAGTGTCCAGCCGGGTTAACTCGTTAGTACAACTAGTGTAAAGCGGATCAGCATCTCTATGCAGTATGACATGCAGAACATTGGCATCTCACCTTCTTACACATCAGTCTCGGCAGTGTGTGTCCAGCACAACCTCAAGCCACTAAGGATAAACTATATTAAACTAAGACAATATTTTACAATCAGATCATGTTATAATAGGTGCTAATAGTTCATTGCAAGGGACATTTTATGAATACACACGGAATAGATCGCCTCTAGGGTACTATTTCTAACACAGCAGGGGTGTGATATGCAAGTACAGCAAAGTAATATATACAAACTAGGACAGTATATATACTCGGTTATGAAGAAAAAAACATCAGATCATTTGTTCTCCTAAGTAGCTCCAACAGTATAACAATGGTGACAGCAGGGTTGCTGATCTGAAGTCCCTCCCATTTAACCTTCGGTATTTGATTGCTGGAGCAAAAGAAATGCTCCTGATTTATTCTTTTCAGCCTCAGTGCTTCTGAGTAGCGGCAAACAGTCATAAGCTAGATTGTATGTTGCTCTAAATTACAGGTAGCAAAAATATATAAAAAACATATTTCCAGCCAATAACTGGAAGATGGCACCGTATTTTCTTCAGACATCAAACAGATGAACTCCGTCGAGGTACGGCAGTATTCCATCGCCTGTTATCTTTTCGAGCGCGAGCATACCCTTTTCTGAAACTGGTTCCTCTCCCGACGAACTGCATCAGTAATTACATATCACTAATAATATCTCTTAGATGTTTCCATTCGATGTGTATGACCAGTACTCGTTGACCAGATCGCGGAAGAGAGATCCTTCAGTTTCCATGAGCTTCTTGGGTTTGTCATACTCCACTACTCTTCCTGAAATTACATATACCTCATTAGTATGGAACTATGGAATTCTGTACTACAGCCCTAATAAGTTGGCCATGAGAGGAACATACCATCACTCATCGCAAGCACCATATCGCAGTCCATGACTGTTGGTATACGGTGGGCGACTGTAATAACGGTGCAATGCTTGAATTCGGTCCGGATCGTTTTCTGAAGGACAGCATCTGTTGCATTGTCTATAGAGGCTGTTGCTTCATCAAGAACTAAGATACGACACCTTCTCAAAAGTGCGCGACCTAAACAAAAGAGTTGCCTTTGGCCCATGCTCCAGTTTGACCCATCTTCCGCAACTGTATTGCAAGATCTTGATTAGTACTATGAACAAGAAAATTCCAGACATCCTACTAGCAAATTGGTGAGGACTACCGGCAGTTTGACAAATTTAGTTGCACATGCATTTTAAGACCCTATTTTCTGAATTCTGAAACAACTGGATCAGAATTTTATGTTTCCCCAGTTTGTTAAGGGCATAAAGTGAACTCCAGGAACTGTTGCATTACTGTTTCGCGTGGACTCTGCCTCCCGGGTCGCTCGCGCGGGCGACTCCGGAGGCGACAACCAAACCCTAGAAAAAGCCGCCGCCCCCCTGCTTCCCTGGCCGCCGCCGGTGACGGCGGCGGTGGCGGCGCCCGGCTGCCACGGCGGCGTGGGCGTGTGCGTGCGCACCCTGGCGGCGCTCCTTCGCGCGGAGCAGCGACGCATCGCGGGTTGCGCGGGTGTTCCCGGCGAGGTTGCGGCGCGGAGGTGATTCGGCGCGGTGGTGGCGTTGTGGCGGAGCAGCGATGCGGCGCCGGTGCTGTGCGCGGTCGACGCGACGGCCGGAGGCGACGCTCGGGCCCGATCTGGGCTTGGCCAGGGCCGGGCGGCCGCCGCCTTGGCCCTGCTCCCCTTACTCCCCGACCAACCCTTCTCCCTCCTCCAACCCCTCCCGTCCGCTGCTGTGGAGGACGCCGCGTGGGCGTGCATGCGAGCAGCGGCCCTTTGGGTGACGGCTGCTCTGCTGTCCCGGCGGATCCCGGCGGCGGAAGCTGCGGGCTGGCGCAGCGACGGCGACCACTGTACATGGCGGCGCGGTGCAGGTGACTCCATGTTGCCTGCCCAACGCGCTCCTGGCGGTGGCCGGCCTGCAGGCACTGCGCTGGCCGGTGCCTTCCTACCACGACGACTACGCTACCAGGTCTCCCTCACTGTGTTGGCCTCCTCCAGTGACGACTTCGCCACCTCTGGTCTGCCCCGACATCGATGGTCTTCGGAAGTCCTTGCTCACGGGTCGGGGAGAAACCCCCGCGCGGCTACGGCCTGCGCTGTCAACGGCGACGCCCGAGGGCGCCGTTACCTCCTTCGAGGCGTTGGCATGGCCATGGCCAGACTTCCTCCGCGCGCGCCGGGGGAAACCCTAGGTCCACAGACCAGGCAGCGGCAGCGCCTCAGCGCTGCTCCCTTCTTGAAGGCGCTGCTATGGCTGCACGTGGAGTGCCTGATGCGGCAGCGTGAGGTTGGCGATGCGGCGCTCTGGCGTTGCTTGCTACACAGGAGGTGGACATCAGGGGCGCAACGTATGCCTGCGCCGACTCTTCCCCGACGAGTTCTACACCAGTCCCAGCCGGTCCCTTCACCCCGCCGGCCTCTGCACACAGGGGCGCGATGTATGTTGGACTGGGCAGTTCTGGAGCTGAAATCGTTCCTGGAGACGTTTGGCAACGGCGGTATTGCTGCCCTTTTGCTCCGAGCCTCGACACCTCGCCATTCTTGGCTGGAGGCAAGGCTGGCGAGACCTTTTGTTGCTGTAGTTTGTAGTTGAGGGCACCTCCTTACCTAGTGTAGTCGATTGGTGAGGACGGTTGTGTGTGTGTGTGTCCCTCCTTTGTGGAGGTTGTACCCGTGTTGTCTTCCTTTTCAATGAAAAGAAACGCAAACTCTTTTTGCGTTTCCTCTAAAAATAAAGTGAACTCCAGAAATCAAATTATAGAATACACCGAGGTTCCTACCAAGTGAATCCAATCCCTGCTCCTTCTCCTGGACAGGTTCAAGAAGTTGGCATTTGCCAAGAACCTGTAGAATAATAGAATATGAAGCAACCAAATTAGTGCTTCCTTTTATCTTTTAAGATGTACGCATGCCAGTGCCATAAACAGAGAACGGTAACTTTCTATTTCAAATGCCCCTATATCTGGTTATTCATCCCAATTTAATAAGATGCTGAATTTTCTATTGTATGTATATTACACATCTTACCTCCCATATTTGTTGATCCGAGAATTTCTCAAGAGGATCTAGATTATATCTTATTGTACCCTGAAAAAGTGTTGGCTCTTGTGGAATGATGCCCAAACGCGAACGCAGGTCATGTAAGCCTATCGTGCTGATGTCCACAGAGTCCATAATAATTTTCCCTCCAGCAGGTTCAACAAGACGGAACAGTGCACCAATTAAAGTTGTCTTGCCACTTCCTGTCCGACCAACTATGCCAATATTATCTCTACCTTCAAACTTGCAAGTGATTCCATGTAGTACCAGGGGAGTATCTTTCCTATACCGAATCTGTCAAATGAAAATCAATCACATACATCTCTAAGAATTTCTGAAGGGTTTCACCTAGTCAGGCATGCATTTATGGTTACCTTCAAATCTTTAAACTCCACACTGCCAACTTGGGGCCAATCTGGTACTGGTCGGTTTTCTTCAATAACTTCTGCTGCTTCACTTTGTATGTCCATGTATTGGTTCACTCGTTCCACGGCTATTATTTTATTTGCAAGGTCACATTGCTTTTGAATAGAGTTAACAAAAGAATTATTTAGGGAAAGTCCATAGGACAACGCCAGACCCACAAAACCTGCGCCAGAATGATATAAAGTAATTAGGTTTCTGATGGTCAGGTTAATTTCTCCATAACCTGGTTGATGTAAAATAAATATATTTTCCAATACTCTAATACATAGACATAAAACATACAATGCGTTACTAAAGAGAAGATTGGATATCTGACTATCAGACTATTAATAGGGTTTTGAGCCATTCACTATTATCAAGTAGAATTCTGCAACTTCATTAGATAAATAATGTATGCTGTCATAACAAAATCTTAACCTTCAAAACACTAATACCAGGAGCCTATGGAAATAAAGAATTTTTTTATTTGCAGTGCATATAACAATTCACTGCAAAATGCGTGCAAGAATCAATCATCTTACAGCTTGCAAGTTACTATAATATTATCAAGCACGTGTTTTTTTTTTGGTGATGGTTGTACTTACAATAAGCTACTTACCAGGGGCAAAGGTTCCTGGAGGAAGGAGAGCCATGACAAAGGCAGAAGAAGAAAGAATTGCAGCAGTCATTGTTTCAAGACGTTGAATCAACCATTCAGTTGCTGCAAAATTATAGAAGAACGGACCAGCATTCTTGTCAACTAGCTCCAAATTTTTAGCAAAGAAACGATCTTCTACTCCAAAGGCACGTATTGTTATAGCCCCTGAAATTGATTCACCTAAGTGATTTGCTAGAGCAGATTTGGTAGTGCCATTGATTCGCATCAATTCCTTAGCCGAGGCTAAATAGTACCTCTGCATAATGGTATTTGGCAAACGAAAAGACTAGACCAATTAGCCTCTTGGATGAAGATAGCAGTAGAATATAGCATTTGGTGAATGATGAAGTAACTTAAAAGGGCTTTAGCCATTCATAATAACAAAGAAAAGAGCTTTAGCCATAGAGGAAAAAAGCAACAAGAATCACCTGCAACCGAATTGCTAAAACAATCATCGGCAGCGATACAAATAGAACTTGCCATGTAACAACACCAATTACACCCAAATTGCTAAATGCATTTAAGCTGGAACTAACGCCAAGCATGAATGCAAATGGAATATCGAGGTCAATGATACTCAAATCGGCAGAGACCTGTAAAAAATTCGATCGTTAAAAACTGTACGAAGCTAAAACAAAGCATAACTGTAATTATCATAATTGTCATTTGTTTCAGAATTTTTACCCGGCTAAGAACCCTTCCTAGAGGGGTAGAATCAAAAAAGGACATAGGTGCACGGAACAATGAACTAAGTAATTGGGAAAATAAGGATCTTGAAGTCTGGACCCCAAGAGCAACCACGAATAAAGACCTTGATAGCACAAAGAACATGTGCAAACTCCAATACCAATGTATACAGAAATTAACTTCAGTGTACTAACACGAGGATTTTGGACATTAGCAGCCATCCATGAATTCTGTGATATTTGCCCAGCCATGAAAATTATGTGAGACATAATAGAAAGAGAGGCATACAAGAAGCCTTTGTTCTGTTGCAAGTAAAGCATATAAGGCTTAAGACCTCTATCCCCCGATTCTCTTTCCTCTCTCTTGATCAGCTGATCTACTGGTGTTAGCTTCACCGACTCTATATATCCGTTTCCATGAATACCATCTGTCTCCTTTGTTGGTATTTCCTTTCCTCTGTGAGAAGCCATATTATTAATATCTGAAACGCCAACAGTATCTTGATGGCATTTACAAGGTATTTAAATTCTTGACATTCTGCCAATAAATCTTGATATGGTGCCGACTGAATAACCTCTCCATCTGACATTAACTGCCAAAAATTATCACTAGTTTAAGATAAAATCGTCAAATAAATATAGATCACTACAAACAAATATAAATCATGAGAGAGAGAGAGAGAGAGAGAGACGGACCAGAATGGAGTCAAATATGGTAGAAAATCCACTTGGTGGGTCACCAAAAGAACAGTCTTGTCTGATAGAGCACTCATCACATATTCCTGTCACACAACTAAAGCGTCATAAAAATGTCATAATAAGTAGTAATGCAATCTGCACCTGCTGATATGATACTTACATTAAAAGACTTGTTGCTGTATGGGCATCAACAGCACTGAAAGGGTCATCAAGAAGATAGATATCTGCATTCTGGTATAGTGCACGAGCAAGCTGAACACGCTGCTTCTGACCACCACTAAGATTTACTCCTCTCTCCCCAATTTGGGTAAGGTCCCCGAATGGAAGCATTTCAAGGTCCTTGACCAACGAGCACCTCGCAAGTGTTTCTTGGTATATTTGTCTGTCCATTAAAGATCCAAAGAGGATATTATCTTGTACAGTTCCTGTTTGGATCCACGCAGTCTGAGAAACATATGCTATTTTCCCACATACTTGAATCTGAAATATGTACACAAAGATGTATGATGATGATCTAATATTAATATTAAAAAGAACTAGTTAACAAACGTTATGTTGGAAACTATGATGAACCAGAATTATCAAAATAACTTGGCAAAACAAAACATGATGCAGTTGTCAACGGTCTGTATGTTGATGAAGAAATTAGCAACAAGCCATTCTCAACCACACTGAACAATATTGCGCTGCCCAATGCTTGATGAATATGGCATTTTCACTTGCAGTATAGTGGCAGAACTTATCATCACGGAAGATAAAAGGGGACCTAATGAATGTACCAATAACAATACATTGCAAGACCAACAAATTATTTAGTGCATGAGAAAACCCAAAAGGGGTAACAAAACTACATGTTTCAAGATAACAAAAGTATTTCATAAGCTCACGTATGACAGCCATTTGATTTCTAATTCATAAAATAGATGAAGGTCATAGAAAACCATACCGTGCCTTCAGTTTTGGGGACCTCTCCAAGTACAGCAGCCAAAAGCGTGGACTTTCCGGATCCAACCTCTCCACAAATTGCGATCTTTTCTCCAGCTTTGACTACCAAAGTTATATCCTTTAGAGTTGGTTTTGATGAATTGTCATCCCACGAGAAACCACATGAGTTCATCGCTATTGGGTAGTCGATGCCCAGGTATTTCTTCCTAACTTTCCCATTCAGCTCAGGTGCATCAAGGAACTTTGATATCCTAGTGAAAGCAACCTTAGCTTGTATCCACGCTGCAATAACACTTGGTATTGACCTAACTGGTTCTTGCACGAGACGCAGAGTTGCCACAGTGGTGAAGACGTTGCTAGCATCAAGAGGGATTTTCAGAAGATAGCATGTTAGAAAGGTTGCCGCTGAAACTAAAACAGGCGATGACCAGAACATGAAACTGTTGTATGCCCTCCTAAGCAGGAATGCTGACAACCATTTATACTCAACCTCCCTCAATCCCTCGATAACCTTCTTGAAGTGAGCTTCCCATGCATAAAGTTTCAAGATCTTCATATGAATTAAGGACTCAGACATGGCCTTCAATCTCACATCTTGTGCTTCCATAAGCTTACTCTGAAATTTGTGCTGCAGCTTGGCCAATGGAGCATTAGCAAGTACAGTGATAATGATCACAGCCAACGCTGAAACCACTGCAGCACCAACAGCATTGTATAGAATTGCCAAAGCTATGCAAAGCTGAACACTTGTTGTCCATGTTTGATGGAACCAATATGGGAATTCCCCAACCCGGTAAGCATCGACAGTCACATAGTTCATAATTTGTCCAGAAGAGTGCCTTATTTTTGCAGAGTTTGACAGCTTCTGGTGCTTCTTATAAATAGCTGCTGACAGGAATGATCTCACCTGTAGACCTACTCTCCGAGTGCGGAAGTACCACTGTCTCTGCGACAAAGATTCACAACATTTGCACATAAACATTGTTGCAGCCAGCACAAAGCTTTCATATTTAAAGGTCCCTTTCCCAAGTGATATATTGATGAATGCCTTGAGAAGTATTGGGCCTGTAGATAAGGTGAGAACCTTGAGCAAAGCAAAGAAACCTGACACGAATATTGCACGCTTATGACAAGAAACGATTGTCCACAAGATTGACGGTGTGTCGTGTGACTGGGACTGCTTATTATTCAGTTTCTCCAAGAACATCAAGTACTGGTTATGTGCACGGTCTGTGGTTTCTAGAAGTGGTACATCTTTGTCCTCAAGAGGTTTCTCATAGCCCATCTTCATCAACCGATTCAGCCACCAAAATGACAATTTGCTGAAAACCCCAGCTTTAGCTAAAGGAGTCACCTTACTGTCAGAATCAGCTATCTCACTATCTTCCCCCACATTCAGGGGCTTGTATAAAGCATTTCCGGTTCCTTGGCAACCCTCTTCATCATGGCTGCACCGAATGCCTTGAAGTAGAAAGAGAACTGCACCTGGTAGGGACAGAACATCTAAGCAAGCCTTGATGGTGATCGTCTTCTCTGTAACAATGTGAAGAAGTGAGGAACAACAGATAAATGCTGCGTAGATGGTCAGCGAGACTGACGAAAATCGAACAAATGTCGATCCAACAAACTGAGGCCTGATGCTGAAAGCAAAGCTGGTAAAGATCAAAATGAATCCTTGAGATAATGTCACAAGCCACCAGTGTAGCAGGTAAACATAGGCATCCTGACTGAAGATATTCCACAGCATTGACAGTCCTAGGCCAAGATAAACCAAACCCAAGCAACAGTTGAACACTACCGCCGCCAACAGTAGTGGTGAATTGAGTGTGACAAGCTGTCGCACGGATGATCTACTTTTCAGTATTTTGGCGAGCAAATTGAGTGCGAGCACGAGTATGAGCAGCCCACCGATGCCAATCACCACCATATGATTTATGCAAGTGGAAGAGTCGAATATTTCCTTGAGCACACATGAAAGTACAGCTTGGTTGGAGCAGAGTGGGCTCCCACACAAGTCTGTCATCCAATTACCTGAAGAAATGTCCAAGTATTGGAGTGAGATTTCCAGCATGCTTATTCTCGAACAAAGTTCAGTCAAAAGGTAGCAATAATGATGTAGCAAGCTATGCTTCAAACATTGATGCAGCTATGTAGTATGAGAAAGATGAAGAGAGGACTAACTTGTGAGGGAACCCATGTGTGAAATCACCATTGCACTGCCGACTGGATCCTCTTTCACTTTCATCCTGCAGGAATACCCATGAACCGGAAACTAGTTTAAGACAAAGAACGGATAAAAACGAAAACAGTTGTTTTACTGAAGAAACGGGCAAAGCACAAACAATAAAAGAACTTATACTCTAGACTGAATTTTTTATTATGCAAACACCGATCTTTTCGGGAAAAAATATTGATAGGATTAGGATAAGGTACACAAGACAAAGATCACAGTGCGGCATAAAAGTCAGGGAACACCAAAGCTGCAGTGTTTTCACGATCATTTGGCCTACCTTGCCACGCCAATCACTATGAATGACAAGGAAATGAATCAGCGGCAGAGGAGAAGAAGAAATCACAAACTGCGTTGCCGAGAAAGGATTGACAAAAGAAGCCATAAATCCTGCAAATGCTGAAGCAATCGAATAGAAAATCCGCGAGAAAACGAACAGAATCATGGCCATGCGCGAGCACAAAACACGGAAAAGAAAAACCCAAACCTGACTCCCTTTCCGCATTGACCCCTGCTAGTAGAGAAAAAAAATTCCCCATTTCTTCAGACTATGTGACTGTGAGTCTGTGAGTAAGGGTGGCAGGACTGACCTCTCTAGCGGCTACGGCGGCCTCCCCGCCGTCGGCGTCGACCGCGAGCTTTCCAGTGTATTCACGGGCGGAGGGACGAACTGCGGCAGGGTACTCACTAGCTGCCCCTGGGCTCGTCGTCGCGGGCCTTTTGTATCAGTGGATGCCGGAGGTAGGAGCCCCGTCGGTAGATGACAGGATGAGAGAGGGACGCAGCGCACGCGTTCGTCACTGCTCGCGTCGTCGTGGCCGCCGGCAAGCCGGGACCCCGCATCGCTGCTCCTCCGCCAGCCCCACCCTAGCGACGGCGATGGCAGTTTTGGTAGTGCTACTAGTAACCATACACGTCAACACGTGCAGCTGCTTCATCTCGTAACATTCATTCCGTACGACTGTGTCCGTTGAGGGGATTTAATGTTAGGGAACGGGAGTTTAAGGCATGCGGGACGCACAATCCGTTGATTGGTTGGTGGGCTTGGGAGTTTAAGAGGGAAGTTGAGGGGGGATTAAGGAGGTGAACCCCTCAGATCTCTTCCCTGGGAGGCAGGTAATTCAGCCGGGTTAGGGAATTGGTTTTTTTTTTTTTGAATTGGCGATCGGCAGTGCTAGATCGAGTCTCGTCAGCCCAGAGCCCTAGACGAAGCCAACGGTGAGCACTTGGCCGTTGCAAATGGAAGGCCACATGAGAACTTTGGCAGCGCTGCATCATCAAAGCCTGCACCAATTTTGTTTTGCTATAGCCAGATCTACGTGAGTGACACAGAAGCTACGCCGATCTAAAGTGCTAGCATGACCTGTGAGAAACGATAAAATTCAGCTTCATGACAAGTTGCTGGACGGAGCACAGGCGCACAGCCCGCTGCGGACGTCTGCGATCTGAAATCCGGCAAGCTACAAGAGCAACGGCCGCGAGGCCGGCGATCTTCGTCGGAGGTGGAGTGTGAGAAGTCCGTGCAGGAGGACATCGTGGTGACATAACTAACGAACGGAAATATTTTCAGTCAATTTCCCCCTACTAAATCTCACGACATACCAAACGTGGGATTAGGCATTGTAATCAACTTCCCAGCCCTAATCTCTCACGTAACTCCCTCCTACAAATTCCCACTCCCTTTCCCCAATGTTGCCAAACACGATGTAAGTGTATCATTATTGGTCTAAGAATTTTTATTCGTATAAATTTTTCCTATGAAAAACCTTTAAATCATAGGATTGATCGATGTCACCAGTTTTTTATGGAATCATTTCTATTCCCTCCATTCCATAGAAATCTTAGCATGAGCTCGGACCTTATTTTATTTGGTTTTCCCATGAAAAGTACAATACGCATACACTCTATCATTCCCAATCATGTGGAATTGATGTGTTTAATTAATTCTTGTTTACCATCCAAAAACACGCCTCTGAAAATTCCCATAGTTGCAAATTATGTAGGAATTTAACGTGTGTGACATTCCAATCATATGTGTTTATCCTATTCATGGGTTTCTAAATCCTGCAATTCGAAGAGGCCCTAATCTAATAGTTTTAAACATGAAAAGGGGTTACAAAATAATTCAAGACATGGAAAGAATAGTTCACTTCTCCTTCTCTACTTACGAAGATTTTGGCGAAAGTGAGGAGACCATAGTGTTCTTGTTGTTTGCTCATGGATCATTCGGCTCCCTTCCCCTCCGTCAGATGCTCTCGGAGGGGAGGGGACTCGGGATGGGCATGTAGATACGATTAGGATTAGGTATTTCGATGGAGGCGATGTCGTGCCTAATAAGGGTGTCATGGCTCTGGTCCCATCTCAATTGTATCCTTCACGCCAATATAGGGTAATTATTTGGATTAGGTTCTCGTCGGTCCCATGGTTCTGTGAGCCTAGATTTTCTGTTGATGTGGGCAATGTTGTCGCAGCAACGTGTTGGTTGTTTGGTGGGTGTCATCCTAGTTGGGCAGCCTTGTCGACACATAGGAGAAGATGTCGGCTTTGGAGCTTGGTTGGTGGCTTGTGGGAGACCAGATCCAACGATCTCCTCTGACGAGGCCGGATTGAAGCGTGGGACGAACGTTCCGCAAAGATTTTGGCTCCCTCATTCGTGGTAGGCCTCTTCATCGACTCGTAAAGCCTATGAGCAATGTTGCTGCTCGGTAATGATCTATCCCGGCGAGCACCTCAAAGCCAATGCGGAGATCAACAGTAGGATATGCTGGAGCCAATTGCATGGATATCTAGGAGCATCAATCTCATTTTTCTTTTCGTATTGTCTTTTTCTACAAATGTTTATTGTCAGTTTCCTCTATGTCTCGCTTGGTGCTTGGTATGTGTGCTCATAATACTTTTAATATTTAATGAATATATTGTGACTTTTCAAATAACGAGAAAACCGGGAGAACAAAGGTGTGATCATCGACATGTTTTAATGAAGATTATGATACATTAAATCAAACATATTACAAGAATGAAATTTAATCCCATCAACCGTCCTAGTTCATAAGTATTATTCTAAAATTCAAATAAGCCGTACATACCAAGTATACTAATATGAACTTTCTATTATAGAAAAATAATATAATTTTTTTTGTAAGCACCAATAAACTCATAAATAAGTATCCACTATCATTTGGGAAACAAAATGCGACAAATTTGGGCAAAGTGATGTGCTTCCGGGCATTTGTTTTTATAACAGCCCTATTGTAAAGAAAACAGTGCTAGCTCTTTCGAATTTGCCGAATGCATGTGATCGACATCAGCTTTGTCCTTCTCCATTCTCCACCGAGATCATATCGAATTTCTCTACTAGATGCTCTCTATTTTGTTTTTTTTCCACACGTGCATGGATGTCGCAATATATGCTGGGATCTACTGTAGCTGCTGATACCATTCGACGGGGTGATTGGCTCCCAGAATCACTCGATGGGGATATGGATCATGGATGCGTGGATTGTTTGAGGCCCAACCGAGGACGGGCACGTGCAACCGCATCACCTGAGTGGAGCCAAGAGGACGAGTCCACATCCGGCCAGTCGGCAAAGTAAGCGACCCAAAAAAGTTTGCAATATTTTTTTTTTTGATAAAGGGCTTTTATTACTTAAAAGGTTTAAGCATTACACCCGGCCTCTGCATAGCTAAGATGCACACAGCCACAGTTTGCAATATTTGGTGTCACCACATTCTTAAAAGTTAATCAAGTGCAGGGATGTGGGAAACCACTTCGAAAGCTGTGCTATGTGTGTTCGATGTGTACTATATATAGCAATAAGCCATAATTAATGCATTCTTATTCTTGGTCTTCAGTCTTCGTATGTTAATGATGTTTTTGTTTACCTTTCTGTGTTTTGAGTTGAAAACAAAGACAAAAGATTTTGCCAAATATGTAGGGTAGAATTTGTGGATTGTAGGATGCGAAGATATCAAATGGTATACATCAAACTCGCATGTCTCGTGGCGTCGTCTTGCCGCGCGCGACCTTTCGGCCATGCCCCCGACACAGGTGGTGTCGGCGCGCTGTGTGGCCTCGGATGTGTGTTGGTGTTCGACGTCGATGGTGCAGTGTCATGGCTGGGTCTCCGCTGTCATGTCCTGTGGATCTTCCTTTGTGATCGCAGTGCTTGGGTCGTGATGAGCTTCTCATCAATCAACTGTCTCCGAGACTTCTCTCGGAGTGACCCTCTCTTGTGTGTTGTCGGTGTGCGTTCTTTCTTTTATTTCTCCTCTCTTGTATCCCTCTGTAAACTCTGATTCATTTGAACCTATCTTGTAGAGGCTGCAAAGTCTCATAGGCAACATTTTTGAGTAATGAAGTTCAGGCTGGCTCTAAGAGCCCGCCGTAGTCATAGTCAAAAAAAAAAAATTGGATGGCCTAGTATACGGTGATTTCTCTTTTGCTAGGCCCAGCACTAAAAACGTACTTTTTACGATTACGAGGTTAATTCGGAGAGGAAATTCCATCATGTAACCATAGCATTTCTCCCTTTTTTTTCTCTATCCCATGCTTTGCAACATTTCGAAATCGGGAAATTGCGACAGGAGCAGGTGTTATTAGAGAACAATTAGCGGATTTGGATTTGCGAATTAGAATTCTCTGTTAGAGACCAATTAGCGGATTTGGGTTTGCGAATTATAATAGAGAATTCTCTATTAGAGGCCAATTAGAGGATTTGGATTTGCGAATTATTACAGAGAATTCCTTGGCCGAATGGAAGGAATTAAAAGACGAGGGGTATAGTGGAGATGAATAGGAAGATAGAAAAAGACGAATAAGATTTTTTTGATTAGATGCATGCAATTGGCAAAACATTTTATTCAACCAAATGTATAACTAGAATGGATGGTTTTGTGCAATAGCCTTATCTTATGGGATGCAGACTAATTGCTCTCGGGTACTAGTGCAACTGATATACACAAACAAATTAGAAATTAAAAAAAACCTGAATCCTTTTTGCGTTCAAAGATGATTAAGTCTTGTATTCATACCAAAAAATTGGACAGGAAATGATTCTCATATAATCAGGGGCAACAAAGACAAATCTATGACCAATATAGCGTTTATATAGTGTCTTTTTCGGCAAATATTTGATCCAATGTGATGTGATATTAAAGTTATCCTCTGACAAATATTTTTATACAGGTACAATACTTGATCATGTTTGTCTGACTGAAAGTTTCGAATGTTTTAAACTTTTCTGATTTTTTTTTTTAATATCGGGTATGCTGGTACGTACACCAACGTATTTTCATTATCTTATGGAGTTATGCATGGACCTTGGTAGCACTAGTGGGGCATTCATTAATGCAAGCTTCCTAGATGCATGTTTTCCACGTTTAATCATCTCAGTATTTTGCTTTATATGAGTATTTTTCTCTTTATTGTTACAGGAGAATCACGTTGAGCCTCACCGTTACGACAAACTCTTTGAAACGGATAACATTAAGTTTGGTAATAGCAGGTACGGTCATGACAATTTTAGAATTTATTTTTTCCCTTGCTTGTTAAAATGTTTTGCTTGCTTTGTTCGTGCCTTTCAAATGACGAAAAGAATGTGATATTGAACTGTCAAGTATGTGTAACATTTTTTGTTTTAATACTAGTCTTCAAAACGATGCCTAGGTTCTAACCTGTCTGACACATGTTTTTCCTGTATGTTCCTTCGATTGCAAGTTTAATAATGCAAATGTTTTTCTTAAGAAATTTTAAGCCTAGGACTGAACCCCATTTTGAGCCACCAATTGTTAACAGCCTTCAACATATTGATGTCAATGTTTCCGTAGTTCCAGCCGGGAGTACGTCTTGCTCCATGAGAACTCAACAGATTGAGGAAAAGAGGAAGATGCGGAGCATTGGTCAGAGCTGTGCCTGGAACATCATGTGTATCTACTGAGGATAGCAGTTGGGCGGTTGAGAATATTAGTTATCTGCTGGCATGTTTCCTGGATGGATGTTTTTGGTGTAGTAGCCTGTAACCACATCTCGAGTATCTGAAGCAGAGCAACTGTACTGAACTTACTGTAATCCGATGTGCTACACTTTGTTGCATATTGGCATAAATGTTATACCTTGTCGCTTGGTTTTGAATCACAGGGACCTGAAATTGTGAGATGAAAGTATTTGGTATATTGTAACAAGAGGACATCTGTAGTGGTAGAACCAACATGACAGCCATCGTGCCTGTAGGTGGCATTAATTACGCACTGAATTTGTTCCATTTCGTCAGGAACACCCTGAAGCAGAAGAAAAACCAGGGAGCCTCGTAACAAGAGGACATCGTGCTGCAGATGGTCAAGACCTTGCTAGCGGCTACTTACACTCGTAGATCACCTCCACCATGATTTCTTTAACCACAAAGAGTAAAAATTGCAGCAACCTTCCTGAGATGGCCAAGAAATGCTCATCATTTTTGCGGTGCCCCAAGGAGGCATTTTTTCTTTGGCCAAAAAGAAAGGTGAGAGGGGAAATGATGCCATTGACTTGTGCACCTTAGGGGGGGGGGGGGGGGGGGGGGGGGGGGGGGGGGGGGGGTAACCTGGATGATTGGTTGCTGCAGAGGCCACTATGGGGTTGCGCTTTCTCTAGGCGCATCTGTTTGACCTCAAGACGGTTTACCATGGTGCAGGCTATCATGGCAATTCGAGTTCTTTTCTGCGTGTGCTCCAGCCTGCGAGGCATCTCCCATTGTCCCCCTCTATCTGAGACTCAATTCAGGTTTCCAGTTGGCCTTGTTTACTATTGCAGAAACTACATGAATCAGTTCATTATATGTTCAACAATTTAGATTAGTGTGGTTATCTGTTCAGAGACCAGATGGATTTTATTTGAGAATAAGCAGTACAGTGTCACATTTACTTCCTAGGTGTCTTTTTGGGTTCATGTCGAACTATCATCTGCCGTGTGCGGCTGTTTCTTTATAACTTGCTCCAGAGAGCCTATCTGTAAGCTGATAACCCCAGCACTTAAACCTTTGTCTGGACCTTGCTCTTGCAGGGCTTTATTAAGCTAAAGCCGGGCTTAAAAACCTTTTATCTAAAAACAGAAGAAAAACCAGGGTCCTGTCAAATCCAGATCGTTGGCGGCCGGGACTCCTCTCCTTCGTCCCTGGCGATCATCATCACCCCGCCATGTCCCGTACCCTGGTGATTCGTACCAAGGTCCATCAGATAAGGCCTATTTAAAAAGCAGAAAGGTAAACAAAAACATCATTAACATACGAAGACTGAATAACAAGGATAAGAGTGCGGACTGATTATGGCATATTGCTATATACAATAGCTAGTACCTCACTTTCAGTTCGATGTGTTCTAAATGCAGATTCTCTTCTAACTATTTGTGTTCGATGTGTGTGACCAATACTCCTTGACAAGCTCGCGGAAGAGAGATCCTTCAGTTTCCATGAGCTTTGTAGGCTTGTCAAACTCCATTACTCTCCCTGGAAGTGTTCACATATAGCTCATTAGTAGTGGGAAAGTTCCACATTACACTTAATTTCAAGTACTCCCTCCGATCCATATTAGTGGGCACAACTTTGTCTAGATACACATGTATCTAGTCTAAATACTTAACTAGATACATATGGATTTAGACAAATCTATGCCCACTAATATGGATCGGAGGGAGTATTATTTGTATATTCAATATTAATCAGTTCGGGTCAATGACAGTATGAGTCAATAAGTATTATTTCTTATAAGTTGTGAGTAAGAGAAACATACCGTCGCTCATTGCCAGTACCATATCACAGTCCATAACTGTCGGTATACGGTGGGCAACTGTAATAACGGTGCAATATCTGAATTCCGTACGGATCGTTGTTTGAAGGACAGCATCTGTTGCGTTGTCTATAGAAGCTGTGGCTTCATCAAGAACTAAGATCCGGCACCTTCTCAAAAGTGCGCGTCCCAGACAGAAGAGCTGTCTTTGGCCCATGCTCCAGTTCGACCCATCTTCCGTCACTATTATCATAAGATCTTGATCAGTACGATGAATGAAATAGTTCAAAAAGTACACTACTAACAGTTTGACATATTCAGTGGCACATGTATTTTTACACCTATATGTTGAATTCCTGAAATGGCTACAGTAGGGTTCTCCGTTTTGCACAATTTGTTAGTTTCAGAAAATGAACTCCAGAAACCAAAGTATAGATGAAGTTTCATACCATGTGAATCCAACCCCTGTTCCTTCTCCTGGACAGCTTCAAGAAGTTGGCATTTGTCAAGAACCTGCACCACAATCACAAATGGAGTAAACCGCTTTAGTGATTCCTTTTGAAATGTATGTATGACACAAATTAGAAAATGGGGCTCTGAGCCCAACTAAGTTGGTGGGATGTGTGGGTGTACACTCCTACAAGGCTACAGCCAAGCTTGGAGTTCGCCTCAACTCGAACTTGGGTGCCTATTTCAAGTTATCTACTACAAATGAAAAGTTGTATCCTCCCAAGCAATCTAATTTCTTTATGGAAATGTAACTTGTCATTTGAGATTCGCTTTATTCATCCCATTTTGTTAATGTTCTGGATTTTCTGAAATTGTTAGGTACATTATCGCAGTAACTAAGCTGAATTGCCACAATACTAAGATGACAGCCTCAGGATTAAACATTACATTAGGTTCTTTCAGTGTAACATCTTTTCATGGTAACCTCATCTGATCATTGTGTAAGATAAGAACATAGATAGCTGTATACATCTTACCTCCCATATTTTCTGATCTGAAAATTGCCCAAGAGGATCTATATTGTATCTAATTGTACCCTGAAAGAGTGTTGGATCTTGTGGAATGATACCCAAACGCGAACGCAAGTCATGTAAGCCTATCGTACTGATGTCCACGGAGTCTATGATTATTTTCCCTTCAGCAGGTTCAACAAGACGAAACAATGCACCAATTAATGTTGTCTTGCCACTTCCTGTTCGACCAACTACACCAATCTTATCTCCACCTTCAAACTTGCAAGTGAGTCCATGCAGTACAAGGGGAGCATCTTTTCTATATCTAATCTGTCAAATGAAACCAATCACATAAATTTGTTAGAAGTCTTAATAGGATTTTACCTTGTAACCTGTACATCAGTACATGCAATTATTTATATTTGATTACCTTCAAATCTCTAAGCTCCACATTGCCATCTTGGGGCCAATCTGGTGCCGGTCGATTTTCTTCAACAACTTCTGCTGCTTCACTCTGTATGGCCATGTACTGGTTCAGCCGTTCCACCGAGATTATTTGATTCGCAAGGAGGCATTGATTTTGAATAGAGAAAACAAATGATGTATTCAGGGAAAGACCATAGGACAATGCCATTCCCACGAAACCTGTGCAAGCATGAAAGATTGAAAGTAGGGAATCAACTCTTGCAACAATAAACATTACTATCATTTGAGACATGTACGGTGTTTTGTGTTCGTCATATAATTTTCTTGTAACAATAAATATTATTACCTCAATTTGCAAATACAGAGCATTCTAGAAAGCATTCAGCTAAAAATTTCTAATTTAACTATTACTGCATAAAGGCAGTATTTGGACAGGTGAGGTCAAAATACAGTCACTGATTTTTCATCAATACTATTTTAATAATATAACTCTCTTCTAGTTTTCTACAAAAATATACGTACAAAAAACACTCAAATGAGTTGAATCGTTTCATGTCTAAATTGTCATATATTTATAAGAAATAAGTATCAGGAGGCAACAGAAAGGTAACAAATTTACATGGTAATGTGATCTAACATGTATCACAAATCAGATGCAAGTACCGAAAGACATAGAACAAGCAAAATACTCAATTTTTTCAATATTTCAACCAACATAGTGCCATATCACTTCTTACCAGCGCTAAATGAACCTTGAGGAAGAATAGCCATGACTAAGGCAGAAAAAGAAAGAACTGCGGCGCTCATTATTTCAAGACGTTGAATCAACCATTCAGTTGCTGCGAAATTATAGAAATATGAACTAGCATTCTTGTCAACCAGGTCTAAATTTTTAGCGAAGAAACGATCTTCTTCTTCAAAGGCCCTTATTGTTATAGTCCCTGCAATCGATTCAGCTAAGTGATTCGCTAGAGCAGACTTGGTAGTACCATTGATACGCATCAATTCCTTGGCCGAGGCTAGATAGTATCTCTGCATGAGCAAACAAAACACGTGCAGTGTGAGAACTTCGAATGCGAAACTGCAGGCTTAATCACCCATCGGATAGAAATGGCAGCAGAGCACATCAATTAGTGAATGAAATCAAATAATCCAAGAAAAGAGGCTTAGCCATTAGAAAAAAAGTCATGCTAATTACCTGAATCCTAACTGCCAAAACCATCAATGGCACGGATACAAACAGAACTTCCCATGTAACAACAGCCAATACCCCTAGATTGCTATATGCGTTGAAGCCGGCACTAATGGCAAACACGAAGGTAAATGGAACATCAAGGTCAACGATACTCAAATCGGAAGAGACCTGCATTAGAAAATTTCCAGATGTAAAATTAAACTGTAATCTGTTTAATTGGCCATTTGTGTAAGACTTCTTACCCGACTAAGAACCCTTCCTAGAGGAGTAGAGTCAAAAAAGTACATAGGTGCACGGAATAATGAATTGAGTAACTGGGAAAATAAGGATCTTGATGTATGCATCCCAAGAACAACGACAGTTAGAGATCTTGATAGCAAGAAAAACATTGTGCTAGCTCCGATAATAATGTACACAGAAATTAACTTCAATTGACTAACATCAGGATTTTGGACATTAGCAGCCATCCATGAATTCTGTGATATTTGCCCAGCTATGAAAATACTGTGAGAAATCATAGAAAGGGAGAAATACAGGAAGCCTTTGTTTTGCCGCAGGTACAACATATAAGGCTTAAAACCTGCATCCCCTGTTTCTCTTTCCTCTTTCTTAATCAGTTGATCTGCCGGTGATGGTTTCACACACTCTGTATATCTTCTTCCATGAATGACATCTATTTCTTTTATTGATACTTCCTTAGCACTGTGACGGGGTATGTTGTTATTAACATCTGATGCACCAATAGTATCTTTATGAGCATTTACAAGTTCCTTAAATTCTTGACAATCTGCCAATAGATTTTGATATGGTGCAGACTGAATAACCTCTCCATCTGACATTAACTGCCAAAATTCATCACTAGTTTTAGATGGCATCAACAAATAAATAAAGCTCTCTACAGATAGATATAAACCATAGAGGTACAAATATAATCATAAGATGAATCTTTCGGAGTGGAGAGATATATACCATAATGGAGTCAAATACGGGTAGAAAATCGACTTGGTGGGTCACCAAAACAACAGTCTTGTCTGACAGAGCACTCATGACATATTCCTGCACAAGTAAGAGCATCAGATAACAGTTCATAATCAAATAGTAATACAATCTGCATTTTACTTATATCATGCGTACATTGAAGAGACTTGTTGCTGTATGGGCATCAACAGCACTGAAAGGGTCATCAAGAAGATAGATGTCCGCATTTTGGTATAGTGCACGAGCAAGCTGGAGGCGCTGCTTCTGACCACCACTAAGATTTACTCCTCTCTCCCCAATTTCAGTACTGTCTCCGAATGGCAGCATTTCAAGGTCCTTCACCAAGGAGCACCTCTCGAGCGTTTCTTCATATCTTTGTCTGTCCATCAAAGATCCAAAGAGAATATTGTCTTGCACAGTTCCAGTTTGGATCCATGCAGTCTGAGAAACATATGCTATTTTCCCACATACTTGAATCTGAAATGTTTATACAAAGACCAATAATTTGGTATTAGTTCACATGCAAAAAGAATAGAAAAGATGCTTGATGATGGGAACTATTGTCAAGCAAAATTTTCGCGACAACTTGGCAATGCCAAACATGCTGCAGTTGTCAACAAGCTGGGTATATTATAAACATATGTCAAAATGACATATTTTAAGAAAGAAAATACCCTCTATTTATTTTGGCCAAAACTCCCTGAAAATAACCCAAAATCCTGCTTAGATATGCTACTGCTGAATTCTTGGGCGTCCACTTTGGCTTTTGTACCAGTACCAATGCTTGACTTTTAGCAGGATTTCTTAGGTAAAATGCTGAGGTGGCACAGTAATTAAAGAAGAGAGAGGGGTGAACTGTATGTAGATACTACTGGGATAAAATGCTGAGGTGGCACAGTAATTAGTGTAGATACTGCACGTCTCACTAAGCAGTGAAATCAATTTTAGGATCTCAAACCGTTGAGATGCAACGAGATCCGTAAAACCATTAAATGCAACTAAATTTAGATACAACACCTAAAGCTTGTCATAGTGGGGAGTAACTCAGTGGCCTCCTCTAGAAGAGCGAGATATCCCAGTGGGGAATAGAAAAAAAGTAAATCTGTTTTATGCAGTTGTCAATCGGGTATGTTTCTTTTAAAAACATGTCTAAATGTCTAAATTCTGAATATAACAGATATTTCACTAAATGGTTATGTAAGTAGAAAAAACATACCGTGCCTTCAGTTTTAGGGACCTCTCCGAGTAGAGCAGCCAAAAGTGTCGACTTTCCTGATCCTACCTCTCCACAAATTGCAATCTTCTGCCCAGCTTTGACTAGCAGATTGATGTTCTTTAGAATTGGTTTTGATGTATTCTCATCCCACGAGAAGCTACATGAATTCATCACTATAGTGTAATCAATGCCAGCATAGTGTTTCTTCCTAACTTGCCCGTATAGCTCAGGTGCATCGAGGAACTTTGATATACGAGTGAAAGCAACCTTAGCTTGTATCACAACTGCGATAACATCTGGTATCATCCTAACTGGGTATTGCATGAGACGTAGAGTTGCCAAAAAGGTGAAGACATTGCTAGCATCAAGAGGTATTTTCATAACATAGCATGTTAGAAAGGTCGCTGCCGAAACCACAGCAGGCGATGCCCAGAACAGGAAACCGTTGTATGTCCTCCTAAGCTGGAATGCTTGCAACCACTTGTACTCAACCTCCCTCAACCCCTCAATGACCTTCTTGAAGTGAGATTCCCATGCATAAAGTTTCAAGACCTTCATATGAACTAATGACTCAGACATGGCCTTCAATCTCACATCTTGTGCTTCCATAAGTTTACTCTGATATTTGTGTTGCAGTTTGGCCAATGGAGCATTGCAGAGTACGGTGATAATGACGACAACCAACGCTGAAACACTGCAGCACCAACGGCATTGTACAGAATTGCCAGAGCTATGCAAAGCTGAACACTTGTTGTCCATGTTTGATGGAACCAGTACGGGAATTCCCCAATCCGATAAGCATCGACGGTCACATAGTTCATAATTTCTCCAGAAGAGTGCTTCATTTTTGCTGCATTTGATATCTTCTGTTGTTTCTTATAAATAGCTGCTGACAGGAATGACCTTATCTGCAGTCCTAATCTCCGAGTGCGGAAATACCACTGTCTCTGTGACAACGATTCACAGCATTTGCAGACAAACAATGTCACAGCAAGCACATAGCCTTCGTATCTAAAGGTCCCTTTCCCAAGTGATACGTTGATGAATGCCTTGAGAAGCATTGGGCCTGCAGATAAGGTGAGAACTTTGAGCAAAGCAAAGAAACCCGAGACCAAGATGGCGCGCTTGTGACAAGAAACAATAGTCCAGAAGATTGATGGTGTGGACTGTGACGGCGACTTCTTTTTGCCGTTCAGCTTCTCCATGAACATCATGTACTGGTTCTGTGCTCGATCTGTGGCGCCTAAAAGTGGCATGTCCTTGTCCTCGAGGGGCTTCTCATAGCCCGTCTTCAGTAAAGGATTCAACCACCAAAACGACATCTCACTGAAATAACCAGCTTTAGCAAAGGGAGTGACCTCACCATCTGTCCCTGTGTTAAGGGGCTTGTACAACCCCTTCCCAAGGCCTCCATCACCCTTTCATCACGGCTGCGCTGAAATCCATAAAGAAGGAAGAGAGTTGCACCTGGTAGGGACAGAACATCTAAGCAAGCCTTGATGGTGATCGTCTTCTCTGAAACAATATCAACAACTGAAGAACAACAGACGAATGCTGCGTAGATGGTCAGGAAGACCGACCAGAATCGACCAAATGCCGCACCAAGAAACTGAGGACTGATGCTGAAAGCAAAGCTGGCAAGGATCAGATTCAATCCTTGAGATAATGTCAGAAGCCACCAATGTGGCAGGTAAACAGAAGCATCCTGACTGAAGTTATTTCCCAGCATCCACAGTCCTAGACCAAGGTAAACCAAACCCAAGCCCCCGTTGGACAGCACAGCAGCCAAATGTAGCGGTGAGCTGAATGTGACAAGCTGCCGCCCCGGCGCTCTACTCACATGAATTTTGACAACCAGTTGTAGTCCGAGCACCACTAGGAAAAGCAGGGCGATGTCAATCTCCACCAGATGGTTGATGCAAGTAGAGGAATAGAATATTTGCTTCAAAGCACATGAGGCCACAGCGTGGCCAGGGCAAATTGGGCTCCCACACAAGCTCGTCGCCCAAGAAGAACCTGAAGCGTAGTTATGAAAGTAGTATTTGAGTGAGATGGGATTCCCAGATTTCAGATATAGCTATGTAACATGAGGAGTTACCTTTGCTGGAACCCATCTGTGAAATCATCGTCATTGGCGTATTGCACTTGTTCCAAGTGGATCAGGTCCTGTTGCAACCCTGCGCCAATCATGAACAGACTAC
This sequence comes from Poa pratensis, assembly GCA_947311845.1. NCBI lineage: Eukaryota > Viridiplantae > Streptophyta > Magnoliopsida > Poales > Poaceae > Poa > Poa pratensis. The sequence continues at coordinate 16,140,532 of CAMZMU010000069.1, forward strand.
AAGTTAAGACAAAGAAGAGAGATACTATTTCTTAACGATGAAGGAGCGGACAAAAGCGGACATACTAAAAAACTCGTGCATGATCAACATCAGAGAGTCCAAATCCCATGAAAGAAAATTCGAAGCAACACTAACGAGAAGAAGAAAACCTGAGTGATCATCAAAGGCCTTGTCCACAATTCACAGTCGGGAGGAGAATATCAGAGGCAGAGGAGAAGAAGACGCAGAAATACACCCGGCTTGTGCTCCTCTCTGAACCCTGCTAGTGCTAGAGTACATGCCGAAGATCAAGTATAAAAGAAAGAAAATCTAGTTTTTTTTCTGGACCAAACACTACTTACCAGGCCATGATTCCAGCGTTGACCTGTAGGCTGCTTCTGCCTTATCCTCCTCTTCCTCAGATTAACATCCAGTGACTTTACTTGGTGAAATTACAGTGCAACTTTAGGCCTCTTATCATCCAATTTTCAGCCAACTTAATCCAACGGTCCATATTTTAAACTCAAAATTAAAACTTTTCAGAAAAAATCGAAAAAATTATAGTAGGTCGTATATATGTTACATTGTGCATTATCAAAGTTTGGCTTCATTTGGATAAGTGGTTTATCATTAAATTGATTTTCATGTTCTGAACTTAAAAAGCTAATAATCACTAGTGATCCAAAGAAAGCGAAATTTTTCCAGAATACACAACGAAAATTGGAGGGAAATAAGAAGCCTAAAGTTGCAGGGTGAAGTCACTGGATCCCAGCCCTCCTCCTCCTCTTCGTCGCCTATTGACAAAAGCAGAAACAGTGAAAATACTTGTACTGGATCTACATCAGAATAGTCGGCACGAGAGGCAGAAATCCAGGAGAAAATCCGGAAGCAAATGGGAGGTTCCGCCCGGGTTTTGCTCCCTCCCTGCCAGAGTCCACTACTCCACTCCACTCCTCTCCACGCCGAGAACAGAAGCATCGGATGCTTTCAAGAAGATCTCAACAGATATCAAAAAGGAATCCATTGACCAAGCACGAATCCCAAGCAACGATGCCAGTGTTGACCTCGCTTCCTCGATCTATTGAGGAACGAACAAAAGGGAAAGGACCTGCTGGGAAGATATTGTGACTGTGACGGGAGGAAGGGGGGCGAAGCACAGGGCCGCCCGGCGCGTCACCGTGTTGCGCACGCGGCCGGACCGATGGTCAGGTCTGGTCGGAGTCGGACGACGGCGTGCGGTACCCGCCTAGCTTCTCCTAGCCGCGGTCTGGCGTGAAAATGGACAGATTCGGGGACACGGGCGTTTTGGGTCAGGGGTGCAGATGCACCGTTATGTAAAAAAAATTAACTTCTTTTTTAAAATGTCAAAAAGTTCAAAATAAAATTTCGGATATACATCATGACATTTTATATTAGCCAAAAAAGTTTCACGAAGAAAAGACATTTTTTGTGACCTGTGCAAAAAAGACAAAAAACAACCGCGTACAAAGTCATTTTCAACACCCTGGATTTGTCTTTTTTTACAGACCCAAAAAATGTCTTTTCTTTGCGAAACTTTTTGTGCTAACATAGAGTGTCATCTAGTATATCCGAAAATTTTATTTGGAATTTTTTGACATTTAACAAAATAATTTTTGAGCAGTGGGTGCATCTAGACTTATGAGCCAATATGGATTTCCGCAGATTCGGCCCTCTTCTATTCTTTTCAAAAAAAATCCTATTTTATTCTGAAATTTCAACACATGAACAAGATTAACAAAAATAATCACAATATGACCAGTTTTGCATGACATCTCGGACTAAGGCGCTATGGTATATAGCATGACACCCCAGGCTAGGGCACCATGCTTGTATGACGTCGTATGTTGCCATAGCGCAAAGCACCATGGCGTCCTACCTCAAAACGATGTGCCATGTTTCATGACGCCTCCAAGATGGGCGTCATATAAAAGGGTTAGATTCTGATTTTTTTTTTAAATGTTGGCTCTCTCTAGATTAAATTTTCTAAAAAGGGTTAAATTTGTCAAATTTATTGCCACCCAAAATAACAGTGGGTATCGTATTTATATGATTTAAAACATCATATAAGGTTTTAGAAATGATAGAAACACTAGCATAAAGATCACACGAAGCATTGCATTCACATTCATTTGTTTTTCTAGGGTTACAATGAGATTGAGTCATTTACGGCGCAAAACCCTTAAGATAGTCAATATCCGATTTTGATAAACAAAAAGATGCATATAGCCTTTCTTATTATTTTATTTACTAAAACCCAACAAAACAATTACACAGATTAACCCAGAGCCAACTTTCTTGCGACAATTGTCGCTACAGCTACAACTTTGATGAAAGGGGTGACCGTGATTAGAGCCATTTGCCTCGATCTTACACCAACACACATCGTCTAATCCGATGGCCACTGATATGTTCAAAACGTATTTATAATTTGTTTATTGTTTCAACCAACTTTCATATCATTGATACATATTTCTACTATGATTTAATAACATTTTGTGGCATTTTCTTAGACTAACCTATTAACGATGCTAAGTATCGGTTTTTGTTTTATGCTTTTATTAAGTTTCAGAGAAGTCGTTAAAGAAATATCGTCAAAAAAGCCAACAATTTATAGGCATTTTTTATTGCACAAGAAAAGACCGGAGACCAAAGGGTGATCCTAGGGTCAGGAGCCACCCGTGGGCCCCACCCACGTGGCCGCTGATACGTCCAAAATGTATATGTAATTTTAATTGTTGCATGCTACTTTTACCATTTGTACATAGTTCTACTATGATTTAATATCAGTTTTATGCATTTTCTTGGACTAACATATTAACAAGATGCCCGTGCCATTTTCTATTTTCTCATGTTTTTGTTTTTCAGAAAAGTTGTTAAGGAAATATCGTCTGAAAAGGCCGATAATTTAAGAGGATTTTTTTATTGCCAAAACGAGATTGAGGACGAAAGGGCAACCGGGAAGGGGCACAGACGCTACGCGGCCAAGTGTCGCGGGCCAGGGGCAGACCGTGGGTTCCACCGACTTTGGCGCCCCGTCCACCGCCTCGCCTCGCGGGTTCACCTATAATTACCTAAAAATTCAAGGGACGGAGAATATTTTGCGAAAAGAGATACAAAGCCGTCAGCGTCACGGAAATCCTAGTTCGGGGTTCTGGAGTCCTGTTCCGGCACCCTATCGGAGGGAGGAAACATCGCTAGAGGCATCTACACCACCATTGCTACCTCCGTGATGGTGTGTGATACGTCTCCAACGTATCCATAATTTCTGCTGTTCCATGCTTATATTATACCATTTGCTATATGTTTTATATACACTTCATATCACTTTTATGTATTTTCTGGGACTAACCTATTAACAAGATGCCACAGTGCCAGTTCCCTGTTTTCTGCTGTTTTTTGTTTCAGAAAGTTACTTCTGGAAATATTCTCGGAATTGCACGAAACAAAAGGTCAAGTCCCTATTTTTCCAACACGTACACGGAGTCTAAAGGAGACACGAAGGGGAGCCGCGAGGTGGCCAAACCACCTGGCGGCGCGGCCCCACCTTCTGCCGCGCCAGCCTGTGGTTTGGGCCCCTCGGGGGTCCGCCGACATCGCCCCTTCGCCTATTTATTCCCCGAGACGTGAAAACCCTAAGGCACCGAGCCTTTCATCCAGAACATATTCGCTGCCGCCGCCGTCGTCAACCCTAACTCGGGGGATTCTGAAGCTCTTCCCGGCACCCTGCCGGAGAGGGGAATCATCACCGGAGGGCTCTACATCGCCATGCCCGCCTCCGGAGTGATGCGTGAGTAGTTCATCCTTGGACTATGGGTCCATAACAGTAGCTAGATGGTTGTCTTCTCCACTTATGCCATCATGTTTAGATCTTGTGAGCTGCCTATCATGATCAAGATCATCTTATTGTAATGCTACATGTTGTGTTTGCTGGGATCTGACTTATATTGATACATATGTGGAGCTGAATATTATATTATCATGTCTATGTCATTTGTGATCTTGCATGCTCTCCGTTACTTGTTGAATCCTTGGCCAAGTGAATACTTGTGACTCCAAGAGGGAGTATTTATGCATGATAGTTGGGTTCAACCTCTATTTAGCCTGGGATAGTGACAGCAAGTTCTAAGGTTGTAGATGTGTTGTTGCCACTAGGGATAAAACAGCAATGCTTTATTCAAGGATGAATGTATTGTTTACATTACGCACATTACTTAATGCAATTGTCTGTTGCTTGCAACTTAATACTGGAAGGGGTACGGATGTTAACCGGAAAGTGGACTATTTAGGCATAGATGCATGCTGGATAGCGGTCTATGTAATTTGTCGTAATGCCCAAATGAATCTCATAGTAGACACCACAACTCGCACATGCATGTTATATGCACTTATCAATTGTCAATTGCCCAGCTGTAATTTGTTTACCCAGCATGTTAGTTATCTTATTGGAGAGACACCACTAGTGAACTGTGGACCCCGGTCCATTCTTTTACATCTGAAATACAATCTACTGCAATCATTGTTCTCTACTGTTTTATGCAAACAAACATCATCTTCCATACGATACGTTTAACCCTTTGTTTTCAGCAAGCCGGTGAGATTGACAACCTCACTGTTAAGTTGGGGCAAAGTAATTTGATTGTGTTGTGCAGGTTCCACGTTGGCACCGGAATCCCTGGTGTTGCGCCGCACTACACTCCTTCACCAACACCTTCGAAGCAACCTCGTTTTCCTGCTGGTTCGATAAAACCTTGGTTTCATACTGAGGGAAAACTTGATGCTGCACTCATCATACCTTCCTCTTGGGGTTCCCAACTGACGTGTGACGTACAAGCATTGTTTCTGGTGCTGTTGCCGGGGAGATATTCCCTTGTCAACTTAGCGCTAGCAGTGCGTGAGTATTTGATCCTTGGACAATGGGTTCATAGCATTAGCTAGATGGTGATCTCTTCTCCTTGTGCTTCAATCAATTGTCTCGTGAGCTAATTTCATGATCTGAGATTCATCTGATGTAGTTGCTTGTTGTTGTATTTGCTGGGATATGATGAATTGTCATGTTATGATCAGATTGTGCATGATACATATATATATTATGATATTTCTTTATTTCGGTTCTACATGCTCTCCGATTTATATTATTGCTTTGGTCAAGTAGTTCTTTAAGTCTCCAAGAGGGAGTATATGTTCGATAGTGGGTTCATGCCTTGTTCAACCCTGAGCTCGAGTTGACAGAAACGACTAAGGGCAGCAATGTGCTATTTCTACTAAGGGTAAATCAGCGACGTTTATTTCTACTTATTGATAATAAATGTTGGTTACATCATGTATTGATTTTAATGCAATAGTTTGGTGTTTACAACTTAATTCTTAGAGAGGCAATCATAGAAGCGCTCTCGAAGTAGAGTATAAGTTATAGATGTCGGTGTGTGGTCTATATATATTTGACGTGATGCCTACATAAATATTTGGCTTGAACATTTTGTCATAATTCCATGATCATAATTATGTCAATTGACTATCTATAATTTGTTTACCCAACAATATTTTCTATTTAAGGAGAGACGCCACTATTTAAACTATGGCCCCGGTCTATCTTTTTACATTGTTTATAACCTCGTTTACATACTTTTCACCATTGATAGCTCGTTGCTCCGTTTTTTTTCTTTTATGCTAATTACTATTATCTTCCACACTATACGTCTAATCCTTTGCTTTTAACAAGACGGACAGTTTGACAACCTTCCTGAAATGCTGGGGATAAAAAACTTTTGTTAGCATCCGTTTTTGGCAGATTGCCAGTTTCAGGTTCAAGGAAGGTTTGGTGGCTCGAAGAAGGCGGCAATGAAGGCTAAAATGATGATCTGGAAGCTTCCAGGAAAGGCGGCCAGAAGTAGGCGGCAAATAATCCAACAACACTGGAACAAGGCGGAAGCCAGATTCGGGGTGCGCAAAGTTGCCTAAAGACTTAGGAAGACAAGTCAATATCAAGACAGAGAAAGAGAAGACAACTTTCAAAGTCAAGATAAAGACAGAAAAAGAGAAGGCAACTTAGCAGGATCAAGGCTGGAAAATGGAACGCAACTTTTCAAAGAAGACGGACGCATGTTGAAGTCCGGGTCTAAATACGAAGCCGATCTAAGGTGTCTCATCTCTAAGAAGAAGGCAAGTTTGAAGCCAATACGAAAGACAAAAGGCAACTTTCCAAAGTAGCCAGCAAGTTTGAAACCAACACGGAAGGATAAAGGCAACTTTCCAAAGTAGCCAGCAAGTTTGAAGCCAACGAAGCCGGCCAAGAAGTTGCCTACTTTAGATATGGATTCGACTTAGACCATGATTTGTAAGCCTTGTAGAAGTCTAATACTTATACGTGAAGTCCAGCCGCCTCATATATATATATGAGAGGTGATGGCCGATTGAAATTATGCAAACAATCGACAACCTATCAATACAACCTACTTTTTTTTTCCTCAAACCTTGTTCATGCTTCCGTTGTCCAGCAATTTCGCCTAGATTTCATCGGAGATCGAAACCGAGTTAAGAGCGGCCAAGTCCGGCTTAAATCAGCCAATCGTTGCTGGCTTTCCTCTAACGGGGCTTCTCGAGGGGCTGGGACGTCTGGTGTCAAAAGCACCGGCTTACTGTCTTGCGTATCGCGCTGGAAGTCGACCTCCCACGGGGCGAGTTGCGGAGTATGTCCCCCGGACCGCGGGTACATGAAGACGTGTTCGTGTGGCGCGTTTCAAGCGCAACAACTTTGCATTTTCTGTGTATGTCCAATTAAAACATTGATAAGCTTTAATCTCCTACTGGTTCGATAAACTTTAGTTCTTCACTGAGAGAAATTGGCTGACGCATTACGTCATACATTTCACTTGGGGTTCTCAACAGTCATTAGACACACCAAGCCGCCCAACGGAAATCCGGGAGAACAACGGTCCAACTGACTCTCAACGCGTGATACGTCTCAAACGTATCTATAATTTTTGATGTTCCATGCTTGTTTTATATCAAATGCTACATGTTTTATTTATAGTTTTATATCATTTTTATGCATTTTCTGGAACTAACCTATTAACAAGATCCCCAGTGCAGTTCCTGTTTTCTGCTGTCTTTTTGTTTCAGAAATCCTAATAAGGAAATATTCTCGGAATTGGAGAAAATTTACGAAGGTTATTTTTACGAAGAAAAGAAGATGGAGTCCAAAGGGAAGCCGGGAGGCGACCCAGGGTGGGCAGACGCCACCCAGGCACGGCCAGAGGTGGGCCTGCGCCGAGGGGTCGTCTGGGCCCCCAGGTGCCCTCCGACGCCGCCTCTTCGCCTATATATTCCCTTCGTCCCGAAAACCCTAAACACCCGATCAAAATTCTAGAAAGATATCTGAGGCACGAACCCTAGTTTGGGATGGTTCTGAAGCTCTTCCCGGCACTCTGTCGTAGGGGGAGATCATCACCGGAGGGCTCTACACCACCATGCCTGCCTCCGGAGTGATGCGTGAGTAGTCTACCATTGAACTACGGGTCCATAGCAGTAGCTAGATGGTTGTCTCTTCTCCTTGTGCTACCATGTTTAGATCTTGTGAGCTGGCTAACATGATCAAGATCATCTTTATGTAATGTTACATGTTCTGTTTGCTGGGATATGATGAATTGTGAAGTTATGATCAAGTTTGTTCATCTATCTATTTATATGTTTATTTATGATCTTAGATGCTCTCTAATGCTAGTGGTTGCTTTGGCCAAATAGTTGCTAGTGTCTCCAAGAAGGTTCATGCCTCCAATTGTCTAGACTCGAGATGACAGAAACGACTAAGATTTTGGATGTGTTGTTGCCACTAGGGGAAAACAACGGTGTTTATTTCGTGTTATATTCATTGCTTACATTACACACTTTGCTTATTGCAATTATCTGTTGCTTGCAACTTAATACTTTTGGATGACATGCTGAAAGCGATCTCGGGGTGGATTATTAGTCATAGATGTAGCTAGCAAGCGGTCTATGTATTTTTTTGTAATGCCCAATTAAATACTACAGTGAACTTTAGCTTGTCATGATAGCATTGTCATGTCCTTTCAATTTGTCAATTGCCTAGTTGTAATTTTTTACCCAGCAAGTTAGTTTATCTTTTATGGAGACACCACTAGTGAACGGTGGACCCAGGTCCATTCTTTTACATTGATTAAAACACCGTTTCCATAGCTTCATGTCATCATTTGCTCGTTGTTAATTTTTGCATTTACATTTATTTTCCACACCATATGTTTAATCCTTTGTTTACAGCAATCCAGGGAGATTGACAACCTTCCTGTTTCGTTGGGGCAAAGTAGTTTGATTGTGTTGTGTGTAGGTCCATATCAACCTTCTAGCAACGGGGTTGGTTGACACCGTTTAAGCTCTTCCAAGTCCTACTGGATTGATAACCTTGGTTTTGTTCTCAAGGAAAACTGTTGTTGTTCTGCTTCATACATTTCTCTTGGGGTTCCCAACGAACGTGTGATCCACGTCATCAATGCGCCACATGTGCACTCTCCTGAAGTTGTCGCATCCGTCTTCCAACCAACCCATCTTTAGGACATGGCTCAATGCATGGCCTTGCTAGGACTGCCATTGACGTCGCCACGACAGCATACGTTGCCACCGCCCTACACGCGTCTATCAAAACATGTGCGCCGTAGAGACCCGCCGTAGTTAACGAGGTAGAGGCCACACCGCACCACCTCCTGATCCCTCCAGCCAACAACTACTCCTAAAACAGCTCCCGAGGAGGAGAACGGCGTCGAACGCCGCCATCGTCCGATTCGAGAGACCCGAATGTAGGGTTTCCCCAAGGCAGCATTCTGAGTGAGGAGATGAGATACATCAACTGCAACAAAGATAGAAGCTCCAAGACGATGCCTCCATGGAGGTGAGTGATGCTCAGCCGCCGCCATCGACTGTCTGAGGAACTGGGTTTCCTCCGGGAACTCATAGACTGGGTCGGCATAGTGCAGCTTCCACGAACGATGCCTCCACATAGGAATACGGCGCCCCCGAAGAAGTCGCCATCATTGCCTCCAGGAAAAGTCAGGACAAGTTTTCACCTGGGAGGGAACATGTGTCAGCAGTTGTGTGTACTTTCGGTGACGCCAAACGTCGTCCCACAAGCCCAACACCGCCACAGGTCGTCGCCAACACGCAGTACGACATAAACGGCGTGGCCGAGGAGACGAGGCCATCGCTAGACAGTCGTGTTGCCACTGCCGAGATCCGGGGCCACCACCCCAGGATCCAATCTCTGTCGCTAGAAATAACCGGAGGTCCCCACCACCTTTGGGAGCAAGGTCCGCCGCCACCACAGATGTAGCTTGCGGCATGAAGGGCGGAGAGGGAGCCCGGCGGCATCTAGGGTCAGAGCCGCCCGGCTCGCCCTAGGGGAGCGACATATGGTGTTTCTGTTTTTCGCTCTCCTAAGAAGTATCTCAAAACTCCACGTTCGGTGATCTTGTTGTGGCTTTTACTCGGTTCATTCACACCTCGGCCGGAGTATGAATACTTGTGGTGGGCCACCACTTGATGAGTGGACCACCTTTAGCCGGTCTGAATCCTCTTACCTCAAAAAAAAAAATTAATAGAAGCAAACTACAACACTCTTTCGAAAGCGGCTTGTTCAGCCAAAATAACTTCTGCATTATTTGGTGTCACCAGAATCGCAAAAATTAATGAACTGCAGCCACTTCGAAAGCTGTAGCAAGTAAACCAACAAAATCGGCGGTCTCTTCTAAATATTTGTGTTCGATGTGTGCGACCAATACTCCTTGACCAGCTCGCGGAAGAGAGATCCTTCAGTTTCCATGAGCTTTGTAGGCTTGTCAAACTCCATTACTCTCCCTGTAAGTGTTCATATATAGTTCATTAATTTCACAATACATTTAGTTTCAAGTATAATAATTCATATCAAACCAAATAACATCAGCATCAAACTTTTTTCAAGTATAATTCATATATTTAATATTAATCGATCCAGGCCAATAACACAATTAGTTGATAATAAGTATACACAAATCACTATACTTCTTATAAGTTGCCACTTGCCAGTAAGGGAAACATACCGTCGCTCATTGCCAGTACCATATCACAGTCCATAACTGTTGGTATACGGTGGGCAACTGTAATAACGGTGCAATATTTGAATTCCGTACGGATTGTGGTTTGAAGGACGGCATCTGTTGCATTGTCTATAGAGGCTGTGGCTTCATCGAGAACTAAGATCCGGCACCTTCTCAAAAGTGCGCGCCCCAGACAGAAGAGCTGCCTTTGGCCCATGCTCCAGTTCGACCCATCTTCCGTCACTATTATCACAAGATCTTGATCAGTACGATAAATGAAATAGTTTCAAACTACTAACTGTTTGACATATTCAGTGGCATATGTATTTTTACACCTATTTTGAATTTCCGAAATGGCTAGAGCAGAGTTTTCTGTTTTGCGCAATTCGTTAGTTTCAGAAAATGAACTCCAGAAACCAAAGTATAGATGAAGTTAAGTTTCCTACCATGTGAATCCAATCCCTGTTCCTTCTCCTGGACAGATTCAAGAAGTTGGCATTTGTCAAGAACCTGCACCACAATAACAAATGAGTAACCTCTTTAGTGATTCCTTTTGAAATGTATGTATGACATAATACAGGGGACCCTGAGCCTAGCTAAGTTGGTGGGACGTGTGGGTGTACACTCCTACAACCAAGCTTGGAGTTCTCCTCAACTCGAACATGGGTGCTAATTTCTAGTTTTCACCTATAAATGAGAAGTTGTATCGTCCCAAGAAATCTAGCATATGAGAAAGGTGACTTGTCATTTCAGATTTGCCTGCTTTATACATCCCATTTTGATAACGTTCTGGATTTTTTGAAATGGTTAGGTATATTATCACAGTAACTAAGCTGAATTACCACAATATTAAGATGACCGCCTCAGGATTAAACATTGCATCAGGTTCTTTCAGTGTAACACCTTTTCACGGTAATCCTATCTGATCATTGGGTAAGATAAGAAAATGTAACAGAGAAAGCTGTGTACATCTTACCTCCCATATTCGTTGATCTGAGAATTGCCCAAGAGGATCTAGATTGTATCTTATTGTACCCTGAAAAAGTGTTGGATCTTGTGGAATGATACCCAAACGCGAACGCAAGTCATGTAAGCCTATCGTACTGATGTCCACGGAGTCTATAATTATTTTCCCTTCAGCTGGTTCAACAAGACGAAACAATGCACCAATTAACGTTGTCTTGCCACTTCCTGTTCGACCAACTACACCAATCTTTTTTCCACCTTCAAACTTGCAAGTGATTCCATGCAGTACAAGGGGAGCATCTTTTCTATATCTGATCTGTCAAATGAAACCAATCAAATAAATGTGTTAGAAGTGATAATAGGATTTCACCTTGTAGCCCGTACATCAGTACATGTAATTATTTATATTTGATTACCTTCAAATCTCTAAGCTCCACATTGCCATCTTGGGGCCAATCTGGTGCCGGTCGATTTTCTTCAACAACTTCTGCTGCTTCACTCTCTATGTCCATGTACTGGTTCAGCCGTTCCACAGAGATTATTTGATTCGCAAGGAGGCATTGGTTTTGAATAGAGAAAACAAATGATGTATTCAGGGAAAGACCATAGGACAATGCCATTCCAACGAAACCTGTGCAAGCATGAAAGATTGAAAGTAGGGAATTAACTCTTTCCACAATAAACATTACTACTATCATTTGGGAAATGTACAGTGGTTTTTTCACCGTATAATTTTCTTGAAACAATAAACATTACTACCTCAATTTGTAAATACAAAGCATTCTAGAAAGCGTTCAGTCAAAATTTTCTAACTTTGACTACTACTACATAAAGGCAGTATTTGGACAGGTAAGGTCAAATATTATTCGACTTTCATCAATACTATTTTAATAATATAACTCTCTTCTAGTTTTCTACAAAATATACATACAAAAACACTCAAATAAGTTTGTTGGATCCTTTTTATCTCTAAAATGTCATTTATTTGTAAGAAATAAGTATCAGGAGGCAACAGAAAGGTAGAACATTTACATGGCAATGCGATCTAACATTTATCACAAATCAGATGCAAGTATCGATGGACATAGAACAAGCAAACTACTCGATTTTTTTCCAATATATCAAGCGACATAGTATCATAGACGGAGTAACTACTTACCAGCGCTAAATGAACCTTGAGGAAGAATAGCCATAACTAAGGCAGAAAAAGAAAGAACTGCAGCGCTCATTATTTCAAGACGTTGAATCAACCATTCAGTTGCTGCGAAATTATAGAAATACGAACTAGCATTCTTGTCAACCAGGTCTAAATTTTTAGCGAAGAAACGATCTTCTTCTTCAAAGGCCCTTATTGTTATAGTCCCTGCAATTGATTCACCTAAGTGATTCGCTAGAGCAGACTTGGTGGTACCATTGATACGCATCAATTCCTTGGCCGAGGCTAGATAGTATCTCTGCATGACCAAACAAAAACACGTGCAGTTAATGAGAACCTTGAATGCAAAACTGAGCAGCAGAGCACATCAATTAGTGAATGATATCAAATAATCCAAGAAAAGAGGCTTCGCCATTAAGTAACAAATCCATGCCAATTACCTGCACCCTAACTGCCAAAACCATCAATGGCACGGATACAAACAGAACTTGCCATGTAACAACAGCCAATACCCCTAGATTGCTATATGCATTGAAGCCGGCACCAATGGCAAACACAAAGGTAAATGGAACATCCAGGTCAACGATGCTCAAATCTGAAGAGACCTGCAGTAGAAAATTTCCAGGTGTAAAATTGTACAGTAATTGTTTGTATTTTCCATTTCTGTAAGAATTCTTACCCGGCTAAGAACCCTTCCTAGAGGAGTAGAATCAAAAAAGGACATTGGTGCACGGAACAATGAATTGAGTAACTGGGAAAATAAGGATCTTGATGTATGCATCCCGAGAACAACGACAGTTAGAGATCTTGATAGCAAGAAGAACATTGTGCTAGCTCCGATAATAATGTAAACAGAAATTAACTTCAATTGACTAACATCAGGATTGTCGACATTAGCTGCCATCCATGAATTCTGCGCTATTAGTCCAGCTATGAAAATACTGTGAGAAATCATAGAAAGGGAGAAATACAGGAAGCCTTTGTTTTGCCATAGGTACAGCATATAAGGCTTAAAACCTGCATCCCCTGTCTCTCTTTCCTCTTTCTTGATCAGTTGATCTGCCGGAGATGGCTTCACATACTCTGCCGGAGATTCCTTTATTGATACTTCCTTAGCACTGTGAGGGGTATGTTGTTATTAACATCTGAAACCCCAATAGTATCTTTATGAGCATTTACAAGGTCCTTAAATTCTTCACAATCTTCCAATAGATCTTGATAAGGTGCAGACTGAATAACCTTTCCATCGGACATTAACTGCAAAATTCATCACTAGTTTTAAATGGCATCAACAAATAAATAAAGCTCTCCACAGATAGAACCACATAGGAACAAATAATCATATGGTGAAACTTTCGAAGTGGAGAGAGATAATACCAAAATGCAGTCAAATACGGGTAAAAAATCCACTTGGTGGGTCACCAACACAACAGTTTGTCTGACAGAGCACGCATGACATATTCCTGCACAGCTAAGAGCATCAGATAATAATTCATAATCAAATAGTAATATAACCTGTATTTTTTCTGATATGATGCTTACATTGAATAGACTTGTTGCTGTATGGGCATCAACAGCACTGAAAGGGTCATCAAGAAGATAAATGTCCGCATTTTGGTATAGTGCACGAGCAAGCTGGAGGCGCTGCTTCTGACCACCACTAAGATTTACTCCTCTCTCCCCAATTTCAGTACGGTCTCCGAATGGAAGCATTTCAAGGTCCTTCACCAAGGAGCATCTCTCGAGCGTTTCTTCGTATCTTTGTCTGTCCATAGAAGATCCAAAGAGAATATTGTCTTGCACAGTTCCTGTTTGGATCCATGCAGTCTGAGAAACATATGCTATTTTCCCACATACTTGAATCTGAAATGTTTGTCAAGCATCAATAATTTGATATTAAGTTCTAATGCAAAAAGAATAAAAAACATGCTTTATATGGTAACTATTGTCAAGTGAAAAAAATCACGACAACTTTGGAATTCCAAACATGGCGCAGTTGTCAACAAGCAGTGTATCTTTTAAACATATGTCAAAATGAAACCCCTCCATTTATTTTGGCTAAAATTCCCTGAAAATAACCCATACCGTTGAGTTGCAAAGATATCCGTAAACCCATTAAATGCAACCTCATTTAGATACAACACCTAAGTGACAATGCATTGCGGTTGTTGTCTCTTAAAATCTACCACTTTCTATGATAACGCGTTAAGAGTCGGTGCATCGGGAGTGGCCTCCTCTAGAGAGGGATATCCTGGTTGGTGGTTGCCATCAAGACACATAGGGGACAAGGATCCCCAATGGGTGGGAAATAGAAAAAAAGAAAAGAAAAAGGAAATTTGTTCTATGTAGTTGTCAACCGGCTATCTTTCTTTAAAAAACATGTCTAAATCTCTAAATTCTAAATATAACAGATATTTCACTGAATGATGAAGTTAGTAGAAATAACATACCGTGCCTTCAGTTTTAGGGACCTCTCCGAGCACAGCAGCCAAAAGTGTCGATTTTCCTGATCCTACCTCTCCACAAATTGCAACCTTTTCACCAGCTTTGACTAGCAGATTGATATTCTTTAAAATTGGTTTTGATGTATTCTCATCCCACGAGAAGCTACACGACTTCATCACTATAGGGTAATCAATGCCAGCATAGTATTTCTTCCTAACTTGCCCGTTTAGCTCAGGTGCATCGAGGAACTTTGATATCCGCGTGAAAGCAACCTTAGCTTGTATCACAACTGCGATAACATCTGGTATAGTCCTAATTGGGTCTTGCACGAGACGTAGAGTTGCCACAAAGGTGAAGACATTGCTAGCATCAAGAGGGATTTTCAAAAAGTAGCATGTTAGAAAGGTCGCTGCCGAAACCACAGCAGGCGATGCCCAGAACAGGAAACCGTTGTATGTCCTCCTAAGCTGGAATGCTTGCAACCACTTGTACTCAACCTCCCTCAACCCCTCAATGACCTTCTTGAAGTGGGATTCCCATGCATAAAGTTTCAAGACCTTCATATGAACTAATGACTCAGACATGGCCTTCAATCTCACATCTTGTGCTTCCATAAGTTTACTCTGATATTTGTGTTGTAGTTTGGCCAATGGGGCATTGCAGAGTACGGTGATAATGATGACAACCAACGCTGAAACCACTGCAGCACCGACGGCACTGTACAGAATTGCCAGAGCTATGCAAAGCTGAACACTTGTTGTCCATGTTTGATGGAACCAGTACGGGAATTCCCCAATCCGATAAGCATCGACGGTCACATAGTTCATAATTTCTCCAGAAGAGTGCTTCATTTTTGCTGCATTTGATATCTTCTGTTGTTTCTTATAATAGCTGCTGACAGGAATGACCTTACCTGCAGTCCTAATCTCCGAGTGCGGAAATACCACTGTCTCTGTGACAACGATTCACAGCACTTGCAGACGAACAATGCCAGAGCAAGCACATAGCCTTCGTATTTAAAGGTTCCTTTCCCAAGTGACACATTAATGAATGAATTGAGAAGCAATGGGCCTGCAGATAAGGTGATAACCTTGAGCAAAGCAAAGAAACCCGAGATGAAGATGGCACGCTTGTGACAAGAAACAATAGTCCAGAAGACTGATGGTGTGGCATATGACGGTGACTGCTTTTTGCCATTCAGCTTCTCCATGAACATCATGTACTGGTTCTGTGCTCGATCTGTGGCGCCTAAAAGTGGCATGTCTTTGTCCTCAAGGGGCTTCTCATAGCCCATCTTCAATAAAGGATTCAACCACCAAAACGACATCTCACTGAAATAACCAGCTTCAGCAAAGGGAGTGACCTGACTGTCAGAATTAGCTGCCTCACCGTCTGTCCCTGTGTTAAGAGGCTTGTACAAACCATTCCGAAGCCCTCCATCACCCTCTTCATTATCGCTGCGCTGAAATCCATGAAGAAGGAAGAGAATTGCAGCTGGCAGGGACAGAACATCCAAGCAAGCCTTGACGGTGATCGTCTTCTCTGAAACAACATCAACAACTGAAGAACAACAGACGAATGCTGCATAGATGGTCAGGAAGACCGACCAGAATCGACGAAACCCCGCTCCAAGAAACTGAGTACTGATGCTGAAAGCGAAGCTGGCAAGGATCAAATTCAGTCCTTGAGATAAGGTCACAAGCCACCAATGTGGCAGGTAAACAGAAGCATCCTGACTGAAGTTACTTCCCAGCATCCACAGTCCTAGCCCGAGATAAACCAAACCCAAGACGCCGTTGGACAGCACAGCAGTCCAATGGAGCGGTGAGCTGACCGTGACAAGCTGCGTCGCCGGCGCTCTCCTCACAGGAATTTTGACAATCAGTTGGAGTGCGAGAACCACCACGAAAAGCACGGCTATGCCAATCTCCACCAGATGATTCATGCAAGTAGAGGAGTCGAATATTTGCTTCAAAGCACATGATGCCACATCTGATCCGGAGCATATTGGCCCCCACAGAAGTTCATCACCCAAGAAGAAGAACCTGAAGCGCGCGTAGGCAGTATTCGAGTGAGATGAGATTCCCAGATTTCAGATTTTGTAACCGCACAGCACATAACATGAGGGAGTTGAGGAGAGGGGTTACTTACTTGTGAGGAGGGAACCCATCATCTGATCGCCGTATCTCACTTGCAGACGGATGAGCTCCTGTTGCAGGCCAATCATGAACAAGAAACGAGTTAGGACAAAGAAGAGATACTATTTTAATGATGGAAGGAGGAACGGACAAAAAGCAAGAATTCAAAAAAATACTGCGTGAACATCAGAAAATCAAGTCCCTGACGAGAAGAAGAAATCCAAATCCCCGAGGAAGAAGAAAACTGTACACTGAGTGGTCATCGCAGCTACCTTCTTCACGATTCAAGGTGGGGACGACCGGACGAGAACATCAGAGGCAGAGGAGAAGAGCTGGTTTTGTGCTCACTCCCTGCACCCTAACGACCACGAGTCCCAGGCGAGGCGACGGTGGCAGTGTTGACCTCGCTAGGCTGCTGCTGGCTCGCGTGTTGCACGCGGCCGGACCGGTGTGGTGATGTCTGGCCTGGCACCCGAAATAACAATTGGCCACGGGACGGCAGGTGTCACGGGGTCAGGATTGCTCCAGCAGCACCTCATCCGTCCGGCCGGCCGACCTAGTTTATGTCCGGAAGACCGGAACACCCTCAAATTTGGAGGCCCACTCGGAGATACTGGACAATGCCCGGGCAACGCCTCCGATAGGTGGGACCCCTTCTCATATACACACGCCCGGTCAGCCGTGATTAAAGGCGCCAGGAGGGCGTCCACGCGTGTAATGGTGTCCGCTTCGTCGGGGCGATCCGCATGGCGATGCGACGGCGGTGCAGTCTCCCCAGCTCCCTTTCCTTTGCCGGCCGCCATGTCGAACAGCTTCGAGCGGGCGCAGCCTGACCCTAGAGTAGGTGTGGGAGTTCCATCGGTACGGGTTGTTCGTTCCGTCGGACTTCCACCTGCCAAAGGGGTGGTTGTCTTAGCCGGTGGCCTCGACGTGCCTCCCGTTCCCGATTGCTCGACCGGATCCAGCTCGCCATCACCCGTTGCCGGAGATGGATGATGACGAAGGAGCCAGCCCTCCCCGCGAACGACGACCACAACTGGCCAGGTGGGTCCAGTAGTTCACAGACGAGCAGACGGACGCAACCTCCGCCTACAACGGCGTGTGGTGCCCCATGGGTTAAAACGCCGTCGCGCGACACGACTGGCCACACGGTGGCCAGCGCTATTGAGGCCACCGGCCAGCGCGCCGCAACAAGGAGTGCCACCCCATTGTGGCTTCTACCATAGGTTCGACGGGGAGACGGTAACGAGGTGGCAGCGCCTGTCGCACGGTGAAGGAGGCTCCTCACCGCATCGGCGAGGCAAAGACGGTGTCGTAATCTTCTCGGCGTGTTGTTCCCTGCCTCGCAGTCGCCTCTACCTGTGCCGACCGAAGCAGGAGGTGGAGGAGGAGTTGATGGAGGTGGTGCCCGAGGGCTACCGCGTGTCGTCACCACTACGCGAAGCGCACGATGGCGACTGCCCCGGCTTGAGCTGGGCTTTGGTGGCGTCGGCTACGGAGCTCGAGGAGGACTCGTCGGGCTTCATGAAGACCATCGAGTTGATGCAGCAGGCCTCATCCTCGGCTACGATGACGGCGCTTGCACCTCCCGCGTTGCGTCTCGGGACGTCGCCTCCACCTCTAGTGTTGCGTCCTCCTGCACCATCGTCTACCTCGACGACGACAACGTGAGCGTCGACTAGGACGCCCTTTGCGAACGAGGACGAGGAGTAGGGTTAGGGTTAGAGTTTAAATTTTGTTCTATTTTTTGTAAAATTTAACAAATGTTGCATGAAATTTGCCCCTTCTATTATGAATTGAAGCTTGATTGGATATGTTGTTTTTTTTTTTTTTTTTGAAACACAGTACAACGCAAGCGCTCATATACACGCGCACACACTCACCCCTATGAACGCACGCACGCACACCCTACCCCTATGAGCACCTCCGAGAGACTGAGCCGGCGGGTCGAGTCTTGAGATTGACGAAGTCACCACGGGCGCCTCGCTGTCGACGGGAACGTCGCCTCCCACTGAAGAATATTCCGCCTTAAATGAGAAACACCAGCGTCAAACCTGGGGTTTGAACTCTGGTGGGCTGGGGGTACAACCACCCACCTAACCATCTTGCCACAGGCAAGTTCTCAATTGGATATGTTGTTTTTTATATTTAGGAGGCTCCGTTGGGACAACACCCACTAGCCGGTACCCTAAAGGGACACAATTTGGGGCCGGACGGGTCTTAGGGCCGCCGGTGTAAATGCTCTTAGGTCACGAGCCGGGCCGTTTTCTCTTTCAACCACGGAGTAAGATATTACTCCCACTATGGGTAGTCTTAGGTCACGAGCCGGGCCGTTTTCTCTTTCAACCACGGAGTAAGATTGTTCTACTAGGAACCAAAACAATCACCGTCTGGAGCCTACCGCCTACGGACCGATTTTGTGATCCATCGATCATCTACGCGTCACCGTACATATCACTCATGCAACTGGACCCAGCAGATTAACTCAACGTCGACATGTATACATGTCGATCGTATACTACCAATTAGTTGCGGCTCGTTCTTATTAAATGCTGCCACCACTTGTGTCTCTGCACTGCTACCTCGAGTCTTGGCTGTGTATGGACCGTGTGGTACTGCTACGAGTTACACCATTGCCGGGATCGATCGGCATTGATTTGCTCAGTGCAGGAGTATATGTATATTACGTGGATGCACAAACCACACATGGCCCCGGCGTAGTTAGTACTTAGAGCAACTCTAACAGCTACCCTATATTAGGAGGGCTGTTTTTGATATAAGGCACCTGTTTTATCGTTTTAGGGCACGGAAACTTTTTCTGCTTTAACAGCTGCCCTATAATAGAGCACCTCCTCTACAACAGCTGCCCTATTTTAGGACAGCGCGGGGTGTCACTCCTCTTTTTTTTTGATATTTGAGAGATGAAAATGAACATATGAACTTAAACATTGCAATTGGAGTAGTTCCAATTTTTCACATGTGCAAACTCAAATTGTAATCATTTTTTACATGCAAACAAATCGAAAAGGTAAACAACAGATTAATCAAAACAATTACAAAGTGAGAGAGCAGCAGCTAGCAAACCAGATTCGATTTGGTGCGTGCGTGCTGCTCCCTCTCTCTCTCCCTCTGCTTTGGTGCGTAGCAAACCAATCGGGAGCTCGCCGGAGCAAGGCGCACCAGCAGCTAGCCTCTCCCTCCCTCCGCTGCGTGTCTTTCCCCGCCAGACGCCGGCCGCCCGTGCGCCTTTCCCCCGGCTGTGTGCGTGTGTGTTGGATATGCCGAGGAAGGGAGGAAGATGACTGTGGAGGGGAAGGTGAGCGGGGATGGAGGCCGCGGCCGCGCATCCGCTGCAGCCCGTGGCTCGTCCTCCCCATCGCCGCCGCCTCTACGCATCCCGCACGGCGAAGACCTCGATTCGCCACTAGCCGCTGGCGGCCGAGCTCGCCGGAGCAGTGTGGATGGCCGGCGCAGGGGGAATCGGTAGGGGACATCAAGGGGACTCTGTTCCGGTGACCGACGGCGCGGGATTTCGCGGATTTGGCCAGAATCGGTCAGCGACGGTGGTGGCAGGTGGTGGCAGAAAGGGGATCGAGAGGAAACTGAACGTTCCGGCTGGCAGTTGGCTCGCGTGCCAGAAAAATGAAAGGATAGTGCAGGGGCCGCGCGCTGCCCTATTTGCCCCATATATGGGGCAGAGACGACCATTTTTTGGGGCAGTCCTATTATAGGGCACCACATAGGGCAGCTGTTGGAGCTTGTTTTTTTTGCCATCTGT
Organism: Poa pratensis; assembly: GCA_947311845.1. Classification (NCBI taxonomy): domain Eukaryota; kingdom Viridiplantae; phylum Streptophyta; class Magnoliopsida; order Poales; family Poaceae; genus Poa; species Poa pratensis. The sequence continues at coordinate 16,161,094 of CAMZMU010000069.1, forward strand.
TGCCCTATAAAACTGTTTTTAGGGCACATCTCCTAATATATAGGGCAGCTGTTAGACTTGCTCTTAGGACTCCAAGTTGGGAAAGTGGTTGGCTGGCGTCATGGGGCGATGTGAATTTTCCCCACTGCTTCCTTCCACTGTTTCTTCTCTGCCACACATCGCCTTGTTTAGTCGAGCGTGGATTGTGATGAGGCTATAAAATTCCATGGATGTCGGCCGATAACATACTTTCGTGCTGGAAATACTCCATCAAATCTGGACCGTCTGGACAGGATTCGAATAGGCTCTAGGACTTGATCCCACCATCAAGAAAAAAAACCTTTTTGTTTGATTGTTGTGGGCCCATTTAACCAAACAAATCATGAAATCTTAAAGTCCCATTCAGATTGGTTGCATGGTAGGTGTAACACTAAGTTTAGTCTTTACATTGCTAGTGGGGAAAGAGTTGGACCTGTTTATAAGGGCAGTTTTTTTTACATCCACCTTGGTGGAATGAGAATAGGAGCAGTTCACGCGAATCACCCATTACGCAACGCATCGCAAATCAAGTTAGAACATTTTTTTCCTAATTTTTTTTATTTTTGCTTGTTGCACCAACTTTGTGTGCCCGTGTCAACGGGCATGTGCCTCTGAAACACCATCCCTTAAGATTATGTACCGGGAGAGGGCTAATAACCTTTTTGGATAGCGTCTCGACGTGACTGCTCGCTTCCGTTCGACTAAATCTGTGTCGACTGTTCGTCTACTTCCTCTTTACCACATGGTTGATCGTGCAGACCTTCCCGATCAACACTATGCACTAGTTTTCTCTCGGTTTGCACTAGTATCTGATCCATATGCAGATGTGTTATATCTGTCTAGTTTGTCGTATGTGGTTAGATTACTAGTGCATATGTGATTTATTTTTGTTAATTAAACTCATCCGAAAATTGCTTAATGTTCATGTTGGGATATGCCCTAGAGGCAATAATAATTTTTATTATTAATATCAGTTCTATAATATTCTATGCTATAACTGTTGTGGTCTCTGAATATGAGATTGAGAAGGAGACAACAGTCGTGGGTCATGGGTATGATTTATACCGACAACAATGTGAGCAAATTGTTGGCGGAACAATGTTGGCTGGACAGACCCATCGTTGATATACTATGAGATCATATCGTCACAGTGTTGTTAGTAATATCACATATTAGTTATCGTTCATATATGTCCTTTGACCATGAGGGTATTAGGTTCATGCATGTTTGAAAGGTTATTCTAGTTCTGTCTAACGTCACACCGTAATAGGGTGATCATCACAGCGGCTTCTGGATAGTTCGTAGAATGTGTATTGGACTTAATGATCCAATACTGTGAATTGTTCCTCCGGCGATGGAGAGATAAATAAAGGACCCACTCGGTATGATCGTATCATCATCGTCTGCGCAGACACAACATGATGTAAATCATGGGGATATCGGGAAATGGGAATAAGAAAAAGGAAACAAATAGGTAACAAGGATAACAAGATATAGTGATCAAGATTTGCTTCACACATAAATCGAAACATCTCACCTCAGGTATGTTTAGTATCGCGAAGCAATAGGAACCATGTACGGGAACTAACAGGTGCACTCGAGATCAGTCGCATAACATTGGGAATCAATATGGGCGTCCACGGCTCCGTTATTTGTTATTGACCGGAAGGTGTTCTGGGTCATGTCCACTTGTTATCAAACTTGTAGGGTCACACGCTTAAGTCTACTTCAGTTAGTTGAACAAGTTGAACTGTTGGGTTTTTTGACAAACACCGGAAGAGGGGAAAAGTGTCGGAACGGGGCATGGGATGCCCCAGGGCTGTGCCCCACAAGAGGGGCTGCCACATGGGCCCTAGGGGCCCACCATGGCAGCCGCACCACTTGCCTTGCCCCCAAGGCAAAGGGGTGGGGTCGGCGGGTAGGGCAAGGAAGGGAGGTGCCCTTCCCAAACCCTAGCTTGGTTGGCCCCTAGGCCCATTAAGGTGCCGGGGCTAGGGTGGGGATGCGCCCCACCCCCTCCTTCCTCCTATATAAAGGAGGGGTGTCCCACCCCTCCTCCCACGCATTGAGTTGTGGAGGTGCCCCTCCCCCCTCTAGATTAGTTCTTGATATGCTGGTTTTGAGGTGTCCTCTGCAACAGATTTTGATCTGAATCGGTCTCTCATGTGTTGGGATCTCCACTATACTTGTTCTAGTAAAAACTTAGTCCTGAACGATGAAGTTCTGCTGAACTGGAGGAGAACTACGCGTGTGAACTCTCAAAGGGATCATACCTTTGATCCTATTCGAGTTGGCGCTGACCTCGGAGTACTGGATGGTGGGATGCTGTCGGGCTTGGAGCGGGGACTCGGCGGCATCCTCACCGCTATGCTTAGCCGTGACGATCTTCATCAGCCTTCATCAACATCTACATCGACATCTACTTCCGCTACATGGTGTCGGTATGATATAGATCATCTCTCGCTTGTATCTTCATAGATAGATATTGGTTGTTACATGTAAGGTGATTTTTTTTTTCAATCGCGTAACCCAACAGTTCCAACACTTTCATATTGTCACATCTAGATCCTCAACTCTAACACTCTACACTACAATAGCTTCCTCTTAGAACGTTTCGGACGATGGAGGCAAAATGTCTTTGGACACCCCTATATCTCTCCGTTCAGACAGTGCATTCGGACAGATGGGCGGATGCGCCCAACATCGTCCCATCCTTTTTGAGGAAATTGCATGTAACACCAATAATTGGGGATTTTGTTGAACAAGACCACAACCATAACTTTTTTCGCCAAACACAAAACTTTGGGGTAATTTAATTGCACAAAACCTATAACCAATGATTAAGAGGCTTCATAGACAATTAAATAATTAGGCCTAGTAGGTGATACGTCTCAAACGTATCTATAATTTTTGATTGTTCCGTGCTTGTTATATATTATTGCCACATGTTTTATAATGTTTTTATATCATTTTGGCCTATTTTATAGAACTAACCTATTAACAAGATGCCCAGTGTCAGTTCCTGTTTTCTGCTGTCTTTTTGTTTCAGAAAAGCTAGTCGGGGAAGTTTCTCCGAATCGCCTGAAAATTTACGGGAATTATTTTTACATGGAAACAAAAACTGCGCTAGGAGGGGAGCTGCAGGGGGGCCCACAGCCCCTAGACGCCACCCAGCCGTGGCTGGGGCCCACCTGGGCACCTCGGGTTCCCTCCCGAGTTGCCCTTTCGCCTATAAATTGCCTTCGTCCCGAAAACTCTCGATACCCGATCATATTTTCCAAAAAAAATCTGAGGCCGCCGTCGTCGCCAACCCTAGATCGGGAGGGTTCTGAAGCTCTTCCCGGCACCCTGCCGGAGGGGAGATCATCACCAGAGGCATCTACACCACCGTGTCTGCCTCCGGAGTGATGCGTGAGTAGTCCACCACGGGACTACGGGTCCATGTCATTAGCTAGATGGTTGTCTCTCTCTTGTACTCCATTGTTTAGATCTTGTGAGCTACCTAACATGATCAAGATCATCTATTTGTAATGATACATGTTGTGTTTGCGGGGATCCGATAAATTATGGAGTCATGACATTATTGTTTAGTTTATTTATGATATGTTTTATTTATGATCTTGCATGCTCTCCGATGCTTGTGGATGCTTTGCCCGAAGTAATTGCTAGTGTCTTAGAGAGGGTAGTTATGCTAGATAGTGGGTTCACGCCTCTCTTGTCTAAGCTCGAGTTGACAGAAACGATTAAGACTTGAGATATGTTGTTGCTACAAGGGGTAAAACAGCTGTGTTTATTGCTATATGTTGTAACCATTACTTACATTACGCACCATGTTTATTGCAATTATCAGTTGCTTGCAACTTAATACTTTCGAGTGATAGGCTGGATAGCGATCCCGGGGTGGATTATTAGTCATAGATACAGTTGGATAACGGTCTATGTATGTTGTCGTAATGCTCATATTAGATGAAACAGTGAACTTTGTGTCATGATAGTATTGTGTTACGCCCATGTTTGTCAATTGACTCACTGTAATTTATTTACCCAACATGTTTATTTTTTGGAGAGACGCCGCTAGTGAACTGTGGACCCCGGTCCTATTTTACTATATTGCTTAACACCATTTTCATAGTTTTTCCTAGTCATTTACTCGCTGGTTATTTTTGCTCTCATATTATATTACACACATACATTTAATCCTTTGTATTCAGCAAGCCGGAGAGATTGACAACCTCTTTGTTTCGTTGGGGCAAATTAGTTTGTTCGTGTGTGCGCAGGTCCACGTCAATAATCGTAAACGGCGCCGTTGATACCTTTCCGAAGCCTTCTCTAAATCCTACTGGATCGATAAATCTTGGTTTTATATCAAGGAAAAATTGCTGCTACGCTACATCATACCTTCCTCTTGGGGTCTCCCAGCGAACGTGTGAATTACGCCATCAGTAGGTCTAGGTTGCAATAGCCCATCTTCACCTTGAACCCAGTGACTGCGGTAGACCCAACGGCTAGGATGGAGCCAGCGGCGAGGACGGGGACCAGAACCTCGACGGCCGTCGTCGGGCTCGACCACACGGTTTTAATGGTGGCTCTTTGCTGCTCTCACTATCTCTCTCTAATTCTCTCTCTATCTCTCTTTGAACGGGTCTAGTTTAGATTGGCTTTTCATGCAAGTTCACCCTGCAAGTGGGCCCAAGTGCTTAAATACTAGAGAAAGAGGCTAAGAATTGGTTGTGTGTTTTGTGCAAGTAATTACCCTAAGCTCTGATGTTTTGTGCGTAAAAAATAAGTGTTGTTGTCGTTTTGTGCAACAAAATCCACAATATTTGGGTAATGTGCAATTTCCTCTCTGGTTTTTATTTTTTTAACAAATCTAAATTTGGAACACAGGGCGAAATTCATAGAAACTTTAAACTAACCGACGGATATTGAAACTAAATGACAAAAATTCAAATATCTAATCACAGTCGGAGTCGCCGGGATGGCGCCATCTTGGCAATAGACCGACAAATGACGGCACTAAGGCCCGTCGTGTCCTCTAGTTCACACTCCCCGTGCGACGGCAGGGGCGATTGTGTGGGATCTCGTCAAAATTCTCCCTGACTACCAGCGACTTGATGCTGTCCGTAGAAAGTGTTGGGAACCCCCCAAAAGGAAGGGATGATGTAGCCAACGACATGTATTTCCCCGCGAGTACCAAGATTTATCGAACCAGTAGGAGTACCAAAATGTCAACCAAGTTGATGGTACCTACACACAAAACACAAAAATAACTTGTCCACAACGTCCACGAAGGTTGTCAAGCTTTCCGTTTTGCCGGTTACAAGGATTAAACGTATAATGTGGATGTAAGGGATGAAATAAAATAAAAGTAAAAATGGACTAGTGAGGAAACAAAGGTGAAAATGAGTGAAACGAGGTTGTAAAAAATATTAAAATATGGACAGGGGGCCATACGTTCACTAGAGGCATCTCTCCATAAAGATAAACCATTGTTGGGTGAACATATTACAATTGGACATCGATTAAATTGTACTTATCGTTAATTAATTATGAAAGAATGCTCATGACAATATGTCATAGAGTCATTACGTCCGAAATATATACTCCCTTATTGAACAGCATCTATAACTAATACTCCACTTCAAAACCATTTCTATGCTTGCATCTCTAAGTATTCAGTTAAAAGCCGAATATTGCCTTAAGCATGATGACATACCGTAAGTGGTAAAACTATGTGCTAAATAAACCATTATTTTATCCTTAGTAGCAATAACACATTGCACACCTTTCCCATACGCTGTCACTCGGGTATAGGAATTTACACAGTTGAGCCCACTATCATACACACAACTCTCTCTCTTGGACATATAAACATAAACTTGGCCAATGTAAATGCATACAAGTTTATAAAAATAGAGCAATCATGATACCACATAGTATCATATTATAACATGCACAATCTGAACATAAAGTGACAATTCATCATATCCGAACAAACACAATAGAGCATTGCAATTACATCATATGGATCTCGATCATGTGGGCAGCTAAAGACTTTTGTATTGAAAACATGGGAGAGAGGATGCCATCTAGCTACTGAAATGAACCTGTAGTCAAGTATGAACTACTCACACATCATCATGGAGGCATCGGTTTTAATGAAGAAGCCTCCGGTGTGATTTCCCCCTCCAGCAGAGTACCAGAACAGGCCTCCAGCTTTGTTTTGTGACGGCGGCGTCTCTGTATCGAAAACTTCTGAAAAGACTCTTTGTATCGACGATTTAGATTAGAGGTTTTAAGTAGGCGAAGGGGGTGACACGAGGCGATGGCCGAGGAGGTGGCCTGGGCCCACGGCGGCCCCTGGCTATGCATGGGCTGTGGACGAGGTAACATGGTCCCCTTCTTGTTCACCAATGCGAGGTACGCCTCCCACTCCCGGTCGGAGTCCTTTGGGTCAGCCTAGGCGAATTCGCGCCGTGCCTTCCTATCGTGTTCCATGGCTTTTGGTGGTGATGAGAATGGGCGAGAATTTTGGGGACTTATCGATTGCCGCTGATACCAAATGTAGACACTTCACATCAGATTCACTAAATTAACAAGGATCCGGTTACAAATTCGGAATTACAGGAGAAATCTCAAGGAGAGGAAGGATTTACGAATCAGGGAGAGAGAAACAATAGCTATTCTAGCTAGCGCCAGCCTCGGCCGAACACTAGTTGAGAACGACGGTAAGGATACCCTCTATGGAGACAGCAATGAGAGAGGCGACATAGAGCAAATTTTGCGTGTTCCCATAAGGGGGTGCCCTCACTCGACGGTCAACGAGCCGACCAAAATAACAACGGTTGCGTATATTCCTCCATTGCCGATAGATTGCCAGCCAACGGTTGTGTATATATCTCTGTTGCTGATATATGTTCAACACAAATGGTACTTGACAACTTGACAAATGTCTGTTGCCAAGTTTAGAAAGCCCAAGTTTAGAAAGCCCAGTAAACTCACAAGGTGGCGCGCCTATAAGATCACCCACTCTCGTCTCTCTCACTCTCTGTCTGTTCCAAGTCCCCCAACCCTAGCCGCACACTAACTCCTATGGTCTCCAATGGCGAACCCCTCTGGTATCGGCGGAAGCCTGAACATCGAATCCTCCTCCGCCAACCGTCACCACCGGCTGTGGCGCATATGTACCGCGACTGCCGGATAGGTTCGCCAGCGTCAGGGCCTCGGCCGGAGGCGGTGAGCGACCCGCCTCGCCTAAGGTAAACCCTAAGCAACGCTTATTTGCTATATTTATGTTTTAATTTCTTGGTTAACAATGCATTTTATTAGTTTAGTTGTTTAGGAGCTATGTTTATGTCATATAAATTTTATTAGTACTTGTGAGAATCCTCTTGGTTTAGTTTTTTATTTGCTCTGTTTTCGTTATAAACCATTTTTGAACAATGTTGATGTATTAGTTTAGTTGTTTATTTAGTCTATTTATGTTATATAAATTTTGTTAGTACTGTGAGAATCCTCTCAGATTATTTACCACTAATTAACAATGTTGTGTATTAGTTTAGTTGTTTATTTGCTTTGTTTTTATTATAAATTGCTTCTTCAAAATGCACATACTTAGTTTATGCCCTGTTGAACAAAACATGCATTGTTTATAGGGCTTGGTGGAATCCTGCCGGCATTTATCACGCGCTTCTGGGCCCCGAGACTCTTGAGGAATTTTTTTCCATTTTTTGGTTATGTATGGAAAGATCGAAATAAAATGACTACAATTTTGGGTATTCACTTAATTTTGTTAGGTCTAGGTGCTTTTCTTCGGCTGCCATGAAGACGTAGGAGCGGGACTTTGTACATTGTGCAGTAGGAGCCAGGAGGGCGTCCACGCGTCGTCGGGGCGATCCGCAAGGCGACGCGACGGCGGTGCAGTCTCCCCAGCTCCCTTTCCTTTACCGCCACCATGTCGAACAGCTTCGAGGCGGGCACAGCTTGACCCTAGAGCAGGCGTGGGAGTTCTATTGGTACGGGTTGTTCGTCCCGTCCGACTTCCACCTGCCAAAGGGGTGGTTGTCTTAGCCGGTGGCCTCCACGTGCCTCCCGTTCCCGATTGCTTGACCGGATCCAGCTCGCCATCACCCGTTGCCAGAGATGGATGATGACGGAGGAGCCAGCCCTCCCCGCGAACGACGACCACAACTGGCCAGGTGGGTCCAGTAGTTCACAGACGAGCAGACGGACGCAACCTCCGCCTACAACGGCGTGTGGTGCCCCATGGGTTAAAACGCCGTCGCGCGACACGACTGGCCACACGGTGGCCAGCGCTATTGAGGCCACCGGCCAACGCGCCGCAACAAGGAGTGCCACCCCATTGTGGCTTCTACCATAGGTTCGATGGGAGACGGTAACGAGGTGGCAGCGCCTGCCGCACGGTGAAGGAGGCTCCTCACCGCATCGGGGAGGCAAAGACGGTGTCGTAATCTTCTCGGCGTGTTGTTCCCTGCCTCGCAGTCGCCTCTACCTGTGCCGGCCGAAGCAGGAGGTGGAGGAGTTGATGGAGGTGGTGCCCGAGGGCTACCGCGTGTCGTCACCACTACGCGAAGCGCACGATGGCGACTGCCCCAGCTTGAGCTGGGATGTGGTGGCGTCGGCTACGGAGCTCGAGGAGGATTCGTCGGGCTTCATGAAGACCATCGAGTTGACGCAGCAGGCCTCATCCTCGGCTACGATGACGGCGCTTGCACCTCCTGCGTTGCGTCTCGGGACGTCGCCTCCACCTCCAGTGTTGCGTCCTGCTGCACCATCGTCTACCTCGACGACGACAACGTGAGCGTCGACTAGGACGCCCTTTGCGAACGAGGACGAGGAGTAGGGTTAGGATTAGAGTTTAAATTTTGTTCAATTTTTTGTAAAATTTAACAAATGTTGCATGAAATTTGCCCCTTCTATTATGAATTGAAGCTTGATTGGATATGTTGTTTTTTATATTTAGGAGGCTCCGTTGGTACAACGCCCACTAGCCGGTACCCTAAAGCGGACACAATTTGGGGCCGGACAGGTCTTAGGGCCGCCGGTCTAAATGCTCTTAGACTAGCCATAGTGGGAGTAAATTCAACTAGTAACATACACATATTATTAGACTATGTTACTACCCTCATAGTGCAAAGTAACAAAAATGTGGTGTCATATATGGTCTCATTTATTACTCTATAGACTCATTTTTTCTTGAAAAGTGTGATGTTACTACTAGTGTTACAAGTAACTAGCTAAGTTACTCTATTTGCATCTCTCCTCATTAATTACATGTCACATAGAATTTTTTTCTTAGGTGACTTCTTTATTACTAGTGAAGTTACTCCCACTATGGATAGTCTTAGGTCACTAGCCGGGCCGTTTTCTCTTTCAACCACGGAGTAAGATTGTTCTACTAGGAACAAAACAATCACCGTCTGGAGCCTACCGCCTACGGACCGATTTTGTGATCCATCGATCATCTACGCGTCACCGTACATATCACTCATGCAACTGGACCCAGCAGATTAACTCAACGTCGACATGTATACATGTCGATCGTATACTACCAATTAGTTGCGGCTCGTTCTTACTAATTGCTGCCACCACTTGTGTCTCTGCACTGCTACCTCGAGTCTTGGCAGTGTATGGACAGTGTGGTAGTGCTACGAGTTACACCATTGCCGGGATCGGCATTGATTTGCTCGGTGCAGGAGTACATGTATTAGTACTCCAAGTTGGGGAGGTGGTTGGCTGGCATCATGTGGCGATGTGAATTTCCCCCACTGTTTCTTCTCTGCCACACATCGCCTTGTTTAGTCGAGCGTGGATTGTGATGAGGCTATAAAATTCCATGGATGTCGACCGAGAACATACTTTCGTGCTGGTAATATTCCATCAAATCTGGACCGTCTATTCAGATTTGATGGACAGGATTCGAATAGGCTCTAGGACTTGATCCCACCTTCAAGAAAAAAAAACCTTGTTGTTTGATTTTTGTGGGCCCATTTAACCAAACAAATCATGAAATCTTAAAGTCCCATTCAGATTGGTTGCATGGTAGGTGTAACACTAAGTTTAGTCTTTACATTGCTAGTGGGGAAAGAGTTGGACCTGTTTATAAGGGCAGTTCTTTAACATCCACCTTGGTGGAGTGAGAATAGGAGCAGTTCACGCGAATCCCACGGTCGTCCATTACGCAACGCATCGCAAATCAAGTTAGAACATTTTTTTGATAAAAGATTTTTTTTTTGCTTGTTGCACCAACTTTGTGTGCCCGTGTCAACGGGCATGTGCCTCTGAAACACCATCCCTTAAGATTATGTACCGGGAGAGGCTAATAACCTTTTTGGATAGCGTCTCGACGTGGCTGCTCGCTTCCGTTCGACTAAATCTGCGTCGACTGTTCGTCTACTTCCTCTTTACCCCATGGCTAACTTGCGGACTTTCCCGATCAACACTATGCGCTAGTTTTCTCTCGGTTTGCACTAGTATCTGATCCATATGCCCCATATGCTGATGTTTTATATATGTCTAGTTTGTCGCATGTGGTTAGATTACTAGTGCATACGTGATTTGTTTTTGTTAATTAAACTCATCCGAAAATTGCTTAATGTTCATGTTGGGCATATGCCCTAGAGGCAATAATACTTGTTATTATTAATATCCGTTCCATAATATCTATGCTATAACTATTGTGGTCTCTGAATATGTGATACGTCTCAAACGTATCTATAATTTCTGATGTTCCATGTTGATATTATACCAATTGTTACATGTTTTATATACACTTCATAGTATTATTATGTATTTTCTGAGACTAACCTATTTACAAGATGCCACAGTGTCAGTTCCTGTTTTCTGCTGTTTTTGTATAGTCTGGAAATATTCTCGGAATTTGACGAAACTTGGGCAGAACCTCCTATTTTTCCAACACGTACACGGAGGGGAGCCACGAGGCAGCCACACCATGGGACCACGCGCCCCCTGCCGCGCCGTGGGGTGGTGTGGGGCCCACGTGCGTCTCCAGCCGCCGCCCTTTCGCCTATTTATTCATCTCGACGCGAAAACCCTAAATATCCGAGTTATTATCCACGAAAAGTTTCAGACACGCCGCCGCCGTCAACCCTAGCTCGGGAGGGTTCAGAAACTCTTCCTGACACTCTGCCGGAGAGGGGAATCATCACCGGAGGGCTCTACATCACCATGCCTGCCTCCGAAGTGATGCGTGAGTAGTTCATCCTTGGACTACGGGTCCAAGGCAGTAGCTAGATGATTGTCTCTCCACTTTATGCTATCATGTTTAGATCTTGTGAGCTGTCTATCATGATCAAGATCATCTTATTGTAATGCTACATGCTGTGTTTGCTAGGATCCGATGAATATTGAATACTATGTCAAGTTGATTATCAATCTATCTTATATGTTATTTATGATTTGCATGCTTTTCGTTACTAGTAGATGTTTTGGCCAAGTAGATGCTTGTAACTCTAAGAGTGAGTATTTATGCTAGATAGTGGGTTCGTGCATCCGGTAATCTGGGAGAGTGTCAATAACGTCTAAGATTGTGGATGTGCTGTTGCCACTAGGGATAAAATAACCGATGCTTAGCTTAAGGGTGCGCCGTTAGGTCTAATGCATTTGTTTACATTACGCACATTACTTAATGCAATTATCCGTTGCTTGCAACTTAATACCAACGGGGAACTCGGATGACAACCTGGCGGTGGATTATTAGTCATAGACGCTGTTGGATAACGGTCTATGTATTTTGTCGTAATGCCCACATGAATATCATAGTAATCATCATGTCATATATATGCATTGTCATGCGCTCAATATTTTTTCAATTGCCCAGCTGTAATTTGTTCACCCAGCATGTTAGTTATCTTTTATGGAGAGACACCACTAGTGAACTGTGGACCCCGGTCCATTCTTTTACACTGATAATACAACCAACTGCAAACATTGTTCCTTTTCATTCTCTGCAATTTACTACTGTTTTCCACACCATACGTTTAATCCTTTGTTTTCAGCAAGCCGGTGAGATTGACAACCTCACTGTTTCGTTGGGGCAAAGTAGTTTGATTGTGTTGTGTGCAGGTTCCACGTCAGCGCGCCACTGACAACCTTCAGAAGTGATTTCTTGCTCCTACTGGTTCGATTAAACCTTGGTTTCATACTGAGGGAAACTGCTGCTTCACTGCTTCATACCTTCCTCTTGGGGTCTCCCAACGAACGTGTGATCCACGCATCATCAAGCTTTTTTGGCGCCGTTGCCGGGGAGCGAAGCACTTCGGTTCAGAAATCTCCTTGCTTCCCCTTCCACACGCCAGATTTTCTGGCGCCGTTGCCGGGGAGCAAGAGGATTTCTGCAAGGGGAGTTTCACGCTTCCAATCTCTTTACTTTGTTATTGTCTTGCTTAGTTTATTTTTATTTAGTCTTGTTTGCTTTATTTATCAAAAACACAAAAAAATTAGTTACTTTTATTTTCGAATTGTTATTTTTCAGTCTTGTTATCATGTCTAGCCCTGTTCCTGTCATCATGTCGCCTGAGGAAGAAATCTTCACTTTCAAGCAAGGAGTGAGGAGAGTTTTAAAGATGCTTGGTCTAGAATTTTTGAGTCTTATGCTAAAACTGAACCTAAAATGACTTTAAGCCTGCTCCTTAGTAGCTTTTATTTTGGTCTTGTTCTTTGCTACAGATATGCTTTAGATGCTGTGGTAGGAGGAGATTTCCTTCGTTATGATGGGGATCAAGCTTTTAATGCTATAAAAAATGATTACAATTTCTAGCCCTCCAATCAGTAAAATTGATTTGGCTTTGACAAGCATAAGTGATAGACTTAACACTCTTGAAACAAACATATCTGGTCTAAAAGAAGGGTATAATCAAATTTGTGAACACTATGATAATGTGCCAGTAAATTTTGAACCATCGGGATGGGTTCCCTCAGTAAAAGTTGTTATCAATGGTGAAACTTTTCATGCTCGCTGTGATATTATGTCTGAATTCTGTTTAATGCCCAAGGATATTTTTGATTCCTTAAATCTTTGGGAGCTTTCCAAATGCGAAGATTGTATAATTTTGGGTGATAATACTATTAAATTACCAAGAGGAGTAGCCGAAGGAGTATTTACAAAACTCCTGGGATAACAATATCTATTGATTATCTTGTCATTGAATGTGCAGGAGTAGGACAAATTACGCTTGGAAGATCTCTGTTGAAACGCTTTGGAGCAATAATAGATGTGGGCCAAGGCACTATGAATTTCGCCTCTTCACCTATGTGTAACCAAGTATTTCCTAAAGATAAGGGTAAGGTAAGAGAGCTAAGCGTAAGATTGTTGATGCTTCATCACTTGGAAACACTTGATTCTTACTTTCTGCGCCTAGCTGAAAGGCGTTAAAGAAAAGCGCTTATGGGAGACAACCCATTATTTTATTTCTGCAATTTTTCTTTTTTTGAGTCAAGGAGTTGTTTACTTCTGTAACAATTCCTTTGTATCTTTATTTTATCGCATTGTTGTGCCAAGTATTGCCTCTAATAGGAAGATGATGCTAGATTTGGATTTCTGCGCAGGAACAGATTTCTGCTGTTCACCGTTTTAATTCTGTAAAATCACAGAAAAATTATTTAAATCTGAAATTTTTTGTGCGTGATCCTCAGATATGTACGCATCTTTCGTTAGTTTAAAGTTTTTCGATCTGAGCAACGTAAGTGCCTCGAAAAAATTCGTCTTTGCGGACTGTTCTGTTTAGACAGATTCTGTCTTTTATTTTTCGCATTCTCTCTTTTACTAGTGTTGAGTGGAATTCTTTTTTAGGGTGAAGAGCTTCACATAACATCAGTGGCAGTAGCTAATGTTAAAAGTAACGGTCATGTTTGTGTCCTTATAGAACATGTGAGTTTTTGATTGTGCACTAACCCTCTAATGAGAATTACTTTGAGTTTGGTGTGGCGGAAGTTTTCAAGGGTCAAGAGAGAAGGATGATATAATGTGATCAAGAAGAGTGAAGAGCTTAAGCTTGGGGATGCTCCCATGGATCACCCCAGCATATTTCAAGAAGACTCAAGCGTCTAAGCTTGGGGATGCCCAAGGCATCCCCTTCTTCATCAGCAACTTATCAGGTCATCTCTAGTGAAACTATATTTTAATTCTTTCACATCATATGTGCTTTACTTGGAGCGTCTGTGTGCTTTTATTTTCAGTATTTTATTTTTCTTATGGTCAACTTGATTGGACCCCAGCATTCTTGATTGGGAGAGAGACACGCTCCGCTTTTTCATATGAATACTCCTATTCTTCACTTATACTTGTTGAGTATTCTTGTCTAGCTATTGCTATGCTTTTAGCTCCTTTTTGCATGCATCTCTTATTCAGAGCTGTTAGTTCTTTTAAAGAAAGTACTCTCTTGCTTCACTTATAATTGTTTGGAGAGTTTATGTTGAAATAAATTGATTGGTGTTTGGTTGGAACAGAAAATGTTGCATGTGGTAGATGGTATAATGGAAAAAGCTTACATATTCTTGTAGATCTGTATTGGATAATTTGATACTTGTCAATTGTTTTGAGTTATCAAGTAGTTCATGTTTAAGCTTTTGTATCATGTAGTTAAAACCTATTAATGAAGAACTACCGTAAAGCTCGTTGAAATTTGGTTTGCATGATTGGTATCTCTAAGGTCTAGATATTTTCTAGTAAAAGGGTTTGGTTAACAAGGAAGACAGTGTAGAGTCTTATAATGCTTGCAATATGTTTTCATATAAGTCTTGCTGTGTCGGTTGATATCCTGTGTTTGCTTCAAATAACCTTGCTAGCCTAAACTCTGTACTGAGAGGGAATGCTTCTCGTGCATCCAAAACCTTGAGCCAAAATCCATGCCATCTGTGTCCACCATAACTACCTATATGTGGTATTTCCTTGCCATTCCAAGTAAATTTTTCATGTGCTACCTTTAAACTATTCAAACTTTATTACTCCTATTTTGTGTCAATGTTTACCAAGCTCATGAGGACGGGGTGGATGTCTTTATGTCAACTGTCAAACAGACTTTACCACCGGACTAGCGGCATATACATCCGCTTATCCATTAATTTTGCAAAAAGAGCTGGCAAATGGGGTGCCCAGTCCCAATTAATTACAACTTTAACCGCTTAATTCTCTTCACATTTTTGCCCTGATTTATCAGTCAAGCAATGACAAACAGTGAAATATCTGCATGTGTAAACAAAAGAGAAAGAGGGATGATCTGCCTTGCTGGTAGAAATAACGTCCTTCATGGGAGCCGCTCTTAAAAGTCTGGTTGGCAGGGGTCATATTGTACTTTCCATTTTCTGATTCGTTGACAATTAACAAACACCTCTCAAAACTTATTTTTACTCTCTTATGATTTCAAAAACTTAAAAAGCTCTAGCACATGATTTAATCCCTGCTTCCCTCTGCGAAGGGCCTTTCTTTTACTTTTATGTTGAGTCAGTTTCCTACTTCTTTCTATCTTAGAAGCAAACACTAGTGTCAACTTTGGTGCAACAATTTTTATATGCTTGTATATTGCACTTATTATATGCTTTGTGTTGACAAATATCCATGAGATATATATGTTGAAAGTTGAAAGCAATTGCTGAAACTTAAATCTTCCTTTGTGTTGGTTAAATACCTTTTACTTAGAATCTATTGCTTTATGAGTTAACTCTTATGCAAAACTCTTTGATGCTTGTCTCGAAAGTACTATTCATGAAAAGTTTTTGCTTATATGATTCAGTTGTTTGCTCATTATCTACTTGCTAGCAAACTATAGACCATTGACCTGGATCACTTCATTCATAACATGTGCTTTACAATACTATTTGATCAAGATTATGATTGTAGCATGTCACCTCAGAAATTATTTTGTTTTTATCGTTTTACCTACTCGAGGACGAGTAGAACTAAGCTTGGGGATGCTTGATACGTCTCAAACGTATCTATAATTTCTGATGTTCCATGTTGATATTATACCAATTGTTACATGTTTTATATACACTTCATAGCATTTTTATGCATTTTCTGGGACTAACCTATTAACAAGATGCCACAGTGCCAGTTCCTGTTTTCTGCTGTTTTTGTATTCCAGAAAAGCTAGTCTGGAAATATTCTCGGAATTGGACGAAA
The DNA here is from genome assembly GCA_947311845.1 of Poa pratensis. Taxonomy (NCBI): domain Eukaryota; kingdom Viridiplantae; phylum Streptophyta; class Magnoliopsida; order Poales; family Poaceae; genus Poa; species Poa pratensis. The sequence goes on from CAMZMU010000069.1 coordinate 16,177,271, forward strand.
CTTGGACAAACCTCCTATTTTTCCAACACGTACACGGAGTCCAAAGGAGAGACGGAGGGGAGCCATGATTGCGTGGATCACACGTTCGCTGGGAAACCCCAAGAGGAAGGTATGAAGCAGTGTAGCAGCAGTTTCCCTCAGTATGAAACCAAGGTTTAATCGAACCAGTAGAAGCAAGAAATCACTTCTGAAGGTTGTTGGTGGCACCGTTTACTCGATCACCAACGTGGAATCTGCACACAACACAATCAAACTACTTTGCCCCAATGAAACAGTGAGGTTGTCAATCTCACCGGCTTGCTGAAAAGAAAAGATTAAACATATGGTGTGGAAAACAGTAGTAAATTGCAGAGAATGAAAAGGAACAATGTTTGCAGTTGGTTGTATTATCAGTGTAAAAGAATTGACCGGGGTCCACAGTTCACTAATGGTGTCTCTCCATAAAAGATAACTAACATGCTGGGTGAACAAATTACAGTTGGGCAATTGACAAAATATTGAGCGCATGACAATGCATATATAAGACATGATGATTACTATGATATTCATGTAGGCATTACGAAAAATACATAAACCGTTATCCAACAGCGTCTATGACTAATAATCCAACGCCAGGTTGTCATCCGAGTTCCCCGTTGGTATTAAGTTGCAAGCAACGGATAATCGCATTAAGTAATGTGCGTAATGTAAATAAATGCATTAGACCTAACGACGCACCCTTAAGCTAAGCATCAGTTATTTTATCCCTAGTGGCAATAGGACATCCACAATCTTAGAAGTTATTGTCACTCTCCCAGATTACCGGAGGCATGAACCCACTATCTAGCATAAATACTCACTCTTGGAGTTAAAAGCATCTACTTGGCCAAATCATCTACTAGTAACGGAAAGCATGCAAGATCATAAATAACATATAAGATTGATTGATAATCAACTTGACATATTATTCAATATTCATCGGATCCCAGCAAACACAACATGTAGCATTACAATAAGATGATCTTGATCATGATAGGCAGCTCACAAGATCTAAACATGATAGCATAAAGTGGAGAGACAACCATCTAGCTACTGCCATGGACCCGTAGTCCAAGGATAAACTACTCACACGTCACTCCAGAGGCGGGCATAGTGATGTAGAGCCCTCTGATGATGATTCCCCTCTCCGGCAGGGTGCCGGGAAGAACTTCTGAACCCTCCCGAGCTAGGGTTGACGGTGGCGGCGTCTCTGGAACTTTTCGTGGATAATGGCTCGGGTATTTAGGATTCTCGCGTCGGGAGGAATAAATAGGCGAAAGGGTGGCGGCTACAGAGCCACGTGGGCCCCACACCACCCCACGGTGCGGCAGGGGGGCCCACGCGGCCCCATGGTGTGGCTGCCACGTGGCTCCCCTCCGTCTCTCCTTTGGACTCCGTGTTCGTGTTGGAAAAATAGGAGGTTCTTTCCAAGTTTCGTCAAATTCCGAGAATATTTCCAGACTAGCTTTTCTGGAATACAAAAACAGCAGAAAACAGGAACTGGCACTGTGGCATCTTGTTAATAGGTTAGTCCCAGAAATGCATAAAAATGCTATGAAGTGTATATAAAACATGTAACAATAGGTAAAATATCAACATGGAACATCAAAAATTATAGATACGTTTCAAACGTATCAAGCCACGAGGTAGCCACACCATGGGGCTGCGCGGGCCCCCTGCCACGCCGTGGGGTGGTGTGGGGCCCACGTGCGTCTCCAGTCGCCGCCCTTTCGCCTATTTATTCATCCCGATGCGAAAACCCTAAATACCCGAGCCATTATCCACGAAAAGTTCCAGAGACGCCGCCGCCATCAACCCTAGCTCGGGAGGGTTTAGAAGCTCTTCCCGGCACTCTGCCGGAGAGGGGAATCATCACCGGAGGGCTCTACATCACCATGCCTGCCTCCGGAGTGATGCATGAGTAGTTCATCCTTGGACTACGGGTCCATGGCAGTAGCTAGATGGTTGTCTCTCCACTTTATGCTATCATGTTTAGATCTTGTGAGCTGCCTATCATGATCAAGATCATCTTATTGTAATGCTACATGTTGTGTTTGCTGGGATCCGATGAATATTGAATACTATGTCAAGTTGATTATCAATCTATCTTATATGTTATTTATGATCTTGCATGTTTTCCGTTACTAGTAGATGCTTTGGCCAAGTAGATGCTTGTAACTCAAAGAGTGAGTATTTATGCTAGATAGTGGGTTCATGCCTCCGGTAATCTGGAGTGTGACAATAACTTCTAAGATTGTGGATATGCTGTTGCCACTAGGGATAAAATAACCGATGATTAGCTTTAGGGTGCGCCGTTAGGTCTAATGCATTTGTTTATATTACGCACATTACTTAATGCAATTATCTGTTGCTTGCAACTTAATACCAACGGGGAACTCGGATGACAACCTGGCGGTGGATTATTAGTCATAGACGCTGTTGGATAACGGTCTATGTATTTTGTCGTAATGCCCACATGAATATCATAGTAATCATCATGTCATATATATGCATTGTCATGCGCTTAATATTTTGTCAATTGCCCAGCTGTAATTTGTTCACCCAGCATGTTAGTTATCTTTTATGGAGAGACACCATTAGTGAACTGTGGACCCCGGTCCATTCTTTTACACTGATAATACAACCAACTTCAAATATTGTGCCTTTTCATTCTCTGCAATTTACTACTGTTTCCACACCATACGTTTAATCCTTTGTTTTCAGCAAGCCGGTGAGACTGACAACCTCACTGTTTCGTTGGAGCAAAGTAGTTTGATTGTGTTGTGTGCAGGTTCCACGTCAGCGCGCCACTGACAACCTTCAGAAGTGATTTCTTGCTCCTACTGGTCGATTAAACCTTGGTTTCATACTGAGGGAAACTGCTGTTACACTGCTTCATACCTTCCTCTTGGGGTCTCCCAACGAACGTGTGATCCACGTCATCAATCAATATGAAATAACAAGACCGGAGGGGGGACTCCACCTTGGCTTTGTCATTAAGGTAGAAGTGAGGACTCGAACTTGAGACCTGGCCCTCACTAGTATAGAACGACACATCGGATACTGCTCTATGGAAACGGCATGAGTTAGGTGACGGAGAATCGCGCTTTCCGCGTGAGAAAACCCGCCGCTGGGCCGCGTCCCGTCCTTCATAGGCAACGGTCCCGAATTTATTAACCGTTGCCGATATGTTGGTAACGGAGTATCTTGTGACTCCGTGTGCGATATGTTCTTCAATGGCATCGGACATTTGTAAACAACCGTTGGCGAGGTTGCATATATAAAATTCCTTTTTTAGCACTATCTTGGATATTATAAAAGACTGTCGATTCGCCCTTGCTCCTCTGCTCCAGCTTGTTTTTACTCCGCACTCGTGTCCTCCATGGCCGAGAGCATGAGCTCGTCGGGGAGATCAAATGCGTCCTCCTCCTGCGCCGCCGGGGCCGGGTCAGATCTGCCGCTTGTGAAGTGCGTTTGTGCCGCTGTCGGAACGTGATTCGTCGAGTGTCGCGTTCGGATCTGAACCCATGCCGGATCTACTTCAAGTGTCCAAATCACAGGGTTAGTTCGACGCTTCGACAAGTTTTGATTGATTCTATTCTATGTGTGATGCTGATTTGCCTCTGGATTCGATTTACCATTTGGCAGAGGAGGGGCGAAGAGTATTCTGGGAGCTGTGATTATTTTTTTGGATTGAAGATTATGTTGAGATGCTGCTTGCTAATGGCGTCGAAGTGGAAACTGCAGAGATGGAAAATGTAGCCTTGATAGTCAAGAAGGCGAACATGGAGATGAAGCCGCACACTGCAGCAGCTCTAGCTGGTTTGGCATGGAGCCCAACAAACATTTCGACTAAATCTGACCATGTTGTTGCTGTGCGCAAGGAGCGGCATACAGGAACAGAAATAGCTCACTTAAATTTTCTTGTGAGGATTGCTAGAATGATTTTGTGTGTTTGTGTGCTGCTGTTAGGTGTGAACTTGTATGCATCAATAAAAATCAGTAGAATGTATTAGGTTCATATGCAGCTATGCAAATTAGTATAATGTATAAGGTTCGTATGCACTTTGAAAATTAGTAGAATGTATTAGGTTCGTATGCAGCTATGTAAATCAGTACAATGTATTAGGTTCGTATGCACTTTGAAAATCAGTAGAATGTATTAGGTTCGTATGCAGCTATGCAAATCAGTACAATGTATTTGGTTCGTATGCACTTTGAAAATCAGTAGAATGTATTAGGTTCGTATGCAGCTCCGGAATCAATAGCACATAGTAGTTGTGAACTTGTATCCAATGGAAACGGTTATATAAAATGTCCGTTGCCAATTGGGCGCTTATAAATGTACTACCGACAGAGCCAGCCATCAGTCTCATTCTCACTCCCTCACTGTCTATCTTTCAACCCTAGCCACCGCACACTGTAGCTTTTTGCTCTCCTCACTCTCTCATGGCTTCCTCTGCCGGCGCTTCTAGATCCCGCCATCGCAGTCGCAGCTCCAGCGGCTGCACCGATCTAGCTGCATCCTTTTGTGATGAGGCAGATCTGGAGGCGGCTGTGATGCAGAAGGTGTGGGAGCGCGTCAGGCTGATCACCTGCGGTGATGCCCCGCGTCCTCTGGGCCAGGCGGAGCTGAAACAGATCATTCATCGGGTGGTGATGTAGCAGTTGTGGCGGATCCGCCGTCAACGGAGGCCGATCTGGAGGCCGCCATCGATGGAGGAGGTGGCCGATTTGGAGGCGCCGTCCACGGTGGAGGAGGTGGCCGATGTGGAGAGGCGCCATCCACGGAGGAGGAGGTGGCCGATCTGGAGGCGCCGTCCACGGTGGAGGAGGTGGCCGATCTGGAGGCGCCGTCCACGGAGGAGGAGGTGGCCGATCTGGAGGTGCCATCCACGGAGAAGAAAATATGAGGTCTAAATCGCTCAGCTCATGAACTAGTTCATCAATTGGTTTTATATTAGATTGTTCATCAATTGTGTTGTCTCTATATGTCATATTCTGCAGCGGCATAGGCAAGATCTCATGAACTAGAGATGCTCTGTTTTGATATGTGATTGGTATTAGCAACAAATGAAATGTTCTATTGGTTTTATATTAGATTGTGAATTATTTCGGTCAATTGTGCTCTGTTTTGATTTGTGATTTGTATTAGCAACTCATGAAATGTTCTATTGGTTTTGTATTAGATTGTGAATTATTTCGGTGACACTGTCCAAGATGGAGTGATTTGTATTAGCAACTCATGAAATGTTCTATTGGTTTTGTATTAGATTGTGAATTATTTCGGTGACACTGTCCTTCTTGGAGTGATTTGTATTAGCAACTCATGAAATGTTCTATTGGTTTTGTATTAGATTGTGAATTATTTCGGTGACACTGTCCAAGATGGAGCAAGCCTCAAAATGAAGAATTTGGCAAAATATATTTGCTACAGAGGCTTGCGATCTCGGTATGGTTTCATGTTTTTAATTTCTCCATCTATCTTCAGGATGTGTAGCAATTATGCTGCATATGTGATTTGGAGAAGCATGAAACCACTACTTGGAGAGCGAGCTGAGGAAGAAGGAGAAGAGTGGAGGACTATAAACAGACAGTGAGCTGAGGAAGAAGGAGAAGTCTCGATATGCGTAATTGAATCATCTTTTGATGCTATGTAATGGTTACAATTGTTATATACATTATGAATGGATTTGTTAGCATTGTTATGCTTCTGCTGTCAGATTTTAAATGTCCAGTGGGAACTCTATTACAGCTCTAGGCTTACGAAGAAACCACAACGCAAACGAGTCGAAACAGAATCTCCGTTTCTGATGTTCCGATACATCGTAAACAAAGGTCTGGGCACAACTGTTGCCAAATGGAGACCTCATCCGAAACGGTGTTTTACCTCCGTAACCGATGAGGGACTTCACATCAGTCACGGAGGCGGGGACACAGACCCTTTTTCCGTTTCCGATGGGGTTTTTGGCTTGTTTTCGATGTGTCGTTCTGTGCTAGTGCCTTATGCGCATATGCATGGCTACCACTAGTCCACGGAAGAGTTCTCTGGTATCTGAATATGAGATTTAGAAGGAGAACATATACCCACGTGTAGAATAATGAACACCAAATAAGGTCCTAGTCTTGCCTCTAGAGACTAACTCATTGGTTGTATGATGGCCCTTTCTTCCTGGTCATGGGTATGATTTATACTGACAACAATGTGAGCAAATTGTTGGCGGAACAATGTTGGCTGGACATACCCACCGTTGATATAATATGAGATCATATCGTCACAGTGTTGTTAGTAATATCACAGATTAGTTATTGTACATATATGTCCTTTGAACATGAGGGTATTATGTTCATGCATGTTTGAAAGCTTACTCTAGTTCTGTCTAACGTCACACCGTAACAGGGTGACCATCACGACAACTATTGGATAGTTCGTAGAATGTGTATTAGACTTAATGATCTAAGACTGTGAATTCTTCCTCCGGCGATCGAGAGATACATCAAGGGCCCACTCGGTATGACCGCATCCATCATCGTCTGTGCAGACACAATATGATGTAAATCATGGGGATATCGGAATATGGGAACAAGAAAAAGGAAACAAATAAGTAACAAGGATAAAAGATATAGTGATCAAGAGTTGCTTCACACATAAATCGGAACATCTGACCTTAGGTATGTTTAGTATCGCGAAGCAATAGGAACCATGTACGGGAACTAACAGGTTCACTCGAGATCAGTCGCATAACATTGGGAATAAATATGGGCGTCCATGGCTCCGCTATTTGTTATTGACCAGAAGGTGTTCTGGGTCATGTCCACTTGTTATCAAACTTGTAGGGTCACACGCTTAAGTCTACTTTAGTTAGTTGAACATGTTGAACTGTTGGGTTTTTGGACAAACATCGGAAGAGGGGAAAAGTGTCGGAAGGGGGCATGGGATGCCCCAAGGCTGTGCCCCACAAGAGGGGCTGCCACATGGGCCCTAGGGGCCCACAATGGCAGCCGCACCACTTGCCTTGCCACTCAAGGCAAAGGGATGGGGCCGGCGGGTAGGGCAAGGGAGGGAGGTGCCCTCCCCAAACCCTAGCTTGGTTGGGACCTAGGCCCATGCATTAAGGTGCCGGGGGCTAGTGTGGGGATGCGCCGCACCCCCTCCCTCCCTCCTATATAAAGGAGGGGTGGGACACCCCTCCTCCCACGCATTGAGTTGAGGAGGTGCCCCTCCCCCCTCTAGATTAGGTCTTGATCTGGTGGTTTTGAGGTGTCCTCTCCAATAGATCTTCATTTGAATCTGTCTCTCATGTGTTGGGATCTTCACTATACTTGTTCCAGTAGAAACTTAGTCCTGAACGATGAAGTTCTGCTGAATTGGAGGAGACGAACGCATGTGAACTCTCAAATGGAACATGCCTTTGATCCTATTCGAGTTGACGCTGGCGTCGGAGTTTTGGACGGTGGGACGTTGTCGGGCTCGGAGCGGGGACTCGGCAACATCCTCACTGCTATGCTTAGCCGTGAGGATCTTCATCAGACTTCATCAACATCTACATCGACATCTACTTCCGCTACACGGTGTCGGTATGATATAGATCATCCCTCGCTTGTATCTTCATAGATACATATTGGTTGTTACGTGTAAGGTGATTTTTTTTGTTTTCAATCGCGTAACCCAACAGTTCCAACACTTCCATATTGTCACATCTAGATCCTCAACTCTAACACTCTACACTATAACAGCTTCCTCTTAGAACGTTTCGAACGATGGAGGCAAAATGTCTTTGGACACCCCCTATATTCTCTCCGTTCAGACAGTGCATTCGGACAGATGGGCGGATGCGCCCAACAGCGTCCCATCCTTTTTGAGGAAATTGCATGTAACACCAATACAACCACAACTTTTTTCGCCATACACAAAACTTTGGGATAATTTAATTGCACAAAACATATAACCAATGATTAAGAGGCTTGATAGACAATTAAATAATTAGGCCTAGTAGGTCTAGGTTGCAATAGCGTCGTCTTTTAGTGACCGAACTAATACGGCGGAGGCGCCCATCTTCACCTTGAACCTGACGACTGTGGTAGATCCAACCGCTAGGATGGAGCCAGCGGTGAGGATGGGGATCTGAACCTCGACGGCCGTCGCCGGGCTCGACCACACTGTTTGAATGGTGGCTCTTTGCTGCTCTCACTATCTCTCTCTCTCTCTCTCTCTCTGTGTGTGTGTGTGTTTGAAGGGGTCTAGTTTAGATCGGCTTTTCATGCAAGTTCACCCTGCAAGTGGGCCCAAGTGCTTAAATACTAGTGAAAGAGGCTTAGAATTGGTTGTATGTTTTGTGCAAGTAATTACCCTAAGCTATGATGTTTTGTGCAAAAAAAAGTGTCGTTGTCGTTTTGTGCAACAAAATCCACAATGTTTGGGTAATGTGCAATTTCCTCTCCGGTTTTTATTTTTTTAACAAATCTAAATTTGGAACATAGGGCGAAATTCATACAAAATTTAAACTAACCGATGGAAATTAAAACTAAATGGCAAAAATTCAAATATCTAATCACAGTCGGAGTCGCCGGGATGGCGGCATCTCGGCAATAGACCGACAAATGACGGCACTAAGGTCCGTCGTGTCCTCTAGTTCACACTCCTCGTGCGACGGCAGTGGCGATTGTGTGGGATTTGGTTGGGTGTCCTCCTCGCTGGAGATGGACCAATCTCTCAAAATCCTCCCTGACCACCAGCGACTTGATGCTTTCCGTAGAAAGTGTTGGGAACCCCCGAAAGGAAGGGATGATGTAGCCAACGACAAGTATTTCCCCAGCGAGTACCCAGATTTATCCAACCAGTAGGAGTACCAAAATGCCAACCAAGTTGATGGTACCTACACACTAAACACAAAAATAACTTGTCCACAACGTCCACGAAGGTTGTCAAGGTTTCCGTTTTGCCGGTTACAAGGATTAAACGTATAATGTGGATGTAAGGGATGAAATACAATAAAAGTAAAAATGGACCAGTGAGGAAACAAAGGTCAAAATGAGTGAAACGAGGTTGTAAAGAATATTAAAATATGGACAGGGGCATACGTTCACTAGAGGCATCTCTCCATAAAGATAAACCATTATTGGGTGAACATATTACAATTGGACATCGATTAAATTGTACTTATCGTTACTAATTATGAAAGAATGTTCATGGTAATATGTCATATAGTCATTAGTCTGAAATATATACTCCCTTATTGAACTGCATCTATAACTAATACTCCACTTCAAAACCGCTTCTATGCTTGCATCTCTAAGCATTCAGTTAAAAGCAGAATATTGCCTTAAGCATGATGATATACCGTAAGTGCTAAAACTATTATCCAAGTATGCTAAAGAAACCATTATTTCATCCTTAGTAGCAATAACACATTGCACACCTTTCCCATACGCTGTCACTCGGGTATAGGAATTTTGCACAGTTGAACCCACTATCATACACACAACTATCTCTCTCTCTCTCTCTCTCTCTCTCTCTCTCTCTTGGAGATCTAAACATAAACTTGGCCAAAGTAAATGCATACAAGTCTATAAAAATAGAGCAATCATGATACCACATAGTATCATATTATAACATGCACAATCTGAACATAAAGTGACAATTCATCATATCCGAACAAACACAATAGAGCATTGCAATTACATCATATGGATCTCGATCATGTAGGGCAGCTCAAGACTTTTGTATTGAAAAACATGGGAGAGAGGATGTCGTCTAGCTACTGAAATGAACATGTAGTCTAAGTATGAACTACTCACACATCATCATGAAGGCTTCGGTTTTAATGAAGAAGCCTTCGGTGTGATTTCCCCCTCCAGCAGGGTATTGGAACAGGCCTCCAGCTTTATTTTGCGACGGCGGCGTCTCTGTATCGAAAACTTCTGAAAAGACTCTTTGTATCGACGATTTAAATTAGAGGTTTTAAGTATGAGAAAGGGGTGACGCGAGGCGACGGCCAAGGAGGTGGCCTAGGCCCACGACACGGCCCCCTGTCTGCGCCTAGGCTGTGGACGAGGTAGCATGGTCTCATTCTTTTCACCAACGCGAGGTACGCCTCCCACTCCCGGTCGGAGTCCTTTGGATCAGCCAAGGCGAATTCGCGCCGTGGCCTTCATGATTGGGCTATCGTGTTCCATGGCTTTTGGTGGTGATGAGAAATTGGGTGAGAATTTTGGGGAGGTATCGATTGCCTCTGATACCAAATGTAGACACCTCACATCAGATTCACTCAATTAACAAGGATCTGGTTACAAATTCGGAATTACAGGAGAAATCTCAAGGAGAGGAAGGATTTTTTGGATCAGGGAGAGCGAAACAATAGCTATTCCAACTAGCGCGAGGCTTGGCTGAACACTAGTTCAGAACGACGGTAAGGACACCCTCTATGGAGATGACAGCGAGAGAGGCGACGTAGAGCGAATTTTGCATGTTCCCATAAGGGGCGCCCTCACTGGGCGGTCGAGGAGCCGATCAAAATAACGACGGTTGCATATATTCCTCCGTTGCCAATATATTGCCAACGGTTTTGTATATATCTCTGTTGCTGATATGTGTTCAACGCAAATGGTACTTGACAACTTGACAAATGTCTATTGCCAAGTTTAGAAAGCCCAGTAAACTCACAAGGTGGCGCGCCTATAAGATCACCCACTCATGTCTCTCTCACTCTCTAACTCTTCCAAGTCCCCCAACCCTAGCCGCAAACTAACTCATGTGGTCTCCAATGGCGAACCCCTCCGGTATCAGCGGAAGCCTGGACATCGAATCCTCCTCCGACAACCGTCACCGCCGCCACCCGCTGTGTCGCATAAGTACCTGATACGTCCAAAACGTATCTATAATTTTTGATTGTTTCATGCCATTTTTATGCTTTTAGCACTTGTTTTATATTAAGTTTATTATTTATTTGGACTAACCTACTAATAGTTGCAAAAGTGCACAATGTTCTTGTTTTACTCTTTGATGTGTAGAAATTAGCAAGAATACAAGAGGAAACCTTGTTGGAGTCGAATTGGGACTTTCCTGAAATCTGTCTGAGAACTTTTTACGAAGTTTGCCAGTTTGACCCTCGAAGATGACGTCAATTGGAGACCTGGCTGTTACGAAAGTTGTCACAATTTTCCATACGAAGATTTTAAGCCCGAGATCAGCCCAATCGGAGTTCGGACGCGGCCTGTAGGCCCGTTTTGGTGGAACCCTAAAAGGGGGTGACGGAAATCCGAGAAGATATATAAAGGGAGGAAACCTAATTCGTGGAGGACTCCTCCACCCACGAATTTCAGCCACCAAAAGCCACGTTTTTGCCTCCCCCATGGATCCCATCTCCATGGGGGAGGGCTCCCAAGAATCCATGAAGGAGGGAGGCTAAGGGGCGGCGCTCCCCAAGCTTGCCGGCGGCGGGGAAAGGAGTTCCCCGCACCGCCGGAGCCGCCGCCGCCCTACGCCGCCGCGCTGCCCCTCTCTGCCGTCTTCACCGCCATCTCCATCACCATCTCCTCCTTGTATTCAGTGGTTCATCCTCCCACAAACCTCTGTACCGTCCTATGTAAACATGGTGTTTGATGCTATAATATTTACCCTATGATTTACATCATGTTTCCGTAATTTATTTGTCTTTTGATTGCTTAATTGAATGCATGAGGTTTATTAGAGTTGTATGTCTATATGGTGCTGTCCTTTGGTGTCCATTATATTTATGCGCGCATGGATCAAACACCCTAGTGTTGGTAGTATTTGTAACGAAGCGGGGGAAGTTCTGCCGGAGTGACAGAAACCTGAGAACGCGAACCGATTAGTTACACGTATGGGAGTAAGAGGACCTTGAACTTAAGGCTATGGTTGGGAAACCTTAATGCATTGTTAGTATTTGCGGATGCTTTCTAACAATCCAATCATATAGTACTTGTAATCCCAAATAGTGGAGTGCATGTATATTTAGCCTCTCCCACATAGAAAACTGTATCGAAGACAATGAACCAAGTACCTTCACTAATTAATCTTGGACAAAGTCACCACAATTACCACCACTTTTCCACACTCATGGTACTGTTATTTTAAGGTTACGTAGTGTATTTTATTGCTGCATCACTAACATTTATTTTCTTGTATTTATTATCTTGCAAAACTAGCTCTCATACCCGTATTGCTACCGTAGTTTTATTTCCTAGATAATGCAAACGTTTAGTGTGCGTAGAGTTGTATCAGTGGTTGATAGAAGTTGAGAGAATACTTATCCTACCTTTAGCTCCTCGTTGGGTTCGACACTCTTACTTATCGAAAAGACTACACGCGATCCCCTATACTTGTGGGTTATCAGTACCGCGACCGCCAGAGTGGTTCGCCAGCGTCAGGGCCTCGGCCGAAGGCGGTGAGCGACCCTCCTCGCCTAAGGTAAACCCTAAGCAACGCTTATTTGCTCTATTTATGCTTTAATTTCTTGGTTAACAATGCATTTTATTAGGTTAGTTGTTTAGTACCTATGTTTATGTCATATAAATTTTATTAGTACGTGTGAGAATCCTCTTGGTTTAGTTTTTTATTTGCTCTGTTTTTGTTATAACCCGCTTTTGAACAATGTTGATGTATTAGTTTAGTTGTTTATTTGCTCTATTTATGTTATATAAATTTTGTTAGTACTGTGAGAATCCTCTCAGTTTATTTACCACTACTTAACAATGTTGTGTATTAGTTTAGTTGTTTATTAGCTTTGTTTTTATTGTTAATTGCTTCTTAAAAATGCACATACTTAGTTTATGCTCTGTTGAACAAAACATGCATTGTTTATAGGGCTTGGTGGAATCCTGCCGACGATGCGGCTGCCATGAAGACGTAGGAGCGGGGCTTCGTACATTGTGCAGTAGGAGCTACGTAGAAAACAGAGTCAACGACCATCGACGGCCGTGAGAAGACACCGGAGCGGGGCTCCATCCACGGGCACTGAAGAACGACATCCTCATATAACCTTTTTTTGTACATGAGGGCAAACAGAAACCGAAATACGGTGACGAACTAGTGGCCGTCTAGTCGTAGGAGCGTGGCTCCGTAGACGGTGCATCCCAGCTCGCTGTGCTTTTTTTCCCCTCTACCCTTGGACACGGTGATTAGTAAACTCCCCGAGGCAGGCCAAGGAGCAAGGACCAAGGTGGCGACCCAGCAGCCAGCCCATATATAGACAAGTCGTTGACATGGTGCCCCGATAATAGAGTAAAGCATAAGCAGGAAACGAAATCGTTCGTACGCGGGACTTTCATTTTTTTTCGCTGGCGTACACACGGGACTTTCCAACGAACGAAAATCACATTTTATCCCATTGTAACACCTAGAGAATTGTGTCTGATCACTTCGTTTTACACACAACTAAAGAGCACTAATACTATTTCGGAGCGAGATCTCTAGTTGGTCTCTGCTGGATAGAGATCAGTTTACGCTATCTTCCATGCCTGGCCGCCATGCATGCTGAACTTCTTGAGCCTGCCGTAGAACATGACAACCATGAGAACGATCTTCCCTTCCCTGCTCCACTTCCCGGAGAAGCCAACCCACGAGTCCCTGCAGCTGCCGTTGGGCCTCAGTTCCCTGGCGCAGCTGTACCCAGTGCTGAACCCCACGTTGCCATACGCACTGTACACAACATTACACGACATGCTTGTGTAATTAGTAAAATTGTTGTTTTCTAAAAATCAGTAAAATTGTTGTTTTGTAACAATCAGTAAAATTGAACTGCTACCTGACAAATATTGGCGCCATGGTAAGATTCATCTTATCATGTGCTTGCCTTTTTTAATTACCTGATGACTTCGACGACGATGTTCAGGACGTTGAAGTTCAGGGGATCATCGGCGATCTGCCGCCGCTCGGTGATGCATATGACGGCGATGAAGATGGCTACGCACGCGAGCGGCGACATCAGTAGCTTCTGCCGTATGCTGCTGCTCTTGTGGCCGGACTCTGCTCCCGCTTGTTTGTCACTCTCTTTGGACGGTAGAAATGCAGTGTAAGGGGGTAGGTACCTGCAGGCACGAGCATAACAGAGTTCAGTTATCCTGAGCTCTCTCTAGTAATTAGCGTCCCAATACTGCTAATTGCACGAGTGTAATTATTGGCATAACACAAGGACGTTATGTATCAAAAATGAATGAGTGTCTAGGAGGAACCAGACACTACTTTGATATAGTAGAAGCTGAGGATCGAACTCAGCCTGCCTAGTCCACCATCCGTGGAACTGATCGGACGTTATGTACCGATCAGTGAACTATAGCCCACGATGGCAACTGAGACTTGCATTAGTGGTTACGCACTTACGATAAGAGTACGACATCTAGCGTGCTTGTGGTACAATAAATTATATCACCATTATGTTGACATGAAACAATTAATGAACACCTAGGATCATTATCTAGGTTTAAATAATCTTGATGTAGCTATGGTTGTTTACAGCTCTCTTATTAACTTTGTAGTACATGTTACCAAGGAACAAAAAGTTACCCCCCGGATTATTTGTTGGGATACCTTTCTCATGTGGGTTGTGAGGAGATGAAATGGACCTTTTTAGCTAGTGTAAACATGTGCAAGATCCCACCACATATTATGGTTATGATCTAGGGACATATTTTACTTTGCGCGTAAAGAGAGCTTTTAAACCTCCAATCCAGCAGCCATCAATGAAACTTGGCAATGGAGAGCAGGTAAAGTTTTGGGAGGATTTATGGTTAGGCCATATTTCATCTGCGAATGAATATCCTTCTCTATATGCCATAGCCTCAAACAAGAGCTCAACGGTGGCTGATGTTCTTAATTCGGTTCCCATTAATCGTCCGTTTAGACGGATTTTAATAGGACGCAACATGACGGTTTGGTTACATTTAGTTGAAAGGCTAATGCAGTTAATTTGCTAGATGGACCAGACAAGTTTAAATGGCTTATGGCTACGAATGGAATTTTTCCAGTGAAATCTTTTTATGAGGATTTACTCAATGGGCATACAAGATACTTGTGGAAATTGAAGATCCCCTTAAAAATAATAAAATATTTGGTTCCTACATCGAAAGGAACTTTTGACAAAGATAATTTGGCTAAAAGACAATGAACAAGGTGTAAGAAATGTGTTTTCTGTGATGCAGATGAGTCTGTTGAGCACCTGTTTAGTCCATGTACTTTCGCTCGTGATATTTGTAGGCTTATATATTTCACTTTCAATATTCACCGACAAACTAGTATATCGAATATGTTTGGTGGCTGGTTGAACGGGATAGAAAAGGGTACCAAAGCTCGCAGTAGGATTGGCGTTTCGGCCATTCTGTGGGCAATTTGGAACTGCCGCAATGATATTGTTATTAACAAAACATCATCTACTCATTATTTGCAGGTTATCCACAAGGCGATTCATTGGATTTATATGTGGTCCTTTATGCTCCCTGTGGATCAACGTGGGATCATGGATACCGGATGTACCCGCATGATGACGGTTGTACAGGCTATCTTCTGCCAGGGTGGGTTGTTGCATCCTAGAAGACTAGATGTTTAGTGCACCTCTTTTTGAGTGATTGATCTTTGTAGCCACTTTGTGTGATCCGCGATTTGTACACTGTTAAACATTTGAAACTTATTAATAAAATGCGGGAGGCTGTATGCATCATTTTGATGCAGAAGCCGGGGATCCGCACCGCCTTTTCGGAAAAAAAATGAAACTTGACGAAAAATTCAGATCAGACTCCAATAGTGAAAAGAAGAAAAAATAAAGATGAGAAGTTTGAATGCACCATATTGTCTCCTTCAAACAGTGGTCTCATCATCTTTGTTCACTACTGGAAAATGCATCGCCGCCGACATATCATAGGTTTGTCGAGTGCCAAAACGTGGACCACTCGGCAAACACGAGGTATACCATGCATGTATTCTAAAAAATATATACTTGGCAAACATCTCCATACTCGGCAAAGACCATCTTTGTCGAGTGTCTACCCATAAGCCCACTCGGCGAACCACCCATGGTCGGCAAACAGCGCAAAAAACACTCTGCAAACACCGGCACTCGGCAAACAGGCGTGCCACGTGTCCCCTACCATGCTATCTACATAATAAATTGTCGCATCCCACACTTAATAATAGTTGAAAAAGATTTAATCAGTAGGTCTGGACCGTGAACTTTTTCCTAGTTTAGGAGTTTTCCACGTAAAAAAACTGGTGTCTAACTGTCTATGCGTTGATGTTGCTGCTGCACTTTGCGGCTGATAGCACCTCATACTTGTCAAAATTTCACCGTACGGGCTGAACCAGTTCATTTCAAATATTAGATGCACATATATCTGCTTCCATTATGCGCAATGGTCTTTAAATTAGAACACAAGTGGTGAGACGCTTATATTTTGTTACTGACAGTTTTAACGCTGAGGCAACAATGGAGAGCTTTAATCTTTAGTTCCACAAGCCTAATATGTAAGATATATAGTACTGCATAATTACAGACTCACTGCCAGACATGCTTTTTGTGATGAGACATACAGTAGCCTAGGTGCTCAACTTTCCTATCAGACCAGTCAATCAAGTAGTACTAATATTTTCATAGTGATCTATGACGTCGTCGGTTTAGATCGACCGTGCAATGATGGATTAGTGGGAGTATGATAGCAAAAGCAGTACATGACTTGATTAAGTGTCAACGACCTGTCTACAAGGGATTATCACTGGGCCGCCACTTTGGGCCATGGGCTGCTTGGAGCCAGATGCGAAGGGGCTTGGAGATATAAATACTAACAGAGTGGCCACACTAGGACTTGGCTTGGAACGGAACGGATGGCCTCGGCCTGGATAGGCTAGCGTGTGCGTGCGTCTCTTGTTCTGTGGCATCTTCTTCCTCTAGTTTTTCCCCAAATCTCTGTGAGTTCTTCGTGTGATCCTCTGTAATCTGAACCAGATATCGAATTGAGCAATACAAGTAGTGAGACTCTTACATTTGGTATCAGAGCCAGTCGATCCCTCCCCAAAATTCCACAAAATCTCCACCCAATTTTTCCCCAACACCGCAAGCCATGGAGCAGACCCCGTTCATGAAGGCGATGTACGCATTCGCGAGGGCCGATCCGGACGATTGCCTTCGGGAGTGGGCTGCCGTCCTCGCGCTGGTGAGCAACGACGAGACCGCGTCGGATTCTTCTCCGAAGAACTCGACTTCGTCTCTAGCCCCTGCAGTGGTGTCGGCTTCGTCAACGGAGCGCTCGACCGTGTCCCTGCACACCCCGAGCAGCGCCACATCCAACCCGACGACGCCTGATGCGAGTCGTGCCGTCCTCGACGCCCAGCGCGACTCATCCAAGGAAGACCTCAGTCCGGGAGCCCGATGCATCTACGATCTCCTCGTTGGCGGGTCGGTAGCCCCAGCCTCGAGCATGTCTCTGCGCGCCTCGAGCAGCGCCGTCCCCACCGGCGACCACGAGCCAGCGGCGGCGACCTCGACCCCGGCCTCTACACCGACCATCTCTACGGGTGTGGCGACAGCCACATGCGTCCCCAGAGTGATGCCGTTGGACTCTACACCGACCATTGTCCCGGCTGCGACTGCAACCCACGAGATGGCGAACCTCCGCCCTGTGACGCCCTCCACCTGCTCGGTGTTGGGACTCGACCACAACACCGGCGGACAAGACCGCATGGACAAGTCCTTGTCTCCCTGGAGTGCGCCTCCATCCTCCAATACGCCTCCACATGACCTGCCAAGGGTGCTGAGTGCACCGATGGGTGTTCTAGAGCTGTACATGCAGTCGCCCTCCACCTGTTCGACTGAATGTCCTGGAGACTACCGCGGCGCACTGCCCACTGCGTGTCTGACTACTCATGCCACTCCATCATGCCTACTACCAGCGACATTGTCAGCAGCTGTCACTGCAGTCCAGCGCCATGACCTGATGTCCACCCTCAACAAGGAACTCCAGGTCGTCGCTGAGCCCATCGAGACTGGTGGTATGCTGACAGAAGCGTACCAGCTGTTCAATGAGGTTCCTCCTGCGACTGAAATTGTGCCGTGGCCACCACCCAGAAGGACTCGTGCAAGACCACCAATGATCCATGGACAAGACTTATTTCAGCATGCACAACAAAGGTATGGCCAAGAATTCTCAGTTATGGACAGTAAGGGGAATTGGAATGCAATCTGGCTTGATGTGGAGCTAAAGCCTCCATGGCTTCCTCTTGGTGTGTGCATGAATCTGCCAATGGATGTCTCTATGATACACACCATGGTGTCCCTCGCCACCTGGCCAATGGAGTGTTCCAATAGCATAGTAGCCTCAGGGAAGAGAAACGACACCAACTGCGACATTGCCCAGCCCGTCCTTATCAGTTCTGAGTATGTTGACCTTGCCATTGTCAGTGTGCCTCGGTTGTTCATGGACATTCCTTTTCTGATTTCAGCTGATGTACATCAGGATTTCATGGGATTGTACAGTATGACTGCAGTGCTATCACAATTAATCATTCTTGTGCTTAGGAGGACTGCAGCAGTGCTCTGGCCAATATTTCAGTCTGCTACAGTTAACACAAACCTATTGTTGCCCTGGGATCCAGGCCAGCCATGGTATGGCGGGTATAGCAAACTGGGTAATGTTGAGTATGGGCTGCTCGTAATGTGGAGTACTGCTCGTGGAGTTGCCTATTTCCAAAGATATTCAATACTGTACCATCATCCTCCACCTGCTGAACCTCCTGAGAAGAGGTACTACATCTTTGCTGACAAGATAGGGAGAAAAGTAGCTAGCGAAAGAGGAACATCAGCAAATGTCTTGTGTAATGGGTGCTACCACATCCTCCTTCGCAACCAAAAGGTACAAACAGAGCTCAGTGGAAAACTATTCCTATTTGTAGAAGAAGCTCACGTGGATGATAATTCTCTCGGATATCCTATTCATTGTGGTTCTGAAACCATGCAATTGGAAATTGCTTGGGCATTGCTGTATCAGTATGATTTCCTTGTTCAACCCGATAGGCTGCTGATTCGCATTTTGGCAGTGCTTGAGCACTTGTACGAATTCAGTAAACTAAGCGGTTGTTGTGAGCCTTGGACGTCTTGGCAGATACAATTCTGTGTTCCAGGTACTAGATTTGTTTCCCCATTATATGCTCTGCTGCATTGTCTGAAGGCCCGAGATGGATTGGAGATGAGGCTCGAGTTGTCAATGCAGACTGATAAATTTGCACTAAACTTCTGCAGC
This sequence comes from Poa pratensis, assembly GCA_947311845.1. Classification (NCBI taxonomy): domain Eukaryota; kingdom Viridiplantae; phylum Streptophyta; class Magnoliopsida; order Poales; family Poaceae; genus Poa; species Poa pratensis. The sequence goes on from CAMZMU010000069.1 coordinate 16,196,531, forward strand.
ATAATATTACACAATATGGGCACTTGTTCTTCCTTGCAGATTATTGAACGCCCTTGGTTTTTGGCTTCTTGCATTCAGCCTGGCAGAACATTGTTTCTTGGGAGTGACCATTTTCCGTTTCAGCTATCTAGTGGATTCGTGAAGGCACAGCTGAAGCAAACAATGTTTAAGTGGTCAGATCTTCTTTGTTTTGGCATACAAAGTCTCGGTGCCACCCTTGAAAATCAAATGCATCTGCTTACTACCGTGGACACTTTCTGGTGGCTCATTGTCTTTGAGCATTGGTTGATACCTTGGGAACCAAGAGATTACAGCCCAGGACACGATTTCATGGAAATTTTCACTTCTTTTGCCATTACTTGTGAGCAGCCCTATTCAGTTATAGTTGATGACAATTTACTAGTTGCTCGTTACTGGATGTGGTGCATGAGATGTTTGCAGCTTGATTCTGATAGGCCTAGCAAGTTTGTGGTATTCTTGCAACCGAAGCCCCCATGGTCAAAGGTTGCTCTAACAATTTCTGTTGCTGTTGCTGACTCTCTGCATATCATTGGTGTTTCTATGGAATTTAATCAGTCTGGACTGTCTGCTAGTCATGGCAGCCAACTATCACAAGGCTGGATCCTTTATCTTCCTGTTACATGCATTATGCAGTGTGGGTCTGAACTCATGCCGTGGGGAATTGCAGATTCAAGGCATGGTATCTTGACATATACTATACAAATACTCATCTCATGGGATCCAGGTGGATCAGTCCTTGTTCTTCATGCAGCCGCTAGTGTCAACTGGAATAGCAGTCAACAGCCGTTCTTGCACTTGATATGGGATCCTGGTGGATATATGCAACATCGGCTTGAGGGCAAGCCGAAATTTAAGGGGGAAGGATTGTCAACGACCTGTCTACAAGGGATTATCACTGGGCCGCCACTTTGGGCCATGGGCTGCTTGGAGCCAGATGCGAAGGGGCTTGGAGATATAAATACTAACAGAGTGGCCACACTAGGACTTGGCTTGGAACGGAACGGATGGCCTCGGCCTGGATAGGCTAGCGTGTGCGTGCGTCTCTTGTTCTGTGGCATCTTCTTCCTCTAGTTTTTCCCCAAATCTCTGTGAGTTCTTCGTGTGATCCTCTGTAATCTGAACCAGATATCGAATTGAGCAATACAAGTAGTGAGACTCTTACATTAAGCCAACTCGGCAGCCTTTGCACTCTACGCCTACCAACATACTGTCAACAGAGAACGGTACGGTATGTGCATGAAGGTAAACTACTCCCTCCGTTACATAATTTTTGTCGTGGTTTTAGTTCAAATTTAAACTAAAACACGACAAGAATTATGGAACCCAGGTAGTACATTATTTTACGTTAATGTATAGTATATGTTACCAATGGATGGAGATACGTACATCATCACCACGTAGAGCACCACTACGGCGGAGGACACGGTGGAGAGGTCCACGATCATCTCGCCGGCGTGCCTGGAGTTGACCGACATGAACAGCGCCGCCACGACCTTCTGCCCGGCTGTGAGCCCGTGCAGCCCCTGGGAGCCCCACTCCATGACGCAGAAAAGCACCAGTTGCACCAGCAGGAACACGGCCACAGTGAGAGCCAAGAACCAAGTGTGCCTGCATGTCAGCAAGTGGTCGTACGCTACAGAGTTGCTCTGATCGTCCCCATCACATGAACTCCTCCTGATCCTCCAAAGCTCAGCGAGCTCAGGCCTCTTGGTGACCCTGTGGAGACCCCAGATGGCCAGCCTCAGGAAGACGGGGAAGAGGGTGTTACCGAGGAGGACGTGGGGCATGACGAGGAGGAGGAGGCCCGGGAAGGCTCTGAAGGAGATCATCCCTTCGTTGGTCGGCACGAAGCCGCAGTTGGCGAACGTCGAGACGACGGTGAAGATGGAGAAGGTGTAGGTGCTGATCCCCTTGCCGGAGAGCACCGCTCTCGCGCCGGAGACCACGCTCAGGTACACCAGCATCAGCGTGTAGCCGGTGAGGTGCACCACCACATGGTACCCCAGAACTATGAGCAGAAGCAACCGGGTGAGAGGTGTGTGGTCGTAAGGCATCTGGTTCTTAAACCCTTGCTCCATCTGGTTCTGCGCAGTGGCAGGGTCGTCCATAGTAGGTTTGAGCTCCAGGCTAGATCGCTCATTGGCACCATGATGATCATGAGTTGCTTCTTTCTTCTTGGACTTGATGCAAGTGAAGTGCAGGCCAAGCATGCTCGTGAACACCTCGCCGCCGAGAAACATGAGGAGGGTTAGGAGTAAGAGCTGGGAGTTGGAGAAGGACTCCATCTCCACAGCGACCATGCTGGAAACCGTCGTCGCCGACACCGATGTGAAGATCAGGTCCAAGTCCACGGGCCTCGATACCGTCATGGGCAGGGCTTTCAGGATCAAGAAACCGAAGACGGAGATGGATACAAAGTACAAGAGCTGCAGCCAGAACGGGTGCACGTGGAAAAGCAGATGGTGGTAAACCCTCTGAAGCTTGCTATATTTTGTGGTGCTGAAGACATGCAAACAACGGAAACCCATTTCTGTTATACGTTTTGTAGAGCGTTCTTGTGTCGGAAGCAACCAGAAGTGGACTAGACTATTTATACTCGGCGGGTGAGGCCTCTGAGTCCAGTAGGTGTTGCATATGTTGTGGTCTAGCTTAGCCCTGCGTGTGTTGCACTGACCACTAGAGATTAACTGGTGCGCAAGAGATAACTCCGGCTAGTGGAAGGTGTAATATTTTTGTCTTAATTACTTTATCTTTGATTGTGCTGAACGCAATTGCAAAAGCCAGTCTCGACAAGACAATTAACCTCCATTTTGTTTTTCAAAAGTCTGTGCTAGGCAATTATTGGAGAAATACAACAAATCATACGCAGCTGAAACCAATCGCATTTATTTACTTACATACTGTTTCAAGGCCTTGTAGGTTATTCTAGCATAATCTTGGCAATATCGCCTGCAAACATGCGCCGTATGAAATTTCATTCATATATAGTCAAAAAGGCTTTGCTGAGCTACTATAAATAAGCTAATGGACAAAAGATTCCATAACACTGTCAGCAAAGACATCCGCAAGTTGCATATCGCAGGTGCAGCTGCAATGGCCTGTGGCGTGTACAGATCGGTTTGGTGAAATACTATTTAATTGCTAATACAATGAGCTCCCATTCAGCCTTAATAGTCGGTACTGTCACCTGGGTTGCAGACTTGAAGCCCCTGTCATTCAGCCTCTCATATCTGTTTGCTGGAGCAATGAAATCTTCAAGGATTTACTCTGTTCAGCTTCAGCAATTCTAAAGGGCAGTGACGGTCGACTCTACGTTGCTCACTGTTTCAGGTAGCAGTAGATAGCAGATTATTTCTAGATAACAACTGGAAGATGGAATTGTCTTCCCTTGAGATTCCAAATAGTGGATTACTCTGAGCTATGAAGCATATTACAGTACATCTTTTTTTTCAGGCAAGCATCTCTCTTACGAAGCGGCAGCACGTGAACACACATAAACGGCACACTCTTCTAAATATTGTTGTTCGATGTATATGACCAGTACTCCTTGACCAGTTCGCGGAACAGAGATCCTTCAGTGTCCATAAGCTTTGTAGGTTTGTCATACTCCACTGCTCTCCCTGGAAATGTATACTGCTCGTTACTATGGACAATGGAAGTATGTGCTTCAGACATTACTTAGACAGAGATTTTACAAATAAAAAATGATTGGAAAAGAAAAGGTCGTATTAATGTTGCAATAGTGCATTTTGATCACCCAATGATCAAGAATGCAATGACAGCCAGTGAAATCAGGGATATGCGTAGGGTTGCAGAGCGGCATCCCACATAGGCCCGCAAAAGTGAATGGCAGCACAAATTGAATTAGCCCACTACAACTTAGTTAGAACTAAACATTCTAAGTTTGAATGCGGAGCGGGGCGGGTTAGGCGCCGCTTTGCACCCCTAGATATGCCTGATAGTTCTCACAGGCTATGATGGTTAGCTTTTGGAGCTGGTTGGTTTTCAACTCGTGCAGCTGCTTTGTGCACTGCTGTAAGAAAATGATTTGGTAGTTAGTTGGAAAACTAATCTGTAAAATCGTTTAATTCCTTCATGAACGGTAGCAGTAGGCAGCGCTGGAGACTTTCTGTTGAACCTCGTTTGTTAACTGAACTTAACTCTGTTGTTCCGCTATTATTTTGATAGAGGAACCCGACCCCATTCTGGTGGTCGTATGATAAAAATAGTGCAGATTTGATGCTCCACGGTATGACAACAGTGAAGTGCTCGCATTTGGTGTTGGGGTGTGTGGGTGTGGGTGTGTGTGGGGTGTTGGGGGGGGGGGGGGGGGGGGGATCTACTATACATTTGGTTTCAAGTCTAATAGTTCATATATTCCATAGAACCGTAGCTGTAGGTTTTGCTTCAGGAATTTAATAGTTCATATATTCCATAGAACCGTAGATGTAGGTTTTGCTTCGGGCTTTCTTTTTCTTTTCTTGCTGTTACCTTTAGGTTTTTGCTAGCTAGGCTATTGATTCCTTTTGGTTCTATGCAGGTTTACCTTTGTAAACTTATGTGCTATATTGAAATTCTTCTTCTAATATAAAATGACACACATTTTGGCACTACTTGAGAAAAAAATGACAATAAGAGAAACATACCATCGCTCATTGCAAGTACCATATCGCAGTCCATAACTGTGGGTATACGGTGGGCAACTGTAATGACTGTGCAATATTTGAATTCTGTCCGGATCGTCTTCTGAAGGACAGCATCTGTTGCATTGTCTATAGAGGCTGTGGCTTCATCAAGAACTAAGATACGGCACCTTCTCAATAGTGCGCGTCCCAGACAGAAGAGCTGCCTTTGTCCCATGCTCCAGTTCGACCCGTCTTCAACAACTATTATGAAAAGACCTTGATCAATATTACAAATGAGATAGTTCCAAACATCATGATAGCGAAATGGTGTATGTAATGCACCTAGGACTACTAGCAGTTTGACATATCTAGTGGCACATGTACTTTCACGCCTATTTTGAGTGACTAAAATGACTAGGGCAGAGTTTTTCTGTTAGCCGAATTTATTAGGTTCAAAGAATAAACTCCAGAGACAATATGAAATGAAGTTTCCTACCATGTGAATCCAAACCCTGTTCCTTCTCCTGGACAGCTTCAAGAAGTTGACATTTGTGAAGAACCTGCAGCACAATAACAAAAGGAGTACCTACTTTAGTGATTCTCTTCTAAATGTCCACATGCCATGAAATGAGAAAGGGGGATCTGAGCCTAGCTCAGTTGGTGGGAGGTATGGTGTACACTCCTATCATCCGCATTCGAGCTCTCAACTGGATATTTCTTCTATGAATGAAAAGTTGCCTAGATCCTCCTAAGCAACCTAGTTCTTTCAGTAAGAAACACTATTCGGCATTTCAAATTTCCCAATTCAGTTTACTCACCACATTTTGACAAGATCTGAACTTTCTGAAATCTTTAGGTATATTGTCACAGTAACCGAGCTGAATTTCCATGGTACTAAAGACGACTCCATCAGATTTTTATAGTGAAACACCTTTATGGTGATCTTATCTGGTCATTGGGTAAGATAGAAGAAATCAACAAAGATAGCTGCGTACATCTTACCTCCCATATTTGTTGATCTGAGAATTGCCCAAGGGGATCTAGATTGTATCTTACTGTACCCTGAAAAAGTGTTGGATCTTGTGGAATGATACCCAAACGCGAACGGAGGTCATGTAAGCCTATGGTACTGATGTCCACAGAGTCTATAATAATTTTCCCTCCAGCAGGTTCAACAAGACGAAACAATGCACCAATTAGCGTTGTCTTGCCACTTCCTGTTCGACCAACTATACCAATCTTATCTCCGCCTTCAAACCTGCAAGTAATTCCATGTAGTACAAGGGGGGCATCTTTCCTATACCTAATCTGTCAAGTGAAGATGGTTCACATAAATTTGTTAGAACTGTTCATAGGATTTTGGCTTTTAAGGTATTATGTGTATATATTTTTATTAGATTACCTTCAAATCTGTAAGCTCCACATGGCCATCTAGAGGCCAATCTGGTGCCGGTCGATTTTCTTCAACAACTTCTGCTGCTTCACTCTGTACGTCCATGTACTGGTTCACCCGTTCCACCGAGATTATTTGATTCGCAAGGAGGCATTGGTTTTGAATAGAGAAAACAAATGACATATTTAGGGAAAGACCATAGGACAATGCCATTCCCACAAAACCTGTGCAAGTGTGAAAGTAAAAAAAATTACTAACTGTAATGTTAAACTATTCATAAATCCGAATAGTATCAGATATTTATATTCAGCTGGTGCATAGACAGGACTAAAACTGCTGGAAATAACGCGGAAAATGTTATATGCTTGCAACACTCATCATTACTACCTCAGTGTCAGGAGGTTACAATTTACAAGCTACGAAAAGGTAACAACATTTTCATGGCAATGCAACTAACATTTATCTCAACTCATATGCAAGTAGCAATGGCCACAGAACATGCTGGCTATTGTGATAACTGAAGCAACGTGATGGCCATGCAATTGCTTACCAGGGCTAAAAGATCCTTGAGGAAGAAGAGCCATGACAAAGGCAGAAAAAGAAAGGACTGCAGCACTCATTATTTCCAGGCGTTGAATCAACCATTCGGTTGCTGCAAAGTTATAGAAATATGGACAGGCATTCTTGTCAACAAGATCCAAATTTTTAGCAAAGAAACGGTCTTCTTCCTCGAACGCCCTTATTGTTATGGCCCCTGAAATCGATTCACCCAAGTGATTTGCTAGAGCCGACTTGGTAGTGCCATTGATCCGCATCAATTCCTTAGCCGAGGCTAGATAGTACCTCTGCATGAACAGATATAATGGTTTCTGTTAATGAAACTTTAGAATGCAAAACAGAAGGCACATTCCCCCCTCTACAAAAAGAGAAGCAGAGCACATCAGTTGGTGAATAAAAACTAATAACCCAAGAAATGGACTTAGTCGTAAAGATACTTCAACCTATTTGGCAAAATAACTCAGGAACCGGGGCTTAGCCAATTACCTGCAACCTAATTGCCAAAACAATCATAGGCACCGATACAAACAGAACTTCCCATGTAACAACAGCCAATACCCCTAGATTGCTATATGCATTTAAGCTGGCACTAAGGCTGAACATGAAGGCAAATGGAACATCAAGGTCAACGATACTCAAATCCGAAGATACCTGTATTAAGGAAAAAAGGAATCGCGAAGTTAAACTATCATGAGAAATCTCTGGATGGAAAACCTTCAACATATGTGCCATCTTTTTAAGGATTATTACCCGGCTAAGGATCCTTCCTAACGGAGTAGAATCAAAAAAAGACATTGGTGCACGGAACAACGAATTGAGTAACTGGGAAAATAAGGATCTTGATGTCTCCATCCCAAGAACAACGACTGATAAAGATCTTGATAGCAAGAAGAACATTGTGCTGACTCCAATAATAATGTACACTGAAATTAACTTCAGCGTACTAACATGAGGATTTTGGACATTAGCAGCCATCCATGAATTCTGCGATATTTGCCCAGCTATGAAAATTATGTGGGAAATAACACAAATTGAGGCATACAAGAAGCCTTTGTTCTGGCGCAGGTAAAGCATATATGGCTTAACACCTGCATCCCCTGTTTCTCTTTCCTCTTTTTTGATCAGTTGATCTAACGGTGATGGCTTTACAGACTCTATATATCTGCCATGAATACCATCTGTCTCCTTTATTGATATTGCCTTAGTTCTTTGAGGGGGCATGCCGTTACTAAGGTGTGAAACACCAACTGTATCTTTATGGGCATTTACAAGTTCCTTAAATTCTTGACAATCTGCCAACAGATCTTGATAAGGTGCAGACTGAATAACCTCTCCATCTGACATTAACTGCCAAAAATCATCAGTACTTTGAGATGGCATCAACAAATAAATAAATCTCCCTACAGATAAATATAGATCATAGGGGCACAAATATCATCATATGGTTACTTTTCTATGTTTAGAGAGATACCAAAATGGAGTCAAATACGGGTAGAAAATCCACTTGGTGGGTCACCAAAAGAACTGTCTTGTCTGACAGAGCACTCATGACATATTCCTGCCACACAACTAAGAGCGTCATACAATACTTCATAATAAAGTAGTAATACAATCTGCATCTGCCGATGTTGTCCTTACATTGAAGAGACTTGTTGCTGTATGGGCATCAACAGCACTGAAAGGGTCATCAAGAAGATAGATGTCTGCGTTTTGGTATAGTGCACGAGCAAGCTGGACGCGCTGCTTCTGACCACCACTAAGATTTACTCCTCTCTCCCCAATTTGAGTACAATCTCCATATGGCAACATTTCAAGGTCCTTCACTAACGAGCACCTCGCCAGTGTGTCTTGGTATCTTTCTCTGTCCATCGAAGATCCAAATAGAATATTGTCTTGCACAGTTCCTGTCTGGATCCATGCATTCTGAGAAATATATGCTATTTTCCCATAGACTTGAATCTGAAATTTTTATGCAAAAATGAATAATTTGAAATGAAGTTATATTGATTAACAAAATTAAACATACTTTATTATGGTTTCTATTGTCAGGCAAAAACTTCACAGCAACTTTGCAACGCTGAACATGGTGCAATCATAAACAGCCTGTGTCTCTTTTAAACATGTAAAAATGCAGTATTTGGGAAACAAAATATCCCTCGACTGCACATAGCAATACAGTGCTCTCAAACTATTAGGCAGTAAATTTTTGATACTGCATTTGGACTTGCAATGTTGTGGTAAGGTTTATTAAGATTAGAAATTTGCAACATGATAAAGAGAGAACTTAATTTAAGACAAAAGCACATCATAAGCTCATAGATTAATTAACAGCTATGTAATTTTCTATTTCATTAAAGGTGAAGTGAATAAAAGCATACCGTGCCTTCAGTTTTGGGGACCTCTCCGAGTACAGCAGCCAAAAGTGTCGACTTTCCTGATCCTACCTCTCCACAGATTGCAACCCTTTCTCCACCTTTCACTACTAAATTTATATTCTTTAGAGTTGCTTTTGTTGGATTTTCATCCCACGAGAAACTGCATGAATTCATCGCTATAGGGTAATCAATGCCAGCATAGTATTTCTTCCTAACCTGCCCATTCAGCTCAGGTGCATCAAGAAACTTTGATATCCGAGTGAAAGCAACCTTAGCTTGTATCACAACACCAATAACATCTGGTATTGACCTAATCGGGTCTTGCACAAGACGTAGAGTCGCCACGAAGGTGAAGACATTGCTAGCATCAAGTGGGATTTTGAGAAGATAGCATGTTAGAAAGGTTGCTGCCGAGACCAAAACAGGTGATGACCAGAACAGGAAACTGTTGTATGCCCTCCTAAGCTGGAATGCTGACAGCCACTTGTACTCAACCTCCCTCAACCCTTCGATGACCTTCTTGAAATGACCTTCCCATGCATAAAGTTTCAAAACTTTCATATGAACTAATGACTCAGACATGGCCTTCAATCTCACATCTTGTGCTTCCATAAGTTTACTCTGAAATTTGTGTTGCAGTTTGGCCAATGGAGCATTGCAGAGTACGGTGATAACAATGACAATCAATGAGGAAACCATTGCAGCACCAACCGCATTGTACAGAATTGCCAGCGCTATGCAAAGTTGAACACTTGTTGTCCATGTTTGATGGAACCAGTATGGAAATTCCCCAATCCGGTAGGCATCAACGGTCACATAGTTCATAATTTCTCCAGAAGAGTGCTTCATTTTTGCTGCGTTTGATAGCTTCTGTTGTTTCTTATAAATAGTGGCTGACAGTAATGACCTCACCTGCATTCCCAATCTCCGTGTGCGGAAATACCACTGTCTCTGTGACAACGATTCACAGCATTTGCAGATGAACATTATTGCAGCAAGCACATACCCTTCATATTTAAAGGTACCTTTGCCAAGCGATACATTGATGAACGCCTTGAGAAGTACTGGGCCTGTAGACAAGGTGAGAACCTTGAGCAAAGCAAAGAACCCTGACACCAAGATTGCACGCTTGTGACAAGAAACAATAGTCCAGAAGATTGACGGTGTGGCATGTGACTGTGTCTGCTTCTTGCTATTCAGTTTCTCCATAAACATCAAGTACTGATTCTGTGCTCGATCTGTGGTGCCTAGAAGTGGAATGTCTTTGTCCTCAAGAGGCTTCACATAGCCCATCTTCATTAAAGGATTCAACCACCAAAATGACATCTCGCTGAAAAAACCAGCTTTAGCAAAGGGAGTAACCTGACACTCAGAATCAGCTACCACACAGTCTGTCTCGGTATTCAGGGGCTTGTATAAACCATTTCCGATTCCCAGATAACCCTCTTCATCATGGATGCACCTAAAGCCATACACAAGGAGGAGAACTGCAGCTGGTAGGGACAGAAGATCTAAACAAGCCTTAATGGTGACAGTCTTCTCTGCAACAATATCAACGACTGAAGAACAAAAGATGAATGCTGCAAAGATGGTCAGCAAAACCGACCACAATCGAACAAATGCCGCTCCAAGAAACAGAGGCCTGATGCTGAAAGTGCAGCTGGCAAGAATCAAAATCAATCCTTGAGCTAAATTTACAAGCCAGCAATGTGGCAGGTAAACAGAAGCGTCCTGACTGAGGTTATTTCCAAGCATCCGCAATCCTAGCCCAAGATAAACCAAACCCAAGCTGCCATTGGACACCACAGCAGCCAAATGTAGTGGTGACCTGAGCACGACAAGCTGCCGCCCCGGCGCTCTACTCATAGGAATTTTGACAAGCAACTGGATCGCAAGCACCGCTATGAGCACCGTTGCGATGCCAATCGACACTAGATGATTCATGCAGGTGGAGGAGTCGAAGATTTCCTTCAACGCACATGAGGCCACATCTTGGTCGGAGCAAATTGGGCTCCCACACAAGTTCATCGTCCAAGAACCTGAAGGATACAGTTAAGTAAAATCCCGGACGAAGCTGTTGGTCAGGCAGCAAGAATGATTTGGCTATGTAACATGAGAAAGGTGAGAAAAAAGACTTACCTGTGAGGGGGGAACCCATTTGTGCAATCTCTGTTGCGCCAATCAGTTATACCTTTAATCCTGCAGCAACCATGAACAAGAAGCTAGTCACGACAAAGGAACAGATACTGTTTTTTTTATGAAGAAAGAGACAAAGAACAGATACTGTTTTTTTTATGAACAAAGAGACAAAGAACTGAGATCGTCTAGGGGAAAACAGAAGTTTCAGTTCTCGGAACAAGAAGATCACGGTGCCGCAAGAACAAGGAACCCGAACGCCCTAGTGCGCTTGGTGATCGATAACCGTTGTATGCAAAAGTGATCATCGACCACCATTCACAGTCAAGAGGAGAAAATAGCAGAGGCAGAGGTGAAAAAGAAGAACTGACAAGAGAGAGGTCGAAGACAATGGGCGATCAGCGGACGGAGAAGAAGGAGAAGGAGAACAGAAAACCCCCTTTCCGCATCCAGCCCCAACCCTCTCGAACAAATTCCAGAGTCCACACCGAGAAACCCCGATTTCTTGTTTTCTATTCTCGACCAAGCACGATTCCCAGGAAGCGATCCCCCATTTACCTCGAAGAGTGTTGATTTGTTGACCCCTACTGCGGTCAGTCGCCTCCTCCCTTGTCGCCACCGCAAGCTTATCAGTGTCGAACAGCAGCAGACCGTGATCCCTTATATTACGGAGAGCGTGGCGCGCCTCGTCGACGAGGCACGCGGTGTGCGCTGCCGGCGCACGTGACCGGTGCTCAGGTGAGGACGTGCCGTGCCCCGCATCGCTTCTCCTACCCTCCGGTCCCTGAATAACTGCGACCTTTCCTGCGGCCGGCCGATTTTCTTGTTTGCACAGATCATACACTGTCACGTCATCGTACGTCTTGCTAGTACTCCCTCCGTTCCTAAATACTATAAAATGTTTTAGCCCTTTTTCAGATTCACGTGTATCTAGACGCTTTTTCGTGTATATTCACTCATTTCAGTCCACGTCTAATCAATATGTGAAATGTCTAAAACATCTTATATTTAGGAACGGAGAGAGTACTATGCTAAATAGAACTTTGGAGCTCGGTCTTTAGGGGGTTCAAAATTGGTACTACCTCCGGTTCGAATTGGTTGTCGCCGAATGAACATTGAGCTAGCTGTAGCTGCGACAATCAATACCGATCGGAGGGAGTATTTTAAGTTTTGAAAATTTCGAGAAAAAATCCTAATTGTACATAATAATATGATTTACAAGTGTGTAGGAGTCAATCTAAAATTCGTTATATTTTAGGCTGTGCAAAAATGAAAAAAGATGGACCTAAGCCCGAACAGTGCACATTTTCAAAAACTTCCAAATTTGTCTTTTCATTTATCCTAAAATCAAACTAATTTTGCATTTTTATTTTGCAAACGAGTAGAGTTTGACATTATCTACACCTAAGATTTTAGTTTCGATTTTTCGGAAATTAAAAATGCCGATTTTTTATTTTTCAAAAAAAACTCCATGGAGGTTAGCTTCTGTTTACAGTTTCCGATGCTAAATGCTCACATGTTTGCTACGAAAGAACCAAAATCATAAAACACATTAACGAAATATTGTTCGATTTTTCGTAGTGCTACATGTATCCTATAAAGTAATACGTCGAAAAGTGAACCCTTATCTTGCTATATATTATATAGCATTTACATATCATATATGCGATGTTATTTCTTAAAGTGTCGGTAGGAACTTTTTCATTTATGCTATTGAAATGTGATTACTCCTTGACATATTTGACACTAAATTTCAACAAAAGGTTATGAAACCACACATCAATTCATGGTCCAAAATTAAGTTTCACCGGTGTCAAATTATCACTACAAAGAAACATATCATAGCCGGCTTGCAAACACCGGCGGACCACTTAAATCCCACGCCGGTGCTCTGCTGGGAACAATTTCCGCAGGTAATCACCGGCGTGGGAATTTTTCCTCGCCGGTGTTACGGTGGAATCACCGGCGTGGACATCTTAGAAACACGCCGGTGATTTGTGGGCCCAAAAATCGAACCACGGTGAAACATGTTACCGGCGTGGAACGTCAGTTGTAGGCCGGTAATGTACTTTGCAATTACTGGCGTGTGACCTGGTGGGCACGCCGGTAATCGGGAGGCATGTGGGTACCTGTTGGTAACACCGGCGTGTGATATGACGACACGCCGGTATTGTGATTATAATCACCGGCGTGTCAGATATCCCCACGCCGGTAATATAGACGTTGCTGGACACTGATCAATTCCCACCTCCCCCCCCACTTCCCCCCTCTTCTCTATATATAGAATCCTTACCCTTGTTGGATATATTGCATCTGAGTTGGTTTGGATATATAGACGTTGTGTAGTGGCTTATTATTAGCTAGCTAGCTAGTATATATTAATTAGCAACATCATGTCGGTTCCTCCTTGTGATCGTGGTTTTACCGGTATGATGTCTCATTTGGTTGTGTATGGTGCTATAAGAATGATGAAGGGTGATAAGTGGAAAGGGACTCCACCCGTGCCATTCGATGAATTAATTAGTAGCAATAGCCACCTCACTGAGTTAAATAAATACTTTCGAAGAGATGGGCTCCCAGATAGAAACCCAGAGGAAATACTGATGCATGTAAAATGCATACATGAACTTTGCATTATATTACTTATATTTCAATCATATTTGCATCATATAAGGGTTATATCATTGATTTATATTGATTTTGGGAATATTTCATTGTTTCCCTATTTTTCTGGAATTAACCCTGAACAGGCAGAAAACTCTATTTTCTATATTTTGATGCTTCAGGGACCCAAACGACGTCCAAATGACCTAATAATTTACGGGGATCAGTTTTTGGAAGGAACGAAGCGTGGGAGCGAAGGAAGCGAACAAACGGAGCCCCGAGGGCCAGAAGAGGGTGGCCCACGCGGCCAGATTCCCTGGCCGCGTGGGACCCACCATCTGGGGCCTCGAAGCTCCGTTGTCGTCGATCTTTTTTCCCGAGCCTCCGTCTTGACCTAAAAAACGACTATAAAAATAGTTCTCGACGCCCTTGGGAAAGGAGGCGGCGGAGAAACACAAAACCACGAAACAGAGAGTCAGAAGGCTGCCGTCGGAGAAGATCGGAGGGGGGAAACGCCGCCGGAATCACCTCTGGAGGGCTCCACCCCCCTCCGGCATGTTCATCATCAACATCTACAGCAAGATCATCTCCATCTCTCCACTGTAAACTCTTGGCAAACATGATATATGATGCAATATACTATTCCCTTGATCTATTGTGTCTCCCCATCTATGTTTGAGAAGTGATTTGTTCATGGCAATAGTGAAATAGTTCGTTGATTGGTTGCATACAAGTTTTGTTATCTTTTATGATTGTCTTTATGTACAATATATGAGTGCACACATATGTTGGGGAATGCATGTAAGGTGATCACCGGTAATGTAATGGAGTGAGCGAGACTTGGGAGGACATGTAAACCTGACACCGAGTCATGAAGTTACTTTATTGGGGGATATATATAGGGGACCTTAGAACTTAAGGCTATGGTGGGACTTTTATGTCTTAATAATTCTTGTGTGCTCATTTACTTGGCCATGAGATCCATCATAAGGGGTTTTAGTTCATTTACTTAGCTACACCTATTTATGGCTCCTTCCTAGAAGAAACAATTAAGACTGAAACATGTGCTTCACTAATTGTGACAACCACACGAATGAAATAACAATTGCTAGAACATTTGCTCCCTTGAGATATTTGCTACTTGAGATATTTGATACTTGCTACTTTGAGAAACTTGCTCTAAGAAACTTGCGTTTGAAACTTGACTGAGAAACTTGTTACTAGATAAACCCATTCCACACCACTTGCTTTCATTAGTTAGTTCCTTTCATATTTAAACTTATTGCTTTGCACAAACGGCCATATAAGAGGGTTATAGGGCTTTAGAGAATAGATAGTTTACCTTCAGCTCCTCGTGGGTTCGACACTCAAATACTTATCGAATTGTGCTACAGTGATTCCTTGCTCTTGGGGATTATCAAATACGCCAAGAACTTTTGAGGTTGCGTAGACGGTGGGATAGAATGACTGAACTCAAAATCATCAAGGTGGGCCTTCGTAACTTGCCTATCAACCCTGAGTCAAAAAACATATATTTTTTGCCTCAGGAATATGCATTGCACGTAAAGGTAACTTTAAATTCCGTTACATTAATATATAAGGTGTAGCGTATTATTTAAATATAGTTCTATATGAGTTGTGTTTAATTATCTATTTTTACTATGTAGCATTACCCTGAAGACGTAGAGTTAATCAATAGAGAGATCCCTGACTTCTTGTGGAAGTTGATACTATGGGGTAAAGCACCCAAGGGGCGTCCGGCGACGACATGCCACGCTGATGAAATGAAGAGGGCTCTTGGAGTAAAGATCGGACCCAAAACTTGGAGTGTTGGATCATCGAAGGCAGAAAGAGCATCAAAGAAGGCACTCATGGCCGATGACAACAGTGACGATGACTTCATGCCTCCTAAACGAGCAGAGACCAGACCCAAGCCTAAGGGTGTCGTTGGAGGATCAAAGAAGGCAGTCATGGCTGATGACAACAGTGACGATGACTTCATGCCTCCTAAATGAGCAGAGATCAGACCCAAGCCTAAGGGTGTCGTTGGAGGATCGAAGAAGGCAATCGTCGCTGATGACAACAGTAACGATGACTTCATGCCTCGTAAACGAGCTGAGATCATACCCAAGTCTAAGGGTGTCGTTGGAGGATCGAAGAAGGCAAAGGCCATCGTCGCTGATGACAACAGTGATGATGACTTCATGCCTCCTAAACGAGCACTTATTAGGCTAAGTAAGAGCAACCGGTGAAATGTAATTTAGATGTATAGTACATGTAACATTGTTATTTTCAAATTTCTTTTAATTGTGTATTATTTAATAAAAAAAAAAATTTAGACATGACCAATTTAGTGTCCTAAATTTTAGATCTAGATCTTGCTTGCAACAACACCACCACACACACACCAACCGCACAAACCCTCACTCTCGCATCGATACCGTCGCCACCCCTACCCGCCGCCGCCACCCACACCGCCGCCGCCCTCGCCGCGCATCGCCCTCGCCGTCCCGTCCTCATTGCCCTCGCCGTCCCGTCCCCGTCTCCATCCTCGCCGCCCTCGACGCGTCGTCCCCGCCGGCCTCGCCGTCCTGTCCCCGTCCGCCGTCGCCCTCGCCGTCATGTCCTCGTCCCCGCCACCCTCACCGTCCCGCCTCCGTCCTCACCACCGGCACCACCTTGTGAGCCTCTTGTTCTTAACTCTTTTTTCTATTTTATTATATGATTTAGACTCTTTTTTCTATTTTCTTGTATGATTTAGATACTTAGTTGTATAAATTTCTTAATTCTATGATTGTTTGTTATATATAGTGCCATGGTTTTGATATCCGTCCCCGTCGGCCCTCGTCCGGTTTATGATTCGGATGTGGTATGTTTGTTTGTTATAACTATTTGTTTCATTTCATGTTTATGACAATTATAACGACCAACTTGACATAGATATTTTTATCTAGGAGGTATGTGAACCGGAAATTCCAATGGATCCTTTTGTTGAGCAGTTAAATCTAGTTCAAAAAGAAAACGATGATTTGAAAGAAAAATTGAAAAGAATTGAAGAAAAGAAGATGAAATTGGAGTTGGATCTTGCCGACGTTGTCGATGATCACAAGATCAAGATGGATGCAATGCACTTGAAGATTAAAAAGATTAGAAAATATGCCATTAATAAAGAGGCTTGGTATCATTATGCTATTGGATCAATTGTTACCTTAGTTGCGATTTTGATCTCATTTGTTATTGCATTTAAATGCTTTAGATAGTTGTATGTTAGTTTCAATGTATGTTTTAGATGCTCTAGGTTTTTTATAAGAACTATGTATGAACTTTAGATAGTTGTATGTCAGTTTCAAAATATGTGTTGTGAGCTCCAAGTTAGTGCATTTGTAAGTTTGTACATATGAAATTTGTAATGTAATAGGATATGGCGTGTCAAGTATGCTACTCTGCTTGTCGAGAGGGGATTTACACAGGATCCAGGTTCATAATTCAGCTGCAGGGCGGTCAGTCTAGGATGGTTATGCTGGTATGGACAATCTTTTGTTTTCTATACATTTCTGGCTCATGTTTTCTTGTAACTATCTATCTAACATCATTTTCTTTTTGTTTTGTTTCGTAGGTTGTACCGTGCAATATACGGCGCCAGTTTAACGAGCTAGTCGGCAACACCGTCAACTTTGATGTTCACGGAACTAGTTATAAGATACTTGTCAAGAAAGAAAAGAACAAGACTTTCTTCTGGGGGAACCGTTTGGACGAGCTCATTGCCACGAACAAGCTGAGCCGAGGTGATTTCCTCCATTTTAGTATGGTTGGACCACAACCTCGGATCAAGCTTGTCTACTTCGGTAATGCACGAGCGTCTTCTTCAAAGACTACCTCCCCGAGATAGCTACCATGGAGTGCCTTTTGTGCAGCGTCTCACGCGCACTAATCTCAAGGGAAATCTCATGGTACGTATGCTTCTAAATTTTCACATCTTTCTATACTATGTTGTTCTTGTGGGCATGTGTGACTTATTTGTTTTCTTGTTTCATGTTCTTGCAGAAACTACCTAGGGTGATAGCGGAAGCCGCTGCCATTCAGCCTACTGGTACTTTTCGTGTACGCATTGGAGAGGGAGGAATGGTCACCGCCGTTCCGTACACCACGGACACTGACGGTCGCATTGTCTTCAACTCTCAAGCGTGGAGGGAGTTCCATTCGGCATGTTTTATGGAGGTTGAACAAGCTATCGTCATCACTCTAAGCAAGTGCCACTCCAACATCGCGCATGTGACATTGATGATCAACTATCTGTAGCGTTGAGATCGACAATAGTTTGAAAGTTTATTTTTCTGTAGCGTAGGTGATCAACTATCTGTACTATGGAGTCTAGTTAAACTACTCATTTCACCATCTGTAGCGTTGAGATCAACTATCTGTAGCGTAGGCGATCAACTATCTGTACTTCTGTTATTTTTCTGTGAATTTCGCTGAATATTGTGGTTCAGTATGCAGTAATCGCTTTTATTTTATTTTTTCTGACAAAAACACCACCGGCGTGTCCCGTCTCGCCGGTAACACAAAGCGTCACTGGCGTGGTCACACACACGCCGGTGATTCCAAACAGATCACCGGCGTTGCCACGCCGGTGATCACATATAGCACTGGCGTGAGGTTACCGGCGTGGGCATGTCTCGCCGGTGATGCCAAAAATGGCACGCCGGTGATTAGCTGTTTTCTTGTAGTGTATGTGCTATATATTGCAAATAAAGATGAGGTAATTTCACCGGCTGTCACAATATTTGTCGCATATATACAGTATATATGGTCACATCTAAAAGTTCGCGTTAGTGGTCATTAAAGTGGGTGAAGCATACAGGCGAGGTATTAATCGGCCATGGTCAGATCAGATTGCCAATTCACTGGCATTTTTTTTGCAAAACAAATAAATCTAATATTTGGTATGGTTTTCTTGACAGCCGGCGACGACGCGTAATAAGGGAGGAAAATTGCAATGAGAGAGATGAGGAGCGATGTGACTTTTTTTTCTTGGAATGAGAGCGATGTGGTATCATTTCATTGATGGCTCTTGATTTAGATTTGATTTGTATTGAGTGATTTGTAAAGGCCTAGTTTAAAAAATGTCATTTTAGATGATTTTTTTTTGCACAGAGCACTACAAATGTCATTTCTCCATGAAATTTGCACGTGTGCACACCATGTGAATATGTCTGTTGTCTTTTTCATGTAGAATTATTTGAATTGTTTTACTAATTTTTTGAATTTCGTAATTAGGGAGGAGCATATGATCTCAGGAGGCAAAACTGCACTCCCGGAAAAACGCCACTAATATGCATGATAGTACATCTCCCGATGCAACATGTCTACATTATCCACTATTTGAGTCATTCATTTTGTCCATGTCATTCCACATTTATTAATGATGTTTTATCCATACATGTAAGCTATTCATATTATAAATTCTTTTACCCCCACAATTTTCTACATCATCAATTATAGATTTTAAATATACGACTATTTTACATTTATTAAATTTAGATTCTCGACTATTATGACCAGTCAAATCCTACATATTTCCGAGAATTTTTTCCATTGATGCATTGTGCTAACTACAGGTGAGCAGCGGGTGTGGAACGAAAATCACTTCTAAGTCCCGACGGGTTAGGTTTGGCCCGGTACCGCCGGACGAATTATTGGGATGCGTCGGATGTAAAACGCCTATGGGTGGCGCGGTTTTACGTTCGACCCGCCCAATAGATGCTCTAACAGCAATAGTAAGTGTAAAGATATATGTGTGACGCAAGACTATCATAGATGCATTGTAGTACAAGATACAGGGCGAAGAGTCAGCAGCGGTGAGATTGAGATCTACTATGATTTGCTCGGAGTACGTAATTGCAAAGATGGCCCGACGCAGGCGGTAGTAGCTGGGAGGGAGAGGGACGTACGGTAGGTGTCACCTCGTCGCTGTACTGACACTGTCTTGGCCACACATGTATTTATATATGCATACGTCCTTCTCCTGATCTTTTGTTGGTTGGTTTGAATAACTTATCACGTGTGCCACGCGGCTCCGAAATGAGCGATCGAAAAGCCTTGGCCAGAACAACGCTGACAGTACAGTGAGGTCGGGCGATCGATCGCATCCGTCTACGTACTCCTATATCAGTCGTCACAGCTCATTGACGAAGTGAACTCCAAGCAACAGCGTGCCTACTCCGCATAGAGTATATTACGACGCATCCTGATTAAATTACTCCGCTGCTGTAAGTGTAAGATACTACTGGCCACATAGCTAGATCTCGTCCTTTCCAACGTGAGGATTCAGGCCCGCGTATCTAACAGTTGAAGGGTAGTTGAATTTTGTTGTTGGCTCGACTCGATTAGTGAATCTAATAATATAGTGACGTGAGGTTGATTAAGTGTTCAACGGAAATACGCTGTTTGTAAATGCTTATATTACTGAAATAACCGTCGATCCTATCAAAACCACGCGCGCTGCTTAAGCACCCAACCAGTTCACTTATTGGTGATTTTGATAGAGTACTGCGACTACATGTGCCCCCGAAATGAGCCTCCATCACAGCATGTCTAATGGTAACCGTAAACCGTGAAAAAACCGTAAAACTCCTGCGGCTTTACAGGCTCATGCCCTTTTTTCGGTCAGAACAGAACCCGTAAAGCCGGTCTGGCATGTAAACTGTTTATGGGCCCCCGTGAGTCCCATCCGTCAGCCCCAATATATGCCGTCCGGGGTAATTCTTAGTTCACAAACCGAGTTTGACCACCGCCGCCGATGAGAAATCCACCGAATCCTCCGCCGCCCGCGACTGCAGATCCGGCACCGCCGACGCCCGATGGCGCCAAAGAGGAAGCCCAGCGAGCTCGGGAGCGGCAATAGATTCGGCGGTGACTTCTCTGACGCCGCGCGCAAGAAGGTCATCGCCTCCGACGCGGCGAGGAAGCGGAACGCGTTGCTTTTCGTCCGTGAGGTGCCGGAGTTTGACCGGCAGAAGTGTGAGCGTCTCCGTCGTGGCGAGAGCAGCTCCTCATCGGCGCTGGTGCGTGCATGGAGGGAGTCTACGCCGCCAGAGGGCTACAACACCGCCGCCTTCGGCACCTCCCTCGCGCGGGAGGACTTTGTCCTCGAGGACGCCATCGAGGACGTCGTGGCGGTGATGGTGATGCGCTCCGAGCGGGAGGCGGAGGACCACGCTGCGCAGGTCGAGCGCGACGAGGACATCAACCGCATCTTCTACAAGCAGGGGCTTGAGCAGGCTTGCGCCGCCCCGAGAAGAAGGCGGAGTGGCAGAGGGAGGCGGAGAAGATCATCAACTTCATCTACTCCGACGAGGAGTGAAGCTCCTCCACCGCTGCGTCGCTACCGCGCCTGTGGCTCCGGTGAGCCTTATTTTGCGTTTTAGGGTTAGGGCTCCGACAATCTTCAGTTTAGATTAGTGTTAGTGTAAAATGCCGACGAGCATTGATCTGTAATGCGAAGAACATGGAAGTATCGATCATGTGTTTATCGTTTGTTCCGGCGAAATCAAAAAATTATCAAAATTTGCAGTTCGCTATTCGATTTCTATTCTGCGCGAAGACTTTTGGGCCTGAGAAACACCTAAAATGCGAACCGTAAACCGCATTTTCGGTTTCGCGGTATACGGTCACTGCTAGAGATGTGATACGTCTCCAACGCATCTATAATTTTTTATGTTCCATGCTTATTTATATGTCAATGCCACATGTTTTTATAATGTTTTAGTATCAATTTTATATATTTTCTGAGACTAACCTATTAACAAGATGTCCAGTGTCAGTTCCTATTTTCTGCTATCTTTTTGTCCCAGAAATCCTAGTCAGGAAATATTCTCCGAAAGACCTGAAAATTTACATGATTTATTTTTGCAACGGACCGAAGACACTTCCCGAAGGAGAGCAACAGGGAACCACCTGGTGGAGCAGGCGGGTCCACGGCGCGGCCAAGGGGCCACCCACGCCCCTAGCCCGTGGGGCCAACTTGGCTGCCAACTGACGTCGCCCTTTCGCCTATAAATTGCCTCGTCCTCGAAAACCCTAAAACACCTGAGTATAGTTCCAGAAAATATCCGAGGCCACCGCCGTCGCCAACCCTAGTTCGGGAGGGTTCTGAAGTTCTTCCCAGCACCTGCCAGAGGGGGAGATCGTCACCGGAGGCACATTTATCTGTAATTGCTACATGATGTGTGTTTGCTTGGATCCAATGAATTGTGGAACTCATGA
This sequence comes from Poa pratensis, assembly GCA_947311845.1. Lineage (NCBI taxonomy): Eukaryota > Viridiplantae > Streptophyta > Magnoliopsida > Poales > Poaceae > Poa > Poa pratensis. Next base: position 16,218,508 of record CAMZMU010000069.1, read on the forward strand.
CTCTTTGTTCATCTCTATATGTTAAGTTTTATTTATGATCTTGCATGCTATTCGATGCTTGTGGTTACTTTGGCCGAGTAGTTGCTTGAGTTGTAAAGAGGGAGTATTTATGCTAGATAGTGGGTTCATGCCTTCTTGCGCTGAGTTCGAATGATAGAAACGATCACATTCAAATTTGTGTTGTTGCTACGAGGGAGAAAATAGTTGTGTTTATTACCTTGTGTTATATTACATTGCTTACATTATGTACCATGCTTATTGCAATTGTCCGTTGCTTGCAACTTAATACTTTCAGGTGACATGCTGGATAGCGATCCCGGGGTGGATTATTAGTCATAGATGCAGTTGGATAACGGTCTATGTATTTTGACGTAATGCCCATATTAAATGAAACGAAACGGTGAACTATATTTTTTCTTGATAGCATTGTTATGCGCCCATGATTTGTCAATTGTCTTACTGTAATTTGTTTACCCATCATGCATTTCTTTTAGAGAGACACCACTAGTTGACTGTGGACCCCGGTCCTATTTTTCTGCATTGTTTACAACTGTTCTAATAGCTTTTCGCACTCATTTTTTCCACTGGTCATATTTATTATTTTACACTCGTGCATTTAAGTCTTTGTGTTCAGCAAGTCGGTGAGATTCACACCCTCTCTGTTTTATTGGGGCAAAGTGGTTTGTTTGTGACTGTGTGCAGGTCCACGTTGATCTACAAGCGCTAGAGTAGAGATTGTTTTTCATGTACCACTTGTTCAGAGCTATTAGTTTTTGTAGTTAGGAAGTACTCTCTGGTATTTTCATTCATATTTGTTTAGAGAGTTGTTTAAAATAAGTTGATTGGTGTTTGAACTAAAATGTTATGCATGTGGTGTGTTATGTCGGAAATCTTGCATGGTATTGTTAATCATGTGAATTTTGATAACTTGTTTTCTTGCAATTGCTTGAGGTATTAAATGAATAGATGCTTAATCTTGCTGGTTAATTAACTTGAGGCTAAGTAGTCGTATTGCCGTAAAGCTTGGTCCATACTACATACTCCATTAATTGTTGAAGGATAGTCGTAATGGTTTAGTTGCGTGTGAAGGTCGAGGGTTCTAACGGGGTACTTGTGCCGCCGTGAACGGCCCTCCTTGGAGTGACTATTGTCATTCTTTGTCTGTTGACCCTGCTAGTTGTGAACAATAAACTTGTGAGTTTTTTTGACTAATGTTGAGCTTTTGTTTTTGTCACTTCCACCATCCAAAGTTTGCTAGCCTCTTCGGTGCTGTGCATTGCCCTCTTCTCACATTGAGACTTGGTGCATATTTCGGCAGTACATCCAAACCCCATGGGAGGATTTTCTCTTGTTCTCCTACACATAAGCTTATACATCTTCCTCAAAACAGCCACCATACCTACCTACCACAGCATTTCCATAGCTATTCCGAGATATATTGCCATGCATTTTCATCATACATTACATGACTTGTTGTCATTTATTATTATTGTCATTTAGTGCTTTGCATGATCATATACATCTGACGTGTGGTTTACCCATGTTACGCTAGATCATTGCACCTCCTGCTACACTGGCAGAGTCTTTCAGTTTCATACATTATGTTTTAGTCATTTTGAGTTATTTGTACAAAAGTGTGTATACCTGTGAGCGAGAGAAAGAGAAAGAGCCATGGAGGCTATTTAAAAACAGAAAAAATAAAAAATAGAAAAAAGAGAAAAAAAGAGGGGGCAACATTGCTATCCTTTATATCACACTTGTGCTCATGTTTTAGCACCTATGCTTCAGAGTCATCATATTTTTGCTAGTAGCACCATTGTTTCAGAGATATCATATTTGTGCTCATGTCTAGCACCCATGCTTCATAGTTTCATACTTGTGCTAGTAGCACCTATGCCTCATTTGAGAGAGTTTTCATGTTTCATCTAGTATAACTATGGGGAATTTTTCATTATAAAACTTAGGTTGTATATTCCAATGATGAGCCTCTTCAAAAGTGCTCTAGGTCTTCGTGAGCAACCGAGTTAGATGCACCCCCAATAGTTCCATTGGAGAGCTTTCATACACATATAGCTCTATGTGCATCATTTGCATGGCAATCACTACTCCTTGCATAGCTTCGATTATAAGACTTCCTCTTGTCTAATGATCATTTATAGCTGTGTGAGACTTTCTTTCATTGGCCTTCCAAACCTCCATTAATGTTCTCTTTGCCATAACATCCTGGTGCCAAAACCATATGCTTACGCTCCCGGCTGACTAAACTTCTAAACAGTTGATACATGTCGTTTATGTTTATTTTCACTTGACTGGATCCTTTCTAGTACTGTGAAAGATACTAGATGCTTGAGGGAAGGATAGAGTTGCTATGTTGGATACTTAAATCATCTATAATGAACCTTGTACGGTCTCAAGTCTCCAAAGGACACGACCCGCGAAAAAAGTTCTTGGTTGATTGACTTTCATGATTAACCATTGTTTGCTTAATATTCTTTAGACACTTGCTTTGAATGATTGTTTATCTAAGCTCACATGTTGTACATTACTATTTGATCAAGATTGTGTTAGATGCTTGTCTCCTCAAAAATTATTTTGTTATCATTTACCTACTCGAGGAAGAGCAGGAATTAAGCTTGGGGATGCTGATACGTCTCCAACGTATCTATAATTTTTGATGTTCCATGCTTATTTATATGTCAATGCCACATGTTTTATAATATTTTAGTATCATTTTTATGCATTTTCTGAGACTAACCTATTAACAAGATGCCTAGTGCCAGTTCCTATTTTCTGCTGTCTTTTTGTCCTAGAAATCCTAGTCAGGAAATACTCTCCGAAAGACCTGAAAATTTACGTGATTTATTTTTGCAACGGAACAAAGACACTGCCCAAGGAGAACACCAGGGAACCACCTGGTGGAGCAGGCGGGTCCACGGCGCGGCCAAGGGGCCACCCGCGCCCCTAGCACGTGGGGCCCACCTAGCTGCCCACCGACGTCGCCGTTTCGTCTATAAATTGATTCATCCCCGAAAACCCTAAAACTCCGAGCATATTTCCAGAAAACATCCGAGGCCACCGCCGTCGCCAACCCTAGTTCGGGAGGGTTCTGAAGCTCTTCCCGGCACCCTGCCGGAGGGGGAGATCGTCACCGGAGGCATCTACACCACCATGCCTGCCTCCGGAGTGATGCGTGAGTAGTCCACCACGGGAGTACAGGTCCATGGCAGTAGCTAGATGGTTGTCTCTCCTCCTTGTACTCCATTGTTTAGATCTTGTGAGCTGCCTAACATGATCAAGGTCATTTATCTGTAATTGCTACATGATGTGTGTTTGCTTGGATCCGATGAATTGTGGAACTCATGACTATTTGTTCATCTCTATATGTTAAGTTTTATTTATGATCTTGCATGCTCTCCGATGCTTGTGGTTACTTTGGCCGAGTAGTTGCTTGTGTTGTAAAGAGGGAGTATTTATGCTAGATAGTGGGTTCATGCCTTCTTGCGCTGAGTTTGAATGACAGAAACGATCACAGTCAAGTTTGTGTTGTTGCTACTAGGGAGAAAACAGCTGTGTTTATTACCTTGTGTTATATTTACATTGCTTAGTTTATGTACCATGCTTATTGCAATTGTCCGTTGCTTGCAACTTAATACTTTCAGGTGACAAGCTGGATAGCGATCCCGGGATGGATTATTAGTCATAGATGCAGTTGGATAACGGTCTATGTATTTTGACGTAATGCCCATATTAAATGAAACGAAACGGTGAACTATATTTTTTCTTGATAGCATTGTTATGCGCCCATGATTTGTCAATTGCCTTACTGTAATTTGTTTACCCATCTTGCATTTCTTTTGGAGAGACACCACTAGTTGACTGTGGACCCGGTCCTATTTTTCTGCATTGTTCACAACCGTTCTAATAGATTTTCGCACTCATTTTGTCCACTGGTCATATTTATTATTTTACACTCGTGCATTTAATTCTTTGTGATCAGCAAGCCGGAGAGATTGACACCCTCTCTGTTTCGTTGGGGCAAAGTGGTTTGTTTGTGACTGTGTGCAGGTCCACGTTGATCTACAAGCGCCAGAGTAGAGAGACACCTTGCTAGAGCCTTCTCCAAGTCCTACTGGATTGATAAACTTGGTTTTGTATCAAGGGAAAATTGATGCTACGCTACATCATACCTTCCTCTTGGGGTCTCCAAACGAACGTGTTAATCACGCCATCAAGATGATCTCAGTTCATGAATTAGAAAGGAGTCTGATTGCCAGTGTGGCGCCTCAATTGAAGGCCTACCGACACCCAGCAAGACACCGAGCCAATGATTGGACCATTATAATTAGAGCATCTGTAGCAGATCTCTTAAAAGTTGGACCATTATAATGCGTAGAAGGGAACCGTAAACCTGTTTTGCGGTACCGCGAGGGATGCGTCAGATTTACGGTTCATATTTAATGGATTTGTTCTGCCGCAGCCCTCGCGGTACCACAAAAGGGGTTTATGGTTTTAGCATATATTGGTCATTTTGGAGCAGAAAAACTTAATATAACTGCAACATAACTCAAATTTGTTATAGTTCTAACATCACACGATACAAGAATAATCTATATTACAACAATCTTTCAAATTCAAATAATTAAAAATAATAATGAAAGGTCTGGAAGGGAAAAAATAGTTCATCACACATGAAAAAATCAAATAAATTGGGAGACTATGAGCTCCCAGTCCCATAGAGCTGTCAATGATGCTACATGAGATCATATTTTACCATCCTGGTGTTGGATGGTCTTCACAAATTTTGCCCAAGAGTGGTAGATGATGTCGGCTAGGTGATAGCCCATGGTTTAGTCATGGCCATTGACGGTGTAGTTGTAAGCTGGAGCATCTCCACTAGCAAGCCTAGCAAAAGATAAGATCTCTGCAGCACATTGATATAATTGAGTGAACCTGGCAAATTAAAAAAACAATGTCAAATCCATAAGTCCTCGGAGGCCACTGCTTCTAACATGATTGTTGGATCATGATGATGCATGGTGTACTGACAATGCCAAGCAGCATGGCAGTTCTTCCACGTCCAGTGCATGCAATCAACGCTGGCAAGCATCCCCGGCCAATTTATAGCTTCATTATGTTTCATCAACCTCTTTGTGTCCTCTTCATTAGGAGCTCGGAAATACTGAGCGTCGAAAATTTTGATGATCACCTTGGCAAAAATGTGCATGGACTTGAGCGTAGTATCTTCGCCAATGCGGAGATACTCGTCGCCTCGTCGGTGTAGTCCGCTGGGATGCCATATGCAATTATACACATAGTGGCCGAGATCTTTTGATACGCGCTAAATCCAATAAGGCTAGCGGCGTTCTTCCGGTGAGTGACAAACTTGCAATTGGCCTCACAAGGTTGTACTATGCGCACGAACAGATCCCTACACATTCGATATCGCCTACGGAATAGGTGAGGCGGATAGGTGGGTACCTCAGTGAAATAATCCTTCATGAGCATGTCATTGCCGAGATATTGGTTCCACGAGATACATAGCCGCCCGATGGTTGATCCCTTCCGCTTTCTTTCTGGCCCAATCTCGAACTCCTTCATGGCGAGCAGCAGCACAAGATGCAGGGCATCGTCGTCCTACTCTTCCTCAAACAACGAAGAATCATCAAAAAAGAATTGCTTTGATGGGCTTAAAGTGGAGAACAAACTCATCTACAAAATATACCTCTAATTAAGCGCGGGCCACAGTGCAATCGATTCCTAAACTACAATTGCAAACAAATGAACCAAGCCAGGGCAGACGGCGTGGGCGGCGGACAAGCCGGGTACGGAAGCCGGGCAAGGAGGCGTGGGCAGTGGGAGTGGCAGCGGAGCAGCTAGGACGAGTCGACGCGTTTTCCCCTCGCCGAATCTAGGGTGCTAAAACTCGGCTGGGAGCGACAGGGGAGCGGACGGCCTCAAGCGAGCTTGGCAAGGGGCGAAAGGTGGCGGCAGAACGTGGGGGCGACTACATGGATGGGAAATGGCGGGACAAGCAAAATTGCTGGGCGGGAGGTGGCGGTGCAGGATTTAGGAGCGGAAACTGAATATTCATCCTGCCAACACGTCGCGCGAGATGAGGGAAACCGGAAAATATCAGCTCGAAACTTCATATCTAAAGGATACGCGGATCCATTTGAGGGAAACTTTCAAAAAATTAAGGGTTGGGCGAAAATAAGGGACCTGCTCGGGTCACTTTTTTGCCCGAACCCTTAAAAAGCATTTATTATAAGGGTTGTTCGTTTTAAGGGATCTGCTAGAGATGCTCTTAGATCGGCCTCTTCAGTGCTACTGGCACGAATCGAATCTTGCATCTACCGGCACAAATCGAAGGATCTTCTCCAGTGAGACATCAACAAACTCTCAGATAATAGGAACAACACAATACGCTGAAAAAGCACTAGCAGGATATAAAATTACTGACTACTAGTGGAATTTGGCGCGGCGGCACGCCGCACCCGTTGTAATTCGAAATGTTGAAATCCGTCAGAATTTTTCGTCTAGAGTATGTCTAAATACTTAGTGAATTGAAATGTTCAAATATGCTTGTATTTCGACATAAATTTTTAATTTAACTTAATAGTTAGAGAATGCATGATATGAGCATTTGTTAATTTTAACTCCGTAGTTAGATAAAGTTCATTTAGATTATGTCTAAATATTCACCAAATTGGAATATTCAAATATGTTTGCATTATGCCGTAATTAGTTAGCATATATTTTTGTGAACATGTTGATATATTTTAGAGTATTTCCATTTTTTTTAGCAAATTGAAATGTTCAAATATGTTTTTATTGTTCAGTAATATTTAATTTAAGTTCATAATGAGTGGAAACGCACATTTATTGAATTGAATTCCATATTTAGAGAAAGTTCATCCAGATTACATCCAAATATTCACCAAATTGAAATGTTCAATTTAAGTCCACAATTAGAGAAAGTGCATTTGTTTTTTGTTTAAATATTCACCAATTTAAAATATTTAAACATTTAATAAGTTAGTTTCTATATAATTAGAGGAAGTACAGCTTTTTTTGTCCAAATATTCACCAATTCAAAATATATAAACATTTTGTATTTTTGACATAAATAGTTAGCATTTTTTTCTGAGCATTTTGATGACTTCACATAATTAGAGGAAGTAAATTTGTTTCTTGTCCGAATATTCACCAATTTAAAATATTTAAACATGTTTGATGTATATTTATTGAATTGAATTCCATATTTAGAGAAAGTTCATCAAGATTACAAATATTTACCAAATTAAAATATTCCATTTAAGTCCATAATTAGAGAAAGTACATTACGTGAGCATTTAATAAATTTAACTTCACATAGTTAGAGGAAGTGCATTTAATTTTTTTGTTCAAATATTCACCAATTCAAAATATCTAAGCATGTTTGTTTTTTGCCATAAATAGTTAGTATTTATTTTTATGAACATTTTGATGTATTTTACATATTTTTCCGACGGATATGGGCATCTATAGAAATACTTTAATTTTCTGGAAAAAAATTCTAAAAAAAAAATTTCCAAAAAAAAAGTTACTGTAGTTATGCATTACTGTCTCTGTGAACAGTACCCGGCGACGTGGGCACATGCAGCTGAGGCCTTAAGGGGTGGCCTTTTCTAAAAAAAAATTTCCAAAAAAAAAGTTACTGTAGTTGTGCGGTACTTTTCATGTACCGTAGTTGTGAACTTCAGCGATCGCTGGGAGTGCCACGTCACGCGGCACTGTGGATCACTACAGTACCGCGCATCTACAGTGCCTTGTGCTACAGTGCATTTTTTCTTTGTCAATAGCTCTCCTCTTCAGCCTCTGATTGATGTGGCCACCAGGCGCCCGGCACCACAGTGCAGGCACTACTGTAGCAAGCTACAGTACGCTTACTTTTTTCCCTGCTTTTTTCGCGATAATATGTACATAAAATATACGAGCGCCGACAAGTAGGTTCCATTCCCGTGATCGGTACCGAGTTTGGTCGACTCTAACTATTTAATTTTGGATCCAAACTCGCAAAAAACATTTAGCGAATTTTGTCAAATTCGTCGCACTCATTCATCCGTTTAAATTTTTCTTTCACAGGTAAATAGATATCACCCTTCCGAACAATTTTCATGTTCTAACCTTTTTATTTTGACGGACATATACATATTTCTCTCTAATAAATACAATATGTGGCGCACACGTCACGCTTTTTCAGTAAAGTGCTCGCGTTTTCCAAAAATTGTGAATCGGACCTCCGAAATAAAAACATTTTTGCAGAAAAGTCCCCGCGTGCCTTTTTTCACAGAAAAGTCCCCGCGCTTTCCAATAATTGTGAATCGGCCTCCCACTTCTACAGTACACTGTGCACTGCAGCAACTACAGTGTCCTTTTTTTCCCATCCTTTTCGCGATAACATGTACATGAAATATAGGCGAGCCGACGAGTATGTTTCATTCCCGTGATCGATTTCAAATTCGGTCGACTCCAGCTCCTCAATTTTGGATCCAGGTTCGCAGAAACATTTGACGAATTTTGTCAAATTTGTCACACTTGGTCACCCGTTTGAATTTTCCTCTCACGAGTAAATTGGAATGTTCAAATATGTTTGAATTATGCCATGAGTAGTTTGCATATATTTTTGTGAGCATGTTGATATATTTTAGAGTATCTCCATTTTTTTTAGCAAATTGAAATGTTCAAATATGTTTCAAATTTTTCAGTAATATTTAATTTAAGTCCATAATGAATGGAAAGGCACATTTATTGAATTGAGTTCCATATTTAGAGAAAGTTCAGCTAGGTTACATCAAAATATTTATCAATTGAAATGTTCAATTTAAGTCCATAATTAGAGGAAGTGCATTTGTTTTTGTCTAGACATTCACCAACTCAAAATGTTTAAACATTTAATAAGTTAGATTCCACATAATTAGAGAAAGTACAGTTGTTTTTTGTCCAAATATATTCATCAATTCAAAATATGTAGACATGTTTGTTTTTTGACATAAACAGTTAGCATTTATTTTTTTGAGCATTTTGATTGAATTACATATTTAGGGAAAGCTCATCTAGATTGTATCAAAAAATTTACCAAATTGAAATGTTCAATTTAATTCCATAATTAGAGGAAGTGCATTACGTGAGCATTTAATTCTCAAATTTAACTCCACATAATTAGAGGATGTGCATTTTTTGTCCAAATATTCAAAATTCAAAATTTCTAAACATGTTTGTTTCTTTGCCATAAATAGTTAGCATTTTTTTCTGAACATTTTGATGTACTTTCCATATTTTTTCGACGGGTATGGGTATTTGTAGAAATATTTCAATTTTCTAAAAAAGTCAATTTTCTAAAAAAAATTCCAAAAAAATTCAAAAAAAGTATTGTAGAAGTGCGAATATTGTAGAAGTGCGGCATTGTTCATGAACAGGGAGCACATTTATTGAATTGAATTCCATATTTAGAGAAAGTTCATCCAGATTACATCCAAATATTCACCAAATTGAAATGTTTAATTTAAGTCCACAATTAGAGGAAGTGCATTTGTTTTTTGTTTAAATATTCACCAATTTAAAATATTTAAACATTTAATAAGTTAGTTTCTATATAATGAGAGGAAGTACAGCTTTTTTGTCCATATATTCACCAATTCAAAATATATAAACATGTTTGTTTTTTCGACATAAATAGTTAGCTTTTTCTGAGCATTTTGATGACTTCACATAATTAGATGAAGTAAATTTGTTTCTTGTCCGAATATTAACCAATTTAAAATATTTAAACATGTTTGATGTATATTTATTAAATTGAATTCCATATTTAGAGAAAGTTCATCAAGATTACAAATATTTACCAAATTAAAATATTCAATTTAAGTCCATAATTAGAGAAAGTACATTACGTGAGCATTTAATAAATTTAACTTCACATAGTTAGAGGAAGTGCATTTATTTTTTTTGTTAAAATATTCACCAATTCAAAATATCTAAGCATGTTTGTTTTTTGCCATAAATAGTTAGTATTTATTTTTATGAACATTTTAATGTATTTTACATATTTTTCCGACGGATATGGGCATCTATAGAAATACTTTAATTTTCTGGAAAAAAATTCTAAAAAAAAATTCCAAAAAAAAGTTACTGTAGTTATGCGGTACTGTCTATGTGAACAGTACCCGTCGACGTGGGCACATGCAGCTGAGGCCTTAAGGGGTGGCCTTTTCTAAAAAAAAATCCAAAAAAAAAGTTACTATAGTTGTGCAGTACTGTTCATGTACAGTAGTTGTGAACAGTACCATCGACGTGGGCACATGCAGCTGAGCTGAGGCCTTAAGGGGTGACCTTTTATATAGGTAGTATATTCCCTATTCCCTGCCCTCGGATAGTTACAGGTCATAGCAACATGTCAGACATCATTGCAAAAGAAAACAAGGTGTAGAATCTGATTTTCAGGCTTCTGTACCTTTCAATAGTCAAATGTTGTACTCCCTCCGATCCATATTAGTGGGCATAGATTTGTCTAAATTCATATGTATCTAGTTAAATATTTAGACTAGATACATGTGTATCTAGACAAAGTTGTGCCCACTAATATGGATCGGAGGTAGTACCATAACGAGGGTAATCTATCTACTCCCACGTCACCGGCACGAGGTCAGCGCTCTGTGAGGCCGCCCACGTCACCGGTACACACTGTTCATCGCTATCTACAGTGCGCGCCTGCTTCCGCGCCGTCGATCGCTGATCTGACGGTGTGCGAGGCATTTTTGCACATAAGCCACTGCATTTTCTGCAATTTACGCATCAGTCCCTACATATAATATGCTAGACAATAACCCTAGATCCCCAATCGTCTCATTTCTCCACCCAGACGACGACCATGCGTCCCAGCTCGCACGAGCTCTCTCGCCGGCGACCACGAGCCCCGACCTCTCCTCTGCCTCTCCCCTTCCCCAGCACCACTCGCGCTCCCTCGCTGGCCGGCACCCTCTCCCCTGTACCGAGCTCTCTCGCCGGCCGCCAACCTCTCCTCTGCACATCCCCTTCCCCAAGTCCACGGCGAGCACCGGCGCCACTAGCGCCTCCCTCCTCCCCGTCGTGGCTCCGCCGGCCGCCGCGCAGATCCTCGAGCCTCACTTTTACGTGAGCGGTGGACACAATTTCGGGCCCGCGGCCGTGCAGCCGCACAACACAAAATTGGCGGCATCAAGGAGCATAGGGGGAAGCGGTGGACTGCAGGAAATCAACCTCGGTCGCCTCCAGCTGCGGCACATCGACATCACGCCCGGCAGCCGGCCGCCTGGCCCAGCCTCCTTCACCCCATCCTCAACTCCCTGCATGAAGCTATAAACAGCGCATGTGCCAATCAAGCTGTTGTGGTTAATCAATGAGAGGCAGGTACCAATCCACGGAGGATTTTTGAGGGTTGCTGCACGCTCACGTTCTCCTGATTTGATTGTATTGCTGTTCGGCTCAGGCCCTCCTGATTTGATTGTATATATTTCTATTGGCGTGCTGCTATCTCAAGCTAAGAGGAAGCAGCCTATGGACGCTGGACGGTAGTATCTGCCCCTGCTTGGAAGGTACACATCTCTCATATGTTAATTTTGGTGAGCACATGCAATTTCTATTGTGTTACTCCTGCTGGTTGCATGTATTCGTTACCCACGCTGCAAGCCTGTTTATTCTACTTTTCCCCAATCTTCTATCTCGGTTCTAGGAAGTAAAATGTAGCCGGCCTGAAGTGTGTTAGCTAAGCACTTTTTAACCTAACAACAACGTTTGGATCGTGGTCATTTGAGTGTGACGTGGTCATTTGAGTGTGACGACAAACAGCCTAACAACAACGTTTGGATCGTGGTCATGTTTGAGTGTGACGACAATAGTTTGGAATCTCACAATTGTTCTGCTAAAATTAGTATAATGCATTGTGCTGAATATAGATATTTGATTGCTCCTTTAATTGCTCATTATCTTGGGTTCTTCCGATAGTAGTTTGAGAGAAATTTAAGCATCTTTCAGTTGTGCTTTACTGTTGAAATCATTACTTTGGTCAACCAGTTCAGCGATGATACATCTGTGTGCTGCTGAATAGTATTTTTAATGGTTGATTGATAAACTACTAATTCGTTCTTTACTTTAGGTTTTCGGAGTGAGAATGCAATCTGGTTTAGTAAAAAATCTGTCTACTCGAGGGTCACGATGGAGAGTTGACGTACGGCTCGCAAAGAATTGGGAAAACAAAAACAAAGACAAAGAAATGTATGAGCTATGCCTTCTCTTCATCGACCAGCAGGTACGAATTAATACTTGATGCAGCGAGGTGCTTATTTTCTCATTTTCATACATCCAAATTTCTCTGCATACAAATGAAAGATGCCATTTGGAAATACATACGTATCGATGTCATTGTTGTTCACAGATTGTTGCCTTTCTGCGACTGTAACCAGTTTGTTCTAACAAAATTGCATCTTCACACCTAAGTGCTTATTAATTTTATTTATATATTCATAAATACAGCCATCTTGATGCCCCTAGAGTTTGTGACTTCTCAAGTTGTACAACTTGCTTCTACATAGCACAGCTTCGTTGCAAATGTAAACGTTTGGTACTAGTCAACCTCCTTAATTCCTGCTTCCGTAAAACTGATTAGTTATAATTCTGCGGTCTTCAAGTTTCGATGAATATACTGCAAATAATATTACAGCCATATATATAGCTTACGTGCAGAATACTAAAACGGTTATACGAATTACTCTTATTAGCACAATGATCAAGCTTATAATTATTTTCTTTCCTAGGGAAACATGATAGAGGGATGTCTCCCACGAAACAATGTAAGCAAGTTTGGAGATAGGTTAAAAGAAAGCTTGGTGTACCAAGTTGAATCTTTTATGGTTATTGCTACCCGAAATAGCTACAAGACAGTAAATCATGCCTACAGAATAAAGATTGGCCGGCAAACAAAACTGATGGAGATTGACCCACAACCTGATGATTTCCCTTTGTATGCATACACTGCAAAGCCTTTTGACGTTCTTGCAAAACATATTAAAGAAACAGTGACATTGTCAGGTACGAAAGTAGTAGCTTAACAAGCTCCTTATACCTCCATATTTATTGTTTAAAATGATCATATGTGCTATCTCTATTTAAAATGCAGATGTCGTTGGCATGGTGTACAAGGTTACCGATATCCTCGCATCCAAATCAGGCTACGATTCAACAAGGCAAGTTTTTGTAAAAAAAATGACAGGTAAACATAATAATGCAAGTAGCATTCTACTCATAGAACACAAAGATATATCATGTACATTTCTTCCTGTCCTATTGCAACAAAGCTAACACTATCTTCCATTTAAAAGTGAAAGGTCTGCCGTTGTAACATTATGGGGAGAATTGGCTGAGACATTCAATGCACATTCCCTGCATGAAGCTTCCATGGAAAAGAATATAGCGGTGCTTTTTATGGGGATGGAACTCGACAGTTTTTCAGGTACTCTTATTTCTTCAGTTCGTCAAATCATTACTAACAAATATTGTCACATTACTATAACTGAAACGACGCCTATACCTGGACAGGAGCGCAACCAACATGGAGATGTACAAGGGGGCAAAGAAGGCCGCAAATCGAGCGGTGAGCGAGGCAAGGGGTCGGGCGTATGAGGACCTCTACCAGCGTCTAAACACGAAGGAAGGCGAAAGAGACATCTATAAGATGGCGAAGACGAGAGAAAGGAAAACGAGGGATGTCAACCAAGTCAAATGCATAAAGGACGGAGCGGATCAACTCCTCGTGAAGGACGAAGAGATCAAGCGTAGATGTCGAGAGTACTTCGACGACCTGTTCAATGGAGAGAATGAGAGCCCTACCATTGAGCTAGACGATTCCTCCGATGATACCAGCCGATGCTTTGTGCGGCGTATCCAGGAGGCTGAGGTTAGGGAGAATTTGAAGAGGATGAAAGGAGGCAAGGCAAATGGGCCCTGATGGTATCCCATCGAGGTGTGGAGAGGCTTTGTTGTTGTTGTTATTTGGGAAAAAAAGCTTTGTTGTTGTTGTTGTTGTTGTTGTTGTTGTTGTTGTTGTATTACTATAACTGAAACACTACTAGAGGATCTGACGGCCGTCGTTCATCGGCAATTACAAGGATGCTTTCTAAGCAAACGATGTTATCATGCTGTTTATTTAGCTTACTTTTGTTCACGTAGAAACACTACTAGACTATCCCCATGCTATCTCAGGAATTTTATCTGTGTAATGTATAATTAGAATAACCATCCTGCTCTCTTTCACCGACGATCCCGTGTAGTCACAGAACTTTTATCTGTGTATGTATAATTAGGATAACCATCCTGCTCTCTTTCACTGTTTCATGATGTCCATATTTCCAAATATTTAACTCAATAGCAACGCTCGAGAAGTCGAGATCAAGCTGCTTCTACCATCATCGACAACCTTAACATATATTTCATCAGCAGATGAATAGGAATGTACAGCTCTTGATATTTCTGTTCTCATGCGTTCTCTTAACGTCATGTAATTTATAGTTTCCAATAAGTGTAGACTTCTGTATCTTTATGAAAAATTGTATCTGAAGTTTATATCCTCATAAATAAAATATGTACTTTTCTTTTTACGTATTATGAGTTTGGTATCCAACATATTTACATCAATGAAAAATACCAGCTATTTTTTAATTATTGCACTTATATTTATATGATTGGACACATCAAACACCAAAAAACATTATCCAACCAGATACTACACCATAAAACGACAAAGCAATTCAAGAACAAAATTACACATCTTTGTCATGACGGGCGCGGCGTGCCGCCGCGCGACACTTCCTAGTATACTATAACTAAGCTCTTCTCCATGCACTGCTAATGCAGTTATGAACAGAAAGTGGATTCTGAAATTTCTCATGGAATCCAGAATTGAAATAGTGCTGATTGTCCACTATATATCTCAGGAGGACTGCTAGCAAACAAGCACTTGTTGCACAGCTAGGACCAACAGAAAATGGATAGAAGAAGACTAAGCTGATATGCATCATAGAAGATGCCTTCATCTTGGGTGATACCATAGACAATGTGCTCCTACTTGGTGCCACATTTGTCCAGCAATGGTTAAAGCATAGCAATAATCCCTTTACCCTCCTTATATTCCTGCCCGGAAGCCCTCCTGTTCTAGTCTTCCCATATGCAGAGATGGACTGACAATTAGCCTTGCAAATTGTCGAGTGCTTCCTGCTTGCAAGGTGAGGTGAGGGTATAATAAATTTACCTGATATGAGAGCAGTCTCTGCAGCCTCACATGGATTAACGTCAGTGATGGATTTTGCATTTCAGATACTTTGCAACACCAGATAATATCACCTAAGTGTACATGTTAAACTTGTAAGAAAACTTTGAAAAAGAAACCCAACTAGGTATACGGAAGATAGCACAACACAATTGACATGTCAATTGCATTGCAAGTCTGCAAGCACCAGCGATTAGGCTATGCAAACAATATTCACTGCTAAGGTGCTCAGACATCACTTGCAAAATCTGAGTCTAGTGCTGTGTTGGTCAACCAAAAAATTCAATGAACTAATAACCAAATGTACAGAACCGACATCTGTCGCCTCTTCACCTGCAGCTAATGCACATAACCAACAAACAAATTCAGATTCATTTTGAACGGAGCCAAAAGCCATTAAATCCAAAGACAAAGAACTTGTCAAAAAGAATATAAACACTGAATCTCAGAACGATGGATCAAAATTCAGAGAGCAGACAGACAAAATCACAAAATCCATATGCAATATCATGTAAAATCCACTGGATCATTAATTCGTCATTCCCATCACACAAACACCATGAAACAACATGGGAGAGCTCAAACTAACAGAATACTTCGGCATCAAACAAGGACACCGGATGACAGAATTAGGATAACAAGCTGCACTGCATTACCATTTCATTTGAAAATCATGCTACAGCCTACATAAGACCGGAACAAAACTTTGTCCTGTCTTCACCTTCAGATACCCAACATCAACTTAAACTCATGCCCAAATGGATTCACCAAATCCATATACAAACATATGAACATGTAAAACGATGTATAAAACATCGACCAAAAATAAATAACAGAGAATGCAGTCGAAATAAACAGATCCATGCACATTGCATAATGCGTTGTTCAGTGAACAGCGACAGAGTCAGATGATAACTTTACTTTCCATTCCATTTCATTCCAGGATCATGCTACATAGGACCAGACGATACAGCATATCAACACCAACAAAGAACACCGACAGATCCCTACAACCGGATCACCAGACACGAACAGCTACTACCAGTATTCCCAGCGACCATAACTTAGGCCCTCTCCCCACGGATGCGGCGGGCGAGCTAGATGTCCTTGGGCATGATGGTGACGCGCTTGGCGTGGATAGCGCAGAGGTTGGTGTCCTCGAACAGCCAGACGAGGTAGGCCTCGGCGGCCTCCTGCAGCGCGGAGACGGCGGAGCTCTGGAAGCGGAGGTCGGTCTTGAAGTCCTGGGCGATCTCCCGGACGAGGCGCTGGAAGGGGAGCTTACGGATGAGCAGCTCCGTACTCTTCTGCTACTTGCGGATCTCGCGGAGCGCGACGGTGCCGGGGCGGAAGCGGTGGGGCTTCTTCACGCCGCCGGTGGCCGGGGCCGACTTGCGCGCCGCCTTGGTGGCGAGCTGCTTCCACGGCGCCTTGCCGCCAGTGGACTTGCGCGCCGTCTGCTTCGTGCGGGCCATCGGAGCTGGGGAAGGCTGCGGCGGCGGCGGCTACGGTTTGGGTGGTTTGGAGATTGGGAATTTTTCGCGGTGGTGGATTTGGGATGGAAGTGAAGGGGATTTAATATGTTGGGGATATACCAACTAGGGGTATCACCAGCATGGATCAATCCGGCTAGTCCAGAGTGGCCCGCAGTGGTGGTAAAGGCTTTGCCTAACGGGCGGCCCAGATAGCTGACGACCAAGGAAGGCGGATGCCGGCAAGGAGGAGGCCCAAGACCAAAGCTCATGAAGCCACCAAGTCCAAGGCGGAAGGCGGTAGACTTGTCGGTTAGGTTTAGGACTCTGTATACTTATCGGATATGTAACCACTTTGTAACCCTAGGTCCGGCCGCCTATATAAACCGGACCACAGGACGCCTTAGGGGCACGTTGAAGACAGACAATCTCATAGCTCATTGTAACATGTAACACGGATATTTGCCTTATAGTGAGTTATAGCAGCACGTAGGGCTCTGCCACCGCCGTGGAGCCTGAAACTGGGTAAACTACCGTGTACAATCCCGACCTCAACGACGTCCACCTTCTTGCCCTACGTTCACCCTCGGCTAGCAGGACCCCGTCTCCTATCCAATATGCCTATACGACGATAGTTGGCGCCCACCGTGGGGCTAAGGCGTCAGGCGTCACGTTCCAGGCGGGAACCCTAGGCGGCATCGGCGAAACAATCGCCGTCGGCCGCGCCATGCGCTACGGCAACAATCACTACATCAGCTGCGACGAGTCCTACATCCCTGCAGATGACTACATTGTCGGATGCGGTGTTGTGCCGTTTGGCGGCGTCGATGTATTCATCGGCTACACATCTGAGGCGTATGGGTTGCCGCGAATTTATTCGCCATCCCACCCGCCCTACAATCAGGAAGCTTACGCTCAAGACGGATCTGAGTCCACCTCCTCTCAGGAGTCCACAGGTTCAGATCTACACTTTGTCGGCATGACGGGACTGGGACCCGACTCTCAGCCCAATAGTCAAGATCCCGAATCTATTCTTCCTGCACTCCAGGATAATGCATGTCGGATGCCGGATCCAGATCTACTGTTCACGTCAACGTAGACTCTGATTCTGAAGAAGATTCTGCAAGCATGTTTGAACAAAGGATCAAAAGATGCTTCAACGCACCCGAGCCTCCGCCTCTCTCGGAAGAGGTTACAGGTTCGTCCGTCAACATGCAGCAGGTCTTTGTGGCGGATGTCACCGGTGCAGCTTCTGCGCAGGCGGCAGCAACAGACGCCGCCAACGCTGGAACCCCGCAACCGATCCACTATTTCCGGAGTCTCCGCCGGCTCCAAAGAAGAGGGTTCTAGAGAAAGGCGAGCCCAGCAAGATAGGGAACATGGCGGCCCTGGCGGAAGTTCTGCACACGCCGGTGACCGACAAAACTAATCTAGCTGATTTGGAGAAGCTTCGAAACACCTTGGTGGAGCAAACCGAATACCTCAAAAGCAAGCAAGCAGAGGTCCAGGCTCCTCGACGAAGCCAAGGAGGAAAACGCCAAGATAACCGCCAAGTTAGACCCCAAGCGCAATCTTTTCACCACTACTCCATTGCCCAAGCCGACAGGACCTGTGGCAGATAAGAAAAGTAAGAAAGGCAGGGATCGGTCGCCTGACAACTTCAAATCCCCTGCCCAAAGGCTTGGTTTCGAGTGGGCTTCAGCACGCAGCGTAAGGATAAGAACGGGACGTCATCCTCGCCACCCCTGTCCTCAACACTGCGGCCGCCTTAGACATCCTCAACAACGATGACTACGACAAGGACGAGAAGATTTACTATGCATCGATCCTTGCCCATAAAGCTTTGGAGCAGCAGGCCCGTGCTGATTCTCGTGCCGACATGGCGGACGCAAGAGGAGGAAGGCTGGAATCCAAATCCAACGCTTGCAAAGCTGCGGCCGGTGGTAATCCCCAAGATCCGTCCGGCTCCAGTAGCCATGGAAAAGGGAAAGACAAGGAGAAGGACCCGCGTAAGTCACCACCTCCCAGAAGGCAGCGTGACGAGGCGTCCAGAACCGCAACAGACGCAAGGCCTCGCCTCCTCCGCCTAGGCGGATGAAGGCGGAAGCAGGGGAAGCAAGCAGCCGCCAAGGAGTGGCGGCAATCGTGACAACGCCCCGCCGCCAAGAAGAAGCAGGGACCGCACAGTCCCCACCACCAGTGCCCAGGCACGAAGGTGGAAGCCGGGGCACAACAACGAGCCTAGGCACAGCCGGGCAGCGCAGGACGAGCCTAATGCCGACAGATCCGGCAAGCAGCTTGATCCGCAAGACGCACGACATCGTCTCAACGACATTAAGGCTGGAAAGCAAGACGCCTACCTCGGCCCTGAGTGCTTTGGCCCAGCCATCCGCAACGTTCAGGTACCTCGAGACATGACATCAGTGTCAAAAACTCATCAAAGGTACAATGGAGCGGACAAGCCAAACTCATGGTTGTCAGATTACGCGCTGGCAGTCGAAATTGCCGGGGGCAATGGCCTCGTCGCCGCACGCTTCCTTCCCCTCATGCTTGAGGGACAGCCCGAAGCTGGATCGAAAACTTGCCGGAGAAAAGCATTCATAGCTGGCATGACATGGAGAAGGTGTTCACGCAGCACTTTCAGGGCACATACAAGCGACCCAATACATATACAGATTTGGTTCGTTGCGTGCAAAAGCCGGATGAAACAGCTACAAGCTTCTTGGCAAGGTGGATTCAGACGAAGGCAAGCTGAAAACGTAGACGACAATCAAGCAATCCATGCCTTCACCACAGGCCTCCTGAAGGGCTCAAGTCTCAGACATAAGCTCGTACGCATGCAGGTCAAGATCTCGGAGTCATGCTCGAAGTAGCAGCCATGTACGCACAGGCGGATGATGACGCACGCGATGGAGACGGCGCACATGACATGGCGCCAAGCAGGCGAGCAAGTCACAAACGCAAGGCTCCCCAGGACGACAAAGCCGGACCGTCAAACGAGGTCGCCGCCGCCTTCGAAGGCAAAGGCGGCAGCGCAAGTGGAAAGGAAAGGGTAAAGAAGGCGGCTCCAGCAAGCAACGCCTGACATACGATCAGGCAAAAGCCTTGCCCTGCCCAATCCACGCGTCCTTAGGCAAAGTTAACCACACACTGGGGAATGCCGGTTCATGGAGGACTTCAAGAAGGACCCCGAGGTTGGCTGGAAGCCAAAAAAGAGCAAAAAGGCTGAGAAGACAAAGAAGGAAGACGATGATGGGCATCTCCATGTCGGAGGATGAGGAACCCAAGCTGGCGCGCAAGGAAACAATATCCCAAGGTACATGGCCAATTGGTCTGCTTTTTGGGCACTCCTTCGGCAAAGGAAGAAAAGGCGGAGATGCGCGAGCTAAACGCCACAGTGCCTGATGTTCCCAGTATTTAGACTGGTCGAGAAGCCAATCACTTGGGATAGAGATGATCACCCAGATTACGTACCTCACCCCGGCAAATACGCCCTTGTCGTCGACCCAATTGTCGACAACTTCAGGCTCACCAAGGTGTTGATGGACGGCGGCAGCACTCAACATCATATACGCGGACACACTGAAGCGCATGAACTTGTCGGAAAGCCAGCTTGACTACAGCAAAGTCAAGTTTCATGGCATCGTTCCGGGAAAGCAAGCCAAGTCAATGGGAAGCATCAAACTTGAGGTTACTTTCGGACCTGAGACAAACTACCGCTCGGAGTATCTCAGGTTTGAAGTAGTCCCCTTCAAGAGTGCTACCACGCCATCTTTGGACGGCCAGCTTTCGCCAAGTTCATGGCTCGGCCGTGTTACATCTACAGCAAGCTGAAGATGCCGGACCCAACGGTACAATCACCGTCAATGGCAACTTCAAGAAAGCAAAGGAGTGCGAGCGTGGCAACGCCGCCTTCGCTGAGGCAGTCCTCCACGCAGAGGAATTAGCCATGTTGAAAAAGGACTGATACGTCGCAGTTGCCGGAGATGTAAAGACCGCGAGCCCAAAAAGACTTTCAAGGCGTCCGAAGACACAAAGAAGGCGGACCTGGTCCCAGGTGACAGCTCCAAGCAAGTCACCATGGGGGCCTGGATGACAAATAGGAAAGCGCGCTCGTCAGGTTCCTCCGTGAGAATCAGGACATCTTTGCATGGTCATCAGCCGACATGCCAGGTGTCCCGAGGGAACTTGCCGAGCACTCTCTTAATGTCTACGAAGGAGCCAAGCCAGTGAAGCAAGGAATAAGGCGCTACGGTGAGAAGAAGCGGAGCAATAGGGAAGGAGATCATCAAGTTGCAAGAAGCCAAGTTCATTAGGGAGGTAGTACACACTGATTGGTTGGCAAATCCTGTAATGGTTCCAAAACCAATAAGGAAATGAGAATGTGCATTGATTATACCGGTTTGAACAAGTGCTGTCCTAAGGACCACTTTGCTTTACCTCGTATAGATCAGGTCATAGACTCCACAGCCGGCTCCGAGCTGCTGTGCTTTTTGGATGCGTACTCCGGGTACCACCAAATCAAAATGCGAGAATCCGACCAAATCAAAACATCGTTCACTACGCCCTACGGGACCTTCTGCTACATCACGATGCCCTTCGGCCTAAAAAATGCCGGCGCAACGTATCAGCGGTGTATGCAAAGATGCCTTCACGAGCAAATTGGCCGCAATGTTCACGTCTATGTTGACGACATTGCCGTCATGTCAAAAAGAAGGCAGATTTGCTTGATGACTGAGAGAAACCTTTGATAGCCTCCGGGTATATAGGATGAAGCTCAACCCGAAAAAATGCGTCTTCGGGGTTCCTGCCGGCAAATTGCTCGGCTTTATCGTTTCCGAACGAGGAATAGAGGTAATCCAAAAAAATCAAGCGATCCTCAACATATCCAGGCCCAAGGACCTGAAGGACGTGCAGCGACTTGCCGGCTGCCGTCAGTCGTTTCATTAGCCGTCTTGGAGAGAAGGCACTGCCTCTCTACCGGCTTCTGAAGAAATCCGACAATTTGAGTGGACAGACGAAGCAGATGCCGCCTTGCAACAGCTCAAGGAAGCATTAACGTCTGCCCAATTTAGCAGCTCCTCGAACGCAGGAACCAATGCTGCTTTACATCGCGGCAACTAACTTGGTTGTTAGCGTGGTCTGGTTGTGGAACGCAAGACGGAAAATCAGACTTGCCGCCAGCAACCGGTTACTTCATCAGTGAAGTATTTTCCGCCTCAAACAGCGTTATCCGCATTACCAGAAGCTGGTCTATGGTGTTTTCTACGCCGCCAGAAAGTTGAGGCACTATTTCCAGGAACATTCAATCACGGTTGTGAGCAAGGCACCTCTGGGGATATCATCACAATACAGATGCGACAGGCCGAGTTGCCAAGTGGGGTATGAACTTGCCGCCTTCGACATCACGTATAAACCCAGAACCCATTAAATCTCAAGCCTTAGCAGACTTTGTAGCAGATTGGACAGAAGCCATGGACGAAGTACCTCTCCCTGAAGATGCATATTGGATCATGCACTTTGACGGATCAAAAATGCTTCAGGGCTCGGGGGCTGGCATTGTGTAAGAAACCCTCAAGGAGACAAGCTTAGTTATGTGTTACAAATTCACTTAAAGCAACTAATAATGTTGCTGAATACGAAGCTCTCCTTCATGGTTTACACATTGCCAAGGAACTGGCGTCCAGCGCGTCCTCTGCTATGGAGATTCAGACTTGGTGGCACAACAGACACGTGGCACTTGGGACGCAAAAAGCAAGACAATGGCGGCATATCGCGCTACCGTTGACGAGTTCGCTAAATGCTTCCTAGGCTACGAGGTCCGCCACATCCCAAGGGCTCAAAATGAGGCGGCAGCACACTTGCCAGATTGGGGTCTGAACGCAAAAAGGTACCAAAGGATGTTTTCCTGGAACACCTACACAAGCCGTCAATAAAAGGAGCAGACCTCCTTGACCCAGAGTCGGCAGAACCAGTCGAAGATGCTAGCTATGCCGTCTACCTGGTAAAGCCGGATTGGACGACGCCATATTTGGACTTCCTGATCAATCAGGAGTTGCCGGACGATGAGGTTTTGAAAAGGCAAATCATAAGAAGAGCCAAGGCATTCACAATAATTAAAGGCGAATTGTACAAGCGTAGCACCACTGGTGTCTACCAACGTTGCATTTCGCCCGAAGAAGGCAGAAACTGTTGGACGAGATACATGCTGGAGTATGTGGACATCACGCTTCCTCACGCCCTTGTTTCCAAAGCTTTCCGACAAGGTTTTTACTGGTTGACAGCCAAGCAAGATGCAGAGGACATCGTCAAAAGATGCAGGGGCTGCCAACTATATGCCAGACAATCACACATGCCGGCTCAGGAGCTTAAAACAATACCCATCACATGGCCTTTCGCAGTCTGGGGCTTGGACATGGTTGGTCCGTTTAAGACGGCGCCTGGTGGCTACACACATTTACTTGTGGCTGTAGACAAGTTCACCAAGTGGGTTGAAGCTAAGCCCATCAAAAAGCTAGACGGTGCCACAGCCGCAAATTTTCTGTGGGGAATAATCTCTGTTCGGGGTGCCTCACAGCATTATCACCGACAACGGCACTAACTTGTCGCAAGGCGAAGTCGAGGAGTACTGTTATAAGCATGGCATCCGCCTAGATCTTGCCTCAGTAGCACACCGCAGGCAAATGGTCAAGTAGAGCGTACAAATGGTTTAGTCCTACAAGGCATCAAACCACGTCTCGAAGTACCGTTGCACAGAGCGGCTGGGGCTTGGGTGGATGAGTTGCAGTCTGTCCTTTGGAGTTTACGCACAACTCCAAACAGATCAACCAAGTTCACTCCTTTCTTCTTAGTCTATGGCGCAGAAGCAGTGTTGCCATCCGACATGATGTACGATTCTCCCAGAATTCAAGCCTACGTCCAGGAAGACGCAGAAGATGCAAGACAGGATGGCCTTGACCTACTTGATGAAGAACGAGATGTTGCCCTCGCACGATCCGCCATCTATCAACAAAGTTTGTGGTGTTATCACAGTCGAAGAGTGCGGCATCGTAGTTTTAGAGTTGGTGACCTGGTCCTCCGCCTAATCCAAGACAGGAAGGGCTTGCATAAGCTATCCCCGCCATGGGAAGGACCTTTTGTGGTCAGTAAGGTGTTGCTCAATGGATCTTATACTTGGTGGACGCACGAGACGGATACAAGAAGAAACGAGGTCGCAAGCGAAGAGGAAGGTCGATGACCCGTACGATGAAACCAAACGACCTTGGAACATTGAGCAGTTTCGTACTTTTTACACTTAGCAATTTCCAAATTGTAATAGTACTATATGATTATGAAATAAAAGTCTGTGGTTTGCTCATCCGTTTTGAGACCATGCCATCTTTTGTCTTTTCTCGCAGTCATATTTATGTTAATGTCAAAAGTTTCCGCTAAATTTTGCTCCGTGCTACGGGTCCGACTTTTTTGACATTTGCCGTCTGCCGGCTAAAAATAAGCAAACAACCTTTGCACCGCCTAGTATGGATATCTGTCTGTTTGTGTGTGGTCGCCTAGTAGTATGTCGTTGGCACCAACATGCCGTCTTTGGTCTCTGAGTCTAAACTAATTGGTATTGCACCTGGTTGGCTCAGCTAAAGTAACTGTGATGAGGTTCCGCCAACATATGAAACAGCCAAACATATAAGCGATATACTCCCTCCGTCCCAAAATAAGTGTCTCAAATTTGTCAAAAACTGGATGTATCTAGACATATTTCATGTATAGATACATCCACTTTTGAGACAAACTTGCGACACTTATTTTTGGACGGAGGGAGTACATATTAAAGCGGGCCACTTAAGTAAGCCTACCGCCAAGTGTAACATAAAAGTTGGCCCAACATAAATTACATACCAAAATATAAACAAGTTTTTTCACGTTAACCGATTAACGCATCTACTTGTGCTATCATGGCAGGAGAGAACATCTAAGGAGTTGCCGCCTTTGTGGACGCTGTTGGGAGGTCTTGGGCGCTGACGCCGGCATCCTTGGGGCTGGCTCCGCCATCCTGGGGGCTGCGCTCCTCAGCCACGGCTTCGCCTTCTCCATCTCCAGCAGCTTTGGGATCCGTCAAGGAGGGATTGGCATCTGTGACATGGGGATCCGGGTGTTCCTTGTAGAACTTTCGGATGTCCACCATGTTGGCGACCCTTGTTGCATAGCCTCGGACAGCAGTCAGCACGTTGGAGAGCACAATGGGTTGGTCATTTTTGTCCACAGTCGGCATATACTCGGTGATCTGCTGGATATCGGCCTTCGGGTACCACGCTGCAGTCAAGGCCAGCGCCACTTTGGCTCCACCGTGCGCAGCAGATCGTAGTTGGCTGTCATACTCCATGGTTGCCTTGCCAAGCAGATCCGGCAAAGCCTCGAATTCAATTGGGTCGCTGCCTGCACCAGGAAAGAATTTGGTGGCAAACGCCTTGCCAGCGCTAACAAGATGATTGACTATTTTGCCAATCTTCAAGATGCGTGCAAGGTGGGGCGAGGTATCCACGTTGTCTCCAAGGTTTGCCGGCACTACAAGAAAACATACAAGTGTTAAAGAACGTTGCAGCAAGTGACTCGAAGTGGTCACAATGAAGTGAAGAATCTTACTAAGGACATGCTCGTGGATGGCATTGATCTCATCCAAGTGGGCAGCAAGGGTCTCTTCGGCTAACTGGACGGCTTGAGCATGCTTTTCTTGTTGGGTTTTGGAGTTCTTAGTTACCTCAGCGGGGGTGTCGCCCAACGTGTTCAGCTGCTCCGTCAACTTGCTGACCTCTGCGGCATGGGCCAAGTCTCGCTCTTCCAGCTCCTTGGAATGAGCTTCCTTTAGATCCATGACCACCTTGGCTAAATCTGCAGCTTCGTTGATCACGACTTGCAAATTAGAAGAGCTTTTGAGGATATCTTGTGCAGCGTCTAGCAATACTACAAAGTATGGAAAAAGCCGACTAAAATACTTGTCGGAGAAAGCAAAAAGAAGACGGACAAAAAGAAGGCAAATAAAATTTGTCACCTTCATCCTTTTTGCGAGCCTCTTCCAAGCTCGCAATCTAGGCGTCCTTCAGCTCCACGTCCTGACGCAGTTGCTGGCATTCTTTGTTCTTCTTTTCTTGAGCACGGAATAGCTCAAGATTGGAAGCAAGAACAGCCTGCAAATATGACGACAACATTGCGGTTAACACTATATAGTCAATAAGACCACTTTGCCGGCTAAAAACATCTTTTAGCCGCCAAAGTACTTGGGGGCTGCGACTATAGGTTAAGTTACCTCAAGTTGATCGTGGAGGGTCTCGTGAAGTTCATCCATGTGCCGGGGATCTTTCAATCCTTTGCTAGGCGCGGAGCTGGGATGGGAGGACAATCCGCCATGGCTGGCCGCCATCTCGTCCTCCATCTCATGCTTCATGGCGATAAAACGGTCGGCATCATTAGCCGAAGCTTCAGCCATTCTTGACTTGGCGGCCGGGGCAGAAGGTTTCTTGCCCGCCGCCTTCTCTGCAGCCATCTCCGCAGCACCAGTTGGCCTAGTGTTGTCGGCCGTATACGTTCCCGGGTAGAAGACCACGGGAATGTTGGCGGCAGGTGTGGCGGGTGCGGTGGCGGGAGAAGGTTTTGGCGGCTTGCCTCTGCCGGCTGCTACCTTCAAGTTGGAGCGAAGTTTGGGCATGGGAAGCTTCGCTCTATAAAAAAGGAGTAAAAGCATGTTGGCAAAACGCGTTACAAATACAACAAATGGTCAAGATAGCAAAAGCATAAGCTTACTCACTGTTTCTGGGGAATGTTGTCCCCCAAGGTCTCATCTTCCGCCTCAGTGGTGACGGCGGCTTTCTTTTTCTTCTCCAAGTCCTTGGTGGAAGAAGCCCCGCCAACCTTGCGCTTACTGGACTTGCTTGCCCCGGCATCATACCAGTTCGGAGCCAAGGCGGCGTTCGTCAAGGTCTTCAGCTGAAAAACAAAGCGTCGTCAATCCAACTCCTAGTTGGCAAAATAAACTCAACTAGGGAAGTTTTGATTTACCTCTGGGACTGGGTTGTCATGGGTGAACATGGCGACGCCTTTGGTCGCCTTCACATGATGGGGCTTGATGAGCTCCCTTAGCCGGTACAACAGCATGTCCTCGCTAAGGGTGCTGTTGCCGGCGCTGTATGCCTTGTACTCGCACATCTTCAATGGGCGATGGCGGAGTGGCATTATCTTCCTTGACAGCCAGCAGATGACGGTGTCAACTCCGTCAAGCACTGGAGCCTCCATCGTCTTCGTCAAAAACTTGATCCGCCTAACGGCAATTCGTAGGTCGTTCGGCAAGCTGCCAAGTGACACCTTTGCTGTCCAGCAGGCCTTGTGGGTTGGCGGACCGTTGACGAAGGCGGGAACTCCCTTTGTGGTGCCAGGTGTCAGGATGTCTTTGCAGTAGAAGAAGATGCTGGTCCAATTCTTTACTGATTCATTGTAGGGAATCTTTGGATACCAGTCCGGTTAGCGGCAGTTGAAGGTTACGCTGCCGCAAGTCACTTGCTGGCCGCCTGGTATGGTTTGCCGGCGGCACAAAAAGCAGTACTGGAAAAGCTCTATGGAGGCGGCTATACCTAAGTAGCCCTCGCACAACGCTTGGAAGCCGGCTCGCACTAGGATGCTATTCGGCGCTATGTTGTGTGGCTGCAGCCCATAGAAGCTGAGTACAGCCAAGAAGAAGGCGGAGAGTGGTAGAGTCATACCGCGAAGGCTGTGCGATGCCAAGATGACTCGTTCGCCGTCTTGGGGGTCGGGGACGGTTTCGTTGCCTGGTACCCGCCAAGAGCAGTCCGTCTTTGGCGGCACAAAGCCGCCTTCCTCGAGCTCTTTGAGGTACTCCGTCGTTATGCACGACGGCAGCCAGTAGCGGGAGCCCAGCTCCGTCATCTCCTCCTCCTCAGCCGTGGCCTCATCGGCGGGAACTTCTTGGTCCGTCGTCGGCGTGGTCTCCTCCGTTGACATGGACGGGAGAGGAAAGTAGGTGGGTGCGGCTGGAGTGAATGCTACCGGTGCTGAAGAAGAAGAAGGGGCCGATGGCGCGCTGCCCGTGGGAATCACCAGCGCCGCCGGCACAGATACAGACCCGGCCGCGACTGCCAAAGCCGCCGCCGGGGGCGCTGCCATTGCCGCTGACGTCTGCTCGCTCAAGCTCGCCATCTGTGGGGTGCTGCACCGCTCTTGGTGTGCTCGCCGGAGTTGGGGGAGGAGGAGCGCTCGAGGAGAGGAAACGGCAGCGGTGAGTGCGAATGGAGAGGGTAAACTCTTCCCCATGGTGCCCGATGGGGTATTTATCTCTTCGTGCCGAGATTCGTGTGCAATTGGCAAGACGCACGATCTCTGCCACGTGCCCACGATTTGCACGTCGTGGCAACGGTGTCTGCAGCCGTCTCCTCGATTCTCGTGCATGGTGGAAAAGCAATCATGACGCATGCCCAAGTCCAAACTGTCGTGGACTGCGTGACATCATCCGTCAACATTTGACGGGGCCGGTCAAATGACAAGACCTTTGCCAGGAAGATTCCTGACAACGGTCAGGCCATCTTTCCCACGTTGGCGGCAAGCCATCCGATTACTTTAGGCGGATCGCCGCTTACTTCAACTTTGGAATGCTTCAAGAGCTTCAGACGCCTACAAGACAAGACGGACGTCGCCGACAAAAGATGACGGCGCCTGAAGAATTTAAACCCTTCCAGGGGCTAATGTTGGGGATATACCAACTAGGGGTATACCAGCATGGATCAATCCAGGTAGTCCAGGGTGGCCCGCAGTGGTGGTAAAGGCTTTGCCTGCCGGACGACCCAGATAGCTGACGACCAAGGAAGGCGGATGCCGACAAGGAGGAGGCCCAAGACCGAATCCCATGAAGCCACCAAGTCCAAGGCGGAAGGCGGTAGACTTGTCGGTTAGGTTTAGGACTCTGTATACTTGCCGGATACGTAACCACCTTGTAACCCTAGGTCCGGCCGCCTATACAAGCCGGACCACGGGACGCCTTAGGGGCACGTTGAAGACAGACAATCTCATAGCTCATTGTAACCTGTAACACGGCTATTTGCCTTATAATGAGTTATAGCAGCACGTAGGGCTCCGCCACCGCCGTGGAGCCTGAAGCTGGGTAAACCGTCATGTACAATCCCGACCTCGACGACGTCCATCTTCTTGCCCTACGTTCACCCTCGGCTAGCAGGACCCCGTCTCCTATCCAAAATGCCGATACGACGACATAATAGGAGAATTGGGGAGGTGATTTGAGCGCAATAATTTTGGGGTTTGGAATTCGGCTGGGCGGGGGATGGAGCTTTGGACGGGCGCCGTTGGATGGCGTCCAAATGGAGGGTGGAGATTTAAATTAATGGCCATCACGCGGATCACGATCCATGTGTTCCAGGCTCCCGCGCACTGCTGCGGTGTGCTCCACCTTATCTGGTCCTAGATTGCAGTGTGGACTTCTATCTACAATAGATATTTTATTTAGTTCCATTCCACTTGGATGTATTACTTGCAAAATACGTGTACTACTCAATTTCGAAGTATAAAATATTTTGTATATTCCAGTATGGAGTACATATTTACCTTATAAATGTTCACCACAACCATGGAGGGTCCTCAGCCCGGTTACTGTAGCTTAGGCAGCTTATCCTGGCCGTCCATCCGCACCGTCCAATCACCCCTGTCCGTTGGATCCTTGTCTTTTCTGTTTTTCACTCGCTGGCACACACGGCAGGTCTATGACGGGTGGGGTCTTCATCGTCCCGGACCCACGCGCAGCACGTCGCCCGCGTCGCTGTTTCTTTTCGCAGCGGAGGGCAAGCAGCGAGAGCGGACGGTGAAACCCTCGCCCAACCCGCGCTCGCTCTCCTTCCTCCAATCCTCCCCGCCCCCTTCCCATTCCTGCTCCTCCCCGCCCCCATCGTCCTCTCCCCACGCCGCCGGCTGCTGCTCCTCTGCCTCGCCTCCTCTTCTCTCCGTGCGGAAGGGAAGGGAGCGGTCCTGCTCCTTCTCCTCCTCCAGCTCCATGACCCAACGGCGCGCAGCAGCCGGTCGTCGCGCTGGGGCTCGGTCGGGCTGAACCTCGCGAGCGGCCGGTGGCCAGGCTCCTGCTTGATCTAACACAGGGATGAGGGGTGGAGGCAGCACACGACGGCAGGGGAGGCTCTGTCCCCGTCTATGATAGAGAAGAAGAGGGCGAGCTCCATCGCTAGATGCGGAGGAAGAAGGGCGGCAGGGTGGATTTGGTGGCAGTGATGTTGGATCTCGAGGTGGGGAGACCCTGGCCGCCGGCCTCCTCTTCTTCTCTTCTTCCATGCGCTGCTGGCCGTCTCCCTCGTCGTGCGGCCATGCACGGAGGAAGGTGAGTCTCGGGCCTGCTTTATTGTATTCCATGATGTGGAAGATTCGATCTCCGGTGTGGTTTTTTGTGGGGGCACCACGGTGACAGCAGTTTCTTGCTTTCTTGATGGCGGTTGTTGCAGAAGTGGATCATGGAGATGCTGCTCGTGTAGCCTAGCACCGAGCAGACGGCCGGATCTGCACCTCGATCTAGGGTTCGTCCTCTCCAATGTTCCTCTCCCCAAGCTTATGGTTTACACGTGATGGTGCTGAATCTGTAGGTCCCAAGGCCGGATGTTGTTTCTCTTTTGTGCCCTTTTGTTTCTTGTTACTGCAATTTCTAAATCTTTGTCTCGTTACATGTGATTCTTGGTTCTACTAGCAGGAGAGATCTGAGTATTGCCTACACTGCAGGTCATATCCTATTTTTTTAGATGTTCGAGCAAGTACAGCGCTGTACAGGATAGAGCTTCTGGCTGCCCTCCTTGTTACGGAAGGACACTGAGAATCCTTGCCTAAAGAAGGTAAGCAGTAAATCATTTTGACCACCTGATGGGCAATACTTAATTTTGTTCCTCTGCTTTTTAAAGTTTCTATAGTTACAAGGGAGCGAGCAATTAGCTCTGCTCTTTTCCTCTCATTGTCTACACCATAAACTGAGCAATGGCTTGTTTAGCTTGTGTAGAATATATTGCTTTGCAAGGCTGTATTGATGTCATAAGCTCAGGTTTTCTAAGCACAGTGGAGTAATTCATTGGAAATGTGTATGTTCTGAACTTAACTTGCATGGTGTACATATTTAATGCAGAGGTTATGTACGTGTGCAACTGCAATTTAGGCACAGTGGAGTAATTCATTGGAAATGTGTATGTTCTGAACTTAACTTGCATGGTGTACATATTTAATGCAGAGGTTATGTACGTGTGCAACTGCAATTTAGGCTCTTATTTTCTTTTGATTCAGATTTTAGTTTTTATTTGAATTCCCTTCTGTTTTGGAGTCGTATCCTGTAAGAGAATTTTCTTATGTTTCAACCCAGATCCACTATGTGCTGATTTTCTTTCCATTTTCTGAATTTTTATCGTCTGTTTTATGTTTCAGATTGATTTAGTTGTGTAGGAAACTGATGGAATTTATCTGTAGTTTTGTGTGTGAAGCAGGCGTATGAGAAAGGAGCGGAGTGGCCTGGGACCAAGAAAAAGGCTGCTAGGAATTGGGTACGGTGTACTTTCCCTAATTTTTTGGAGCTTCACTTCTTTTTTGCCAATTCCCTACTCTCTAATTTAATTTTTGTTTTATAGTTGAGTTTGGGTGCCCAAGAGATTTTACACCTCTGACAGCAGCGGCAAGGATTTGTGTCCGTGGTGTCCTATTGCAGGTATTCGTTCTTCCTACACCACCTCATGATTTCCAGGTCTCTTTCTTAGAAGAATATTCCACATGTTATTTTTTCTCAGATTTGAGGAAGATGAAGGTAGTAGATTAATATTGTCCTCATTGCTTTGTGAAAGCTGGTAGTTAGTTGGTTTGCCTCTCTTGCTTTAAACCCGTGTAATCATGTGATCTGAATTGTCAATTGATTTTTGACAGCTTCTTGGCTTCAAAAATAATAATCTACATGGTTCCTCGCTTCATTGAGTTCGTCGCACGGGAAGAATATCCCCAACTCCAGGTGAGAACAATCATAAAGATGCAGTTATATTTATCTGATTGTAATTACAGTTAACCACTCACACTTGATTTTTTTTTACCTTGGATTACTTGTTACAGTTTGAGTTTTCATGGCCACTTACTAATATTGTGCTATTCACATCAGATAACATCAAAGTGGTGGTTTCTTATGGCGTGCTACCCATCTTTGCTAAGCTACTCAGCTCCGTGAGTGACAATATCCACGAGCAGGCACAAGAATAATTCAGATAAGAACAATCTTGTTTTGAGATAATTTACTGCCATGGTATTTATGTTGGTATGTTTCTATTTCAGGCTGTATTGGCTTTTGGGAATGTCACTGGTTTCTCTCTATGTCTTGACCTGGTGCTTGGAAGTGCTAAACTATTCCCATTGTTGCACCAGCTCAATGAGCATGCCAAGCTCTCGATGTAGACACACTTGACTTCCAGGAGAGCGCCGCCGGTGGTGGAGGGGACCAGGGCGCTGTCCTCCGCGTGCCTCCAAGCTCCGCCGTCGGGGACAAGAGGCGAGCAAGGGCGACGAGGGAGGAGCAGCCTCACCAGCTGGGCATTTGATATTCTTGCATTGGTATTTTATTCTTAGACCTCAACCAATTAACTCAATTCAGTTTTTTCGGTTGCTGCAGGTGAAATCTAAAATTGGTCTTTGCCATTCTGCTCTACATGAGTATCATGAAGCAAATGTAAAATTTTCTTTTAATCATTGTCAATTTTTAATTAGCTTTCAAATCATGAAGAGGAATAAAATTGGTGTGGTTCATGGTCTTTGTTTCAGGTAATAGGAGCCGTGGTGGTCTAATGGAATCAAAAGTGGCGTCCATGTGGCGATGGACGCCGACGATGTGGCGGTGTCGATGGTGGATGTGGCGGTGTCGATGGTTCTCCACAAAAGTTTCAGAGCCCGTGACTCTTCGCAACAATATGTATGCTTCTCCATTCTTGAGCCTATCTTAGTTGTTTGATTAATTGGATAGAAATTTATGCCTGCAGTTATGATAAGTTGATACAATGTGTCCATCACATGTTTGTTAAAATTCTTCCGTACGATGTGCTGCCAGGTCTTACTATTTAGAAAGGTTCTGGTTGTACAAATGTCTACAAAGATATTTTTGGGTGTATCCGCCAGCATGATTTATATATGAAAATTCTGGGCATTGATCAAGATTGTACTACTAAAATTGAATATTTGATGATTTTTGGGTCATGCAATGACTTCTGGGCATTGATCAAGATTGTACTACTAAAATTGAATATTTGATGATTTTTGGGTCATACTATCTTTTCTTCTCAAATGTCATCTGCTAACATGATTGATATAGCACATGTACTGACTAACTTCAAACAGGCCTGAAGTATCCTTTTCGTTGCATTCTATGTACCTAATATTTTTGTGCTCCATCAACTACAGGCAACATGATTCTTGCTTTATCTCGGTTGACCTTGGCACTGAATTGACATCTGACAAGGTCTGCTCTCTAAATGGCTTCTGGCAATAATAGGTGGTATTATGTGGATAATATTTTTACTCCTCGCTACCAACATCTCACTTGTTCAGGTAGTTGTCCTTTCATTGCCTCGCTTCTTCATATTCTAGATCTGAACTCCTATCGTTTCATAAAGCATTAAGAGCTGGAAAAAGATTTTACCGGTAGCTCGATAATTAGCCTACCTGGCTGTTCTCTGTTAAAAATATTAATCTTCTTACTAAAACATTTGGAAACTTTTGGGACCAATAATGGTAGCTTGACCTTGCTATTCATTCTTTGTTATGATGGTGCAGATGGATTATCTCGATTGCTTGCACTATTCCATCAAGTTTCCACCACCCTGAACTAAAATCCCTAGAAGCTCCCTTATGCAGCAGGGCCTTGTACAGGAGGTTGCAGGAAGTTTAAGAGCATAGAGTTCAGTTAATAACAGAGCTGCGGAATGGAAAATAGATTTCTGTAGTTTGTGGTGAGCTACATAAAGGTAAAACAAATGGCTTGATTCTTCTGCACTATGCATTTGTTGCAGGAGAGTAAAGAAATTTAGCTGCTGAACCTACCTGTAACAAAGCTACAACATGTGAGCATTAAGACAGCACTTGGACTATGTAAGTGGTGAAGTTTTATTAATAGGGATTCAGGCCACTTCCAAAATCCGTGGCACGCACTGGAAATAGTACTGTAATGCGCACAAGAGCTTTTCTGGCTCTACAATTTGATTAGGCTATTAAACATTAAAAATACTAGAAGACTGATTATATGTATTATTGGTATAATTACTCTGCTTCTGTTCATTTGTATTGGCATCCAGAAAAAAGGTTGGCATTCAGATATCAGCTAATTACTCTGCTTCTTTTGATTTGTCCATGCATCTCATAAGGATAATTGTAAGATTCAGTTTGGGGGTGCTTAGATGAGAGTCCTGTTGTGTACAAGTACATATTGCTGAAAACGGGAGTCACTTAATATTCCGTCTCTTTGCCTGATCTAATTAAGAACTCTTCCTTTCAAATTTACTTGGAAACTTAAGTAGTTGGCCACTGGAAATGATTATTGTTAGCAGTTAGCATCCTTTCATGTATGTCCTATATATTAGATCTACATAAATCCTTGCCTAACTGTATGTCCTATATATTTGTGATCAGGGAGCTGTCTGATGGGCTGGGCTGGTGCTGCGGACGACAGCTGCAGCTGTTGCCGATGGAGGCTGCCAAAGTGACCGTGCCTCCTCGTGTCTTCACGAGGCAGAATTGTTGAGTAAAATTGTAGGATAAGTGGATAACTGACTTTCTGGAAATGAACTGTATGGTGATGCAGTTCTACAATATTGAGTGGTATGTTAAAAGCATTTAGTTAGATATAAATTATTGCACTAAAGAACGAAGAAGCTGTGAATTCCATAGACATAGAATGTAAGATACTATCCTATGTTTATATGAACTTTCTGGGAGTTTTTTGTTGGGCTAGAGAAAGAATCAGGTGATTCATAGAGTATATAGTGCATGTCATGTTCAGGATTTATATTACAAAAGAGATTTTTCTTATTGATATTTATTTGCATGGGATTTCTTCTAATTTGAATATTTTATTGTTGCATTGGAGGCTCCAAGAACACTACTAACTGCAAGAGTATATTTGTTTTAGAGCTATGCAGTCACAATATACCTTTGATTTAAGTGAATGCTGGAGTTCATATTTCATTCCGTAGGAATCTCATGCGAGATTACTTACTGTGTGGGTGTATGGCTCTCTGTTTTTTCCTGGGAGCAGAATGTGACTGTTGTTGTAGCGTGGAATCCAATCTGGGAGCAGAATGTGATTGTCATGCAATTAGCTTGAATTTTTTTATTGCCATCGCATATCTTAATTAGTTTCCACTTATTATGTGCTTACCTGTAGCTTTACATTATTGGTGAACATTCATGTTTTCCTTTTGTGGTGGGAGTCCATACTTTATATTAGTTTAGCTGTGAGCAGGAACTTCTAGGCATGTAGCCCCTGCTAATTTGGATGTCTGATCAAAGGATGGATTGATGGATATTGGAAGTATGCTTGCTTGTTTTGACTGATTTCTTGCTGGAGGCACCCTCAAATTGATTTGTTATTTTCCATTTTCCAGGAAATAGGGATGGTCAATATGATGGTTCAGACATGGATCTTCATTCGTGGATTGGGTTCAACCTGCTCTTTATTATTAGGCTTCTTCTTTTATGGCTAATGTGTGAGTTTTCTTCTCAATTTTCACTCCGAGCCAGTCTACTAATTTCTTTGATAGTAGATTTACTACACAGCTAATATGTGCAATCAGTAATATGGTGAGTTTATTTCCGTACCTATTTCATCTGGTCATCAAGAAGACTAGCATCGTTGATGGTGCCGTGACCGGTGACCTGCTTTGAGGCCTGGGAGAGGTCGACCTTGGTTGCCACTGATTCTGCTTGCCTTGTAGTACATTTTTCTTAAAGAGCTTATCTAAGGAGGTCAATGCATTTTAGGTGTTTTCAGAAGGCCAGTGCTTGCGAGCATATTGACTCAGCAGTGGGTCATTCAGGCATACAAAGTTTCAGAGTTATGAAAACATTAGGCCATTCCAATTGTATCCGGTGGATGTGGGGATATTGGAGGAATTTGAGATGTTCAATGCACTTTTAAGGATCTAAAACCATACACAAGGAATCATGGATGAATAATTGATTAGCATAATTAGCACAACTGCTTGTTCATCTGCTCTGTTTATTCTTTTTGCATGAGAAAGCATATCCTTAATTCAAGATATGAGATGTGCCATCGAATTTATTTGTACTCCTTTGCTGCTTATTAGGCCAACCTTTATGATGCTTTTGGAGAGATGGAGGTAAATAGAACCTTGGTTGGTTGTATAGTTGTAAGTAATTTGTAAATTTCAATACTTGGATGGATGTTGCAAATGATCAAACCTATTTTGTAATATGTTTTTGTGTTCTGATACGAATTGTCGCTTTGTATTCTTCCTTTGAGAAAGTTCTTACTAATTATGTTAATCAGGTAATGTGTTTTCTGCAGATCTAGGTCACAAATAATAAACTGAAAACTGCTTTTGTAATGCATGACTTTTATTTCATTTCCATACTTTTTTGCCCTAAGCTGCACAGGGGTGCCACATGCAACAGGACAAACACCATCGATTAGCTGGTTTTCTAAAGGCTGGCGAAATCTTCGCAGGTGACTATGCCTAGATCTTCATGCCCACCACGGACTCCTTGCCGCTGAGGCTCAGCTAGACCATTTGTCTTCAATGAGGTATCCAAATCAATCACTGCATCTACTAAATTTGACATGCTCCCGTCTTCGTGTGTGACAACTTAATTATCATGAGGGTGATGACAGAGGATAATCCTCCTGCTTCCCATGGAGTCACAAGACTCACAACCATTGAGTTATTGTTTTATGATACAAGAAGTAATTGTCTGTTGATAGCTTCTAATGGTATTTCAGGGAAATCAAGGTACACGGAAAGAAAGTTTAAATACCTTTGGTAAGAAAAACAGATATCTTGCAGAAAGATTGTTGAATGGGCCACCAATGACAGACTCGATAGGCTTATCACTGAAAGGCGCCGAGTGAGTTTAACATGATTATTTGGGGGGGATCCAGACTGTGTTATCTCTATATAACATGATCCATCTTTTTCTTCTTCTTATTGTTGTAGTGCCAGTATCCAGCTTTTATTGATGCCCTTAGAGACCTGGATGATTTCCTAACAAGTTCACCTACACATCTATGAAAAAATGCAGTGAAAACCCATCTTTGATAGCGTATAGTACAACTA
Organism: Poa pratensis; assembly: GCA_947311845.1. Taxonomy (NCBI): domain Eukaryota; kingdom Viridiplantae; phylum Streptophyta; class Magnoliopsida; order Poales; family Poaceae; genus Poa; species Poa pratensis. The sequence goes on from CAMZMU010000069.1 coordinate 16,255,671, forward strand.
CTGTGATCATTGCTCTGTATATATTTCTTCCTTGCATATCTAAACTTCAGTACCACAAGCTATGTCTCCCGTTGTGTGATTGACTTGTTAGGTACAGACAATGACTACTTCAGATGGTGCCCTATCATGATTGTTCTTTCCATCTATCAGACTGCCGTATTGAGAGGGATGAGGCATTTTGCCGAGGGCGACTCTGTTTTGTTCAGGATACAGAATATTGCCATACTCAAGCAATTGTTTGATGAGTGGCTGAAAAACAGCATCATATTTCAGCTACAATGAAAATGCACCACTCAGTTCCTCCATTGTCTGGATGCCAATTTTTGTAGTAGCAGAGATTGTTTATAGTGATTGAATTTTCTCAAATTTCGTGAATTGTTCCCTGTGACATCCTGGGCTGCAGTGTGTGTAATACAATAGCATCTGATCCTTGTGAGGACTGTTTAACATTTTAACCTTAATATTGCTTATGCGGCGTGCCAGAGATAATCTTGGCCTGCGTTTTTCTTCTATGCTGCTTGCATAGCTGTTTTGACACATTTATCTTCTGTGTTTACAAGCTTTTGTAGTATGGTAATGTGGTTTGTTCACTTTTTTTTTGTCAAAGTGAGGTCTGTGTCGGTCGAGCATGCATTGACACTAAAACGAGATGATGCATTGACAGTAAAACGAGATGAAACGTATGTCTCACATTGTAGACTGATTCTGTGACAGTGCTGCAATGGGTAATATGTTTTCAATCAAATCAAATGAAAGTGACCGCCAATTATCTGCCCACAACGGGTCATCTGTTTTCAGTCAAACTTATGGTGGTGTGACCGTAGCATAAGGAGAAGAGACACGGAAAAGCAAACGGGCAGGCTACATAGTTTCGAGAGAGATCGATAATAGCGGCCCAAGAGTAAGAACTTAAATATGAACAACAATATACATACAAAACATATAAAACTTATGGCTACAATCCTGTCTCGTTTCCGGCATTTGCGCCAGGTACATACAAAACTTATGGCTACAATGCAAAAGATTTGAAACTATATTGAACTTTTCAATCTTTGACAAGGTTTTCAAATCATCTTCTCATATGTGTAAATTACTGATGGTAGCCGCACGACAAACAACAATATACACAAAATATATAAAACCTAAGGCTACATTACAGTCTTCATTTCGGCACCTGCGCTGGTGGCGCAACCGGTCATCTAGTAGACTGAACGAGTGATCACACATGTTGGGCGTGTATGTTTGGTCACAAGGCTTCCGTACAGGTTGTGTCGTTGTGGGGGTGCAAAAATGCACCGTTAGATTGTCTGAGTCGCCTAAAATTGGCCGTTTCCTGTCATATAGGGTTTTGGGGTACGAGGGGAGAGAATGCATTTCGCTGTCACGCCATGTCAGGTAGCTTGATTTTGTTTTTAAACTGCTCCACTTGATACTCTCTAATCTATAAATTCATACTTTGATTTGACATAATTACACGAAAGATGTATCGTCGATGTTGTTGTTTCATTCCTATGCTCGGTTTCAAGTTTCGTCGACTGTAATTTCTCGATTTCGGATCGATATATAATCAAAAAAATTACTTGTATTTTGTGAAATTCGTTTCACTCGGTCGACCGTTTGAAATTTGTTTTCATGAGTAGATTCATCTCGTCGTTTCTCACAACTTTAATGTCATAACTTTTCTATTTCAGCAGACATATACATGAGTAGATTTTGTATTGTATATGTGCACGTGTTTACATTGTGCTTGATATACTCTTCAACCTCTGTGTCCTCCACTCAACCGCCGCCGCTCGTCGTTATGAACTTCATCGTCATAGCAGCTACTAAACTGTGATTGGTGTTCATGTGTTATTCAATAAGGTTTAGAAGAAGATAGTCGATATTATATTAATAAATGCGAAAATATCAATTGCAATACCTGGTATCAAACAAATCTTATTATTGAAGCAAAACCAGGTGATCTAATTATAATCTACTCGCCTCAACTGTTTCGACATAAACATAACTCTTTAGTGCGAGCCTTGGTATTTGGCACCATGAGGTTATGACAGGTATAACAATAATAGATTTTTTGGAAAGATCAATGGAAGAAAGGCCCGCACAGCTAAAAGTAAACATTAGACAAGAGGAAATATTATAGTCGAAAATGTTCAAGAAGTAGGAATTGTCATGCAACGGATGCAGTTATAAGATATGAAAGCTATCCAATGGAACTAATAGGGTGTGTAACTAACTTGCTTGTTTATCAAGATCTAACGCATTTGAGGAGGCTCATCACTGAAATATACAAGTCAAATTGTATAGTATAAAGATCCTACTAGTATAAACAACATGCATATGAGTGACAATAAGAATATGAGTGACAACATGTGATTATTAAATTACGTCAAAGGCCACGATTGTTTTCCTTGTAAATGGTACATGATCACACACTTGATTTGGTAACTGGGTAATGCTCAATGAGGATCACATCCCACAACCTTTCTCTGCACCTGACTAATCCTAGCGGGTGACACATACATAAACTATTTATTCCTTTTAGTATTTTTCTCGGATCACATCAATAAGGATAAAAGGGATTGGTATATCTGCTTATTGTCAAAGGCCACGATTGTCAATCCTAGAGTAGAGAGACACCTTGCTAGAGCCTTCTCCAAGTCCTACTGGATTGATAACTTTTGTTTTGTATCAAGAGAAAATTGCTGCTACGCTACATCATATCTTTCTTTTGTGGTCTCCCAACGAACGTGTGAATCACGCCATCAAGCACATTTTCTGGCGTCGTTGCCGGGGACTTGGAAGCTTCAGATAGGGAAGTTTCGCACGTTCTACACTCCGTTTTGTTACTGTCTTGCTTAGTATATTTTATGTTAGTCTTGTTTTGTTTTTCGTTTGCTTTAAAAATTAAAAACACAAAAAATTTAAAAATTCCAGCAAGTAGTTTCTTTCTGTTTTGCTTAGTTATCATGTCTAGTTCACCTCCTTTTGTTATGTCCCCTGAAATTGAAGTTCTTACTTTTAAATAAAGAGGTGGGGAAAGTTTAAAAGATGTTTGGTATAGGATTAGTGATTCCCAACACCGTTCCACAAAGAAATATTCAAAAACTATTCTTCTTAGAAATTTTTATGTTGGAATCACAAACTGGTATAGGTATGTGCTAGACACTTTGACAGGTGGAAGCTTCCTAGGCACCCCCTCAGTAGAGGTTTGCAATATTATTGAAAGTTTAGTTGGAACTCCACCGATCAATGAACTTAAAACTGAAATTACTATGGAACACATTATGGGAAGACTAGATGTTATAGAAAATTTACCAAATATGAATTGGATAAATGAAATAGATAAGAAACTCCTTGACAATAGTAACAAGATTGAGGGATCTTTAAAACATATCTATACCTAATAATAAAAGCAGTAAGGCTTCCGCCGTTTGTTTTGGTAGGTCATTAGATTTACCCCTAAAATTCTAAATAATTACCCACTCTGCCACCCATAAGTTGAAAAAAACGGTTCGAGACTTTCTTACGCTCGATCGATGGCTTAGTTTCCTACGTCGCGTGAGGAACCGGATCGGAGATGTTTCTTTCGCCTTCCAGGCCGCCGTCAAACATGATTAAGTTTTTGTTCGTAAACCTTGTCCCAGCCCAGCAAATCTTTGTGGCCCGCAAGCGAGTCGGCAACTGGAGTCCGTTTATACCAACTAGAGTCATACAATGTTACGATGTAAAAAGGTGTCCAGTACGTTCGTTTATAAGTAGACAACGTCGGCAGGCCGGCGCTGAGTCGGGCGTTTCGATCTACAGTACGTCGGAGAGAGTCGGCGGCGTCACACGGCTGCCGGGATCTATCTCGGGAAGGGATGCCGGCGTCCTACGTGGCTACGTGGGAGACGGCCGGTTCCTGCCGCAGCCCACGGACGGGGTGATAAGCTGGCAGCAGCGCATGGCTACGCTCTCATCGATCATCGACAGTTCGACACCACTACAGTCTACAGATCGTATTGGCGTCTGAGCAGCCCACGGACGGGATGACAGCGGCGCATGGCTACGCTCTCATTGGGCCGCCGACGGCTGCTGGCGGCACTGTCCACGGTCGTCGAAGATCATCGCTTGAAATCAAAGGCGCTCGACCATCATGTTTTGCCATAGGGCCTGCCAGAGCGAGTTGGAGAGCAGCATCGTAAGAAACGGCTGATACTTTCCATGAGACCAGGACTCGTCACAAAGGACATGCGCGAAGACGTTCATATCCACTGTAGTGATATACGTGTTTAGGTGAGTAACACTGCTGGAAAGCAGCAGATCCGTCTCGGTTTGTTTTTCGAAGGTTTTCATCTGTGTCCCGGTGCAACGAATGCTGGCCAGCCACGAAGCGAGTGGATGACGCAGGTAGCGGATGGCTAGATGATCTCGCCCGACAAAGGAGATTAGGAGACACAATATGAGCTATCATCTTTCAGCACATTTTTTATTCATTTGGATAAGAAGGTGACCTATAGCACGTACAGTACAGAGGAAATACATCACGACCTCTCCTCCTCCTCCCGGGTCGCTCCTGCCCGAGCGACTCCGGAGGATCTAGATCCATCCCGCCGGGCCTCCCCCGCCGTCATCTCCTCCTGGCCGTCGCCGTCGCCGGCGCTGGCGGCGGTGGCGGCGCCCTTCTTGTCTTGGATAGAGGGATGGGGAGGGCATCGTGGCGTCGCTGCATGGGCGATGGTGGGGCGACGACCGTGGTGCCGGGCGGCGCGGCCTCTTCTAGTCGGGGCTTGAGGCCGGAGCGCCGAGGTGGAGGCGGGCGGTGGACGGCTGCGAGGCCTCCGACGGTGCAGGTGGTGGATCCGATCTGGGCCTTAGGGCCAGATCAGGACCGGCCGGGACTGCTTTGATCATCTCCCCTCGGTTCTCCTCGGTTGCTCTGACCGGCGGCGTGGGGGCTGGCTGGTTTTGCTGAATAATGGCGGCGGTCCTAGGGTTTCTCTTGTGCCATGATAAGGATCTGCTTACCACTTGTTTCTTCGATCTGGCCAGATTGTCGATCTGGCTACTGTGGCGTGTTCCGGAAGACTCCGCCGGCGAACTCCACTGGGCGATTCATGCCTGGAGATTGCTGGATCGGGTGAGATTCGGTCGTGCGCACCCATGTCAGAGGGAGCGCTTCGAAGCTCTGTTGGCTGTTAATATCATGGGACATGTTCTCGTTCCATGGTGCTGGCGGAGAAGGTCATGTAAGTCGAGATCTGATGACTAGCAATGGTGGGTCGAATCTTTCTGGCGAGGAGGAATTGGCTTGGTGTTTCGGGACTTGGAGCAGCGGCATGTAAGTGGGGGCGACAACATACGTGAAGTCCAAAGTCCTACCTTTCAGGGTGAAAATCCAAGGTCTGGCCTTAATTGGTTGTGCCTGATAGTGGTCTTACTGAAGACATTGTTTTGAGAGCGAGGATTATCTTTAGGGTGAAAACCCAAGGTCTGGCCTTAATTGGTTGTACCTGGCACTGTTCTTCTTGAAGGCGTTGCTTTTAAAGAATTGGACATCAGGTGTTGTTTTGGTGGTGGTTATGCGGCTGTTGCAAGGACTGTAACTCTTTAGCGGGACTTTCTTTTTATTTCTTCTTCTTATTGTCTTTTGGCTGTGTGCATCCGTAATGGCTTCGGTTATTGCGTTGTTGCAGAGGCTTGGTGCATGTTGTATCTTCTCGATATCAATAAACACTCTTTATCTAATTTTTTTTTGGATAAGAAGGCAATTGGATTTTATGTAAAGGCGGGTTGTCACAAATATTTTTATCCAAAAGTTAAATATTTCGATCTCCCGTTGCAACGCACGGGCATGTTTCCTAGTAAATAGAAGAATTAACAATCTTGAGACTAGCAAAGGCAAGGATGACCATACTTTGAGAATTGGCAAGTTAGAAGAAACTACGGATGCTTTAAGTACAACCTTTTCCTCATTTAAAATTAAAAAGAAAGAAACCTCATTAGGAAGAGGACCTAAGTTTATTTATGTTCCCAAGGTTTCTGAACCAAAACCGAACCCTATTGATAAATTAAATTCTGCTGGGATCATTAATAAACTTGTTAATGAATCAAGCATCGGTGAGACTAAAAGTTTAAATTTCGTCCTTAAGAGTGTTGAAGTTAAAGAACCAACAAAGAGTCCTCTTAGTAGGACTAGTTGCTCCTCTGAAGATGATCTTAATAATTTTGATACTGAAGATATTGATAGTACTTGATTTTGCTCCTGTGCCTAGCTAAAAGGTGTTAAAGAAAAGCGCTTATGGGAGACAACCCATTTTATTTTACCTTCTGTTTATTATTTTTCTTTGAGTTTGGGTGATGTTAACTCTTTAACAACTCCCTTGTATCTTTTTGTTTTGGTTTTTTGTTCCAAGAATAGCCTCTAAAGAGAGGGAAACTAATTTGTAAGTTTGCTGTCCAGAAATAGATTTTGTTCTTTACTGTTCGAAAATCCAAACAATCACAGAGCGTCATATGTGGCTGAAATTTTTTGACAGCAATCATCAGGGTTTTGGCTACCTTTCTCTAGTTTTGAATTTTCTAATTTGAGGTCCTGAAGTATCCCGAAAAAAATCATCATTACCATTTGTTCTGTTTTTGACAAATTCTGTCTTCATTTTGCATTGCTTCTTTTACGGGCAAGGTTTTGTTCTCTTGAGGGGGAGAAAATCACTTAGATCTTGGTGACAGTAGCTAATGTTTAAAAATAAGTTCATGATATGCGCTTTGGAACTGAAGTAAGATTTTATTTTTCGAGAACTAACCCCTCTAATGAAGTTATGATAAGTTTTGTGTGAAGGAAGTTTTCAAATATTCAAGAGCGAGGTGGATGAATGAAGATCAAGAAGGGATAAAAGCTCAAGCTTGGGGAGGCTCCCCATGGACCTCCTCTGCAATATTCAAGAAGTCACAAGCGTCTAAGCTTGGGGATGCCCAAGGCATCCCCTTCTTCATCAATAATCATCAGTTTTCACCCGTGCTACTATATGTTTATTGCTTCACATATTATGTGTTATTCTTGGAGCATCAGTTTGTTTTTATTTTCAGTTTGTTTATGTTTAGTTCTATGGTCTTTGCAATGTTGGATCCTTGCATTCTTTTTTGTGAGAGAGACACGCTCCACTTTTTCATAAAACACTCATGTTCTTCACTTATATGTGTTGAGCGTTTAGCTTTTTATTATTTTTGCTTCTATCTCTTGTTTTTCATGTACCTCTTGTTCAGAGTTATTAGTTTTTGTAGTTAGGAAGTACTCTCTAGTATTTTCATTCATATTTGTTTAGAGAGTTGTTTAAAATAAGTTGATTGGTGTTTGAACTAAAATGTTATGCATGTGGTGTGTTATGTCGGAAATCTTGCATGGTATTGTTAATCATGTGAATTTTGATAACTTGTTTTCTTGCAATTGCTTGAGGTATTAAATGAATAGATGCTTAATCTTGCTGGTTAATTAACTTGAGGCTAAGTAGTCGTATTGCCATAAAGCTTGGTCCATACTACATACTCCATTAATTGTTGAAGGATAGTCGTTCTTGATAGCTCTTTAAGTCTGAAGATACTCCGTAATGGTTTAGTTGCGTGTGAAGGTCAAGGGTTCTAACGGGGTACTTGTGCCACCGTGAACGGCCCTCCTTGGAGTGACTATTGTCATTCTTTGTCTGTTGACCCTGTTAGTTGTGAACAATAAACTTGTGAGTTTTTTTGACTAATGTTGAGCTTTTGTTTTTGTCACTTCCACCATCCAAAGTTTGCTAGCCTCTTCGGTGCTGTGCATTACCGTCTTCTCACATTGAGACTTGGTGCATATTTCGGCAGTACATCCAAACCCCATGGGAGGATTTTCTCTTGTTCTCCTACACATAAGCCTATACATCTTCCTCAAAACAGCCACCATACCTACCTACCACAGCATTTCCATAGCTGTTCCGAGATATATTGACATGCATTTTCATCATACATTACATGACTTGTTGTCATTTATTATTATTTTCATTTAGTGCTTTGCATGATCATATACATATGACGTGTGGTTTACCCATGTTACGCTAGATCATTGCACCTCCTGCTACACTGGCAGAGTCTTTCAGTTTCATACATTATGTTTTACTCATTTTGAGTTATTTGTACAAAAAGTGTGTATTCATTAGAGTGTTGCCCCTACCTGTGAGCGAGAGAAAGAGAAAGAGCCATGGAGGCCATTTAAAAACAGAAAAAATAAAAAATAGAAAAAAGAGAAAAAAAAAGAGGGGGCAACATTACTATCCTTTATATCACACTTGTGCTCATGTTTTAGCACCTATGCTTCAGAGTCATCATATTTTTGCTAGTAGCACCATTGTTTCAGAGATATCATATTTGTGCTCATGTCTAGCACCCATGCTTCATAGTTTCATACTTGTGCTAGTACCACCTATGCCTCGTTTGAGAGAGTTTTCATGTTTCATCTACTATAACTATGGGGAATTTTTCATTATAAAACTTAGGTTGTATATTCCAATGATGAGCCTCCTCAAAAGTGCTCTAGGTCTTCGTGAGCAACCGAGTTAGATGCACTCCCACTAGTTCCATTGGAGAGCTTTCATACACATATAGCTCTATGTGCATCATTTGCATGGCAATCACTACTCCTTGCATAGCTTCGATTATAAGACTTTCTCTTATCTAATGATCATTTATAGCTGTGTGAGACTTTCTTCCATTGGCCTTCCAAACTCCATTAATGTTCTCTTTGCCATAACATCCTGGTGCCAAAACCATATGCTTACGCTCCCGGCTGTCTAAACTTCGAAACAGTTGATACATGTCATTTATGTTTATTTTCACTTGACTGGATCCTTTCTAGTACTGTGAAAGATACTAGATGCTTGAGGGAAGGATAGAGTTTCTATGTTGGATACTTAAATCATCTATAATGAACCTTGTACGGTCTCAAGTCTCCAAAGGACACGACCCGCGAAAAAAGTTCTTGGTTGATTGACTTTCATGATTAATCATTGTTTGCTTAATATTCTTTAGACACTTGCTTTGAATGATTGTTTATCTAAGCTCACATGTTGTACATTACTATTTGATCAAGATTGTGTTAGATGCATGTCTCCTCAAAAATTATTTTGTTATCATTTACCTACTCGAGGACGAGCAGGAATTAAGCTTGGGGATGTTGATACGTCTCCAACGTATCTATAATTTTTGATGTTCCATGCTTATTTATATGTCAATGCCACATGTTTTATAATATTTTAGTATAATTTTTATACATTTTCTGAGACTAACCTATTAACAAGATGCCTAGTGCCAGTTCCTATTTTCTGCTGTCTTTTTGTCCTAGAAATCCTAGTCAGGAAATACTCTCCGAAAGACCTGAAAATTTACGTGATTTATTTTTGCAACGGAACAAAGACACTGCCCAAGGAGAGCACTAGGGAACAACCTGGTGGAGCAGGTGGGTCCACGGCACGGCCAAGGGGCCACCCGCGCCCCTAGCACGTGGGGCCCACCTAGCTGCCCACCGACGTCGCCCTTTCGTCTATAAATTGCTTCGTCCCCGAAAACACTAAAACTCCCGAGCATATTTCCAGAAAATATCCGAGGCCACCGCCGTTGCCAACCCTAGTTCGGGAGGGTTCTGAAGCTCTTCCCGGCACCCTGCCGGAGGGGGAGATCGTCACCGGAGGCATCTACACCACCATGCCTGCCTCCGGAGTGATACATGAGTAGTCCACCACGGGACTATAGGTCCATGGCAGTAGCTAGATGGTTGTCTCTCCTCCTTGTACTCCATTGTTTAGATCTTGTGAGCTGCCTAACATGATCAAGGTCATTTATCTGTAATTGCTACATGATGTGTGTTTGCTTGGATCCGATGAATTGTGGAACTCATGACTATTTGTTCATCTCTATATTTTAAGTTTTATTTATGGTCTTGCATGCTCTCTGATGCTTGTGGTTACTTTGGCCGAGTAGTTGCTTGTGTTGTAAAGAGGGAGTATTTATGCTAGATAGTGGGTTCATGCCTTCTTGCGCTAAGTTTGAATGACAGAAACGATCACAGTCAGGTTTGTGTTGTTGCTACTAGGGAGAAAACAACTGTGTTTATTACCTTGTGTTATATTTACATTGCTTAGTTTATGTACCATGCTTATTGCAATTGTCCGTTCCTTGCAACTTAATACTTTCAGGTGACATGCTGAATAGCGATCCCGGGATGGATTATTAGTCATAGATGCAGTTGGATAACGGTCTATGTATTTTGACGTAATGCCCATATTAAACGAAACGAAACGGTGAACTATATTTTTTCTTGATAGCATTGTTATGCTCCCATGATTTATCAATTGTCTTACTGTAATTTGTTTACCCATCTTGCATTTCTTTTGGAGAGACACCACTAGTTGACTGTGGACCCCGGTCCTATTTTTCTGCATTGTTCACAACCGTTCTAATAGCTTTTCGCACTCATTTTCTCCACTGGTCATATTTATTATTTTACACTCGTGCATTTAATTCTTTGTGATCAGCAAGCCGGAAAGATTGACACCCTCTCTGTTTCGTTGGGGCAACGTGGTTTGTTTGTGACTTTGTGCAGGTCCACGTTGATCTACAAGCGCCAGAGTAGAGAGACACCTTGCTAGAGCCTTCTCCAAGTCGTACTGGATTGATAACCTTGGTTTTGTATCAAGGGAAAATTGATGCTACGCTACATCATACCTTCCTCTTGGGGTCTCCCAACGAACGTGTTAATCACGCCATCAAGATGCTCTCAGTTCATGAATTAGAAAGGAGTCTGATTGCCAGTGTGGCGCCTCAATTGAAGGCCTACCGACACCCAGCAAGACACCAAGCAAAATTATTGGACATTTGGCGACCAAAAATATTAGAGCATCTGTAGCAGATCTCTTAAAAGCTGGACCATTATAATGCGTAGAAGGGAACCGTAAACCTGTTTGCGGTACCGCGAGGGATGTGTCAGATTTACGTTTCACGTTTAATGGATTTGTTCTGCCGCAGCCCTCGCGGTACCGCAAAAGGGTTTATGGTTTTAGCATATATTGGTCATTTTGGAGCAGAAAAACTTAATATAACTACAACATAACTCAAATTTGTTATAGTTCTAACATCACACGATACACGAATAATCTATATTACAGCAATCTTTCAAATTCAAATAATTAAAAATAATAATGAAAGGTCTGGAAGGGAAAAAATAGTTCATCACACATGAAAAAATCAAATAAATTGGGAGACTATGAGCTCCCAGTCCCATAGAGCTGTCAATGATGCTACATGACATCGTATTTTACCATCCTGGTGTTGGATGGTCTTCACAAATTTTGCCCAAGAGTGGTAGATGATGTCGGCTAGGTGATAGCCCATGGTTTAGTCATGGCCATTAACGGTGTAGTTGTAAGCGGGAGCATCTCCACTAGCAAGCCTAGCAAAAAGATAAGATCTTTGCAGCACATTGATATAATTGAGTGAACCTGGCAAATTAAAAAAACAATGTCAAATCCATAAGTCCTCGGAGGCCACTGCTTCTAACACGATTGTTGGATCATGATGATGGATGGTGTACTGACAATGCCAAGTAGCATGGCAGTTCTTCCACCTCCAGTGCATGCAATGAACGCTGGCAAGCATCCCCGGCCAATTTATAGCTTCATTATGTTTCATCAACCTCTTTGTGTCCTCTTCATTAGGAGCTCGGAAATACTGAGCGCCGAAAGTTTTGATGATCACCTTGGCAAAAATGTGCATGGACTTGAGCGTAGTATCTTCGCCAATGCGGAGATACTCGTCGCCTCGTCGGTGTAGTCCGCTGGGATGCCATATGCAATTATACACATAGTGGCCGAGATCTTTTGATAAGCGCTAAATCCAATAAGGCTAGCGGCGTTCCTCCGGTGAGTGACAAACTTGCAATTGGCCTCACAAGGTTGTACTATGCGCACGAACATATCCCTACACATTCGATATCGCCTACGAAATAGGTGAGGCGGATAGGTGGGTACCTCAGTGAAATAATCCTTCATGAGCATGTCATTGCCGAGATATTGGTTCCACGAGATACATAGCCGCCCGATGGCGATCCCTTCCGCTTTCTTTCTGGCCCAATCTCGAACTCCTTCATGGCGAGCAGTAGCACAAGATGCAGGGCATCGTCGTCCTACTCTTCCTCAAACAACGAAGAATCATCAAAAAAGAATTGCTTTGATGGGCTTAAAGCGGAGAATAAACTCATCTACAAAACATACCTCTAAGTAAGCGTGGGGCCACAGTGCAATCGATTCCTAAACTACAATTTCAAACAAATGAACCAAGCCAGGGCAGACGGCGTGGGCGGCGGACAAGCCGGGTACAGAAGCCGGGGCAAGGAGGCATGGGCCTTGGGAGTGGCGGCGGAGCAGCTAGGACGAGTCGACGCGTTTTCCCCTCGCCGAATCTAGGGTGCGAAAACTCGGCTGGGAGCGGCAGGGGAGCGGACGGCCTCAAGCGAGCTTGGCAAGGGGCGAAAGGTGGCGGCAGAACGTGGGGGCGACTATGTGGATGGGAAATGGCGGGACAAGCAAAATTGCTGGGCGGGAGGCGGCGGTGCAGGATTTAGGAGCGGAAACTGAATATTCATCCTGCCAACACGTCACGCGAGATGAGGGAAACCGGAAAATATCAGCTCGAAACTTCATATCTAAAGGATACGCGGATCCATTTGAGGGAAACTTTCAAAAAATTAAGGGTTGGGCGAAAATAAGGGACCTGCTCGGGTCACTGTTTTTGCCGAACCCTTAAAAAGCATTTATTATAAGGGTTGTTCGTTTTAAGGGATATGCTAGAGATGCTCTTAGATCAGCCTCTTCAGTGCTACTGGCATGAATCAAATCTTGCATCTACCGGCACAAATCGAAGGATCTTCTCCAGTGAGACATCAACAAACTCTCAGATAATAGGAACAACACAATACGCTGAAAAAGCACTAGCAGGATATAAAATTACTGACTATTCCCTATTCCCTGCCCTCGGATAGTAACAGGTCATAGCAACATGTCAGACATCATTGCAAAAGAAAACAAGGTGTATAATCTGATTTTCAGGCTTCTATACCTTTCAATAGCAAAATGGTGTACCATAACGAGGGTAACATACTATAACTAAGCTCTTCTCCATGCACTGCTAAAGCAGTTATGAACAGAAAGTGGATTCTGAAATTTCTCATGGAATCCAGAATTGAAATAGTGCTGATTGTCCACTATATATCTCAGGAGGACTGCTAGCAAACAAGCACTTGTTGCACAGCAAGGACCAACAGAAAATGGATAGAAGAAGACTAAGCTGATATGCATCATAGAAGAGGCCTTCATCTTGGGTGATACCATAGACAATGTGCTCCTACTTGGTGCCACATTTGTCCAGCAATGGTTAAAGCAGAGCAATAATCCCTTTCCCCTCCTTATATTCCTGCCCGGAAGCCCTCCTGTTCTAGTCTTCCCATATGCAGAGATGGACTGACAATTAGCCTTGCAAATTGTCGAGTGCTTCCTGCTTGCAAGGTGAGGTGAGGGTATAATAAATTTACCTGATATGAGAGCAGTCTCTGCAGCCTCACATGGATTAACTTCAGTGATGGATTTTGCATTTCAGATACTTTGCAACACAAGATAATATCACCTAAGTGTACATGTTAAACTTGTAAGAAAACTTTGAAAAAGGAAACCCAACTAGGTATACGGAAGATAGCACAACACAATTGACATGTCAAGTGCATTGCAAGTCTGCAAGCACCAGCGATTAGGCTATGCAAACAATATTCACTACTAAGGTGCTCAGCCATCACTTGCAAAATCTGAGTCTAGTGCTGTGTTGGTTAACCAAAAAATTCAATGAACTAATAACCAAATGTACAGAACCGACATCTGTCGCCTCTTCACCTGTAGCTAATGGACATAACCAACAAACAAATTCAGATTCATTTTGAACGGAGCCAAAGGCCATTAAATCCACAGACAAAGAACTTGTCAAAAAGAATATAAACACTGAATCTCAGAACGATGGATCAAAATTCAGAGAGCAGACAGACAAAATCACAAAATCCATATGCAATATCATGTAAAATCCACTGGATCATTAATTCGTCATTCCCATCACACAAACACCATGAAACAACACGGGAGAACTCAAACTAACAGAATACTTCGGCATCAAACAAGGACAGCGGATGACAGAATTAGGATAACAAGCTGCACTGCATTACCATTTCATTTGAAAATCATGCTACAGCCTACATAAGACAGGAACAAAACTTTGTCCTGTCTTCACCTTCAGATACTCAACATCAACTTAAACTCATGCCCAAATGGATGCACCAAATCCATATACAAACATATGAACATGTAAAACGACGAATAACACATCGACCAAAAATAAATAACAGAGAATGCAGTCGAAATAAACAGATCCATGCACATTGCATAATGCGTTGTTCAGCGAACAGCGACAGAGTCAGATGATAACTTTACTTTCCATTCCCATTTCATTCCAGGATCATGCTACATAGGACCAGACGATACAGCATATCAACACCAACAACAGAACACCGACATTGCAGTCGGTGTTGTTCAGCGAATGCAGTCGAAATAAACAGATCCATGCACATTGCATAATGCGTTGTTCAGCGAACAGCGACAGAGTCAGATGATAACTTTACTTTCCATTCCCATTTCATTCCAGGATCATGCTACATAGGACCAGACGATACAGCATATCAATACCAACAACAGAACACCGACAGATCCCTACAACCGGATCACCAGACACGAACAGCTACTACCAGTATTCCCAGCGACCATAACTTAGGCCCTCTCCCCGCGGATGCGACGCGCGAGCTGGATGTCCTTGGGCATGATGGTGATGCGCTTGGCGTGGATAGCGCAGAGGTTGGTGTCCTCGAACAGCCCGACGAGGTAGGCCTCGGCGGCCTCCTGCAGTGCGGAGATGGCGGAGCTCTGGAAGCGGAGGTCGGTCTTGAAGTCCTGGGCGATCTCCCGGATGAGGCGCTGGAAGGGGAGCTTGCGGATGAGCAGCTCCGTGCTCTTCTGGTACTTGCGGATCTCGCGGAGCGCGACGGTGCCGGGGCGGAAGCGATGGGGCTTCTTCACGCCGCCGGTGGCCGGGGCCGACTTGCGCGCCGCCTTGGTGGCGAGCTGCTTCCACGGCGCCTTGCCGCCGTTGGACTTGCGCGCCGTCTGCTTCGTGCGGGCCATCGGAGCTGGGGAAGGCTGCGGCGGCGGCTACGGTTTGGGTGGTTTGGAGATTGGGAATTTTTCGCGGTGGTGGATTTGGGATGGAAGTGAAGGGGATTTAATATGTTGGGGATATACCAACTAGGGGTATCGCTAGCATGGATCAATCCGGCTAGTCCAGGGTGGCCCGCAGTGGTGGTAAAGGCTTTGCCTGCCGGGCGGCCCAGATAGCTGACGACCAAGGAAGGCGGATGCCGGCAAGGAGGAGGCCCAAGACCGAAGCCCATGAAGCCACCAAGTCCAAGGCGGAAGGCGGTAGACTTGTCGATTAGGTTTAGAACTCTGTATACTTGCCGGATACGTAACCACCTTGTAACCCTAGGTCCGCCGCCTATATAAGCCAGACCACAGGACGCCTTAGGGGCACGTTGAAGACATACAATCTCATAGCTCATTGTAACCTCTAACACGGCTATTTGCCTTATAGTGAGTTATAGCAGCACGTATGTCTCTGCCACCGCCGTGGAGCCTGAAACTGGGTAAACCGCCGTGTACAATCCCGACCTCGACGACGTCCACCTTCTTGCCCTACCTTCACCCTCGGCTAGCAGGACCCGGTCTCCTATCCAATATGCCGATACGACGACAGTTGGCGCCCACCGTGGGGCCTAAGGCATCAGGCGTCACGAGTCCTACATCCCTGCAGATAACTACATTGTCGGATGCGGTGTCGTGCCGTTTGGCGGCGTCGATGTATTCATCGGCTACACATCTGAGGCATATGGGTTGCCGCGAATTTATTCGCCATCCCACCCGCCCTACAATCAGGAAGCTTACGCTCAAGACGGATCTGAGTCCACCTCCTCTCAGGAGTCCGCAGGTTCAGATCTACACTTTGTCGGCATGACGGGACTGGGACCCGACTCTCAGCCCAATAGTCAAGATCCCGAATCCATTCTTCCTGCACTCCAGGATGATGCAATGTCTGATGCCGGATCCAGATCTACTGTTCACGTCAACATAGACTCTGATTCTGAAGAAGATTCTGCAAGCATGCTTGAACAAAGGATCAAAAGGTGCTTCAACGCACCCAAGCCTCCGCCTCTCTCGGAAGAGGTTACATGTTCGTCCGTCAACATGCAGCAGGTCTTTGTGGCGGATGTCACCGATGCAGCTTTAGCGCAGGCGGCAGCAACAGACGCCGCCAACGCTGGAACCCCGAAAACCGATCCACTATTTCCGGAGCCTCCGCCGGCTCCAAAGAAGAGGGTTCTAGAGAAAGGCGAGCCCAGTAAGATAGGGAACATGGCGGCCCTGGCGGAAGTTCTGCACACGCTGGTGACCGATAAAACTAATCCGACTGATCTGGAGAAGCTTCGAAACACCTTGATGGAGCAAACCGAATACCTCAAAAGCAAGCAAGCAGAGGTTCAGGTACTCCTCGACGAAGCCAAGGAGGAAAACGCCAAGATAACCGCCAAGTTAGACCCCAAGCGCAATCTTTTCACCACTACTCCATTGCCCAAGCCGGCAGGACCTGTGGCAGATAAGAAAAGTAAGAAAGGCAGGGATCGGTCGCCTGACAACTTCAAATCCCCTGCCCAAAGGCTTGGTTTCGAGTGGGCTTCAGCACCGCAGCGTAAGGATAAGAATGGGGACGTCATCCTCGCCACCCCTGTCCTCAACACTGTGGCCACCTTAGACATCCTCAACAACAATGACTATGACAAGGACAAGAAGATTTACTATGCATCGATCCTTGCCCATAAAGCTTTGGAGCAGCAGGCCCGTGCTGATTCTCGTGCCGACATGGCGGACGCAAGAGGAGGAAGGCTGGAATCCAAATCCAAAGTTTGCAAAGCTGCGGCCGGTGGTAATCCCCAAGATCCGTCCGGCTCCAGTAGCCATGGAAAAGGGAAAGACAAGGAGAAGGACACGCAAAGTCACCACCTCCCAGAAGGCAGCGTGACGAGGCGTCCAGAACCGGCAACAGACGCAAGGCCTCGCCTCCTCCGCCTAGGCGGGATGAAGGCGGAAGCAGGGGAAGCAAGCAGCCGCCAAGGAGTGGCGGCAATCGTGACAACGCCCCGCCGCCAAGAAGAAGCAGGGACCACACACAGTCCCCACCACCAGTGCCCAGGCACGAAGGTGAAGCCGGGGGCACAACAACGAGCCAGGCACAGCCGGGCAGCGCAGGACGAGCCTAATGCCGACAGATCGGCAAGCAGCTTGATCCGCAAGACACACAACGTTCTCAACGACATTAAGGCTGGAAAGCAAGACGCCTACCTATGCCCTGAGTGCTTTGGCCCAGCCATCCGCAACGTTCAGGTACCTCGAGACATGACATCAGTGTCAAAAACTCATCAAAGGTACAATGGAGCGGACAAGCCAAACTGATTACGCGCAGGCGTCGAAATTGCCGGGGCAATGGCCTCGTCGCCGCACGCTTCCTTCCCCTCATGCTTGAGGGGACAGCCCGAAGCTGGATCGAAAACTTGCCGGAGAAAAGCATTCATAGCTGGCATGACATGGAGAAGGTGTTCACGCAGCATTTCAGGGCACATACAAGCGACCCAATACATATACAGATTTGGTTCGTTGCGTGCAAAAGCCGGATGAAACTGCTACAAGCTTCTTGGCAAGGTGGATTCAGACGAAGGCAAGCTGTGAAAACGGACGACAATCAAGCAATCCATGCCTTCACCACAGGCCTCCTGAAGGGCTCAAGTCTCAGACATAAGCTCGTACGCATGCAGGTCAAGGATCTCGAGTCATGCTCGAAGTAGCAGCCATGTACGCACAGGCATGATGATGCACGCGATGGTGATAGCGCTCATGACATGGCGCCAAGCAGGCGAGCAAGTCACAAACGCAAGGCTCCCCAGGACGACAAAGCCGGACCGTCAAACGAGGTCGCCGCCCCTTCGAAGGCAAAGGCGGCGCCGCAAGTGGAAAGGAAAGGGTAAAGAAGGCGGCTCCAGCAAGCAACGCCTGACATACGATCAGGCAAAAGCCTTGCCCTGCCCAATCCACGCGTCCTTAGGCAAAGTTAACCACACACTGGGGGAATGCCGGTTCATGGAGGATTTTAAGGACCCCGAGGTTGGTTGGAAGCCAAAAAAGAGCAGAAAGGCTGAGAAACAAAGAAGGAAGATGATGATGGGGCAGTCTCCATGTCGGAGATGAGGAACCCAAGCCGGCGCGCAAGGAGAAGCAATATCCCAAGGTCCATGGCCAATTGGTCTGCTTTTTGGGCACTCCTTCGGCAAAGGAAGAAAAGGCGGAATGCGCGAGCTAAACGCCACAGTGCCTAATGTTCCCAGTATTTAGACTGGTCGGAGAAGCCAATCACTTGGGATAGAGATGATCACCCAGATTACGTACCTCACCCCGGCAAATACGCCCTTGTCGTCGACCCAATTGTCGACAACTTCAGCTCACCAAGGTGTTGATGGACGGTGGCAGCACTCTCAACATCATATACGCGACACACTGAAGCGCATGAACTTGTCGGAAAGCCAGCTTGACTACAGCAAAGTCAAGTTTCATGGCATCGTTCCGGGAAAGCAAGCCAAGTCAATGGGAAGCATCAAACTTGAGGTTACTTTCGGACCTGAGACAAACTACCGCTCGGAGTATCTCAGGTTTGAAGTAGTCCCCTTCAAGAGTGCTTACCACGCCATCTTTGGAGCCAGCTTTCGCCAAGTTCATGGCTCGGCCGTGTTACATCTACAGCAAGCTGAAGATGCCTGGACCCAACGTACAATCACCGTCAATGGCAACTTCAAGAAAGCAAAGGAGTGCGAGCGTGGCAACGCCGCCTTCGCTGAGGCAGTCCTCCACGCAGAGGAATTAGCCATGTTGAAAAAGGAAACTGATACGTCACAGTTGCCGGAGACATGAAGACCGCCGAGCCCAAAAAGACTTTCAAGGCGTCCGAGGATACAAAGAAGGCGGACCTGGTCCCAGGTGACAGCTCCAAGCAAGTCACCATCGGGCGGCCTGGTGACAAATAGGAAAGCGCGCTCGTCAGGTTCCTCCGTGAGAATCAGGACATCTTTGCATGGTCGTCAGCCGACATGCCAGGTGTCCCGAGGGAACTTGCCGAGCACTCTCTTAATGTCTATGAAGGAGCCAAGCCAGTAAAGCAAGGAATAAGGCGCTACGGTGAGAAGAAGCGGAGCAATAGGGAAGGAGATCATCAAGTTGCAAGAAGCCAAGTTCATTAGGGAGGTAGTACACACTGATTGGTTGGCAAATCCTGTAATGGTTCCAAAACCAATAAGGAAATGAGAATGTGCATTGATTATACCGGTTTGAACAAGTGCTGTCCTAAGGACCACTTTGCTTTACCTCGTATAGATCAGGTCATAGACTCCACAGCCGGCTCCGAGCTGCTGTGCTTTTTGGATGCGTACTCCGGGTACCACCAAATCAAAATGCGAGAATCCGACCAAATCAAAACATCGTTTACTACGCCCTACGGGACCTTCTGCTACATCACGATGCCCTTCGGCCTAAAAAATGCCGGCGCAACGTATCAGCGGTGTATGCAAAGATGCCTTCACGAGCAAATTGGCCGCAATGTTCACGTCTATGTTGACGACATTGCCGTCATGTCAAAAAGAAGGCAGATTTGCTTGACGACCTGAGAGAAACCTTTGATAGCCTCCGGGTATATAGGATGAAGCTCAACCCGAAAAAATGCGTCTTCGGGGTTCCTGCCGGCAAATTGCTCGGCTTTATCGTTTCCGAACGAGGAATAGAGGTCAATCCGGAAAAAATCAAGGCAATCCTCAACATATCCAGGCCCAAGGACCTGAAGGACGTGCAGCGACTTGCCGGCTCGGCGGCTGCCGTCAGTCGTTTCATTAGCCGTCTTGGAGAGAAGGCATTGCCTCTTTACCGGCTTCTGAAGAAATCCGACAATTTGAGTGGACAGACGAAGCAGATGCCGCCTTGCAACAGCTCAAGGAAGCATTAACGTCTGCCCCAATTTAGCAGCTCCTCGAACGCAGGAACCAATGCTGCTTTACATCGCGGCAACTAACTTGGTTGTTAGCGTGGTTCTGGTTGTGGAACGCAAGACGAAAAATCAGACATACCAGACCAGCAACCGGTCTACTTCATCAGTGAAGTATTTTCCGCCTCCAAGCAGCGTTATCCGCATTACCAGAAGCTGGTCTATGGTGTTTTCTACACCGCCAGAAAATTGAGGCACTATTTCCAGGAACATTCAATCGCGGTTGTGAGCAAGGCCTCTGGGATATCATCAACAATACGGATGCGACAGGCCGAGTTGCCAAGTGGGGTATTGAACTTGCCGCCTTCGACATCACGTATAAACCCAGAACCACCATTAAATCTCAAGCCCTAGCAGATTGGACAGAAGCCATGGACGAAGTACCTCTCCCTGAATACGCATATTGGATCATGCACTTTGACGGATCAAAAATGCTTCAGGGCTCGGGGACTGGCATTGTGTTAAGAAACCCTCAAGGAGACAAGCTTAGTTATGTGTTACAAATTCACTTTAAAGCAACTAACAATGTTGCCGAATACGAAGCTCTCCTTCATTTACACATCGCCAAGGAACTGGCGTCCAGCGCGTCCTCTGCTATGGAGATTCAGACTTGGTGGCAAAAGACACGTGGCACTTGGGACGCAAAAAGCAAGACAATGGCGGCATATCGCGCTACCGTTGACGAGTTCGCTAAATGCTTCCTAGGCTACGAGGTCCGCCACATCCCAAGGGCTCAAAATGAGGCGGCAGACACTTTGCCAGATTGGGTCTGAACGCAAAAAGGTACCAAAGGATGTTTTCCTGGAACACCTGCACAAGCCGTCAATAAAAGGAGCAGACCTCCTTGACCCAGAGTCGGCAGAACCAGTCGAAGATGCTAGCTATGCCGTCTACCTGGTAAAGCCGGATTGGACGACACCATATTTGGACTTCCTGATCAATCAGGAGTTGCCGGACGATGAGGTTTTGAAAAGGCAAATCATAAGAAGAGCCAAGGCATTCACAATAATTAAAGGCGAATTGTACAAGCATAGCACCACTGGTGTCTACCAACGTTGCATTTCCCCGAAGAAGGCAGAGAACTGTTGGACGAGATACATGCTGGAGTATGTGGACATCACGCTTCCTCACGCCCCTTGTTTCCAAAGCTTTCCGACAAGGTTTTTACTGGTTGACAGCCAAGCAAGATGCAGAGGACATCGTCAAAAGATGCAGGGGCTGCCAACTATATGCCAGACAATCACACATGCCGGCTCAGGAGCTTAAAACAATACCCATCACATGGCCTTTCGCCGTCTGGGGCTTGGACATGGTTGGTCCGTTTAAGACGGCGCCTGGTGGCTACACACATTTACTTGTGGCTGTAGACAAGTTCACCAAGTGGGTTGAAGCTAAGCCCATCAAAACGCTAGACGGTGCCACAGCCGCAAATTTTCTGTGGGGAAGAATCTCTCGGTTCGGGTGCCTCACAGCATTATCACCGACAACGGCACTAACTTGTCGCAAGGCGAAGTCGAGGAGTACTGTTATAAGCATGGCATCCGCCTAGATCTTGCCTCAGTAGCGCACCCGCAGGCAAATGGTCAAGTAGGCGTACAAATGGTTTAGTCCTACAGGCATCAAACCGCGTCTCGAAGTACCGTTGCACAGGCGGCTGGGGCTTGGGTGGATGAGTTGCAGTCTGTCCTTTGGAGTTTGCGAACAACCCCAAACAGATCAACCAAGTTCACTCTTTTCTTCTTAGTGTATGGCACAGAAGCAGTATTGCCGTCCGACATGATGTACGATTCTCCCAGAATTCAAGCCTACGTCCAGGAAGACACAGAAGATGCAAGACAGGATGGCCTTGACCTACTTGATGAAGAACGAGATGCTGCCCTCGCACGATCCGCCATCTACACTACAACAGGACAGAGCTTTGGTAACACAATGAAGTAACACATGAAAAATGTGTTACGTAGTAAAATTGCAGTAACACATCATGTGTGTTGCAAAGTAGGAAGTAACACATAGTTGATAAGATCTGAAAATGTGTTACTTGGACATTACCGTTGTAACATATAAGTTTATGTTGCACCACATGTGTTACAATTTAAAGGATATAGTAACACAAAATCATGTGTTGGTGCTTTGTGTTACAAGCTATATGACTTCAGGGAAAAAATGAATAGCTAGTATAATAAATTCGCTCAGAAACTATTTTTGTGCCGTATTTAAATAATCAAATTTGAAGTAAATATTTAGTTTTTGAATTTTTCGAGTGAAGTACTTATTGAAAAATATTCATTTTATCTTTTATATGAAGAAAATCCCATCATAAAAAAACATCTATAGATCCTGCAAAGAAAATTCTTCTTTTTATTTTCGGACCGAACTAGGCCTAATCCCAGCCGGCCCATCTTTTATCTCCTTTTTCTTTTATTTTCTTATCGGGCTGAATTCCCTGGCGTATTTTTCCTCTCTGTTTTGTTTTTTTCCTTTTGTCCTTCAGCAAGTTGGGCCGGCCCATCAGGCCAGCCTTAGCCCAACCGATCGATTGTTCAGTGAAGTGAACGAGTCGTTTGTTCGTTTCAATTTTCGAGAAAGCCTGCAGATTTCGCGAAAGCCTCATTTGCAGCCCGGGCTGTAGCCTGCTTTTTTCTTCTAATTAACATTTTAAAGCTTTTTTCTCTCATTTTTTTTGAAGTTAAAAAAAATGAGAAAAATCATAGAGGTGGATAATGACGTATCATAAGCTGTTGCAAAGTTTGAACTCGATATATTTTGTATTCCGATCTACATGAAAAAGACAAATATCTGACAAATCTGAAAAACTCGAAATCTGCAGTGTTCACTACATCAAATTTTGAAAATTATCATTTTTACACAACAGAAAACAAAAAATATTTCGCATTGATATTTTGCACACTAGTGGAAGGTATCATCGTTTACATCTAGGAATATTTCCAAAATTGTTTGAAACTTCAGAGTGTCATTTTTGAATTTTAAGAAACACGTGCTACAAGTAGCTCGTACTACAAAACGCCTAAATCTTCCTCTATTCAAACCTAAATATCTCGAACTACATGACTCTAAATTTACTTTCGCGATTATATTTCATCGACCCAAACATTTATGTAAACCCAGCGCTGCACCCCAAGTTGTTCCATAGTCGGAAACCTACTTTCACCTTCTCTTTTCAATCATTTACTCCCCATAGTTGAAGATTTCGTTGTTTGCTTTCAATATCTCAACGAAAGTTGTAGATATCATGAATATCGTTCAATACCAAATTCACTTGATCCATTGGATACAATCAATCAATCCTTATCATAATGCCAACTCAGACAATTTTCAACTTTAGTTCCATCTGTATAACTCTCCACATATATGAGCCATTATATAAATTCAAGGTTAACACCTCGATGTGATCACTAATACAACATTTGTTGAGTGTAAAACCTAATCGATTAGCCGTGTTTGCGGTCATGAACAACTCAAGCTTATGATGTTGCTTATAGCAAAGATTCTCGTCCCTTGTTTATTTTTTCGTAAGGTTTACAATTTTCAGTTACTTTCTATTCATGTGGGTATCTTTGGGTTAGGGATTTGGGTAAGTGCAAAGCACATGTACTGATGTATGAACGGATATTGAAGATATTGGATACCCATATATAAAAAGTTATTTACAATAAATTTTATCACGATAAAAATTCAGGAACTTGTTTGTGAACATGTAATTAACTTTTTAGAAACGGTGATGAACTATTCAATATTCTCAAGATAATGTTGAGATTTTTAACATCAAACTGTCATTTTGAAAATCAAAAAAAGTTTTCTTCCATTTTTATTACAATTGATTTTAAAAAATGCCGAAGTTAACATAGAAATTTCTGGAATTTTGCACATGATCGAATAAGGTATTAATAAGATTTTCATTAAAAACAGAGATTTCAATGCATGCATATTCTTACACATTAAAATAGTATTTGATACACAATGATTCGTAATATAAATTAAAATTTATGAGCAGTTTCCCGCTGGAGCCAGGGTGAGGAAATTCTCCGTGAATCCAACGCGCGCTATGATCCGCGTAATATTCGCGCCGGCGTACTAAAAATATTTCCACAGGCGGGAATTTTTCTGGCCCAAGGCGGCCGAACGACCCGCGGTGCAAATATCTCGCGCGGGCCTTTATCTAATCAGTAATCACCGCTCGTGATAGGCTGAAACCTAAATTGCTATACTTCCCCACCGCCGCTCCTCGTCGCCTCCAGATCCAGCCGCAATCTTTACCTCGTCGTCGCCGTCTCTTCATCTCCCGCGCCGGTCACCCCCACCACCTGCGGTGCCTCGCCGCCGACCCCAGCCCCGCCTTGCCGTCACCTGCGTTGACCTCGGTCTCGGTGGCAGCAATGGTCGCACCCTGAGGCAGCATGCGGTGACTGTCAGATTCTGGCTACACGCCCCTCCTCCATGGCCGGATTCTCCCCTCCACACGAGCTCTTCCGGCGCCCGCGACCGCTCCCGGCCACCAGGGTGAGCGACCGCGTGGTCGTCGACCAGGAGCACTCCCTTACGCGTGTAGCTCGCAGGCAGCGCCTAGGCGAGGAAACGCGCCTGCAGTTTGTGTACTCTCATCACCCTGTTTGGTAGTTTACATTTGATCCGATTAGCTTATAGACGATGATGTTGTGCCTGACTGCCTGTCTCCCTAGGATCTGTTTCGCTAAACAATATCTATTTTTCGATCTGTTATTTCCTGGACTCTGATTTCATTCATCTTTTTCTCTGTTGTGTATTTCAGGGCGATGGTAAATTATTCTGTGGGGCATTGCGATGCATGTTGATGATGGTGGTCTCAGGGGGAAAACCAAGAAAACACTGAGTGATAATTACTCTGAGGTATGGAGAGATCACATCAGTACAGCAACTGTTCAAGATGGCCTTGCTAACATTTCTTTTGTCCAGTTCATA
Source organism: Poa pratensis (assembly GCA_947311845.1). NCBI lineage: Eukaryota > Viridiplantae > Streptophyta > Magnoliopsida > Poales > Poaceae > Poa > Poa pratensis. The sequence goes on from CAMZMU010000069.1 coordinate 16,280,907, forward strand.
CTTCATACCCCTACCTGTAATGTAGAGTATACACTTTCTTAGTTCATAATAGGTCCTTGCTAACATTTCTTTTGTCCAGTTCATACCCCGACCTGTTGCTAACATATCTATTGTCCAGTTCATACCCCTACCTGTTGCTAACATTTCTTTTGTCCAGTTCACATTAGTGTAAAGATTTTTGGTTCTCCTTGCTGCATGTGCGGTTTCAATTGCTAATGTTGCTCTTATCATTACTCTGCCCTGTATAAAGATTATTTGTTCTCACATTGAATATTCGATAGAAGGCTGGCTACTATAATTATTTTTTGCAAGGTTGTCCTATATATGAATTGTTTGTTGTGCAAGTACTCAGAGTGATCTGTTCCTCCGCTAAAATTCGGGTATTCATGCATGCAGGAACCGAGGTTGTTGATCTCTAATCTTCATGGAATGTCCTGCCTTATCTACGTGCCCTCTTGCACGTTCATAACTGGAAAGAGGCATCCTACCAATTCTTAAACGAATTAGAGCAGTTTTTGGAAAGGTATTCATCTGCTTGCTTGTCAAATATCAATTTTTTGTCTACATCATCGTATATTATTGTAAATCAGTTCCTTTTTTGACTAGATAAAAATCAATTCCTCTATGATAAAAGTATTATCCATCTGTATGTGTCAAGGAGAAAGCTGCCCCAGCCTTATATTGCTCCGCCTAACAATCCAAATGATATTGGTCCGTCTAACCATCTTAATGAGAGTGATATCTTACAAGATTGTGGTGTCTCAGCTGAAGGGGTGGATTAATGATATTCTGAATCATATTGTGTACGATTAATCATCATAACATCCATTTTTCTTTTGCAGATTCCGAAGAAGTATGATTAAGTTGCAGTTGAATTCTCACATTGTACGTGGAGAAAGAAGCAAATTTATTTTGAAGACTTCACGTACCAATAACTGTAGTTACATTGATAGATTAGAAATGTAGTTTATTCACAAAGATGTTTTTCTTCGAATCGATGCAAATTCTTGGTGCAGTATTCTTCATGAAGGTGTTTTTTTTTCTGTATTCAAGTGTATATGAATGTTGAGTTGTATGAGTTATATTATTATTATTATTTAATTATTGTAATGTATATGTGTCCTACACTCCTGTATATCCGCAATATACTCATCATTTCAATTTGTGAATGTCGGGGCATCATAATAAAGCAAGTAATTATACACATGCAATTATTTCTATTTAAATAAATATATTACGTAAAATGTGTACCTAATTTTGTGGTTAATAATTAAAACACAAATATTAATTAATTTGAGCATAGTAGTGTTACTGGTGGTGTTACTATAGAGCGACAAACGTGTTACTAGGATAGTTGACATCGATAAATTATGGTGTTACAGCAGTGTTACTGATGGCATAACAGTGTTACTGACGGCATTGAGTAACACATAAGATGCATGTTACTATAGCTTAATTGTAACACAATTTTTAACATATTGTAACTATTATTATGTGTGACAGCAGTCGCCACTTAGTAACACGGCCTAACGTAACACATTTCAAATTGTGTTACAATATGGCCCAGTAACACTGTTTTGGACTTGTACTAGCACAAAGCTGTGTTACAGAAGCTCTGTCCTGTTGTAGTGCTATCAGCAAAGTTTGGGGCGATATCACAGTCGAAGAGTGCGGCAACGTAGTTTTAGAGTTGGTGACCTGGTCCTCCGCCTAATCCAAGACAGGAAGGGCTTGCATAAGCTATCCCCGCCATGCGAAGGACCTTTTGTGGTCAGTAAGGTGTTGCTCAATGGATCTTATTACTTGGTGGGCGCACGAGACGGATACAAGAAGAAATGAGGTCGCAAGCGTGAGAGGAAGGTCGATGACCTGTACGACGAAACAAAACGACCTTGGAACATTGAGCAGCTACGTACTTTTTACACTTAACAATTTTCAAATTGTAATAAGTACTATATGATTATGAAATAAAAGTATGTAGTTTGCTCATCCCGCTATGAGACCATGCCATCTTTTGTCTTTTCTCGCAGTCATATTTATGTTAATGTCAAAAGTTTCCGCTAAATTTTGCTCTGTGCTACGGGTCCGACTTTTTTGACATTTGCCGTCTGCCGGCTAAAAATAAGCAAACAACCTTTGCACCGCCTAGTATGGATATCTGTCTGTTTGTCTGTGGGTCGCCTAATTGTATGTCGTTGGCACCAACATGCCGGCTTTGGTCTCTGAATCTAAACTAATTGGTATTGCACCTGGTTGGCTCAGCTAAAGTAACTGTGATGAGGTTCCGCCAACATATGAAACAGCCAAACATATAAGCGAGATACATATTAAGGTGGGCCACTTAAGTAAGCCTACCGCCAAGTGTAGCATAAAAGTTGGCCCAACATAAATTACATACCAAAATATAAAACAAGTTTTTTCGTGTTAACAGATTAACGCATCTACTTGTGCTATCATTGCAGGAGAGAACATCTAAGGAGTTGCCGCCTTGGTGGATACTGTTGGGAGGTCTTGGGGGCTGACGCCGGCATCCTTGGGGCTGGCTCCGCCATCCTGGGGGCTGCGCTCCTCAGCCACGGCGTCGCCTTCTCCATCTCCAGCAGCTTCAGGATCCGTCAAGGAGGGATTGGCTTCTGCGACATGGGGATTCGGATGTTCCTTGTAGAACTTTCGGATGTCCACCATGTTGGCGACCCTTGTTGCATAGCCTCGGACAGTAGTCAGCACGTTGGAGAGCACAATGGGCTGCTCGTTTTCGTCCACTGTCGGCATATACTTGGTGATCTGCCGGATATCAGCCTCTGGGTACCACGCTGCAGTCAAGGCCAGCGCCACTTTGGCTCCACCGCGCAGAAGATCGCAGTTGGCTGTCATACTCTGTGGTTGCCTTCCCAAGCAGATCCGGCAAAGCCTCGAATTCAATTGGGTCGCTGCCTGCACTAGGGAAGAATTTGGCGGCAAACGCCTTGCCAGCGCTGACAAGATGATTGACTATTTCGCCAATCTTCAAGATACGTGCAAGGCGGGGCAGGGTATCCACGTTGTCTCCAAGGTTTGCCGGCACTACAAGAAACATACAAGTGTTAAAGAACGTTGCAGCAAGTGACTCGAAGTGGTCACAATGAAGTGAAGAATCTTACCAAGGACGTGCTCGTGGATGGCATTAATCTCATCCAAGTGGGCAGCAAGGGTCTCTTCGGCTAACTGGACGGCTTGAGCATGCTTTTTTGTTGGGTTTTGGAGTTCTTAGTTACCTCAGCAAGGGTGTCGCCCAACGTCTTCAGCTGCTCCGTCAACTTGCTGACCTCTGTGGCATCGGCCAAGTCTCGCTCTTCCAGCTCCTTGGAATGAGCTTCCTTTCGATCCATGACCGCCTTGGCTAAATCTGCAGCTTCGTTGATCACGGCTTGCAAATTAGAAGAGCTTTTGAGGATATCTTGTGCAACGTCTAGCAATACTACAAAGTATGGAAAAAGCCAACTAAAATACTTGTCGGGAGAAAGCAAAAAGAAGACGGACGAAAAGAAGGCAAATAAAATTTGTCACCTTCATCCTTTTTGCGAGCCTCTTCCAAGCTCGCAATCTGGGCGTCCTTCAGCTCCACGTCCTGACGCAGTTGCTGGCATTCTTTGTTCTTCTTTTCTTGAGCACGGAATAGCTCAAGATTGGAAGCAAGAACATCTTGCAAACACGACGACAACATTGCAGTTAACACTATATAGTCAATAAGACCACTTTGCCGGCTAAAAACATCTTTTAGCCACCAAAGTACTTGGGGGCTGCGACTATAGGTTAAGTTACCTCAAGTTGATCGTGGAGGGTCTCATGAAGTTCATCCATATGCTTGTACCATTACCGGTACCTTCGCGCATGGTCCTCAGCGTTTGCCGGGGATCTTTCAATCCTTTGCTAGGCGCGGAGTTGGGATGGGAGGACGACCCGCCCACTAGTACAGAACGACACATCGGAAACGGGCCAAAAACCCCTTCGGCAACGGAAAAAGGGTCCGTGTCCCCGCCTCTGTCACTGATGTGAAGCCTCACAATGGCAACGGAGGAGATAAACCGTTTCTGATGTATTTAACATTAGACACGGAGTTTTGCTAATAACTGTTTCTAATAAGGGTTACAGGAAAACAAAAAAAACACGGTGACGGGCTGTGCCGTCGATGGAGCCCCGCTCCATGTGACTAGACGGCCGCCCGGTCGTCACCGTATTCCTGTACGCCCTGCTTTACAAAAGTTCATCTGTGCGCGTGGCTGGAGCTCTGCTCCTATGTCTTCACGGCCGCCAGATGAACATCTACTGTCTTTCCTGCTGCGCAAAATGTACTGCTCCTGGTGACGGCACCTTGTATGGAGCCCCGCTCCTAGGTCTTCACGGCAGCAGCATCGTCACCAAGCATCCACCAAGTCCTTGAAACAACGAATATTCTTTGTTAAAAACAGCAAACAAAGCTAATAAACAGAGCCAATAAGCAGTAAACAAAGCAAACCGAGCTAAATACATAGCTGAAGAGCTAACTAACAGAGCAAACCAAACTAAATAAGTAGCTAACATAGCAAATACATAGCTGAACAGAGCTAACTAACAGAGCAACCCGAGCTAAATAAGTAGCAAACATAGCAAATACATAGCTTAACAGAGCAAACCGAGCTAAATAATTAGCTAACATAGCAAATACATAGCTGAACAGAGCTAACTAACAGAGCAAACCGAGCTAAATAAGTAGCTAACATAGCAAATACATAGCTAAACAAAGCAAACCGAGCTAAATAAGTAGCTAACATAGCAAATACATAGCTGAATAGAGCTAACTAACAGAGCAAACTGAGCTAAATAAGTAGCTAACATAGCAAATACATAGCTAAACAAAGCAAACCGAGCTAAATAAGTAGCTAACATAGCAAATACATAGCTGAACAGAGCTAACTAACAGAGCAAACAGAGCTAAATAAGTAGCTAACATAGCAAATACATAGCTAAACAAAGCAAACCGAGCTAAATAAGTAGCTAACATAGCAAATACATAGCTGAACAGAGCTAACTAACAGAGCAAACCGAGCTAAATAAGTAGCTAACAGAGCGGTCATTTACCTTAGGCGAGGCGGGGTCGCTTTCCGTCGCGGATTGCGTCCCAGGCGTCAGCGCCGGAGCCACTGCCAGAGGAGACGTCAGAGGAGACCTCATCCTGCTCGAACACCGGAGCGTCCTCCTCCTCCTCCTCATCCTCCTCCTCCGCCGCCACCACCGCTGCCACCGCCGCATCTGGCCCAGGGCCCTGGCCAGGGAGAAGAGAGCAGTCTATGGCCGACCGGAGCCGCATCTGGAACAACGCCTCCTCGGCGGCTTCTATCGCGTGCTCGGCGGCGGAGATGCGGATAGCTCTCTGCATCGCAGACGCCCGAATGACACCCTCGGCGCGCTCGCGCTCAAAGGAGGCGCGAGAGAGGAGGATACCGACCTCCAGATCCTCGTCCTCATCGTTTGAGGAGGACAATGAGGACGAGATCCGGGCGTCGGTGGCCGCCGCCGCCGTGGATCCGGATGGGATTTGATGGCTCAGAATGAACTCGCGACCGCATTCGCCGGGGATCTCGCCCCAGTTGTAGGGGAGATCCGGGCTGCGCCTTGGAGGGTGGGAGGAGGAATATGCTCCAACCTGACTTCCGTCGGCGCCGGAGGGGTTCGCCATCGATGGGTGAAGTAGGAGGAGAGCGTGTGCGGCTAGGGTTAGGAACTGGGGAGAGTGAGATTGAGAGTGAGATAAAGTACTAGAGTGGGAGATATTAATACCGGCACCGCTTAATGTGCCTTCACATGGGAAACGGAGATAGACCGATCTCCGTTTCTGATGTGGCAATATCAGCAACGGAGATATTCTTTCCTCCGTTGCCTATATATGAGCAACGGAGATCTTTTCAGCCTCCGTTACCATTGTGTCGGGCCCATCGACCGACTAGCGCGCGCGCACTCGCGGAAGCGCGCGGAACTCATTTTTCCGTCGCCTAACTCTTGCCGTTGCCATAGAGGGGTATCCGATGTGTCGTTCTGTACTAGTGGCCATGGCTGGCCGCCATCTCGTCCTCCATATCATGCTTCATGGCGATAAAACGGGCGGCATCATTAGCCGAAGCTTCAGCCATTCTTGACTTGGCGGCAGGGGCAGAAGGTTTCTTGCCCACCGCCTTCTCTGCAGCCGTCTCCGCATCACCAGTTGGCCTAGTGTTGTCGACCGTATACGTTCCCAGGCAGAAGACCACGGGAATGTTGGCGGCAGGTGTGGCGGGTGCGGTGGCGGCAGAAGGTTTTGGCGGCTTGCCTCTGGCGGCTGCTACCTTCAAGTTGGAGCGAAGCTTGGGCATGGGAAGCTTCGCTCTATAAAAAAGGAGTAAAAGCATGTTGGCAAAACGCGCTACAAATACAGCAAATGGTCAAGATAGCAAAAGCATAAGCTTACTTACCGTTTCTAGGGAATGTTGTCCCCCAAGGTCTTATCTTCCGCCTCAGTGGTGACGGCGGCTTTCTTTTTCTTCTCCAAGTCCTAGGTGGAAGAAGGCCCACCAACCTTGCGCTTACTAGACTTGCTTGCCCTGGCATCATACCAGTTCAGAGCCAAGTCGGCGTCCGTCAAGGTCTTCAGCTGAAAAACAAAGCGTCGTCAATCCAACTCCTAGTTGGCAAAATAAACTCAACAAGGGAAGTTTTGATTTACCTCTGGGACTGGGTTGTCATGGGTGAACATGGCGACGCCTTCGGTCGCCTTCACATGATGGGGCTTGATGAGCTCCCTTAGCCGGTACAACAGCATGTCCTCGCTAAGGGTGCTGTTGCCGACGCTGTCTGCCTTGTACTCGCACATCTTCAGTGAGCGATGGCGGAGTGGCATTATCTTCCTTGACAGCCAGCAGATGACGGTGTCAACTCCGTCAAGCACTGGAGCCTCCATCGTCTTCGTCAAGAACTCGATCCGCCTAACGGCAATTCGACGGTCGTTCGGCAAGCTGCCAAGTGACACCTTTGCTGTCCAGCAGGCCTTGTGGGTTGGCGGACCGTTGAAGAAGGCGGGAACTCCCTTTGTGGTGCCAGGTGTCAGGATGTCTTTGCAGTAGAAGAAGGTGCTGGTCCAATTCTTTACTGATTCGTTGTAGGGAATCTTTGGATACCAGTCCGGTTGGCGGCAGTTGAAGGTTACGCTGCCGCAAGTCGCTTGCTGGCCGCCTAGTATGGTTTGCTGGTGGCACAGAAAGCAGTACTTGAAAAGCTCTATGGAGGCGGCTATACCTAAGTAGCCCTCGCACAACGCTTGGAAGCCGGCTAGCACTAGGATGCTATTCGGCGCTATGTTGTGTGGCTGCAGCCCATAGAAGCTGAGTACAGCCAAGAAGAAGGCGGAGAGCGGTAGAGTCATACCGCGAAGGCTGTGCGACGCCAAGATGACTCGTTCACCGTCTTGGGGGTCAGGGACGGTTTCGTTGCCTGGTACCCGCCAAGAGCAGTCCGTCTTTGGCGGCACAAAGTCGCCTTCTTCCAGCTCTTCGAGGTACTCCGTCGTTATGCACGACGGTAGCCAGTAGCGGGATCCCAGCTCCGTCACCTCCTCCTTAGCCGTGGCCTCGTCGGCTGGAACTTCTCGGTCTGTTTATCGGTGTGGTCTCCTCCGTTGACATGGACGGGAGAGGAAAGTAGGTGGGTGCGGCCGGAGTGGATGCTACCGGTGCTGAAGAAGAAGAAGAAGGGGCCGACGGCGCACTGCCCGTGGGAATCACCAGCGCCACCGCCGGCACAGATCCAGACCCGGCCCCGACTGCCGACGCCGCCGGGGGCGCTGCCGCTGACATCTGCTCGCTCAAGCTCGCCATCTGTGGGGTGCTGCGCCACTCTTGGTGTTCTCGCCGGAGTTGGGGGAGGAGGAGCGCTCGAGGAGAGGAAACGGCAGCGGTGAGTGCGAATGGAGAGGGTAAACTCTTCCCCATGGTGCCCGATGGGGTATTTATCTCTTCGTGCCGAGATTCGTGCGCGATTGGCAAGACGCACGATCTCCGCCACGTGCCCACGATTTGCACGTCGTGGCAACGGTGTCTACAGCCGTCTCCTCGATTTTCGTGCATAGTGGAAAAGCAATCATGACGCACGCCCAAGTCCAAACTGTCGTGTACTGCGTGATGTCATCCGTCAACATTTGACGGGGCCGGTCAAATGACAAGACCTTTGCCAGGAAGATTCCTGACAACGGTCAGGCCGTCTTTCCCATGTTGGCGGCAAGCCATCCGATTACTTTAGGCGGATCGCCGCTTATTTCAACTTTGGAATGCTTCAAGCTCTTCAGACGCCTACAAGACAAGACGGACATCGCCGACAAAAGAAGACGGCGCCTGAAGAACTTAAACCCTTCCAGGGGCTAATGTAGGTATATACCAACTAGGGGTATCACCAGCATGGATCAATCCGGCTAGTCCAGGGTGGCCCGCAGTGGTGGTAAAGGCTTTGCCTGCCGGGCGGCCCAGATAGCTGACGACCAAGGAAGGCGGATGCCGGTAAGGAGGAGGCCCAAGACCGAGTCACATGAAGCCACCAAGTCCAAGGCGGAAGGCGGTAGACTTGTCGGTTAGGTTTAGGACTCTGTATACTTGCCGGATACGTAACCACCTTGTAACCCTAGGTCCGGCCGCCTATATAAGCCGGACCACGGGACGCCTTAGGGGTACGTTGAAGACAGACAATCTCATAGCTCATTGTAACCTGTAACACGGCTATTTGCCTTATAGTGAGTTATAGTAGCACATAGGGCTCCGCCACCGCCGTGGAGCCTGAAGCTAGGTAAACCGCCATGTATAATCCCAACCTCGACGACGTCCACCTTCTTGCCCTACGTTCACCCTCGGCTAGCAGGACCCTGTCTCCTATCGAAAATGCCGTATAGGAGAATCGGGGAGGCGATTTGAGCGCGATAATTTTGGGGTTTGGAATTCGGCTGGGCGGGGGATGGAGCTTTGGACAGGCGCCGTTGGATGGCGTCCAAATGGAGGGTGGAGATTTAAATTAATGGCCGTCACGCGGATCACGATCCATGTGTTCCTGGCTCCCGCGCACTGCTGCGGTGTGCTCCACCTTATCTGGTCCTATATAGCAGTGTGGACTTCTATCTACAATAGATATTTTTATTTAGTTCCATTCCACTTGGATGTATTACTTGCAAAATACGTGTACTACTCAATTCCGAAGTATAAAATATTTTGGATATTCCAGTATGGAGTACATAAAGACTGAACGAGTGATCACACATGTTGGGCGTGTATGTTTGGTCACAAGGCTTCCGTACAGGTTGTGTCGTTGTGGGGGTGTGCAAAAATGCACCGTTTGATTGTCTGAGTCGCCTAAAATTGGACGTTTCCATATAGGGTATTGGGGTACGAGGGGAGAGAATGCATTTCGCTGTCACGCCATGTCAGGTAGCTTGATTTTGTTTTTAAACTGCTCCATTTGATACTCTCTAATCTATAAATTCATACTTTGATTTGACATAATTACACGAAAGATGTATCGTCGATGTTGTGGTTTCATTCCTATGCTCGGTTTCAAGTTTCGTCGACTGTAATTTCTCGATTTCGGATCGATATATAATCAAAAAAAATTACTTGTATTTTGTGAAATTCGTTTCACTCGGTCGACCGTTTGAAATTTGTTTTCATGAGTAGATTCATCTCGTCGTTTCTCACAACTTTAATGTTATAACTTTTCTATTTCGGCAGACATATATATATGAGTAGATTTTGTATTGTATATGTGCACGTGTTTACATTGTGCTTGATATACTCTTCAACCTCTGTGTCCTCCACTCAACCGCCGCCGCTCGTCGTTATGAACTTCATCGTCATAGCAGCTACTAAACTGTGATTGGTGTTCATGTGTTATTCAATAAGGTTTAGAAGAAGATAGTCGATATTATGTTAATAAATGCAAAAATATCAATTGCAATACCTGGTATCAAACAAATCTTATTATTGAAGCAAAACCAGGTGATCTAATTATAATCTACTCGTCGCCTCAACTGTTTCGACATAAACATAACTCTTTAGTGCGAGCCTTGGTATTTAGCACCATGAGTTTATGGCAGATATAACAATAATAGATTTTTTGGAAAGATCAATGGAAGAAAGGCCCGCACAGCTAAAAGTAAACATTAGACAAGAGGAAATATTATAGTCGAAAATGTTCAAGAAGTAGGAATTGTCATGCAACGGATGCAGTTATATGATATGAAACCTATCCAATGGAACTAATAGGGTGTGTAACTAACTTGCTTGTTTATCAAGATCTAACGCATTTGAGGAGGCTCATCACTGAAATATACAAGTCAAATTGTATAGTATAAAGATCCTACTAGTATAAACAACATGCATATGAGTGACAATAAGCATATGAGTGACAACAAGTGATTATTAAATTATGTCAAAGGCCACGATTGTTTTCCTTGTGAATGGTACATGATCACACACTTGATTTGGTAACTGGGTAATGCTCAATGAGGATCACATCTCACAACCTTTCTCTGCACCTGACTAATCCTAGCGGGTGACACATACATAAACTATTTATTCCTTTTAGTATTTTTCTCGGATCACATCAATAAGGATAAAAGGGATTGGTATATCTGCTTATTGTCAAAGGCCACGATTGTCAATCCTAGAGTAGAGAGACACCTTGCTAGAGCCTTCTCCAAGTCCTACTGGATTGATAACCTTTGTTTTGTATCAAGAGAAAATTGCTGCTACGCTACATCATATCTTTCTCTTGTGGTCTCCCAACGAACGTGTGAATCACGCCATCAAGCACATTTTCTGGCGTCGTTGCCGGGGACTTGGAAGCTTCAGATAGGGAAGTTTCGCACGTTCTACACTCCGTTTCGCACGTTCTACTTCTAGGTTTCAAAAAAAAATCTGAAACTTGGTACACATATGCATGTACACATTATGTACGTCGCCACAGGTTTCGTCCAAAAAATACTTATATTTTGGACTATACAAAAAAGAGAAATTTATGACAGACTCAACATACTATTTTCTCTTTTATGTGCCCAGAATTTTATTATTTATATACAACTCAAAATACGACTTTTTTGCACTTAAAATTGGCACATACGAAGAAAACACGTATCATAGGATTCTTTTTGGATTTTTTTCAAACTCAAAATTTTCAAAAAAAAAGCACCAGGGCACACTTGTGCTCGGGTGCACCAAGCCTGCACTCGCTTTTACTTACCAACAAGTTGCTACATGGAGATAACATCCTCATATCCCCCATTTGGTCTGATAAATTTTGCTACTACATCAGTCGACACTGAGAGTCCCAACTCAATAATCACCAGTTCCCCTTTTACATGGCCACAAACCTCTTTAGTGTACTCAAGGGGGCTATGTAGTTATGAAGCTATCATAAGTGCATACCATGCAGGTGTGGACACACCAACTCAACTAACTAGCAAATACCCCGCGCGTTGCTGCGGTATTTGTTAATGAAAACCACAGTGGGTATGAAGAGCTATAGGTTTTTAAGCCACGCAAAGAAAATAACATTGTAACAAACTTGTCAATGTAACCAAGTACAATCTTCGGGATTGTTACCATGTATTCTCTCCGTTCCATATTAGTTGACTTCAAAATAGACGTATCTAGTGTTAAAATATGTCTAGATACATCTATTTTGAAGTCAAATAATATGTAACGGAGGGAAGTATAAGCTGCAATACTGCAGCCTACATGCTAATGCTAAAATACGGTTGCCACAGGTAAAATCAGAAACACATAGCTTTACGTACAACTTGTTATCATGGTCCTTCATTGATCAACTTGAATTATATTGCAAAAATGTTACAAATAGAAAACATATTAGCACTATATGATCCCACACTAACAAAAGAGTAACTGGACAATAGACATGGGTAGTTATTGTTATACAATGAAAAGGTACACAAACCAAATCATGTTGGGAAATTTTATAATACTGATATATGAAAGTTCAAATGAACTGATGAAAGACTTCCATTTATCTTCTTATCTGACAGAAAAGGGAAGCTTCAAACAAACATAATTTGTATGTAAGCTCAGACCACCTGATAAAAGGTCCGTCTCCATATCATTCTTGTAGCTGGATCGCATGGTAGAAGATCACTCACCATACTGTCCATTCAGCTAACTGAAGCCAAGTAAAATTTAATGCATGGAGTAAAAGGACATCGAGGAAAGGAGAACAATTGTAATCTAAGCTCAAATCACCTTGCAGAAGACTTTACTCCACAATATTCTTGAACTGATCCAAGCCTGAACGGTGAAATAGCAGCTGCAATAACATCAAATTATTAGGACACTTCTCACACAAATATGCCTAACTGAACCTTCTTAACGCGATATAAAATTTCTCCAACTGTATTAAAAATGCAGATATAAGAGTCAGATCTCGGGACTGAACAGAAATAGATAAGGATATAGTGTGCATATAAGGAGCAAGGATATTATAATCGACAGTGGATGGACAAAACCATATATAGCGTCGGAATTTTTTCTGTTACATGTGAAAGGAGATTAAACATATTCGCTGAAACATAATGGTGTTTATTCCCCATGCCAGACTACATCAATAATCGTGCTTGCTGTGAACATAAGCATCCGAGAGGAAACCTGTGAATCTTGGCGGCACACCAAATCCTTACGAAGAAGGTAAGAAAGACAACCATCTCTGTTAATTGTCGCTGTCTGCGGCCTATGCCATCAGAAGCTGCTGCATGAAAAGTGAACTGAACCAAACATACTTTATTCAATTTATAACCAGCTGGTCCCAGATTTCACACGAAAACAATAACCTCAAATAATTTATTTGTGGATAGTTCTCCACTACTGGTAGGAAAAATTAGATGCAGAATAGTTTGAGCATATCTCAGGTTGAGTTCAGTAAAAAAAATCAAAAGGCAAGGCTTTTGACCAAAACTGAATTCAGATGTAGATGAAATAAACTACAATTTAAAATGACCAATGAATGGTAAACGGGACCACATTCTAGGATGTGTTCAATCAAGAAAAAGAAGAAAAATGCAAAGATGTCCGTTCAATGCAGCTAAACTGTACTAAGATGGGAGGTGCGTACCAATAGGAACACCGGAATTGCTTTACGCCCTTGGGTAAGCAGCGACCACGGAGCAGTAAATAGGAGTAAGAAGGGACCAGATAGGAAGCACCACGGTGACTGCTTCGGCGTCCAACTCGCCAGAACCTGATAATCAACAACCAGCTAGAAGGACCACGAGGACTGCTTCAGTGTCCAGCTCGCCAGATCTGAGGATGAGGAAATCCAAAAGTGTGACGAAAATGGCAACGTGTGACAGGGAAAGCGCAGAAGACGGGATGGACTGGCTCACCGGCGGTTCAAGTATGAGGGAGTCACCCAGCCGTAAAGGAGGACAATGCGTAGATGCGAACTGCTGAGGCGCGCGCCAAATTTTATAGGGGGGAAATTCAGCATGAACCTCTCGTATGCCTGCGTTAATTTGTTGTGCAGGAGTTTCTTGCGGGACTCGCGGGGAAGAGGAAGAGAGAACGCGGTATTGCACTTTTTTTCTGGATTCTGTGCGATCGAGAAGAGCGACCGTTCGGTGGAAAAGATGAACAGAATTGGGCTGCTTGGACTGGGCCAGAAGATTATATGGGCTGGCTGTTAACATAAGCATAGACCGTAGGAAAAAAAGAGCTAACGTGGGAACCGAAGGAGAGAAAAGAAAATAAAAAGAAAAAACCGGGAAATTGCTGACATGGCACTTTGCTGAATTGGATAGGCTGCATGTCAAGAGAAATAGTTAGTGGGGATGACCTATTTAGTTATACTAGATGATACCCCGCGCGTTGCTGCGGGAATCGATTGCATTATATTTGGATCATATTTAAATGTACGGAAGAGGAATCTATGGATTAATAATATGATAAGTCAAAAGGAAATACAAACTGAAAAAGAAATATGTATTATATTTTTTAGGATTATAAAATCGCACAAAATATAAATAGCGTGTTTAATTTATTTTGAGTTGTTGGAGTGGGTGTCTTCTTCATCGAGAACAAATTAGGCGTGTGTGGGGTTCCTTTCTTTATGTACTCAATGACATACTTGGATCGTCCTTAGATAGTTGTGGGGTGTTATCGTGTAGTGTTGCCTTTGAAACTTATACACATTGGTGGTTCCGTAGTAATCATCATCTTCGCAGTGCCCTCCAAGTACATTGTGAGTTTCTCTCGCTCAATGATCTATGGAGGGTAGAATATTATTCGGTGCATCAAGTCATTCCTGTAGAAAATAGTTGTGCAAGATGTAAATAACATAAAAGCACGTAGCTGACAAAAGAACTATGCATTTAGTGCCATACGCCCATACCTGTTGCCATCCTACTGATTCTCCATGTTTGCCAAAAGATCAACACTTGTGGAAGGAAAGATGATTTGTCAATTACAATTGTAAAGGGTGGTGTTATATAGGGTATGCATTCACAAAGCCTAACTGAAAGGTGTTAAAGATAGAGATTAAGACATAATTAATTGTGGAATGAATGTAACAAAACTCATGTGAATGGCAAATCATGGAATAAGAAAATGAAAATCTACTGAGAAACTGAACTTTATTGCAAGATTACTGTCTGAGTTATCATTCAAAAAAAAGATTAGTGTCTGAGTTTGGGAACATATTAGTTTCAGTTGGGCTCCTGACTGATCAATTGGTTGTTTCTAGCGTCTGAGATATACTCTACGACGGGAACTAATGGATGCAGAGAGCAAAAGTGCTACAGTAGGCTATAAAGCCTACAATTGTCGATGGGTAGATAGGGGGTTGTGTTCTTCATGTAAGACGGGAGGTCAACATGCTGCGGATTGGCATCGTAGTTCATGAGAAGAATCTGCTAACACACAAGTAAACGTCTATTATCAATCTCAGTAAAAAAAAATAGAGCACAATGATCCAGCGAAAGTGTCTTACTGATAGTACCAAAGTTGAGCTCAAATGTACATGACGGAAAAAATATTAAATTGGCAACACATGTGAAAGTCACATACCAATAGAAGCCTTGGACGTAGGACTCTAGGTCAGCAGCGAGATGTCCCAGCAAATAACACTGAACAGTGACTAAGGAACAGGAAAGATAACTCTCCGGCATCCAAATCTGCAGAACATGAGAAAAGACGAACTTGTGACTAAATGGAAGCGTATGATAGGACACGGGGAGAAGACGGGAAGGAATGGCTCACCGCACCAGCAATATAAGTTGTATGGCAGATGCCAAACGACGATGTGGCGATGCGAATAATGTAGGCTGAAGCGTACCACCGAGGACTTCTGGTATTCCTCCATCGGTTACCTGAGCTGCGGTTTCTCACGGAAATCGCTGGAGAGGAAGAGAAAGCGCTACTGGTCTGGACATTGATGGAGAGGTGGAAGCCACATCGCCGTGTGGTGGTCGGTGGATCCAGATAGGTTCGATGGAGAAGAGGAAGAGTCCTCCGGGCTGGGCTAAGCAATGGGCTAAAGGATGGGCTGCAAGGGCACGCACGTTTAGATCTTTTCAGCGTTCGAAAAAAAGGAAAGAACAAAAAGAAGATGCACGAACGGAACGGAAATGGCTGAGCGCCTGAGCTGACATGTTTGCCGACGTGGACAGCTTGCATGCTTTTCTCTTTATGTGCCCAAAATTTTATTATTTATATACAACTCAAAATACGACTTTTTTGCACTTAAAATTGGCACATACGAAGAAAACACGTATCATAGGATTCTTTTTGGATTTTTTTCAAACTCAAAATTTTCAAAAAAAAAGCACCAGGGCACACTTGTGCTCGGGTGCACCAAGCCTGCACTCGCTTTTACTTACCAACAAGTTGCTACATGGAGATAACATCCTCATATCCCCCATTTGGTCTGATAAATTTTGCTACTACATCAGTCGACACTGAGAGTCCCAACTCAATAATCACCAGTTCCCCTTTTACATGGCCACAAACCTCTTTAGTGTACTCAAGGGGGCTATGTAGTTATGAAGCTATCATAAGTGCATACCATGCAGGTGTGGACACACCAACTCAACTAATAAGTACTCGAGGTCTCCCAACATTTGCACCCCATCGTGGTAAAGGCAAGCACTGAGAGAAGATCGATTTGAAGATAGGACGATATAGGTAAGGACCAGTTCGGATTACGAGGGAGCACCACCATAACTTAGGTTTTAGGTAGGGGGATTTGGTTTAGGGTTTTGCGGGGTAATTTGTATACCATGCACAAGTAAATGGACATGGGCTCTGATCCTGGCCTTATAACCAACATTGACAAGCACAACCTTGGCCCATTCAGTGTGATACATGCCACTAGAGGGCTCAAAGGCCCGCCACTGGTGCTTTCCCATCAACCAATGACGAAGGCATCCATTATGCTTAAAGGGGGGCAAAATCATGTTGGGGGGGAGCATGAGTATTAGGCTGTTTAAGAAAAAATAAGATAGTTCGGGGTGGCTCAGCCGCTGCTCGATCGTCTCCCATTCCTCCGCCCCTGCCACCAACAATAGCGATATCACCATTGACGAGCCTCACTTTTGGCTCGTTAATAGTGATTTATCATCAAAATTTGGATATCGGCTAGGGATAGTGTTATACTAGTGTCACATCATTTTGGGTTGTCATTGATGTTTACTTGGACTGACCATCGTAGACGGGAGAAACCCACAAAAATGCGAGCAAACTAACAACTTAAACGGTGGACATAGTTCACGGCGGCTTCTTGTTCTTGCACACACACAAAAGTTCTAGACCTGAATTTTAATATCAATGATCTATTTATGCATCTCTTTCATGGCTCAAAATAAATCCCGGATTCCCACCAGCATTGAACTTGTTTACACAATATTTGTGTTGTTTAAGCAAAGAACAACATTTGTGCATAATTCAAATGAATTCCATCAAATCATACGAGCCCAAGTTCTTCCAACAAGTTGGCCCAATCCAAAGGCAGAAACAAGTGAAACTACATGGACAGCTCAATTTTTTTCCTCCCATGGAGCACAATCCTTGGACAACCCGCAAAAACACATCTTCACCGCCCACTCCCCCACTATCCAACGGCTCCACCGCGCCTCCCATGGCCCTGGTGCCAACATTCGTCCAAACCCCAAAATTTTCCGCTCGAGATTTCGAAGCCGCGCCACTGATGCATGTAAAATGCATACATGAACTTTGCACTTTATTCACTCATATTCCAATCATATTTGCATCATATAAGGGTTATATCAATGTTTTATAATGATTTTGGGAATATTTCATAGTTTTCCCATTTATTTGGAATTAACCCTGTTTTTCCAGAAAACGTCTTTTTTAGTGTTTCAGACTTTTCGGGAGCTTCGGGACTCCAAAAAGGGCAAGGCCAAAGAGCACGGTTCAGAATTTTCGAGACGAACGCAATGGGATTAAATTGAAGACCAGAAGCCCAACAGGCTGGAAATGGGAGGGTCCCACGCGGCCTACTGTACCTGGCCGCGTGGGCCCAGCTCTTTTCCCCCTCGGAGCTCCGTGGTCGTCGATCTTTGCTCCACCGACATAGTCTTGACCTAAAAACGCCTATAAAAAAGGTCCCCTGGCGTTTTGCAAAAGGAGGCGGCGGAGAAACACAAAACCACGAAACAGAGAGACAGAAGGCTGCCGCCGGAGAAGATCGGAGGGGGGAAACGCCGCCGGAATCACCTCCGGAGGGCTCCACCCCCCTCCGGCGTGTTCATCATCAACATCTACAGCAAGATCTTCTCCACCATCATCTCCATGATGAAGGGGGAGTAGTCCACCCTGGGACTTGGGTTTGTGGTGGTAACTTATGTATCTCTCCTCTCTTTGAGCTTCACTAATTAGTACCGTATGAGCTGCTGAACATGATTACGGTCATCTATGTAATTCCTATGGTGGATATTATGGTGTGAGATGATAATTGTTATGCATTTACCATTGTGTTGGATCTTTTATGACTTGTCATACTTTGGAGATATTCTATGATGCATGTGATGGTTCGATTTATTCATAATGCCTTGTTTATCGTTGTCATGAGGTGATTGACACCACCACGTGTGGATAGATGAGAGAGATGTGGTCATGCACACGAAATATGAATCATTGCACTAGTGTTTAGAATATTGTCCATTATGAAGTATGATGTATGTAGGTATGGGATGGCCGATGTGACAACGGCATATGTATTGAGTGACACAATACAGCCCAACATCCTTTATCTGGGGGTAAAAAGGAAGAAGTATGATGTGGGAGTGACAGCAACCACGCTAGCCTTACGAGGGTGACATAGCAACACAAAATGATTATTTTCTTCCAACTATGTGTTTTAGAACATGTAGCCGTCATAGAAGTTTACCATTAAAACATGACAATTATGTGTACTTTATCTATAACATGATAATCACCATAGATGAGAGAGAGAGGATTAAGTGAACCCATGAATAAGGATGGCAATTTTATCCATGGAGCCGGGTATCCATGGATATCCGACCCGGTGGATGAGGGTTTGGAGGGCAATTTTTGCCCATGGATTTCATGGGGCGGATATCCGCTAACTCATGGGGTGGGCACGATAAGGATTCTGCTCCACGGATATCCAATGGATACCCGACTAACATGTGGGACCCACATGTTAGTGAGACATGTATTTTCCCAGGCCCAAGCCCAACTCACCCAATGATACAAACTCATCGTAATTACTAATTATTGCTAACCCTAAACTACTACCGCGCGTAATTAATATGAGATTGAGATGAGATTATGTATTTTGTGGTGTGATTGTTTGAGATTCTAGATATTGTAAGTACTCTGTGGTTGAAATATTGTTGATTTAATACTCCGATACATTACTCATGGATATCCATGGATATCCGGATATCCGGCGGGTTTGGATATGGGGCGACATCCATGCCCATGGATACTTTCGTGGGCAGGCCATAGTGATGCCGATGGATTTGGATTTGGATCTGGTTTTGGTATATCCGCCCGAACCCGCCCCATTGCCGTCCTTATCCATGAACCCATGTCCATTGTTCCTATAAGAAACTCACACTTGAGCTTGTCCTCTTGCTGCATAGAGGATTGGGCTTTCTCTCTCTTTGAGAGCTTTTGCTTGCTACCATTTGTCTTGTCCTCTTGCATTGAAGAGGATTGGGACACTTTTACATTCTTGCTTGGTTACTTCCATCCATCAACCACCTTGTTCTCCAAACTTGTTTAGTGCATAATCAACTAAAACTTGTGACACTTTAGTTGTAGGGAATAGATAACTTTTCCTTCTTGCTCCTGCGGATCGATACCTTACTTCCACATTGAGAGGTGCTACAGTGATCCCTTGCTCTTGGGGGTTATCAAGTACTTTTCTGGCGCCGTTGCCGGGGAGCGTAGCGCTTAAGTTTCTATTCTTGTGTGCACTAGACTAAGCTTGGGGAGGTTTCTTTATCTTGCAATCATCTAAGCTTGGGGAGGTTCTTTGACTTGTTTGATGATACTATGTCTCCTATTTATGATGATGAATATGATATTTTCAGTCCACCCACTATTGAGTATAAAGTTTATTGTGATTATGATATGCCTCCTATATATGATGATTACAATGATTATTATGAATGTTTTACTCCCACTATTCCTAATGAAACTGTTTATGCTTATGTGGAGAGTAATGATACTTTTATGCATATGGATCATGATAAGAATGTTTCATGTGATAGCTATATTGTTGAGTTTATCAATGATGCTACTGAAAGTTTTTATGAGAGAGGGAGACATGATTTCATATATCACAAAAATATTAAGTCTTCTCTTTTTTGTTGAAAATTTTGAAGTTGCACTTGCTTTGCCTTCCTATGCTAGTCACTTTGTGCTTTATTGATTTATTTTCTTACAAGATCCCAATGCATAGGAAGTGGGTTAGACTTAAATGTGTTTGATATTTTTCTTGATGCTCTTTTATTTCAATCTTATTCCTATGGAGCATCATTAAAACTATCAAGCCTAGCTATATGGCTATAAAGAAAGCGCTTTGCGGGAGGCAACCCGGTTATTTTTTGTGTGATTTTCTTTGTGTCCTCTTGCTGTACAAGAGACTTTGTGTCTAGTTTAGGTTCTGGAGTTTTCAATAAAGTGCCAAGTTTTACCCTTTTTGGTTTGAAAAAGTTGCTTATAGCGTTCGGAGATTTTATTCCTGCACGAGTCAGTGCACGGTATGATTTTTAATTCTTATTCTGTAACTCCGAATGAGCTCATATTTGAACTGTAGTTGCAACTTTTCATCCTCTGTATGCATGAATTTTTTCGGAATTTTTCGAGAAAGTTTGGTAGGGTAGAAAAATACGTTTTGCTGCTGCTGTTTTTCTGGACAGATTCTGTCCCATTTTGTTTGATGCATGCTTTGAGCTTTTAAGTTGAATCTTTTTGATCCAATTGAGTTTATGAGTAGGCATACAACATTATACACTTTCTGGACATCTCATATGAATTTTTGTTCAAGGATTATATGCAGCAAGGAACCTATTTGTTTATCACTATTAATGCACCCCACAGAAAAGAGATGGGAGAAACGGTGTTTTGAAGTTTTTTCACAGGGATTGGAGGAGATGCACCAAGAGCTATCCAAGGATGGTGAAGACCATAAGCTTGGGGATGTGAAGACAACCCCGCTGGACCTACACACTCTCGGTTTGCACACGTCCAACTTCTGTTTTTCGATCGAAACACTTTATCGCATAAACTTGGAGCGTCTTTTTTTGTTTTTGTTTGAGTCTTGAGAGACCACCACACTATCATTTATATATGAGAGAGCTACTGGAAATATGGGTTGAAATATGTTGGATGCTTTTATAAGATTGGGAAAAGGGATGTTTGAGTTGATTTTTAATGATACATATAGTTGCATGATTCATGAGCTTGTTTATGAGTAATAGTTTGCAAATTCTTTTTGAAGAGCTATCACTTATTCATGTTTTGGTGCTGATTGTTATTTTACTTGGTTTAACATGGATTAGTTAGTTCTATGGACACTCATGCATGCATCTAGATGGTCAACTTTCTCCCTTTTGCTAGCCCAAACATTCCAACAAGCAAAAACTTGTTTCCAACACCTTCAACCAAAGTTATTCCAGTGAGTCCACCATATCTACCTACTAGCTATATGCTATTCCGAGTATGTTCATCATGATATTTGTGTTATCTTACCTCTGAATGAAAATGTTTATGTTATTGATTGCATGGAAAAGTTGGTTATATAGCTCTCACGAACTTGATGCACATTTTACTATTGCATAATAAAACATGACCCATTGTGATTAAGATTATGATGCTAGTGGCTTGATAAATGTTCGGGTTGGAGTTAGCCCATATGTGCTGTCACATGCAAGCTTTCAACATGCTCTTCATCTCATTTAGTTGATATCATGTACTTTTGTTATGGATGCCTATCATGGTGAAATGAGTGGAAATGAAGTAGTTTAAATGAGTTTGTAAATGGTTAGAGAGACGCCTGGGCCGCTAATCTAAGCCATGCATCATTCATGGTGGAAATTTACTTACATGCTATGGTGAACCTTCTGTGATACACCTTAATAAAAAACTATTCCAATGGTAAATAAAAAGGGTGTTGAGGTTGTTCATCTTGTTTGTTTGTCTTGTCATTTTGATATGGGCTTGTTCCATATCTGGGACAAGAGGTACCCCAGTTGACGCTCTTGATGATACTATTATTACTTACAATGATATAATTGAACTTGCTTTGTTTCCTAAGTTGAGTAATCATGGTGTAGTACTTGTATTCAAGGGGCATGAGACACCTAACCATTTACTTTGTCAAGCACACTACTCATATTTGCTCTCACATTAAACTTAATCATTCAAGATGCTATGATAGGGGAATGAGAGCTTGACACCAAGTATTACCACATTGCAATCATTAACTTAAGTAGAAGAGTTTGGAAGTTGGATGAAACTTATGCATGCTTTACCTCTACTCACATATACATCTTTCCAAAGTGTACACCTATCATATTCAGATTTTCATCTACACTCTATGACCATTGTAGGATGTTCTACTTATCATTATGCATACATGTGTTCCATATTACTTGCTTCTATGTTACACTTTGTGAACTATCAATGAACATCCTTGTCTTGAATACTTGATATCACTTCATAAACTATTTGCATATTGCTACTCCTTTGAAGAATGAATCATTTGACTTATGTAGCAATTGTAATCATCTTTGATATCATTGTTAGTATTAAATTGCAAAGTCCATGTTAGTTTTATCACCTTCATACTCGAGGACGAGCATGGTTAAGCTTGGGGATGTTGATGCATGTAAAATGCATACATGAACTTTGCACTTTATTGCTTATATTCCAATCATATTTGCATCATATAAGGGTTATATCAATGTTTTATAATGATTTTGGGAATATTTCATAGTTTTCCCATTTATTTGGAATTAACCCTGTTTTTCCAGAAAACGTCTTTTTTAGTGTTTCAGACTTTCCGGGAGCTTCGGGACTCCAAAAAGGGCAAGGCCAAAGAGCACGGTTCAGAATTTTCGAGACGAACGCAATGGGCTTAAATTGAAGACCAGAAGCCCAACAGGCTGGAAATGGGAGGGTCCCACGCGGCCTACTGTACCTGGCCACGTGGGCCCAGCTCTTTTCCCCTCGGAGCTCCGTGGCCGTCGATCTTTGCTCCACCGACTAGTCTTGACCTAAAAACGCCTATAAAAAAGGTCCCCTGGCGTTTCGCGAAAGGAGGCGGCGGAGAAACACAAAACCACGAAACAGAGAGACAGAAGGCTGCCGCCGGAGAAGATCGGAGGGGGGAAACGCCGCCAGAATCACCTCCGGAGGGCTCCACCCCCCTCCGGCGTGTTCATCATCAACATCTACAGCAAGATCTTCTCCACCGTCATCTCCAAGATGAAGGGGGAGTAGTCCACCCCTGGACTTGGGTTTGTGGTGGTAACTTATGTATCTCTCCTCTCTTTGAGCTTCACTAATTAGTACCGTATGAGCTGCTGAACATGATTACGGTCATCTATGTAATTCCTATGGTGGATATTATGGTGTGAGATGATAATTGTTATGCATTTACCATTGTGTTGGATCTTTTATGACTTGACATACTTTGGAGATATTCTATGATGCATGTGATGGTTCGATTTATTCATAATGCCTTGTTTATCCTTGTCATGAGGTGATTGACACCACCACGTGTGGATAGATGAGAGAGATGTGGTCATGCACACGAAATATGAATCATTGCACTAGTGTTTAGAATATTTTCCATTATGAAGTATGATGCATGTAGGTATGGGATGGCCGATGTGACAACGGCATATGTATTGAGTGACACAATACAGCCCAACATCCTTTATCTGGGGGTAAAAAGGAAGAAGTATGATGTGGGAGTGACAGCAACCACGCTAGCCTTACGAGGGTGACATAGCAACACAAAATGATTATTTTCTTCCAACTATGTGTTTTAGAACATGTAGCCGTCATAGAAGTTTACCATTAAAACATGACAATTATGTGTACTTTATCTATAACATGATAATCACCATAGATGAGAGAGAGAGAGGATTAAGTGAACCCATGAACCCATGTCCATTGTTCCTATAAGAAACTCACACTTGAGCTTGTCCTCTTGCTGCATAGAGGATTGGGCTTTCTCTCTCTTTGAGAGCTTTTGCTTGCTCCCATTTGTCTTGTCCTCTTGCATTGAAGAGGATTGGTACACTTTTACATTCTTGTTTGGTTACTTCCATCCATCAACCACCTTGTTCTCCAAACTTGTTTAGTGCATAATCAACTAAAACTTGTGACACTTTAGTTGTAGGGAATAGATAACTTTTCCTTCTTGCTCCTGCGGATCGATACCTTACTTCCACATTGAGAGGTGCTACAGTGATCCCTTGCTCTTGGGGGTTATCAGGCACTAGTAGAGACAAGCTTATAGGTAGACGGGCATTCTGTGGCGCACCCTTAATTGGTGCGCCACAGAAACAATTCTGTGGCGCATGGAGCAACGTGCGCCACAGAAATATTTGCCTTTCTGTGGCGCATTTCTATCCCATGCGCCACAGAAATGTGATATTCTGTGGCGCACGTCCACGCATGTGCCACAGACATTCTGTGGGACCCACGTCCAATCATTGGACCAGATCCATCTGGTCAATTTCTATGGCGCACTGTTCTCCGTGCGCCACAGAAAGCCTACTTTCTGTGGCGCATGCATGTTGATGCGCCATAGAAACTCTGCTTTCTGTGGCGCACCTAGCCCGTGCGCCACAGAAACTTGGCTTTCTGTGGCGCATCAGCAACCATGCGCCACAGAAAGTAGGCTTTCTGTGGCGCACCGAGCACCGTGCGCCACAGAAAGTGGGCGCCAGATTTACAAAAAGGTGGCACCCCCACTTTCCCCATGTGACCTTCTCCATTCCCCCATCTCTAGCTAGCTCGAGTTCCTCCTCTCTCTCCCATGCCATATTGCCCACACTTTTCTCCATTATTTGTAGTTAAACCTACTTTGTTTGTTATATAATTGGTGAGGGCTTGGGGAGAGCCTCCATACATACTCTCCTCCTCTCCCACTACATCTCTTTTTCTCCACTATTTTCTCTCCATCACCACACACTCTCTCTCATCGATCACGGTCACGTCTCGGTAACGGATCTAGATCTACTAGGTGGGTATTGTTGGATGGATATGTATATATATGCATGTTTTGTGTGGCCGGTGGTGTGTATGGATGTTTGCACGTATATGGCGCGACGATGGATGTTTATACATGAATCTTTGCATGTTGTTGCCTTGCGCCGGCATGGTGCATGGATGTTTGCCGAAATGTTGATTCATTTCCATTTCGGTAAATTTTTGCACCACCCATATGTCCTACTTTTAGGGGAAGTCATGCCGAATTTTTTCGTCGAACATGCATGTTTGTGTATGTGTGTGTGCATGTTGCGGTTAATTAATTCTAATTAATAACACACTACCGCGTAGGCGACCATGGTCATCAAGATGAGCTCCGGTCGAATCAGCAGCTACAAGGAAGAAGCGAAGGCGGAAATGATTCGGTGCAACGGGAGCCAGATACGATGTCCGTGTCGAAGTTGCAAACTTGTGAGATGGATCGACCCTGATTCCGGACAATTGGAGGAACACCTGCTCAGGCGCGGTTTCATGCAAGGCTTCAACCAAGCGCCGACAGCAAATGTTGCGCGTGAAGACGAGGGCGGGCAAGATGATCATGACGAAGGAGATGCCGGCGGACATGATGAAGGAGTAGATGGTGGTGGAGAAGACGCGAACACGCAGAACTCGCTAATGTCGGCCTTGATGGACTCTCATGTTCAAGAACTGCTCCTCAAGGAGGCGAGCACCGCTAGAGAGAAAGCCAAGCTGGCGCAAATGGAGATAGACGGGAAGACTCCGTTGTATCCTGGGTGCCGGCCACAGGATACGCGCTTGCAAGTAACGCTTGATGCTCTGGAGATGAAGTCGGGAAACAAATGGACCGACGTGAGCTTCAACAAGAACATGCAATTCTTCCACGAGCGTCTTCCCGAGGGGAACACATTGCCAACTAGTATCGAGGAGGCCAAGAAAGTCGTGTGCCCTCTTGACCTACCGCACGTTAAATACCACGCCTGCATCAATGATTGCGCAATTTATCGGGGCGAGTACGAGGACAGAACCACATGTCCGGTGTGCGGCCAAGGACGGTACAAGAGCTGGGAAGAAAGTTCCTCGAAAAGTGGTATGGTACTTTCCTATCACTCCCCGTCTGCAGCGGTACTTCGTGGACCCTAAGGAAGCAAAGCTCATGCAATGGCACGCGGAAAGGGAGAAGCCCGAAGAAGATCCGGAGAAGGGCAGGATCCTTACACACCCTTCAGACGCTAGCCAGTGGCAAGAGTTGGACGCCGTCGGAAATTTCGGAGGCGACGCAAGGAACGTCAGGCTCGGTATGAGCACCGATGGACTCAATCCGTTCGGCAACCAGAGTAGCACGCATAGCACCTGGCCCGTGTTTGTATGGCCTTACAACCTTCCCCCGTGGTTGTGCACGAAGCAAAGGTACATACACATGAGTATTCTCATTCAGGGGCCGAAACAAGCAGGTGTCCACATACATCTGTATCTCGCGCTGTTGAAAGAGGAGTTAGCCACGTTGTGGGAGACGCCAGCCCGTACGTGGGATGCCTACACTGGAGATTATTTCGACATGAGAGCCGCGTTGCTCACGACGGTGCAGGACTATCCTGGTTGCTCATATGTATCGGCCCAGGTAGGCCACGGATTCTGCGCATGTGTCAGGTGCATGGATAAGACCCCGCATCTCCAGCTACCAAGGAATCCCGGGTCTTCGAAAACCGTGTACCCAGGGGCTCGAAGGTGGCTTCGCATGGATCACCCGTGGAGAAAACGCGGTGACCTGTTCAATGGTAAGGACGAGATCGAAGGAGCCCCGAGCCCGAGGAGCGGCACAGAAATCGACGAGCTGTTGAAAAATTGGGAGGAGTGCCCTGCGCCGGGAAAGAAACGACCGAAGGTAGATCCGCTGCTGGGTGTATGGAAAGCGAGGTCTGTTTTCCACGACTTGGAGTACTGGAAGGTCCTCAAGACGCCACATAGCCTCGATATGATGCACATTACGAAGAATGTCACCGAGAGTCTGCTTGGCACTCTTTCCAACATGCCGGAAAAGACCAAGGATGGGACGAAAGCAAGATACGATCTGAAATGGCTTGGTGTCAGGAAAGATCTTCAGGCCCCGATAGTGATGACGATGATGATGATGATGATCAGACGGAAGGGACTCAAGGTCGCCGCAAAAGGGTAAAGAAGAACACGTGGTGCTTCCCGCTACGTGCTTCACTATGAGTCCGGAGGAGCTCGAGCAATTTACAGGTGTCTCCTAGGAGTCAAATTTCCTCATGGTTACGCGGGGAAGATAAGCAGATATCTGGACGCAACGAAGAAGAGGTTTAGCGGGATGAAGTCTCACGACTGTCACGTGCTGTTGACGCAGATACTTCCCGTTGCGATTCGAGGGATAATGGACGAGCACGTCCGTGATACGCTGCTTGCCCTTTGCAACTTTTTCGACGTCATCAACAGGAAGTCGATCGGCGTGAAGCAGCTCGACAGGCTACAGGAAGAGATCGTGCTGATACTATGCGAGCTCGAGATTTACTTCCCGCCAGCATTCTTTGATATCTGCGTGCATCTCCTTCTCCATGTCGTTGATGACATCAGGCAGCTCGGGCCAACGTTCATGCACTACATGATGCCGTTCGAAAGGATGAACGGTGTCATGAAAGGATACGTTCGCAACAGGGCCCGTCCAGACGCAAGCATGGCCAAGGGCTTTCTAACCTATGAGTGCATCTCCTTCTGCCAGAATTATCTAAGCACCGAGAACCAGGATGTTGGTCTGCCCAGGAGGAAACACTTCGGCAGGCTCAATGGATATGGTCACCGCGAGGGCACCCTCTCACTCTTTGTCAGCATTCATGGTCGAAAGGACGACTTCGACAGGGCTCACCGGGTCGCGCTACAACACTTACAATTGATCGAACTTGGGTGAAAGAGCACAAATGCTTAATCGAGAAGAATTACATCGACCTGGGCCGGCCGAGGAAGAAGGGAGACGTAACCAGAGAGCACAACTCCAGCTTCACGCGTTGGTTCAAGCAAAGGCAACTGGATCTAGCAAAGAGCAAAACGCCATCTACAAGATGAAAACTCATATTCTCCTTATCACGGGGCTCCGCACAACGTAAGGACCTATCAGTCGTACGACATCAACGGTTTCAGATTCTACACCGAGGAAAAGGACAAGAATAGCGAATATCAAAACTCAGGAGTAACTATGCTATCCTACGGCGATGAGAGGCTACTGTCAAGCAAAGATACTTCGGAAGGATTGAGGAGATATGGGACCTCAACTACTGTGGAGAGTCGGTGCCAATGTTCCGTGTGAGATGGGCCAAGGACGTCGTCAAAGAAGGCCGGTATTTCACCACCATGGTAATACCCGATGCCAAATCGAAGAACGCCTCCGCGAAAAATGAGCCATGGGTACTCGCTAGCCAAGTTGAGCAATGCTTCTTCATTACCGACCCGTCAAAGCCTAGCCGTGTTGTCGTGAGGAGGGGCAAGAGGAGCATCATCGGAATGGAAGGAGACGCCAACGAGGAAGACTTGGAAACGATCCGAAGATCGAGGAGGAATTCGACAAGTACTTCGACATGCCTACTACTAGTACACAAAGAAGGAAGACCTCCCTACCTACTAAAGGTTGTCCGTTCACGCGAAGAAATCTCAAGGTGCCCGGCCTAAAGTATTCAACCGCGAAGAAGGGAATGAAGAGAAACTAGCTCGGAACCGAGACGAAGAATAGACTTTTTTGGTATATTTAATTTGTGTGTGTGTGTGAGAGACAATGCAAGCCTATATATCATGAATTTGATAATTTGTGTGTGTGAGAGACAAATATATGTATATCATGAATTAGATAATTTATGATATGTGTTTCTCTAAATTTAACCAAAAAAGAATAACAAATTTATTTATTTTAATTTGTGTGTGTGAGATACAAATATATGTATATCATGAATTAGAATAACAAATTTGTTTATTTTAAAAATGTGACAAAGCCAGGATTCAAACCTGGCTGGTCAGAGTTTCTAGTTTACTGCCTAACCACTGGATCTGCTGGTGTGTTTGTTGCTTAACTGTCTCTCAGGTTCTTTTGAACTGAATTTAGCGAGAGATTTCTGTGGCGCACCGAGCCAGGGTGCGCCGCGGCCTCACATATCGCGTTCGAAAATGACTAAGTCCCCACAACTCGTGCGTGCTCCGGCCGGCCGTTCTCGCCGTCCTCGCCGTCGCCGTTGACGCGCGCTCCGGCCGCCCTCGCCGTCCTCGCCGTCGACGTCACCCTCGATGTCCTCGCCGCCTCCCTCCCCCTCGCCGTCTCTCCGTCGCGCGGTGCCGGCTGCAGGACGCTGCCGTGCAGAACCTTGACGCCGCCGGCTACAGGACCTCCACGACACGTTGGCTGCAGGACCTCGACGCCGGCTGCCCCTCCACGACGTTGCTGCCCTCTCCCTCCCCTCCTCGATCGAGGTGCTTCCCCTTTCCCCCTCCTCCCTCCCCTACCGAAATCCTGCAGCCAACGTGTTTGTAGAAATTCCTACGCATGCGCCAGGTGCTGGTTCACACTTCTATGACTCGTCCTGAGATCCATCACAGCTTGGAATGTTGTCAAATGACTCATCTGAACCAGCGTCCATCAGGAACTTCATGTATGGTTCCAAGTCGGTGAGATCAACATTAGCATTACCCATCACAGGAGGTACTGCTGCATCAGTGGCATTGTTCTGGAGGAGCCTCAATTGCATTCACTGTAGGCACGAATGACATGTTCTGTAGTCGACAACAGGATAGGAATACACATCTGTGTTATCCATGGCGTAGACTGCTGGCTTCTACAAGACTACAATCTTGTTCGAACCTGTGGGATGCAGCAGTCCCACAAGTTTCTCTTCGTGCGTGTTCGAACCTGTGGGAATATAGTTGTGCTATATTGATATTTTGGGTTAGGGTTGCTGCTGCATTTTGGGTTAGGGTTGCTGCCATTTTGGGTTAGGGTTGCTGCTGCATTGTATTTTATAGTTTGCTGCTAGTTGTTGATTATTTCACTAATGGTCACTGGTTTGATTAGCTCCCAAAACCATCATGGATAATTAAGCAAACTATTTCAAATCCTTTCAAACTTGATTTGATAAGGAAGATGAGATGGAGTAGATGAGATATATAAAGGTGCATTTCCCAAATTTTCAATATTTAATCAAATGGGAAAGGCCTAGAAATGCTATCTGGTAACATGAGTGAAGATAGGTTTTACTTGACAGTTTTGGAGTTAGAAATGCTATCTGTTAATAGCTCACATGCTACTCTTTGATTGCAGGAAAGCGAAGAGAGATATACAGCCATTGTGCAACCGTGCCAGTGGTGGCCACCTCTTCTAGAAAAGGTAGCTGAGATGGTTCTGTAGTGGTGGTCTTATGGCCACCACATTAATGCTTGTGGTGGTTTTTTGGTGGTTGTTTTATGGTGGTGGTGGTTCTGTGGTGGTTGTGAGATGGTGGTGGTGGTGGTCTTCTGGCCACCACATTATTGTGGATGAAATGTTTGCAGGTACCCCGAGAGGCCCTTGAGATTGCCGGAACATCGATTAACTTCCGTTCCGGCAAATTCGGGTACTCCATATGTCCTATTTTTAGCAAACGTCATGCCAAATTTTTTCGTGAAATTTAGCATGACTTTGCTAAAAAATAGGACATATGGGGTATTGCGACTAATGCATGGGCCGGGGTATCTTAGTACTAAATTAAGTGATGTTTTTTTATATTTGTTGTACTAACTTTTGCCTCTTTTTAATGCAGTGCAAACATGTCGGTCGACGCGCCCGGCCCTTCTAAGCACATGAGCGTCGAAGAAGAAGCTAGAGAAAAGAACAAGTCGTTCTGGGCTATGTCCCAGGAGTTGGAGGAGGCGGAGGCCGCCGAACTGGCTCATGGCGGCGATGCTGACTATGAGATAGAGGATGAGGACGAAACCACCACCACCGATGGCGGCGACCACACGGATGTCGCCAGTGGCGACCACACGGATGGTGGTGGTGGCAGTAACCCGACCGCTCAGAAGAAGAAGAAGCCGAGTAAGCCCAGGAAGGACCGGACACCGCAAGCGGTCGCCGACGTCACATACGAGTTCACTGAGGTCAGCTCAAGTGGCCACCACTGGAGCCTAAGGCCCTTGCCTGTGGGTACAGCATGCAACTAGGGTGCATCCTCCGGGAAACCGTGCTGATCAACACGAAGGACCTCAGAAGCAAGGATAATGAGGCTTTGGTCCAAACCCTCCTCACGAAGCTTCACCCACGATACAAGTTCCCAGAGCCATTCAACAAAAACGTGGACAGTGCAGCCATCACGAAGATGAGCACCGCCTTGAGCAGCTGGAGAACATGGGTGAAGGCAAAGATTGATAAGGGTCTTAGCTGGGAGGAGATAAGTGCCAAAGAGCCGATGCTCGACGAAGAAGAGTTCGAGGCATTCAAGTTGTCCTTAGAATCTCCGGAGGCTAAAAAATGGACCAAGTGGGGGAAGGATATGCGGGAACTGAACTTAGGTAACCACCGGTTGGGAAGCGGTGGTTACCGAGGAAAACAGCCCGTTTGGGACAAGGAGGATGCCGAGGTTGCAAGACTTGGAAAAGAGAACCCGTGGCATAAAATCACGGACGAGCAAGTTAGGAACTTTGTTCAGTCCCGCTACTATCTGAAGCTGGGGACGGGGAATTCGTTAACGAAGATAACGATGTGCTGGCTTTCGAGAAAGTGCTGGTAAGGAACTTAATTACCGCGGATATCTCAAAGTCCATTGCGTTGATTTCTACGTGGGTTCACCTTAATTTGCTTTGTCTGCAGGAGAAGGAGTTGGAGGCTGAGGCTCAGGCCGGCCCGTCGTCCCAGGAGGGGTCGACAGAGCCGTGGGACACGACTTTCAATAGGGCGATGAACGTTTACAAGGGGAGGGATAATTCAAAGCCGCCGATGTCAGCTAGCCATGTGACCCGCTTTGGTACGAGCGTGAAGTTCCTCCAGTACTACAGCACGGACACCGAGATGAGAAAGGAGAGGAGGAAGCCGGCTAGGGATAAAGCCGAGGTTATCGATCTAAGGAAGAAGCTGGAGACACTAGAGCACGAAAAGGTGGACTCTAGCACGGTGGACAAGTTAGTGGACGAGAAGGTGGACGAGAAGCTCCGGAGCTTGTTACCCCCTGCATTGCTGGAGGGGATAACTGCTTGGCATGCGGGAGGTCAAAAGGGGCCGATACACGTGCCCAGCTACACCGGCAGCAACTCTAGCAATAATGTGTCGCCGGTCCTGGTGACCCCACCGGTGCCCCCTACCGTGGATCAACATACTAATAGGCCGGAGAATAATGATAATGCACACGAGCGGCCGGAGAATGATAGGCCGGTCGCCGGCACCGGCGCCCTTGTCTCGACATTAGCCGAGCTCAAAGCCATCACCAAGGTAACTAATTAGTTAATTCACGGCATCTTCTATGATGACGGCCATATCTCATGATGCCCAACATGTGTTGACTCCCAGGACATGCCTTGCATACTCCTGCATAGGGTGGGGGCCGGCGGCAAGTTGAAGGAAGTCGCAACGGCCATTATCGTACAACCTTCGACCCGCGATATGCACAAAACTAGAATGAGCGAGGTCGTGATGAAAGTCACGGTGACCGAGGTAGTGCCTGAGTTCCGTGACATCGACCCCCCATGCAACCTCCGGAGCCGAGAAACACATGATCCTTGGAGAATGCTCCAAGTGGATGATGGAATGGCCGAAGACCTAGATTCGTCTTGGGGATGGTCTTCATGGGGTCAAGCGCACCGGCGGCGCCACCTCGAGGCACCGGCCCCCGGTCGTTCGGCCCTCGACGAGGCGGCCAGAAAAACCTGTTGCGGATGAACCGGCGCCACAGGCAGCCGTCGCCACCACCCGGAAGGAACCGCCGGTCGCCGCCACCACCGGCCGGAAGCTACCGCCGGTTGTCGCCGCCACCAGCCGCCACAAACAATTGTTGGGAACATCTGTACCGCAACAGTCCAAGGTTAGTCCCGACTTCCCGACTTCACGAATTTCTGACTTTCCCGACTTCCCGACTTTCTGACTTTCCCGACTTCCCGACTTTCCCGACTTCCCGACTTTCCGACTTCACGACTTTACGATGTCAAGCCTTTATATCTAATAACGGATGTGCTATTGTTTATGTTTAGGACAAAGCCGTTGCCCCTCAACTTGGTGCCAACGACGGCGATGATGACGATAATGTCAACGTCGATGACTTCCTCAACACTGGCGCCTGCAGGGATGATTTGTACATGCCTCCTGTGGATGAAGAACCCTTCCGCGATCAACGCGGTCAACCTCCTCGTCCCATTACATGCACGCAGCGCCTGGTCTTCGAGGGTTTATCCCAAGACACGCCTCTGGAGGCCGCCGATCATCAAGCTCAAGTCAAACCGGGTAATATTTTCAGCCTTGCCACACTGCACCAGATGGTTCACGCGGGTTCACTGCACCCCAACCATCCCCAGAGATGAAGAACAAGGCGAAGAAGCACAGGAAGAGCAAAGGAGCAAACGCCTCTGCGAGCCAGCTAGCTCCTAAGATTATGCGGGGTCGTGAAGACACGATACCACCCCATGGGGATGGCTTGACCCGAGTTCATGAAGCTGGTAAACCTATACTGTCTTAGGACTTGCTCCGCCTTGCAGAAGGACCCAAGATTTCTTTGCAAGAATCTATCTTGCATCTAGAGAGCCTCCATCTTAAAGACAAGCAGCCGAGTTACCCGGTGTTCGCGGTCAAGGTGCCAAAGGAGGTGGACTTCGTCCAGGAAGCCCCCGCGGATGTGTTCTTCATAGCGTACGAGGACATCTTCAACCTGTTTCACTCCAGATGGCTGGACTATAACTTGGTCCGCCTATATGCGCTCGATGTGGCGATGAAGATCAGGAGAGATGATACCCCGTACGTCGCGATAGTGGATCCCTACTGTCGGGGGAATACCTAATTGAGTATGAGCCGACGTACGAACTTATCAAGACGTAAGCTGGTGGAGACTTAACAGGCGCAGCTTAACAGGCGCGGCTTAACAGGCGCAGACTTAACTAGCGCAGACTTATCTGGCAGGAGAAGACATAACTTGGAATACACGAAATTACATTACTTAGTCTCCAAGTAGGACTCCGTCTCATACTTTCCTTGAGAGAGAAGTTTCATTGTAACCTTGCGAGCCATCGTCTTTATAAGGTGGACTCCAAGGACCTAGAACCCCAAGCTAAAAAGCTCTCATACATCCAGAGATAGGCGACTCGACACATCGATCGCCAACCCCTTGTAACACCATGTTCATATCAATACCAATCTAGGATAGGCAGGACGTAGGTCTTTACCTCACATTGAGGGGCCGAACCTGGGTAAAAAACATTGTCTTCCTCGTGTCCTACGATCTTTAGCTCGGAGACGCTCGATCGCTTAATCCCCAACTCTACGAAGTCATCTCCATGACATCTGCGTGACAATCCCACGACAGTTGGCGCCCACCGTGGGGCGTGCGGTCAAGAGCGTCATGTTCCAAGCAGGATCTGTGCCAGGGGCGGAGGATCGCGCCGGCGTTTCAAGCTAGGCGACTTCAACAATC
Source organism: Poa pratensis (assembly GCA_947311845.1). Taxonomy (NCBI): domain Eukaryota; kingdom Viridiplantae; phylum Streptophyta; class Magnoliopsida; order Poales; family Poaceae; genus Poa; species Poa pratensis. The sequence goes on from CAMZMU010000069.1 coordinate 16,315,300, forward strand.
TCGGCGACTTCATTGCCGCGCCGTTTCAAGCTCGGCGATATCAACATCTACATCAAGATCTACCTCAAGCTCGAGAAGAAAGCATGGAGAAATTCGACCGCGCGATTCGGGGCTCAACTTCGACAACGCCCCCCACGCGCGGGTTACAGGACAGCAGCAACGTCCGTATGGCGGACATCACCGGCGGCGGCTCGAAACTCATATCGACGATCCCTTTGGTGGAAAGATGCGCAATTGAGTTTTCTAGCAGCTGTCCAAAGCACATCGGATTCCAACGGTTAGATCTCCGTGGCTGACTCAAACACTGAAGGCCTGTCGAAATCTGACGGAACTCCGCACATCTTTGGGAAAATAATTATCGAGATCAACTCGGACATCAATTCGAAGATCCCTCCGGTGGAAACCTGCGGAATACAATTCTGAAGCCCTCCAACAAGTTTGAGCCAGTTCCAACGGTTAGATTTCCGTCGACGACTCGCGTACTGCAGCTTGTCTTATATCTAGTCGAATTCGTGAAACCTATGCTGGCGACATGAACAAAACACCGGCCACTCGCCGCACCACGTTCGTGTCCAGGGACTCAACATCAGCACTGCCCTCGTTCACGGCCAATCGTACCTATCAGACGAAAATACTTCGGCCGGCGGACGTGTCGCAATTCGAAACGCACCAAGCCAAGATCGGCAGGAGTCACCAGCACCTTTTGATCCGGCGGTGCAATTGCTTCCTCTCACGTGAATACACATGTGAGAAAAGCAGACCATGGAGGAGACATCATGGGTGGTCCCGTGCGATTGAAATTTGCCAACTCGAAGCAGTACAGGGGATACAAGCTGAAGATGGTAAGAAAGACAATTCAGATTGGACCAGCAGAGATATTCTAAATTAAGATTAGAGGCTACCACGACCATATTTTCTACGGTGGACAAAAGGTCCAAGAAGCTTTGCACTAGTTCCGATCCATACATTCAAAGGAAAGGCGCACAAATCAAGGAAAGTAATCAAAGGGAAGAAAAATAATACAGATCGAGTTGCTAGCTCGCTATGATTGCTGCGATGGATTCTTTCAAAAAGTGAAGTGCTAGCTGATCCAAAGGAAGAAACCATATCACCGGTTCATCAAGACATCAGCATACAACTCACACCACGACTCACTGCTACTCTTACATGCGGCTCAAGGAGAACAAATTCATGAATCTCTGCTGATGGATCAAGTTCCGATGTCAAGGAAACCAAGGGCTTACGTGCTCTACTTCTTACTTGCACGAACATGTGCGTCCACCAAGATCGGAAGGCAGAACTTCTACGTATAAAGCAGCACAATCCAAGGCACAGATGAAAGTCGGTGCATCAGCGCCTCAAATCACGGGGAAAGATACGTCCACATGCGGCATAACAAGAAAAAAAAAGAAGAGAGAGAATACGGAAGAAGTGGTCAGTTCAAATTATCATTTGGAGACGCCAAAGAACAAAGCGACCGTTGCTGATTTCTGCGACTTAACACTCAAATGGTTTGACGACCTCGACGCGGGTGTACATCCGGCTCGACAACATGAGTCGCGCCGCCTTCGATGAATCGTCCATCAGCATGAACAGCGCGGATTATCGACTCTTCAAGTTTAAAAAATAATAATTTCGGTGGCATTCAGTTCGTGACCTCCTGCGATCGGAGTTATAGCCTGCTGCATGGTCCAAAGGCACTCACCGCAAATTCCGACAATAATTTGCGACTTACTCCACGTCATCAAAACAAGATAAGTTGCTATCATGCTCAAACTTTTGCAGCCTTTTACTTTTATCAGTAAAATTAAATTTCATCTTCAAGTTCATCTCGGGGGCTGCATATTTAGGTTATTATGCATTTTATTAAATGTTTTTGCGACTCATATTATATCATGTCGTAGACTTCAAATTAATATCAGATTTTGTAGATTTAATTACATCTACTTCCCAATACATTCGTCAAATTAGAGTTCTTTATAACTCGCATTGCAAAGTCTAGCTATTTACAGCTTGCATTGAATATCAAGATCACCACTACATGTTCAAGCATTGATATTTGGCGATTCATTTGTCATTCTATGACTTATCATTATATCAATTTATGACTGATCATTATATAATTTCATGATTTATCATCATATCATTTTATTAATCATCATCGACTTATTGTCATATCAATTTATGAGTCGCATAGCGATTTATCCCCATATCATTTTATGAGTCACAAACAGCTCATCATTACATCAGTTTATGAGTCATTAATGAATCATTATCTTATCAATATTTAAGTTAAAACAGGTGACTCGCTGTACCATATCTACAGCTAATCAGAGCTGGTTATCATCAAAGCTAATTAGAGCTCGTCACGGCTGTTGCTGCCGATAAAAGCAATAATCCTGGTTATTCTCGCCTTAAGTCAGAAGTATATTTGCACTATGTGGCCAAAGTACTGGGGTGCGGTGTCAATCGAGTGTGATCGCCTATCATGGCCGCCAACGACCCTGAACACGTACTTTTTACCTGGAAAATACTGAGCCACGCGAAGACCTACTTAACGGTAATAGAGATAATTCAGAAGGACTAAAGTACCCGCGTGTGGCGTCAATCGAGTCTGATGTCTATCATGGCTGCCTATCATGGCCGTTCTCGACCCTGAACACACATTAGATTTGGGAAATACTGAGTCAAGTACCATATGCTATCATGCATCGTACAATATGCTATCATGCATCTCACCAGTTGCTATCATGCAACCATCTGCTATCATGCAGATTAAAACATGCTATCATGCAGGTCACAACTTGCTATCATGCAAAAGTATATATTATAATTTGCTATCATGCAGGGTATCGTATGCTATCATGCGGAGTACTAATATTTTATCATTATTACCAGCCACCAAGGTTAACATATTATCATCAAGTTATTGCTTCCTCGGGGGCTTTGCCTTCTGAATTTTAGGAACTTATAACTCAACCATATGAGTTTGAACTGGCACGACCAGATTTTCTAATGATTGGGATGATAATCTCCTGATATCGGCTGTTGAACCCACCATTATTTATTTAAACTACAGCCACATCAAGTGGAATTTTTTAAAGGACGATTCCTTAATTTATATCTAGAGTCTTGACTGGGATTATCTTTTTTCCTAACTGCTCGACTAATACTTCACAGTTTGGAGTTTATAAGCAATTTCGCTCTACTCCAAATATCATTATCTTGAAAGCAACATTTTTGCTCAAGTTATTGCAGGATGTGACATCAAGCAAGATGACAAAAGCATGCCTGCTTAACGCCTGGGGGCTAGGACAATTAAGTTTTTATCTAAGTTGAGATATTTTTTGAGTCCCGAGCAGCATGATCAAGCATGCAACCCGGCCCTCGGGGGCTACACATCCACCATGCATATCTGGCGGTCTTTATTATACTCATATACCATGATTATATGTAGATTTAATTTTTTGCTGCACATGAGAATATACATATCCATTCGCGAGTCAAACTAGTGACTCAGAAATCTTTTAATACAGACGGTGGCTATATACCCTTGAGCCGCTATGATTCAACATGTGCTCAAATGGCTCGTCATGATAACATGACATATTATTATTCTAATGATTGCCCAGCTTATTTATGCCTATGGTCTTTTCTACTTCGATGTCTATGACTTAGCACCATATACATATTTGGCTAATATATCTTGATGCTCATAAGTTATTATTCTTATGATTTTAGCGCAGTCTTACATCCAACAGGAAAAGGTGGTTTTCACCAAAGGCTTCGCCGACACCTTATATAATTTTCGTGGAGAACTTATCGCGATTCTGCAGCTTCAATGCGACTAAACAGAAGTGTTCAAATAGCAAGTGGGGAAGACTCGTGCATGACCTCGAATGCCTGTGATAGTACATAAACAAACATATGCGAGTCAGCGTTTCTACATCAGCAGCTCAATAAGCCGCTACACTCGCGCCTCATCATCAGTAAGTCACCAAGCTCTACATACTCAAGTCGGCAAAATCATCAACATCAAGTCAAGATCTTCCGCCTGACTCTACGAATCACCCGGAAGCTTGGGGGATAATGTCGGGGGAATACCTAATTGAGTATGAGCCGACGTATGAACTTATCAAGACGTAAGCTGGTGGAGACTTAACAGGCGCGGCTTAACAGGCGCGGCTTAACTGGTACGGCTTAACAGGCGCGGCTTAACAGGCGTGGCTTAACAGGCGCAGACTTAACTAGCGCAGACTTAACTGGCGCAGACTTAACTAGCGCAGTCTTATCTGGCAGGAGAAGACATAACTTGGAAGACACGAAATTACATTACTTAGTCTCCAAGTAGGACTCCGGCTCATACTTTCCTTGAGAGAGAAGTTTCCTTGTAACCTTGCGAGCCATCGTCTTTATAAGGTGGACTCCAAGGACCTAGAACCCCAAGCTAAAAAACTCTCATACATCCAGAGATAGGCGACTCGACACATCGATCGCCAATCCCTTGTAACACCATGTTCATATCAATACCAATCTAGGATAGGCAGGACGTAGGTCTTTACCTCACATTGAGGGGCTGAACCTGGGTAAAAAACATTGTCTTCCTCATGTCCTGCGATCTTTAGCTCGGAGACGCTCGATCGCTTAATCCCCAACTCTACGAAGTCATCTCCATGATATCTGCGTGACAATCCCACGACACCTACTACATGCGTGACAGCCAGCTGGTGGAAGGATCAAGGACACGGACCATGGCCACGGAGTACCTCCAGAGGCTCATGCTGACCAACAAGAGGAAGAACAACCTTCTTCTGCCTTTCTTTTACGAGTAAGTACACATCCGCTCGGCGTCGTCGTATCTTATGCCTTCTTGTAGATTTCTTCCATTGCTGATCCTTTGTCCAACATTCTGTTTCAATTGTGTTGAGCAGGGACAAGTACTGCGCACTCATCGTCCTAAGCCCGAGGTGGTCCATTGCCACTTATTTTGACTCGGGGAATAAATGCAAGCCGAGGAACTACAACAGAATAAAGGGTCTTCTCGATGAGTCTCTCGAGGGCTATGCCCAAAAGGGAGGCACCTTCCAAAAGAAGGAGGAATCTTTCACGCAGGACAACAAACACAAGTTCATGCATGGGAACGGATTCCATTGCATCAAGCAACTGCCTGGCAGCGTGAAGGAGGCCTTCTATGCCCTCCATCACCTTAAAGGGCTTGTCCGGGATGCCGAGAAAACGAGCATTCCATCTAGTCTCGTAGAATGGACCAAAAACGAGGATGCTCTCACCGATGTTGATTATAGACAAGACTTCCATCGCATCATTCTGCAGTTATCGACGATCATCCTCGAAGATGTCATGAACAAGGCAGGGTCCTACCACTACCCCAGAGGTAGGATGTATTATAAAAGAAAGCCTTGCTAAGCATTACTAGTGTATTTTTTGTAGAAGTGCATGTGTAGGGTTATATATTATATATATGCTATGCTTTGAAACACAAATAGGATAGCCATATGATTTCCAACCATGACACAATTGATTGATTGTCTTGCCTCTCTACTTAGATGAATAAATTATACTCTATTTATATCACTAACCAATATATATCCCAATCCATCTTCAGGGTTGTGTCAGAGGGATATCGAAGAACGACTAGAGGCGCAGAATGACACCAGGGAGTGGAGGACGAAAGAAGGCTATCTACCGTTCCCGGCGCCGCTCAAGAAGAGGACTTCATGATCATGCTCCCGCGCGCTCTTGCTCACCATCATCGCCGATGTACTACATTTGACCCTAGTTAGGCAGCGAACTTTTGTTTGTATCATGACTAATTGTGTAAACATTCGGCACTTTTGTGACTATGTGTATATATCTCGGGCACTAAGTAATATGTGTGATGACATAGTGATTAATGTGTTTGTCTGTTCATATACCTGTCAAATATACATGTATTTCTGTATAAATCATGTATATACCTGTATTTGTATAGCAAAATAAAAATATACTTGTATTTCTGTTTTATAATTTAGTGGCGTATTTTATTTTATTTTGTGGCGCACCACTTTCTGTGGCGCACCAGGCGTGGGTGCGCCACAGAATGCCTCTGCTGTGTACTGCCGAGCTATTTCTGTGGCGCACGGGCTGGGTGCGCCACCGAAAGTTGGTGTTTCTGTGGCGCACGGGCTCGGTGCGCCACAAAATAAAAATTTAGTGACTAGACTTTTGTGGCGCACCCAGCAAAGTTGCGGGTGCGCCACAGAATTGCAAAATGGTGCACCACTAAAAGGCTTTTCTCTACTAGTGCGCGCACCATCCTCTAAATTCCCATCCCTATTTAACCCATCCACCGATCCCCCAAATCCTCACACCGCCATTACGATCTCCAAGGAAGACACCACATCACAGCCCACCCACCACCACTAGCTCCGACCACCTTCCCGATGGCCTGCACAAAGCAGACGGCGCACAAGTCGACCGGCGGCAAGGCGCCGCAGAAGCAGCTGGCGACCAAGGCAGCGCGCAAGTCCGCCCCGGCCACCGGCGGCGTGAAGAAGCCGCACCGCTTCTGTCCCAGCACCATCACGCTCCGCGAGATCCGCAAGTACCAGAAGAGCACGGAGCTACTCATCCGCAAGCTCCCCTTCGAGCGCCTCGTCTGGGAGATCGCCCGGTACTTCAAGACCGACCTCCGGTTCCAGAGCTCCGCCGTGTCCGCGCTGCAGGAGGCGGCCGAGGCGTACCTTGTTGGGCTGTTCGAGGACACCAACCTCTGTGCCATCCACGCCAAGCGCGTCACCATCATGCCCAAGAACATCCAGCTCACCCGCCGCATCCGTGGGGAGAGGGCTAAGGGTCTGTGTTCCGGCCGCCATGGTTCCTGCCTCTGATTGATCCAGAGAGGATGCGCTCCGGCCTATTCTTCTAGTTTACATGTGCTTCGTGTTGTTATTAGTGTTAGAGCATCTCCACCGGGGGCCTCCAATGGGGTGGTCGGCCAAGTTTTGGAAGCCGCCCACAGCGGCGCCCCCAAGCAGTCACTCAATTTTTTTTGACAAGCCGTTGATAAACAATTCCGGAAGAATTTTAACGAGATTTAACAAACTTACAATTTCAAATCTAAACGAGATTTAACAAACTAAACCTAAACTACGCCATTACCGGCTACATGCTACAGCGTCTAGCCAACCACTACACGCACCGGCGTCGAGGAAGATGTCGCTGCCATGGCTTAGCGGAAGGGGAGAAGATGCGAACCAGCGCCGGAATCATCAATAGACTTGCATGCCTCGATGATCCGGCGCCGGAAGTTTCATCCGCTATTGCCGTCGGCTACGGCCTTTAGAAACCTCGGCCGTGGCTGAGGCTTCTAGTTTCGCGGTCGGCGCGTGGTGGGATTTGATCGACCGGCGTTGCATGCCGCGGCGCGCCTGACGGGAAGCCTCGCCGGCTTGTGGCCCTTCTCCAGTGACCACGATGCTGCTGACCAAGATGCGCCTGCACTTGTCGACGATGTTGCACTTGATGACGGCGGCGGCAACAGGAGATTGGGCAGCTCGGGGTCGTCGTCGTCACCGTCGCCCTCGCCGTCAGAGCGGGCATGCTCGTCGTCCGAAGCAGACAGCTCCGGCGTTGGCTCCCGCGCCCCGGTAGGGAGGAAGACGCCGCTGAGCTGCGCCTGGAACTTCGTGTCCACAACGGCGTGCCAGTAGGGCGCCGAGATGGAGTACTTGGGGTCGAGCTTTTGCTCATACGGCATCACCATCCACTTTTGCTTGACGAAGTCGGCGCGCTCCTGCCCGCTGAGCCGCGACGCCACCGGCACGTTGATGGCGTTCCTCGTCCACCCTTCGGGTAGGGTGTCGTCGTCCTCCACCGGCACGCTGTGGCAGCTGCACAGCCGCACGATCTCCAGCGACACCACGTACGGAGGCACGTTGGCTGCGTCCTCGAGCCACCGCTCTCGGTGATACGCCTTAGCCATCTCCGCCTCCTCGTTGTGGCGGCGGCGTTCCTCCATCTGCTCGCGGCGTTGCTGGCCGCGGTGCTCGTTGCAGCGGCGAGCACGTTCCGCCGATAGGAAGTCACGATGACGCCGAAGCTCACGCTCCTCCGATGTCTCGCGGCTGCCCGCCATGCTTTGTGGCCGATCTACTAGTGGCGGGGTTGGAAGAGGGAGAAGTGGTGGTGTGGGAAGAGAAGGGCTGCGACGCGCCGTGTTTTAAAGGCGGACGGAGGATCGGGGTTGGGTGATCTGCATTAACGGCTAGCCACCGGTTCGCCTGGCCAGGCATTGACGCCGACGACGCGTGTGCAGGGCGCCGCCACTAGAAGCCGCAGCGACGTCAACACGTGGACGGCGCGACTGGAGGCGTCGCTTCCGTCTGCCATATGGAAACGGGCGCGGCGTTATTGCGACGCGTGCTGACAGGCGTGCCGCCGTCTCGTCCCCTCGCCATTAAAATCGGGCGCAACGGCCTCCTAATCAGCCCTAATTAACACGGGCGCCGGCGATGTGTGTATGACGGGCGGGCCAGACCTGTCGGAGGCCATGTCCGCCGTTGGAGGCCCTCTCGGGGGTGCCAGACATGTTTTTGCTCGGGGCGACCCTTTGGAGGGTGCCGCTGGTGGCGTTTTTGGGGTCCGGACCCCCAATGGGCCTTTGGGGGGGGGGGGGGGGGCTTTGGAGGGTGCCGGTGGAGATGCTCTTATCGATGGGATGGTCGTGTGCTTTTGACTGATAGTCTGAAAATTGCAATGGAATTGAAAGTGATCTATTTATCCCCATTTCTGAATGCAGTCTGGTCTTGTGAATTATTTTATTGATTTGATTATATGTTTGGTCAATGATCTATCATACTAGTCTGAAAATATCAATGGTTAATTTTTTACGTTGTTTTGCTGCATGTTCTGCACAAGAACAGGTTTGTAGTGTGATCTTGCCGTCTCAGTACCATCCTTCCAATCTGACTAATACAGTGATCCGTCATAAAAGGAGACATACTTTCAATGTTTTTATTTCCAGCTTCAGTTTATACTAGTCTGAAAATTGCAATGGAATTGAAAGTGAGATTTATTTATCCTCATTTCTGAATACAGTCTGATCTTGTGAATTACTCCCTCCGTTTCTAAATATAAGATATTTTAGGTGTTATACATGTTGTCTACATGCATACTAAAGTGAGTGAACTTACACATGAAATATGTCTAGATACACTTGTGTACATGTGAATGTAGACAAAAGCTAAAACATCTTATATTTGGGAACGGAGGGAGTATTTTCTTGATTTGATGATATGTTTGGTCAATCATCGATCGTACTAGTCTGTCAGTATGATGTTGTTTTGCTGCCTGTTCTTGTGCATCATTGTTTTGCAGTTGACAGTTGTTACAAGAATTACATTTTGTCTCTCCATTTTGTGTGATCTTGGCCGTCTCAGTACTATCCTTCCAATCTCACAAGTAACATAATATAGTTTTTTTTTGGGGTGAAGTAACATAATAATCCGTCATAACAAGAGACATACTTTGAAGGTTATTATTTCGAGGATCAATCTACAGTCTCTACACTGCTGTTAACTGACAGCATGCATAACTTTGTTTGAGCGAAACACTTTCTGTAACTAAGCTGTTCCGTGATCAACGTATGGTGTCACGGCTGGCAAAGTTTTGAAAAATCGGTAGGTGGATACGAGTAGGAGCCACTCATTACTGCAGATGCTATGATACTGTTTGCAGCTTCCGTGGCATGGATTCCATCCCAGCTCACGTAGTTCTGCGGGTCTTGGCAAGCCACTGCACTTGCAAAGTTGCCGTTCACAATTTTGCTGTTCCCGCAGACCGCAGTACACATCTGGGTTAAAGTTGTAAGGGCCGCCGCCATATCCGCAGCAAGCCTTGGTCTCATACTTCAGCCCTGAAATCATCACCACACCAGTTTCAGTAGTTTACACTTGTAATGTCTGATATATATAGCCATGGACCAAACCAGTTTCAGAACTCAACACTTGTAATGTCAGACATGGCTATGAACCAAACCAGTTTCAGTACAACACTTGTAATGTCAGAGAGGATGGCGCAGAAGATTTGAGAGAGCTTACCGTGAGCTTCTGGATGCCTGAACAGCTCAAGCAAGATGGAATGTTTGTCGACATAAATGATTGACGCATCCTGCATCGTCTTCCTATCCTCGGCCAAGCTGTTATTCAGCAGTTCATTGTAGTAGACAATCGCACTATTGTAACTTGTCATACAGCCATACTCATCCAGATCGTCGCTCTTATGTGGAAGCTCCACGAGGAAGGCCGGGTACCACCCAATCGGCGCCATGTTGAACACCATGAAGTTGCGAGCCCCAATTATGTACAAGTCCTGCAAACCATAGAGTAGGTGGAACATGGAGTTCAGCAAATTCTCAAATTATTTTGCAAGATGAGGGTTTGATCCCCAAGTTATACCACCAAAAATTACCTGTATTGTCCCTGAGATCTGGCTGACAACCGAAGGAAGCGTTTGCTTGACGCTCTGAATCCCCTGGGACGCTAGGTTGGAGGTGAAATCATTCTGGACAATGTCTAACGTGTACAGAGAATTGCTTATAACATCAGGCGTGGGAAGTTGGCCTGCAAATTGGGCAAACAATCCATCTCCGTGACTGTTTGAGCTGTAATTTGAAAAGATTCAGACCATGTTTATATCATCTAGTCAAGAGATCCTTTACCACTGCTGCCACTGGAGCTTATAACTCTGTCACTGAACTCCTTCATCTGACGTAGCTGGATGGCGAGGGAGAAGGGGCTGATCCCGGTGACAAACACCGACGTGTTGGGCAGCAGCGCGGTGGAGGCCAGCGTGGCAAAGTTGGCGCCGTGCCGGAAGTCAGAGCCGACGGACTGCAGGTACGGGCTCAGCAACGGCAGCCCCATGGCCTGAGCTGATCAAACCAACACAACACACATACACCTTCTCGTCAGAATTAATACACTTGCTCGATCGGACTGCGACTAATGAACGGCGCGTACACGTGGGTACCTATGAAGTCGATGACGAGTCGGCCGTCGGAGGCGCGGCCGGCGGGCCTGCCGAAGTAGGTGACGCCGAACGGGGGCGGCTGCGCCGGGAAGGCGGCCCAGAAGCCGCCGGTGTCGGAGTTGGAGTCGCCGAAGTTGAACATGGCAGGGAACTTGCACGGGCCCTCGCTCTTCGAAACGACGAGGCAGGAGCAGCACAGCCACAGCGCCGCCGCAGTCGTCGGCAGGAGCAGCTGCCACGCGGATGCGATCCTCATCGTCGAGAGAGAAAACCACGTGCGAGCTTACAGTGGTGATGTGGTGCATGTAGAAGAATACACGGCATGACATGTTTATACAGCGGTGCTGGGCTGGAAATTGGACTTTGTATTTTAGTTCTTTTCTTTCTTATACTTAATGTCACACTTGTATCCTCAGCACAACCTTCAACGGTGCTCAGCCATCATCGTCTGTATGTAGAGGGGAAGAGGAAAAGCGCACGGAACAGGCAGCGGAAATGAATGTTGTCGCCATCCTCATCGTTGTGGTCGAGAAATATGCCCTCACCCTCGTGGGATTCGCGTGGCGCTCGCCGAGGCTATATTTACAGGGACATTTATATTCTCTCTCCTATATCTTAATAATATTTATAACCACCATTATGATCATGTCATGTTTAACTGCAACTTATTATATGATCATGTCAAGTTCAGGTCAAACGATCATGTAAAATTCAGATAATTATATAACTATTATACAGTATAAAATTCAGATAATTCAAAGAATTCTTTTGCAATTACACACATCGCAATATTCTACTGTTATCTTTCTACACCACACATACAGTGCAACAAACAGAAAATTCTAACCTGATTTAGATATGTAGATGCACGACAGTACTAAGTTGGGGCATCCTAGCGTCAGCTAGGGCTTAAACGTTATCGTTCTAGAGGTGGGTTAATGTCAAGCACGCGTCTAGCAGCATAAGAAATCTGGGAGAGATGGGATTAAGATGATTATGGGGCAGATTGCAGACGTGGTCGAGTATGCCTAGAGGCAAATTTACGGCCTAGAGACTGAAGCACATCGATCCTTTTTTCTTCAGAGATTTTCCCGAAGTTGTACCTGCACACAACATATATGCAAGCGGGGTGCCGTGTAGGGCAGGAGCATTGAACGATGAGATGCTCCCCGGCTTCACGACTTGTATTCCTTGACGAAGAACCGTGAGGAACCTGGAGCGAGCGAATGCACGTCGCTGAAACAGCTCCAGGAACAGGGCACAGCACAGCATGGTGCAGATGGACGGAGAGAAGCAGTATCCAGTTTCTTTTTGAAGAGGAAACTTCAGTACCTGCGTAGGCGTCATAACTTGGCCTGGCTGCGGCGACCTGGAGATAGGCGGGCGAGGTCCAGGTCTGCGTGGGCTGCCCGTCGCCGTGCTCCTGCCTGACCAGCCACGCCCGTCACCGTTGCCGAGGCTGCGCTCCGGTGCTCGCCCCTGCCATCGTCCGCTCGCCTCCCCGGCCGGCCACGTCCATCCCCATCGGCCTCACAAAGTTTAGCCGGTTTGTTTATTTTCGGTTTTGCTAATTCTCAGTAACTTAGGTCTCAGTCGACCTCTTAACCATCCGATTCTTGACGTTAAGATTCGTATTTTCGTCCCTTGTCCCGACGCTGATAGCGAGCAGCGCACAGAGTAGGTGCATCTTACTGGGCTTTTTCCTAGCATTTTTTTTTTCTACCGACGTGTGTGACTCGTGAACTATTTCTTTGGTGGGCTTTTATTTTTATTTTCTATTTTTGTCAAAACAATTGACCCATTGCCTGTATGTGGGTTTTTGTTTTTGTTACGTTGTTTTACACTTGAAGGGGAGTGAGAAACCTTGTTCGTTTTATCTGTTCTTGTTGATTTTCAAAAGTTTTTTTATTTCCTTATAATTATTTTGTTTTTCTTATTGTTTTATTTTCCCATTTTCACTACATTATTATTTGTGCGTGTTACACATTGCATAAATTTGTTATTTATAAACTTTAGTGCGATCTTTTTTAAATATTGTTTATTCAATTTTGCTAATTTTCAGCTAATTGAGAATTGGCTTAGCGCTTAGTTGATATTAAAACCATCCGATTTTTTTCGTTCTAAGATTTGTATGAGTTTTTGCTGGACTCGTGGTCGTCGCTAGCTTTTTTTCTTTTTGAGAACTGGTCCCGCGCTAACTGTGAGATCGTCGCTAGCTGCGAGATGTGCACGCAAACATAGGAGCGTGTAGCTGGGCTTTAGTTTTTTTTTTGTCTCTACGGCCTTGTGAACTTTTTGTAATAGGATTTTCTTCCCTCTACTTTTGTGTACAAAATTGAGGCTATACCCGCGTGTGGTTTTTTGTTGTTGTTGAAGGGAGCGACAAACTCTCGGTTATTTTATCAACTTTTGTTATTTCATAAAATAAAAATATATTTTTTCTTGTATATTTGCATGTACTTATTTTATTTTATTTTTCCATTTCGCTCGGTAAATCTCAGTGTCCTAATTTGTCTCCACATTGTTATTTGAGTGCGTTAAACAATGCACTTTTTTTAAGAAATACAGTACAAACGCGGACGCTCACATACACGCGCATACACTCACCCCTATAAACGCACGCACGCACACCCTACCCATATGAGCACCTCTGAAATACTGATCCGGCGGATCAAGTCTTAAGATTGACGAAGTCACCACGGGTGTCTCGCTGTCGACGAGAACGTCGCCTCCCACTGAAGAATATTCCGACTAAATGCAACACACAGATGTCAAATCTGGAGTTTGAACTCTGTTGGGCTGAGTGTTCAACCACCCTGCTAACCATCCAACCCGAGGTTGGTTTGCACACATATTTTTTTTGTATAGAGAGTGCGACATTATTAAATATTTTTATTCATGATTGTTTTAACTCTGTTCTTTCTTAACTAGTTTTTTTGGAATTACTAATTCTTAATCGTATGAGAATTAGTTAAATCCTAGTTAACTTCGTAGCTGTTAGATCTACAATGCCAAATTCGTGTGAGCCGATTGTTGGCTTGTGTTTTTGTGTACAGAGGCGAAAGTTGCTTTGTAAAGACCATGGGTTTCGGTTTTAATTAGCGATGCAGTTACATGAATCTGCTATGTGTTCACCATTTTTTCGGTTGCAAGTAGGATTGCATTTGGAATTTTTTCAATTGCAAGTTGACTTGCAATTGATTTTTTTCAGCTGCAAGTGGGGTTGCAACTAAGATTATTCTAGCTGACAGTCAGTTGCAACTGACTCAGTGATATATTTTTTTCCATTTGCAAGTGGAGTTGTAACTGAGATATTTTTTTTCCAAATGCCTGTGCGGTTTCAAGTGAGATATTTTTTTTCTAGTTGCAAGTGGAGGTGTAACTGAATTTTTTTTCCAGTTGCGAGTGCGGTTGCAACTGCGATATTTTTTCCAGTTGCAAGTGTGGTTGCAATTGAGATATTTTTTCCATTTGCAAGTGGAGTTGTAATTGAGATAATTTTTTCCAGTTGCAAGTGTGGTTGCAACTGAGATATTTTTTTCTAGTTGCAAGTGGAGTTGTAACTGAGATTTTTTCAGTTGCAAGTGCGGTTGCAACTGTGATATTTTTTTCCAGTTGTAAGTGGAGTTGTAACTGAGATATTTTTCCAGTTGCAAGTGCGGTTGCAATTGAGATATTTTTTTCCATTTGGAAGTGGAGTTGTAATTGAGATGATTTTTCCCAGTTGCAACACTTGCAACTGGGATATTTTTCCAGTTGCAAGTGGAATTGTAACTGAGATTTTTTGTGCAGTTGCAACCGAGATATTTTTTCCCCAGTTGCAAGTGTGGTTGCAACTGAGATATTTTTTTCTAGTTGCAAGTGGAGATGTAACTGAGATTTTTTTAGTTGCAAGTGCGGTTGCAACTGTGATATTTTTCTAGTTGTAAGTGGAGTTGTAACTGAGATATTTTTTCAGTTGCAAGTGCGGTTGCAATTGAGATATTTTTTTCCATTTGCAAGTAGAGTTGTAATTGAGATGATTTTTCCCAGATGCAAGTGTGGTTGCAACTGGGATATTTTTTCTAGTTGCAAGTGGTGTTGTAACTGAGATTTTTTGTGTGGTTGCAACCGAAATATTTTTCCCCTTTTTCCCAGTTGCAGGTGCAGTTGCAACTAAGATATTTTTTCTAGTTGCCGGTGGGGCTGCGACCAAAAAAAAAAAATTCCAGTTCCAAGAGGGGTTGTAACTAAGATTTTTTTCTTCGAGATGGTGTTGTGGTCAGGGGAAGCGGATGTGGAGGCACGGTACCGGACGGTGGTGTTGTGACAAGGCGGCGACCTTGATCTCCTGCTAAGCGACGACCCCATGGGGTAGGGTCATGGCCTTGCGTTGTTTCTGGGTTGCGACCTTGGGCAGTGAGTTTGTCGACTGGTCTAGATCTCCTTTGGGCAATACGAAGGTCGATATGGTTATTGCACCCGGATGGCGGCCCGGATTGGCGCGGCGTGCGAGGTTTACGGGCAGTCGGTTGGGCGGCTCCGTGCGGCGTCACGGCTCGTGTGCGGTTTTAGTGCCAAGTGGTGTATGTCAGGGCGGCGGCCCCGGAGTCAGAGGTGTGTGTTTGTGGCGTTTTGCCGACTTGCGTCGTGTGGGCGGCGAGTCACCTCGCTTGTGCGTTTATTTTTGCCATGTTTTCCTCATAAACAGCGCATTATACAGTTTGTCTGATTTTTAGACCCGGTTTCGCTTATAAACTGGGTCGTCTTCTATCTATTCGATGGATATCAACCAGCTTAATCTCAACAAAAAAAAAAGCCATTGAAAGTAAAAGAAAAAATTGCCCATAAATTTATAAGGCCCAACAAGCAAAATAGAAAACGGAACGAGACAAGCTCAGCCCACGTTAAAAGCCACAGGTCGCTGCCCACGTTAAAAGCTCAGGTCAGTTTAAGGACCGCTGTTTCTAAGAAAATAAAGAATTGCGTACGGCTGGGTCGAACGCTCGATCGATCGGAATTATGAAATAGTTCTGGATGGACAAAAGTCTTAATTATCAGTCAGCTGAGACCTAGTCACACCCGTTTATTTTTTAGTGGTGGCAATCTTGTAACTATCACAAAACTGAAAAGGTTTCGGCCTCACAAAGTTTAGATCGAACTGGATTGTTGATCGAATTGAACGTCTCAGATTTAATGTATCAACATAGCACAACTAATAGTAGTATAGTATAGATTGATCTGGATCGAGTTTGGAGCCTACAGTGCATACTCGGATATCCCTGACAGGCAGGCGAGCTCCGTGAGTTCAGGCCGGCCTACGGAATGGATGACAAACTGACGCAACACAGGCCATGCGTGACATCTTCCACAAGAATACATACACACAAAATCCAGAAAAATAACGTACTGTGACGAAAGATCGTTACACGCCACCATGGCATAGCAATCGGTTTGATGCGCCGCTACCTAGCACAGCAGCTGACGCTCGGAACCGTTCCAGTCCATTACAAGTTGCACGCATAATCTGGTACAATGCTGGCTGAGCAGCATAGGATGGGACCCTGCTGTACATGTGTGGAGAAGCAGCTGACTATTTCGTGCTGAGCAAGTGCTGGATAACTTTGTCAGGGTCGTTGTCGTTGATCGCCAGCAGCTCGGCGACGTTCGGGGTGGTGAAGCCCATCTCGTGGAGAGCGTTGTAGGACTTCACAAACTCCTTCACCTGGAGGACAAAAGGTAACCAGGTTGATACTTGCCAGTTTTGCCCTAATTAGAAGAGGCACGAGAGAATTGTCCTAAGGTTCGTGCTGCTGAATTCATCGACATAACACAAATTCTTCCGAGGGACTCGACTACTATACAATTACCACATGTTAAACTATGTAATTTACAGCTTTTGCCCAGATAGAACACCATTTTACTCTAGAACAGTGGCTAACTGTACATTTCAATATTTTGGCAAGGGGATATTGAAATAGACAAGCAGTTTTTCCCCATAGAGACAACTATGTCAGAAAGTTAGGCCGAGAGAACAGCAAATATAGTATAGCTCTCCCATTGATTAGTACATTGTACATGTCGTGGTATTCTCGATACAGATGCCATGGGGTGGCTTACGAAAGATGGGGAGTAAGGCGACATAGGAATCACGGAGGGGTTGCCACCCCATGGCATCTGTCTCGAGAATACCACGACAGTACAAAAAAAAGTGCATCAAATTGACTGCAAATTCTAAGAGTGATCAGCTGTATGCAGCTATTCAATTGGTCTTAGACAAACATTTTGAGTAGAAGAGCATATGTTTTTGTAATTGAAGATGATGAAATATAGTATTTGCGAAGCACAAGTTAAACAAGGGGAAAGGAGCATGCCTTTGTTGGATTATCTCCATAATTTAACACAGCAAATGACACAGCTTCACGTCCAAGCCCCATGGACATATACTTCTCCACAACTGGATCCCCTGGTGCAGCCTGCATAAGGCCAAAACAGAACCAAAATAAGGATTCAGAGATACTCTATTGTTAATAGACTTTGATAAGGTACCCAACGGTCCCAACTGTTATAAACATGTCACAAGTATTTATCATTTGGAAGGATGCAAAGGAGGCGAGGAACCTATAACGGAATCACAAAATGCCTTTCGGAGAACAGAATTACCGTGAAATGCATGTATTTGCAGGATTTCACTTAAGGCACGGATGGATAAATGTGAAAGGGGGAACACAAATGAAAGAGAACTTGTAAAGCTAAAAATAAGGGATGGATGGTCTCTCTCTTGGATAAAAAAGGTCATATATTAATTACGGCTAACAGCTTAGATAGAACATGTTCCTTTTGAACAACATTAATCAAAGGGTCAGCTATAACAAAGATACCAGCACCCATTTTCCCCTGGGTTTTGAAAAATACATCCCAAACATAATATCCAAATTTATCGGAAATAACTGCACATGAAAGACATTCACTTGAACTGAATTATATAAAGTAGAAAAAGCAAACTTTCAAAACAAGACAAAGTTGTAGAATCATGATACCAATTCTCACTCCAACAGTCAAATTTAGCTCCAACGAACAACATGGAATCCGCTACATAACTTAAGGTTTTGGGCTTACTGATAACATGCCTCACCGAAAATCTATAGATGAAGACCTCACAAAAGAAGTCAACTAGATAAAATTGGCATCAAGTCTGAGCTGATAGAAACTTCAAGCAGAATGTAATGTAGATGCACATGACAATGGGGCTTCGAGTCTGATCTGACAGAGACTTCGAGCATAGTGCAACTTATAAGTAAATATGTCGGCATGATTAACACAGTTTGTTAGACAGGAAAAAAAAGAACCAACCTAAGGTGTTGCTCCTTTGAGCAAACTGCAAAGATTATTTTAGTTACAATATATGATTTCACCATATTAATGTACGGCTCCTTAGGCGGAAAGGAGGAGGGGGGATGAGAGGAGGAAGAAGTAAGAAATATTGTTTACCATAGAAGTAGTTGGAGTTGTGTGTCTTGGCCCTCTTGGCGTCTGTGGTTGTTGTTGTGGTGGTGGTTGTTGTTGTTGTTGTTCTGGTGGTGGTCGTGGTGGTGGTGTCTGCCTTTTTACCACATAATCGCCCCAGTTGGGGTTCTCCTTCTCTGCCTCGGCAAGAATCTTTCTTTCATACTCAAAATCGAAGTTAAAGGTGCTGCGAGGAATTTCTACCATCTGTGGTGCCAACTGAGGCTGAAAAGATAAACACTAGTTAAAGCAAATTATCCAAACACCGAGTGGGAAGTGTAACAAACAAAACAATGCATGCCTTTTAGTAAGGAATGGATGCCTTGCATAAAACATACAAGTTTGCAGAATGGTGATATGTATCTCTAGAAAAAGAACAAAATAAGACGAGTTTTAAAGAACAGAACCCCGTCCTCACAGATTTCAGCTCATAAATGGTCTAACCAACATTTTATAGTCAAGGTCTCAAGTAATGACAAATGGCAAGGATTGGCCAACCAATTAAAATAAAATTAACTAAGATAATTCCATGCAAATTCCTCTGTTGTAAATCATAACGAGTACAACATGGCCATTATGTCCATATATTGCTTAGATAATGTTCGTTTAGAGTTTCAACAGACTGCACTGTTTCTTGTCTACTGTTTAGAAATTCAATCAGCATGGAACAACCTGCACCATGTATATTTCCAATAGGCTGCTAACCATGGCAATGCTACATCAGGAAAACCTGAGCTGAGATGCCCCCACAAAAGTTATCAAAGCCTGGCCTCTGTCTACGACATGTGGGTCGGATCAAAGGGACGAAATGACGAATCGTTTTTTTGTGTCGTGCTTAAGAAGATCATGAATGATGCTAATTGGACAGCTAAAGGTGACTCCTGGAATGATGCAACCAATTTATCATTTGTATATGTTCATATATTCCCATGCTTTAATTGAGCACACAAAGCAAGACACGAAGAATGATCAACCAACATCTCTTGCTGAGATGCATCATACTTTCTTCATTCCTTCTCATAAATCCCAAGCAAAATGACCGGCATGGAAAACTAGACACGCACGGTGTTATGGTTTATGTCCAGCCAAAGCACAAAATGTAAAGGCTGACACTTACATATGATAGAACATTTTTGCGTGTCGCTAAAACATAGAGAATAAGTCATTCTGTATGGAGTAACAATCTTAACAATGCAGAAAGGAAATTGAACTCTGTGGAATTGCAGTCAATATAAATAGATCATATAACTTACAGGAGGGGTTATCCGATATTCTGGCTTTATAACAACTTGTATCCCCACTGCAACACAAGAATGAATAATGTTAGTAAATCATGAGTTGTTCGTGACAACAGGTACAAAAGGGGCACAGAATTGAGCAGTTTGTTAGTCTGGCATGGTGACAACAGGGAAATAGATATACGCAGGCATTCGCATCTCGTAAACAAATTCAAGTCCAACCAATTTCTCCCAATTTTGTTTCATTTGTCGGCAATGACCTCATTTGTGTGGAATCATGCCCTGACGAACTGAATTTACTAGGGCTGATTAAATTGGGTAAAATTACTAGCTAAGAAAAATTTCAGCAACACATATGGAAGCTATTTTAGCAGATGATGTGGTTATAATAGAATTAAAATCTCAGGTAAAACAATCTCAGGTTTAGGTCTATATTGCTCCCACGCCCAGTTTACGACCTCCTTAGTTAGAACTCAAACAAGAGATCTGCCGATCTAACACGCACGAAACCACTCTGAATTACATCGAACAAACTATCTAGTGTGACCTAGTCGACCTAATACGAACAACCAACCAGGGTAAGAGCATTCAACCAGTACAGGGTGAGAGCAGAGGGGATTACTTACTGGATGTAGAGGAGGAGGGAGCGGGGGCCGGGGCGGCAGGGGATGAGGGAGAAGCAGTAACGTGGTGGTACGGCGCGGCCCGCTGCGGTGCGGCGGCGGCGGCGGCGCCGTGGGAGGGCTGGCCCACGCGGGGTAGAGGGACGACCCGCCCCCACCGCCGGCGGCGTAGGATCCGGAGCCCGACCGGCCGCGGAATTCGTAGTCCATCGGCGCCGGCCTCACGGTGGTGGTGGAGTTCGGAAGACAATCAATCGGTCGGAAGACGCGGTTTGGACGGGGCTAGCAATGGGGGGGGACGGAGTCGTGTTCGTCGGGGAAGAAGCTCTTGTGGGCGGTGGGTATATACCAGTTTTGTTTTTGTGGTGCTAACGGTAACGGCCGCCTGGGCGACACATAGAGCGTCATGTCCCGTGCGTTATCGGCCCCAAAGCAAAGTCGGGAGGTGCTACCTTCAGCGGGCCCGTAGGCCTGCGCCGCCTGAAGTATCCAGTTAACGGGCCAGCCCATTTGTGTCGACTTTCATTTTCCTTTTCCTGTGTTTTTTTTATTTTCCGTTTTCTTTCTCTTCCTTTTTAGTTTAATTTTAGTAATTGTGTAAAACTTGAAGATTTAAAAAAATCTCAACAATTTTTTTTATAGAAATCGGTGAACTTTGTTTTTCCAAGTTATGAACATTTTGGAACCACGTAATTTTTTTTTTGAACGTTGTGAGCATTTTTACGAGCTACCCAAAAGCTGCCGTTATGATAACCCTGTTACGGTGTGATGTTAGATAGAACTAAAGTAACCTTTTAAAGATACATGAACCTAATACCCTCATGGTCAAATGATATGTGCGCGATAACTAATATATGATATTACTACAACACTTTTACGATATGATCTCATAGTATATAAAACGGTTGGGTCTGTTCACCCAACATTGTTCCACCAACAATGTGCTCCCATTGTTGTCGGTATAAATCATACCCATGACCAGGAAGACTAGTACCTTATTTGGTGTTTTATTATTCTACACGTGTGTATTGGTTTTCCTCCTGAAACCTTCTTTAGAAACCATAGCAGTTATAGCATAGAACATAAACATTAATTATGAAACATATATTAATAGTGACAACTATTATTTCATCTAAGGCTATCCCCAACATGAATCTCTAAGGGGAAGAGGTCACCAAGAGGCCATTATGTCGACAAATCGATCGACCCATATGTCCATCCGTAGACTACTTGGAGTGATCCTGGGACGACCCTCTAAGGAAGACAGAGGTTACCCGAAGGACTGCATGTCGGCTTTCGACTAGTCAATTATCCGCCGCTCGCCGATCCGCCCTCGGGCGGAACATGGTGGGACTGAATTTGCAGGTCGAGGCCTCACCTGCGACCTGTTGGGAGGATTTTCACCCCGTAGTAGAGTACCTCACGCTCTGCTCCGATGTGCATCGGCGGCTGAGCTAACAAGGGGGAGGCCGCTGACATCCGGTTGCATCCAACCAGTTAGAGACCGTTGTGTGGCATGTCAAAGACCCGTCCCCACCTGTACTAGTGCCCGGGCGCCCGTGTGAACGGGTCCGGATAGTGCCTCTTTGACGGAGGACGCATTCGAGGTAGTTTTAGAAGCGATCCCTGTTCGGCGGGCATCTGGCTGGGCAACGACGCCGAGTACAGAACTGGTGACCCCGTGAGGTGCTCTGGTGATCGCCCTTCACACGGTTTGGACCTACATTGGTGCAACCCATGAGCTGGACCATCCTATTCCTTGCGGCTGCCCGTCCGAGAGCATTATCACAGAGCTAGAACTATTGTGGAGCCCATCGTAGCCGTTGTTTGGAAAACAGACTTTCTGTTTGAAAGGGGCAAAGATCTCACTGTATTCTTGTAAGAGCGCGGGGTGCATACAAGGTCTTCGCCTGCGTCTCATGTTATCCTTGTGGTCCTTCCTTGCGCCGCCATCTAGCCCCCTGATTCTTCCTCTACCGCCGCAACTTCGACCTCTTTTCAGGCACGATGCCAGACCCCTCACCTTTAGGGTATGAGTACCCAGTGCATGATGAGGATATGGTCGATGATGGATCGGTAGTTCTGACGAAGGAGTGGCAGCGATCGAAGATCATCCCTGAGGTGCTGGCAAAGATGGAGGCGGAGGGCATTCTTCCGCCTAGGCTAGGAGTGAGGCGTCCTCCAGCGAGGTAGTATTGTTTGCCGCCTTCTTGAAGTGTGACATTACCCATCGAGTCGACACTCTTGGTCGTTGCCGAGCTCATCGGTGTGAGGCCACGCACCACTCCCCCTTTTCCTCCTCCATGTCCCCCTTCTCTTTCCTCCTCCCCTCTTCTTCCACCTCCCACCCTCGATCCTCCTGATATCTCACAAGTTTAAGGGTCCACATATGCAATCTAAGACCTGCCTCCGAACGCACTAAAATGGAAATTTAAAGAAAAAACATGTTTTGTATAGGTGCCCAATGACATCTCGATCCTCAATCATTGGACAATAAAATTCCATGCATAGCCAAGAAAGCAACCACCACACAGGCACACACCGCAACCGGCCGTTAAGCTAAATCCCCAGGTATATACTTATATTGCAAGACTAGAACTAGCGTCTCCTTGTCTCATTAGCTTGATCAATCATGTCTCTGGAGTTCCAAAAATAAGCGCAACCGGACGATCGAGAGTCGGCCAACCAGGTCAGACAGACGCACACTCCCATCGTCGCCGTCATGCATGTACAACACAGCGTAACACTAGTCTGCACCTTTCCACGGCCTGAATTTGTCCGATCCGCTGGCCGCCGGCTGCTTTCTGTCCGGTATCTTGCGCCCCGATGCGTCTCGGCATCTTTGTTTTGTTCGTCGTCGAGCCGCCGTTGTTCTTGCCTTGTCCCTTGCCGCTAGCTTATACCAGAAGAAGATCGACCGTTCTAGTTGGCCTGAAAATTTTATTACTAATAAATACTCAGTAAGATCATGCACGTACGTAACGTTTCATTAATTTGTTGATGGATGGATGTACGCCCGTCTTCCGTCGAGTGGGTTTCTGGTAGAGATTTTGAAGGATTCGTTTCCCACAAAAACTTGACCGCCCCGGCCAGCTCCCTTTTAATTTGCGGATTGTTAGGAAGGCAAAGAGATATATACGCAAAGTAAATGAATGGGTCCGGGCCCGCGTGTCATGGACGCGTACGTTCCCTGGTTGTAGTTTTGGCAGGCTCCGATTCACTTCAATTGAAAAGATCTCGCATATCAATCTGTTTAACACATTCCTAATAAGTAGCAGATCCTATAACGAGAGAGCGGCTTCTCCTCTTCTCTGGACGAGGACGATCATCTCCCTCCTCCGGCCTTTCTTCGTCTTCCTTCTCACGACACTACTGCACTTCTACAAATCTGATTCATCTTGGCTCCCGACTCTCTCGCCATCTTCCATCAAGTGCACAAGGTAAGGACTGGATTTTCGCTGCTCACTACCTCCACCCGTTGCCTCCTTGCATCGAGAGATCTTATTCTCCTTCCGCATGTTTTGATCAGTTGTTTGTGTGGTGTGTTGTTCAGTATCAATGGTTATGGCCGGAGGAAAAATCTTGAGACAGAGTATAAAGAAGGAAGCCGAAGAATCCGCGGTTACGGCGCTGCCCAGACTCATCCGCATCTCTTTTGAAGACCGCGACGCGACGGACTCCTCAGGCGATGACTCGCCGCGGCTAGCGGCCCGTCGGCACGTGGAGGAAGTCCACATCGAGCAGACAAGGACGATGATGTTGCCGGTGGAGGCTCCTCTCCAGAGAGGAGATGTCTTGAAAGCCTGTTGGACGCGGGAGAGGAGCGCAAATACCGTGGGGTGCGGAAGCGGCCATGGGGGAAGTACGCCGCGGAGATCCGCGACCCGAACAAGGCCGCGCGGGTGTGGCTCGGCACCTTCGACACTGCCGAGGAGGCCGCCAAGGTGTATGACAGTGCCGCCCTCCGGCTCCGCGGGCCTTCTGCGACAACAAACTTCCCTGCCTCTCCGCCTTAGGCCGCCGATCCTGTCCCCTCGGCCGACGTCGACAACCTCCTCATCTCCACGTATGAGGAGTCCAGCGATGAATCGCAACATGTCGGCTCACCGGTCTCCGTCCTTCCGCGGCCGCTCGAAACGGTGACGACCATTGTCAATGAGGGTAAGTGTGATGAGATCGAGATCGCTGATCCCTCGACTTTGAAGCTTTCGTCTGGCACCTTGCTACTGGATGAGACGTGCTGCCACGGCGGCGATGTGTTCTCTCAATTCTGTGTACCGCCCGAGGACGAGGACTGCATGTTCCCTGGTCTCTCATTCGCTGCGCCGCGGATCCTCGACCATGACGACTACCTAATGTCGACGCACTTTGAGTACAACTCAGAGGCGGAGCCAGTGAGCTTGCTGGACCTTGGAGACCTGCCAATGTGGCCAGAGGTGGACGACTTTTTCGCTGATCACGTCTTGTCCGGCTCTGTGTGACTTAGCGAATTTGTGTCGTTCCTATCACCTGTATGTAACTCTATTCTTTATTGGAAGTTGCAAATATTTTCAGTGTGTCACCTGCAATGTTAGTTTTTATGTGTTACCCAACATTGTCATCATTCTGAGAGTTTGAGTGGTTCTTAGATGACGACTATCTCGTGGAGTCAGGTTGAGCAAGCTATAAAGTGGCTTTTACTCGTGCCGAGTCGAATTGGTCCAGGTCTGACCTTGTTTACAGAGTGTTTCATGACTGCAAGAAGCATGACACTTTGGTCAGCGTCTAATAAAGAGCATAATTTTGGTATTCCCTCAGATTTATTTTGACTTTGCATGATCTTTTATGTAATTACGTTGATCGTTTTTTTTGGATGATTACTATACGTCAATATGAATGTGTTTACTGTTTAATGACAAAACTAAGTCACTATTGACATTTGCGCATACCTAGGATAATTTGTGATTAGTAGTGAAATAGAAGGAAGTTTGGCATCTAATTCTGAAACGGAAATGGTAGTTTTCAGCTAAATCTACGCTGCTTAGAAGACTGCGGGATTAATATTTCACTATTGGTATTGTTTTGTAAGGGTTTGCTCGAGCACACCATGTATTTTTTTCATCGTGTTTTAGTAATATTTTTTGCTAATTATGAATTGCAATTGTACGTGGTCTTCCACCTTAAATATTTCAAACGAGTAAAGTGCACAAATAGTCCTAAAATTATTGAGACTGACTCAATTCTATAAGTTTTTTAATCTGTGGGCATGTACAATGGGGACGTCAGACTTGTTTTGTACTTGCAATGTTCGATTTTTTTGCTTAGTTAGAGTAGAGAATGAAAAAAAAGAAGGCTGTCTTCTCATAACTAAGAGATGATCTCTTAAAAATAGAGAATGAGGAAAGAGTATGTCTTCTCTTAGAGACACAAATTTCTACTAAAATGTAATTAGTTCTCATTACTTGTAAGGGAAGGCAATAAGAGTTAATGCATTGTGAACTTATATATGTTGACTTCTCTACATAGGATGGCTAAGAAAAGGCGTATCTTCTCTACCATTGTACGTGCCCTAAAAGTACCTCAAATGAGTCGTGCATGTTACTAAACTGCCTTGCGCAGCGCGGACCCACTCCATGCCTATAAGGGCGCGCATGGCGTGAGTTTTCCCAGGATAAAATCTATTCTTTTTTGCATTTGGCTCTTTTATAAGTTGATGATTCTTGAGGTATTGTGAATCAACAACTCTAATCCATAAACATAAATTCTAGCCGTATTGTGATTGGGGCAATGGGGCACCTGTAGCACACTCGATACTCTTGAATCTCTACGAATCTTCTAATAAAGGAGTCGGGGATTCGTCGATTGTCGGATGGAGACGAAGGAGACAAGCGACAACTAGAGATTTTTTTTTTTTTGGAGGAGACGAGGCAGACACAGCTCAGAGACATAGTTGTATGCTACACGTGCTCTGAGAGATTTTTCTCATATATATACCACTCTCATATATCGATTCTAAAGGTCCTTAACTAGCAATGTTAATTGTCACACAATTAACCATGCTAATATCTAGCATACATGGATTGTCAAAACGGCCCATAAGGGGGCGAGGCGGCGGATAGTCAAAACGGTCCGAGCTACATGTAGCCCTATATTTCGCAAAATTTGAAAATCATATTTCGAAATTCAAAAAAAAGAACAAAATCCCGGACAAGACAATAGTGCATTCCACCAAGGTGAAAATCTCAACTCAAAATAATTTATATTTCAAGCTACATAAAAATAACAACATCTTAACGATTTGGAGAGTTCAAATTGTGCACTATTCACTACTTTCATGTTTAGATTTCTTCATTTTTGCACCGCCCAAAATACATCATATTTCTATTTGATATTTTACACGTTGGAAGAATACAACATAATCTACATACAGGATTTTTTTTTCAGAATTTTCTCAATCTCCAAAATATGATATATAAATTAAAAAAAAAAGAGTTACATGTAGCTCGGCCTCCAAAACGCTGCACTAGGAACTAGGCTGCACTATCCCAGAATTTCTAGAATGTGTTCTTTAAAATTCCTGAAAGTTGACTTGGTTATACCTTAAAATTTTGGTATATGCGATACACTTGATCAAACTTAGAATTTGTTTTGACATTTTTAAATGAAGGCTCCTCCTTGGCGGAAAGCACATCGGCCTCCTGCATCGCCACATGTGGAGAGGTAGGGTAAGGCAATTAGGTAATTTGTTTCTAAAAGTTGATTTCTCATCGGGTCTAAAAGCTCCACAGTTTCTGAAATATAGTCTTGAAATTTTCTATAAGGGAATTTCTGAAACCCAGTGAATTTGAAAGTTAAAATTTCCAAAACCTGGCTTACATGTCTTGAACGTTATAATTTCTGAAATCTAGTTTTCTAAAAAAAAATTGTACAAATCTTATGCGTAATTGACAGTTCTACATACTAGCCACTAGCTATGAAATTACAAGAAAATATGGGAATAGTGATTTTTGGAGTTCAAAGGGAGAGGAATTTAAAGGGTACTCACATCGGAGGACTGATCTGATAAGATAACTGAACACTGGCTAGGAACTAGGCTGGACAGCCTGCACTATCCCAGAATTTCCAGAATGTGTTCTTTAAAATTCCTAAAAGTTGATTTGGTTATACCTTAATATTTTGGTATATGCGATATACTTGATCAAACTTAGAAACATTAAGCATTTTTATTCAATTTATTCGCCATCTATTAATTCGGGGATGGCGGGAGTATGTTACGTGACATTACCGTAAGACACATCCCTTTTTATACAGGTCAAGTTGTACTACAGTACAACTTTTGGTGTATAGTTTTCTTCTCTTCGGTCAGACACTCTTGGCTTCGATCAGCCCCGGTTCCTCCTCGCGGCAACAATGGCGACCACGGAGACGACGGCGACCGACGACGCCCAGATGACGCCGGGGCGATAGCGCACGAGGAAGTTCTGCATCCTCTTGTCGTGGAACTGCCTCACCTTCTCGATCTGCACGTCCATGGCCATGAACACGGACGGGTAGGTCGCGTAGCCGTCAATCTTCTTGACCAGCTCGTGCACCTCAGCGCCGGACGTCCCGCCGCCGCGCACGGCACCGGACCGCCGGAGGATCTTAGCATCTGCTGCCTCCTCGACGAGCTCGTTCATCATCTGGAAGTAGCGCGTCACCGGCTTGCTCTGCTCCTCGTACTCCCGCGCAAGCAGGTTCCTCGCCACCGTCGCCAGCTTGAAGTCGTACACCAGCGCCGG
Organism: Poa pratensis; assembly: GCA_947311845.1. NCBI lineage: Eukaryota > Viridiplantae > Streptophyta > Magnoliopsida > Poales > Poaceae > Poa > Poa pratensis. Next base: position 16,343,434 of record CAMZMU010000069.1, read on the forward strand.
CAGCCGCAGCCTCGCCGCAGCTTCCTCAAATTCCACGGACGCGCGCCCGTCCTCCCCCGCCCCGATCCGCACGCCAGACCGGCTCAGCTCCCTCGCCGTAGGCATGCGGGACGTTTTGCCTCTGCTCTCGCTCTCGCCGCCGGTGGTCCCCTTATTCCCCTTCTCCGTCGCCGCGCGCGGCACCGGAACCACGCTGGCGTGCAGGTAGTCCAGCAGCGTGCGCGCCGCCGTCTCGGGGTCGCCTCCGGCTACGCTCTCGGATACCTTGGGCAGCGGCGCCATGGCCACTGTCGGAAGCTGCTTGCTGAAGAAGGGCGAGTAGTACCAGCAGAAGGGGCGGACGACGTCGTCGGAGAAGGTGTCGCGCCTGAAGCCCAGCTTGTACCTGTCGAGGAACTTCTGGAGCCCCTCGAGCTCATCGCCCGCGGCGGCGGAGGCGGCGAGGTGGTGCACCGCAGCCTCGACGTGGTCGACGACGTCGAGGATGAGGCTGAGAGGGAGCTGGTTCTCCAGCTTGATCATGTCCGTGACGATGTCCTGCATGTGCGTGGACTTGAACCCCTCGTCGACGGCGTCGCGGCTGATGCCGGCGGCGGCCTTGACCAGCCTCGGGAGGAAGCCCACGACGAGAAAGATGGCGTCGATCACTCGCTTGTTCTCGTCCGACCCTTCGTCGGCGGGGAGCTCCGCCGCCTTCCGCAGCTGAACCCCTCCTCCAACAACGTCTTCAACACTGGCGCCGGCGGCTAATGATCACATCAAAGTTCAGAGTTCAGTTAACGGTACAGAAAATGGTCGAGCAAATTTGTTGATCGTGTGTACCATTTGGCGAGCCTGCTGAAATGACAGCAGGTCCTTGCTCGAGCACCTCGGCCACCGCAGTAGATGTCTTCCCCTGAGGCGGCTGATCGCCGTGGATGCGGGAGCGGCAGGCGTCGGCGAGGCGGATGAGGAGACTGGTGGCGACGGGTTTGGCACCGTCGTTGACGTGGCGGCTGGTGATGGACTCGTAGACGAGCGCCGCCTTAACCCAGAGGCTGTTACGGCGGTCGATGCTGCTGCCGCTGTCACGCGCGAAGAAGACGCTCCGCGGCACAAACTCCGACGGGTTCTGCGCCCGCACCCGCGCGTACGCCGCCGACTCTAGCATCGTTTCCGTCGGCGCCATGGACACGATCAGAGGTAGCTTCGGTGCTCGGCTGCCGTGTTGCCTACTAGCTACCTGTTTAATTGGCTCAGGCGATTTGCGGATGGCTAGAGATCTGGCGCGAAGGAGAAATTTATAAGCAATGACGCGATGCGTAATTCCTTTCGTGACGTTGCTTGAGGGGGCTTTCGTGACAGATAGGGAGAATAGGTACTCCCTCCTGTCAAAAAAAAAAATCAGATGTATGTGTACACTAAAACATATCTACATACATCCGAATCTAGACAAATTCAAGACATCTTTTCCGGACGGAGGGAGTATTTTACTACAGTGATGAACTCCCCTTTCTGAGACAGTGAATAATCAAAGACAAGACTAGGAAGATTTGTGAAAAAAGTAGGCCCTGCAGCTGCACACGTAACTTGTCAGTTGTCATGCGAATGGAGGGGCAAGGAATCCAGATTGGTCTCGTCCAACGAGGAAGGATCGATCCCTAGTTGACATGACGCTCCAGGTTTCCTGTTGGATTACTAAACAACCGAACATGAGCTGGTCACGCCAAGCATAAAGCCGATTGGTTGCTGGGGAAGAAACTGTGCCATGCAATGCAAGCTCGGCCACAAGGCACATCTGACCTGGCCCACGCGCATCCCCTCCTGCCAAGTCACCATCACCCAGACAGAATAAGAGAGTTCTCCAACGAATCAAAATTTATCAGCTAGGGGTAACATACACAGGTAACAAAGTTAACTAAAACTAAAGAGTGACCAGTCGATTTCTGATTTCGTCTGTAACACTGAGAGGCTGCCCGTGTGGTGTTAACCATGAGCAATCAAGCGCCCAACCAACATCTCCAGCAGCATCCTCTTCTTATTCTTCAGAACTGGAACTGTCATCCACCCAAAGCTCTCACGCAGCATAACTGTCGTTGCTCCGAACCGGCCAAGCAGCAGGCGCGCAGGGCTAACCTGAACAATGGTTTGCGTCTTTCTACTGTAACAGGACCGCCGCCCACGTAATGTACAGGGTATCTTTCCAGTTTCCACGTCACGGACGAGTGATGAACATGTCTTCAGAGTTCAAGAGACGGCTGTTTCGACCTCTGAGTCCCGTTTACATCACATAGGGTTGATCCACGAAGGCCCACTCAAAGATCTGCTCGTACTGTTCGGCGGCATGATCCCACGTATGGTCTTTCGACATACCTCGCTTCATGAGCCCCTCCCAAGAGGGTTTGTGCTCCCTGAATGTTAAAATTGCAGTTCGCAATGCCTGCACAAGAAGATGGGCATCAAAATGTCAAAATGTATATTGACAACTGTATAATGAAGCCACCAAGAATTGGCTCGTTACACAAATCCTAGACATCAGACGTCATTCTAGCTCCCGTAAGAGAAACAAACCATGATATGAATTATCAGTTATAAAACTAGCAGAATCGAACCAAACAACTTAGTGAAATGGACTAGATGACTAGGGTTGACAAAGTGAGTCCATCATTGCCAGGTACATCCAAGGTACCAGGATATGCTACAGCCAAGATCGATCCTACAAGTGGACAGGAGTTCAACAGAAACTTACCCACAACATTTTTTCCACTGTTAGTGGTGAGAATGCCCACCTGCAAAATATAGAACAATAACACTTAATCATCACAACTTCAGTGATTTAGGGAGCAATGTACCAAAAATAATACGACAATTAAACTGATTCCAGAAAAGAAGCACTGAAAAGTAAGTTAAAATTGAGCAACACCCACCCTGTACCCTCCTCTCCTTTTTTACCAAAAGGGTTGAACGTCTCGACTGTATCCTGTTGAATGCCCAAAACAATGAGAAGGTTTTGCGTTGGAGCCAACAGAATATTTTTTTACTTTTTAGGACGGTTGTCTTACTCGAAGGCCCCCAGTTGCATGAACGACAGGAACTGTACCATATTGCATCGCATATAGCTGATTAAGACCGCAAGGTTCGAATCTGGATGGCATTAACAGTATGTCGCAACTGTACAAAAAGAGAGACATCAACATCTTAAATACAGTATAATATATTTACAAGCTGATAGTAGTTGTATTAATCAGTTCTTTGCATACCCTGCAGTTATTCTGTGGGAAACTGGAACACTAAATCCAACCCATCCACGGAATTTATCCTTGTAGCTTGACTCGGTGGATCTCATCCAGCCTTCAAAAACTGGATCCCCAGATCCAAGCATGACCTGTAAAAATAAGCAAAAGGTATAACTGATCGACTGCTCTAGTTGTTGGCTATAAACTGCCAAAACCACCTTGTGTCCACCTTTTTTTAGTCTTCAGCTGAATGTTGAAATAACAACTATTGGAATGAAGATAAGGGCATGGCTGCAGTTTACCAAGAATTGTGTATATTTGTATGTCTGTTGCACGCATGCATGTGTGTGTGGATCTATTGTTCAGTATATCAGATCATATAGACTAGAGGAAGGAGCCAGCTGGCATATTGGTTGGCCAAGCAGGTATACTGGCATGGCATGGCCGTCATGGTCATGGTCAGTACTACAGATACATTTACTGCTTCCATCGTAGTTTTACAACTTAAAGTCATATTTTACCAAATAAATAGCATTAAGATTGTCACTGAAAGCAATAACTGAATCTTATTGTTTGATGATTATTCATGCTACCTAGATTGATATGCCTCATATTAAACTACCACATACGGCATACTTGATCCACACTGCAGTCTCAATTAAAAGAATCAGGACTTACAAACTGAACGTCATCCTGCATGAGATCTGGAATGGCCATTTTAATGAGATCAATGCCTTTCTGGTAGTCCAGTCTTCCAATAAAGCCAATCTGTTAATCGGCTAATGAGATGATCGGCCAAAAATGTTTGAAGGAATATTTTTTAAGTTCGTAGGGTTGGTATCTAACCAGAGGAACATCAGCCCTTACAGGTAAACCCAGCTCCTTCTGCAATTCAGCTTTACATTTGGCCTGAAACAAGTATCCCAAGTTACAGAAGGTTTATGGTTAGTCAGTGAGAAAATCACGGGAAGCTTAGAAAATAAAGTAGACCAGATATACATGCTTAAGAAACTATCCCAAACCTTTCCAGAGAGGTCATCAACAGAATAATGATCAGGGAGACACTTGTCCGTGGTGGGATTCCAGTCATTAATGTCAATTCCATTTACAATTCCTGCATACCAAGAGAGCAAACTGAATTAATTATTGCAATCCATCCATCTATTTACAGAACTTTAAGAAGAAAATGAGTTCACCAAAATATAAGTACCATTCAATACAATTTTTCGAGAACTTAACAGCTCATTGAGACCCTGTCCACCTTCAGCAGTTGTGACCTCCCATGAATAACCCTGCAAATGAAATATTAAATGATTTCTCAACTGGGTGAAAGACGGAGCACTCAAATTAAGAACATCTCACAAAAGAGAGAGAAAAATGTACGAGTAATTCACCTGACTGACAGTCACAATTCGATCTGCTGTCACAACTGCACCTTTCAAAAAGTTAACTGCCTCACCCTTGTCAAGGGCATGCCTCCTTGCCCATTCTGGAAATACCCATTCTAAAGCTCCATACCATTCAGGTGGCAATCCCAGATCAGGATATGTACTTGCAGGCTCCACGCCCTAATGACATTGAAAGAACATACAGTTTGACTATACGTCTTACAAAGCCATGTACAGATAATCAAAAGTGATGGACCAAACCTGATGTGCTAAATTATGTATGACAAGAGTGCTGCGAGAATCTCTGTAAACACCATATGGTCTATATTTTGAAGCAAGAAGGCTGAATAAAAAGGCTGAAGTCAGAATAAAAAATCAATTGAACACCGCACTCAAGCAAAAAGGGGTCATAAATGCACAAAAACAAAAGGACAAAAAATCTAACATTGACACTCACACAAGATAAGCCAGCTAAATGACATTAAGCAGCTGCAGTTCACCATCTGAACATTGTCAAGAGAAAGAAGTAGCATCTAAAGATCCTAAACCATATTCATGACGTATAATGGAACAAAATGCATTGCCATCATTAATCTTACGTTGTCCGACATATCCGAATTCCTAAAACACATGCATATCAAGCTCTCAGTTAAGTCTTGACAGTTACTTTTGTAGGTATAACAGAAAATTAATGTGTGAAAACCTAGGTGGTACCTATGGTCTGCAGGATACTAAAACCATCAAACGTTGGAAGGGAATTTTCAGATTAGCTATGAACTAGTGAAGTACAAAGCTGAACTTGTAAAAGTTCAAAAAGCATTATGTTTGTAAAATGAATGGTTAACTAAATCTAAAATGATTGGTTGAAGAAACCCCTGGAAATATTCACTTCACTAACTTTTAGACTCCATAAGCATATATGTAGTTTAAGAACAAAAATGGAAAAATCATAAAAGCAATGTAGAGAAAGAGGTGACATCTAAACATACACTGGCACAAGGCTGGCATGCCAATCGTTCACAACAAACATGCAATTCTGTCCATAAATATATCCTCCCAATTCAAGGATTAATGGGGCCTCACATGCAGCATAGCAAAGGAGTGTGTATCTGAACTGCATGATATAGAGCAGCCAGTCAATTTATGTGATACAACTTACGACTCGATCAAATAGTTAGCTTGGTATAACAGGGTAGTTTACCTGATTATCACCGAAAGCACCAAAATTATCTCCATACAAACTTCCTGGTCTATGATATGATGGATGATCAACAAACACCTAAACAAATGTGACAATGGCATGAGAAACAAATAGAGAAATAAAAGCAAGCATTAGGCAATCGCCGGATACAGCTGGCACCCTTGTCGAGAGCAAAAAATGGTATCACTGGATAAAAATATCCCCACATGATATGTGAACCAAAAACCACTAGTTTGAAAGTTTCCTGGTGTCTTATACAGTTCCTATCTTCCTTAATCCTTAGCATCTAATGCAATCTTCATTTAGTAACGCAAAACACAATGACAATAGTTGGGGGTGCCGTCAGTCCCATGCCCCCTCGCCTTTGCGGCGTTGCCGCCTTGGCATGTCTTTTCGGTTCTTTGCCCTTGTTAGACTTTTGAATAGCTTGGTTGCTTTCTATCTATACGAATAACAGAGACCCTGCCTTTGCCTAAACAAAGTTAATTCAATATATTCCTCAAACCCCCCACCTTTTGTTAAGGAACCAATACTGTGCTGCTTGCAAACGTATTTTAACAATAATGGTGCGTTGAAAGCACAGAACTCGCACCACCGAGGTCAATATAATTAAATACTCTAAGTGCAACTGGGAGAATATAATTGGTGCTTTAAAATTTTAAACCTTACGACATGAAGTTCTTGTTGCAAACAGAAAAGCAAAATCCTATCTGCCAATACGCAAACGGTGGCGGCGCCACGTGCAAGCTGTGGGGTCAGCAACCTACAGCTTTTCCACTAAAATAAAATTTAGTTTAGTTTTCAAATTCTATGTATTAGTTCCTGGATTTAAAGGTACTGACACCACAAATACTGTGCACAAAGCATGTTGTTTATCATGGATATGATGACCGCATGCCCAGGAGTACGAGGCAAATAACAAGAAAGAATGTAAATCACATGTCTTTTTAGGGTTAGAAGTGTGAACAAGGCTAGACAGTCGTTACAGTTCAACAGAAAATAATAAGGTGATTGTATACCCACCCAATCAACTGAGTCTCTATACTCATGAAAAAAGGAAACTTCATGTGATCCACCAAAGCATGGAACCTTAATGCGCTTCCCAGTGTAAAACGCCTTTGCGTAGTTTTTATCAGAGGTCCCGTTTAAGTATCTCGGCATTACAACCATCACACGGTGACCACGAGCAGCAAGAGCGATTGGCAATGAACCACAAACATCTCCTAGGCCCCCTGACTTTGCATAAGGAGCAGCTTCGCCAGTAACAAATACAATGCTACGTGTAACTTTAGCCGGAGATTTATCCTTTGCATCAATGATCTCAGAATCCTGCTCACTTGAAACAATAACTGTTCTGTCGACAGAGTCCTCCTCAATCCCTGGTTGCAAAGTGAAAAAATATATATATATATATAAAGATATTTGCTTAGACCAGAGTGAGAGGACAGGTATGAGCAGAACCTGATTAATTATCAGACGATCATATTTTTCAAACATTGTGATTGGTGAACAACAGTTGAGTAGTAATAAGGAACCTACATTCTATTTTCAGTTAGATGACAAATTCAGGTTGTTTAATTTACAGTAAAAAAAAGGAAGTAGCAGCCCAACAAATGATCGAACAGAGAATGGGCTGGGTCCAGTGATGATAGAACAAAGCACCTACGGTCCCAACTTCCCAGGTGCCCATGTGACTGACTAAGTGCATATATAATGGGTCTCCCATAAAGAACATAATTCACTGATACTACAAGGTTTCCGAGACTACTCAAAGGTGAAGGCTCCTTCTAGTTCCTGTAACATAAGGCTGAAGCATTTCATCCCGGGCGTCAAGAGCTCATGTCCACTATGGGTGACTTCATTAAAATCAGTTTTAGTGCTGAGAATATACTGTTGGCAAGACTGTTAAACATCACGGTCCTGTTAAGTTTTCCCGTGAGGTAGAACAATGACTCACATTGCAGATTTGCAGGTGGCAATCAATCATACAGAGGAAGAGACAAACTTGTCAGTTTTACTCCATTCCCAACCATCTGCGCACCTGGCCTAGTCTCTCCACTCTTCTTCCTACTAAATTAGTAGTACGATCTTTCAGTGATATGTCTGCTCAAACCCAACCACGTGCACAAGCCCCGAAACCTCAGCTGTGCACCGCTATCACGTCGACACACCGCCCCAATCATCTCCCGATCCGATGAAATGTCCAGAAAAAAAAAACTACTGCCGCGCTCGCATCGCTCTCGATTTCTGCCATGCTACTAGTAAACCATTTTACCGTGATTTCCAGGCGCAATCCGAGGTGAACTGATTCGTCACGGAAAAAAAAAATCGACGGAAGCTGCGCATGGTTTTGGCAGCCGCGCAACGAACTGCACAGGGTTCGCGTGATCTGAGTACGGATGGGCCGCGTACGTACCTTGGAGCCGGAGTTCGGGCCTGAGTTCCCCGACGCCGGCGTCCGGCACGGTCGGCGGCGTCGGGGCCGGCTTCTGCGCGGGGGCGGGCGGCGGCGGCGGCGCGAGTAAGCCCGGCACGACGGGCGGGGCGAGCTGGTGCGCGGGGGAATGCAGCGGGCGCGAGGCCGGGCCCTCCCTGCTGAGCTCCGCGACGCAGCGCCTGCGGATGAGGCGCGGGCGGGTGTAGTAGCGGGCGTACGACGGGAGATCGGCGCGCCGGCGCGGGGCCGCTGCGGCGGACGGCGCGAGGCACGCGGCGCCGACGACGCCCGGCGTCGCCATGGGGGGTGCCGCGAGGAGGCGGAGGCGGAGGCGGAGGCGGAGGCGCGGCGGGTGGAGCGGATCACCCCGCTGGGTGCCGATGGGCTCGGTCTCACCTCTTCTCCTCCTCCTGCGGTGGTGCCGGGGCGCGCTTCCCGGGGCGGGGGTTTAGTACGCGGGCAGCAAAAGCGGATCGGGGGTGTTGGAGCCGGAGCCGGGGCCGGGGGTTAGCTGCCTCGCCGAGCTGCTGAGCCGGTGCCAGGCTGCGAGCACGAACGAACGAACGGACGGGCAAGGGAAGGAGTGAGGGCGGCGCGTGTCAGCCGAGCCCACCTGACCCGTGGAGTGGAGTGGCGCGGGAGGAGGGACGGACGGACGAAAGAGCAGCGGTTTTTTTCCAGTGGCTGTCCTGTGTGCGGTCCATGCCGTATCCTCTCGCTGTCACCCTGTCAGTGCTCGCTCAACGCTCATGCGCCGGGCGTGATGTTTTTTTTTCGTGGCCCCGAGAAAATGCCTTTTGTTTTGTTTTAAAGAAATTTTTTCTTATACAAACACAGACACTCATAAACACATGCACACACTCACCTCTATAAATGCACACACACCCGACCCCTCCTTTATTATTTTTGATAAACATGCATATGTTTTTTTTTTGTTTGGGAGTACTTATTACGTGGCGTGGCCGACATCCGCGAACGGAGCTGGGCCGTCGAAATTTTGCCACAAGCTTAATTTGGTTCCTAGTTTTGGCTTGCTTTGCTTCCCACATGTAGCCTATCCCACATGTAGTTAGGTTCTTGCGGTGGAATCACCCGACCCACATTTAAGTTCTACATTCTACATAGGTGATCGTATTTAATCGCTGTTATTATTTTAGTGGCGCGTGGTGATTTCGACAACTTCAAGATATATCAACTCAATCACTCGTAGGTGCTCATAAAGTGTGCGTTCATAGGGTTTCTGTATGTGCGAATTTTTATAATCGGGTTGTACAATTTTTTTTTAAAGAGAGGACTACCTTGGATTTCCATTCTGAGAAACCAGGCTACGAGAGGTTTGATCACGGAGTAAACTATGTCCAGAAAAACAAAACCAACCCGCCTACACCTTCTCTACCATTTTTTATTACAACATACAAAGGATCATGAAGCGACCGTAACTCAACTATATAAAGCGAAATTCAGGCATCAAAGGTATCAAGTTTCTGCATCACATTGACAAATGAACAACCTCGATCACATTTCTTTATATCAACCAACCCCAATTCTCTGTTGTAGACCATATATGTAGCCAATGGCTTGTCATTTTCAGAACTGGAAAATGATCAAAAGTTTTCTCACGCTGGAAGCATATACTATTTCTCGTCATCCAGATTGCCCAAAAATAGTCGTTGTCCCCACTAAAACTAGGCGACGCGTCTGTCCAGTGAAATGGTCAACCTTCATATCCCAAATTTGATCCGCCTCTGATGGTACGGATACTAAAGGCACACTTCATCACACTCCATATGAAGCGAGCCATGGGAAATTACAAAAATAAGTAATCTATTGATTTCTCTTTTCCAAAAAAAAACACTCTGTATTACCAGGGCATCCCCTCTTTTATGAATTATCTTTAGTGAGAATATTTTACTGTGTAATTAATCACGTGAAGATTATATGTGTCAAATTTATTTTAACTTCCCATAGGAATTTCCGTGGAAATTCGTTGTTATCCCACATCGATCTATGTTGGAAAGATCATACAGTAAATTTCACATTATTAGTCAAGTTCCAAATTATCCCATCTCTCTCTTTGAGATGGATTTCATCACATCTACTCGAAATCCTATTCCATTGCTCCAATCTATCGCCCCATAGAGTTCTACAAAAAAAAACTTCTTCTATCTCTATTTATAACAACCCAAGCCATACAGACCCCTTTATCAAAGCAAATATCGCAATTAAACATCAGCAGATTTTACATAGAGGGGACCTAGGACCAACCACGAATCTTCCCATAATATAGTTCCTTTTACATTGCAAATTGCCTTCTATAGTTCTCCTAGAACTAGTCTTTGCAATGCATCATGCTAGCCCAGAATATAAAGATCCACCATGTTTCCACTTCAAACTAGCAATACATTTCACTTTCACATATTTTTTCAAGACTAATTCTTGTGAGATCCCAAAACTGGTGTCTAATTTCGAAAACAACTTCGTAAGCAATGTTATGTTCATGTATTTAAAATTAAAAATCCAAAGCCCTCCTTGGTCACACCATTCTGTCTCTAAAAAATCCATTTGTTTTCCACTACCCACATGCAATTCATAAAATGAAAGCATGAATAGAGGAACACTACTCAATATAGTTAATCATAGTCACACCACCAGCAATAGATACAGGTCTCCCTTGTCGGCATTCAATTTGTTTTCCATTTTATTTTCTGGCCTAGAACAGTCTTTATTTCTCGGTCAAAACTCATCCATACGAATCCGTAGATAAATCATCACAAGCAATTTTCCAATAGCACGGGTGAAGAGTTTACACGAAATGTCTCTCTTGAGAACTATCGAAGGATGGTTTTTACAATCCCACGACAATCTCCCTTTCGAGGATCGAAAGGGAGTTTATTTGTTCGGCAGGGGCTCGGACCAACAGGTAAGGATCAAGATGATGAAGTTATCTCGGACTTTATTCATGGTGTGATCAAAATACCGTACAAAACTATTACATAAGGATCTCGTCAAGTTTATAGATGCAACCGACAAGAGTATATGAATGCAGAGTTTATGGCTATGGAGACTACAAAGGCTAGGGCTTCAGCTGATAAGTGTTTCTCTCGGTCCGTATATATCATATAAAAGTTAGTAGCATACAATAAAATAGCATCATCTCATACAACTTTAATACCCACATATACCGATTAATTGCAGTAAAGCATAAAAACCCGAACCGAAAAAAAAAGAGAGAGAGCAAAAGAAGGCCCAAAGCCTCAAAGTCGTGTTTCACGCCAGCGGGGTGGCGGAGTCGCGAGCGCTGGGCTGTCGGATTCCGAAAGGGAGCGTTTGCTTTATCCGTCCCTTTTTTGACCGGGACAGGGGCTGGTCAGGGTCAGTCAGATAGTAACCGCAACCTGCCCGACGTGAGCCGCGACGTACGTCCACCGATCGCGCGCCTATAAATCATACTACCCACGCCCAGCCAAGAATCAACAAACCGATCGAGTAGCTAGCTAAGCCAGCGATCGACCTGCAAGCAGGAACATCCATGGAGCTGCAGTCTCACGTACTGCTAGGCCTTGCCGCTCTCCTGGTGCTGGTGGTGCTGCTGATCTCGAGGGCAGTGTGGCATCTGGTGTGGCGGCCGTACGCCGTGGCCCGGTCGCTGGGGCGGCAGGGCATCAGAGGGCCGCCGTACAGGTTCGTCGTCGGGTGCCTGCAGGAGTGTAGGCGTATGCTCATCGCCGGCCGGGCGAATCCCCTCGACGCCGGCTGCCACAACTACACCTCCTACATCCAACCTTTCTTCCAGAAATGGACAGCTGACTATGGTCCGTCCGTCAGTAAAACGCATGCAAGGAAGAGTTATTTAATGGCCAAGTCTTTAATTCTCAGTCTTTTCGATATTAATATATTCAATTTGTAAAAAAAAGTCTTTCTCAGTGGTATTAATGTCCAAGTCAATCTTACGTTTTGGAAGACTAGCTAATTAGCAGTTACTCAACCTGATCTTATTTAGGTAAAACATTCTTGTTCTGGTTTGGGCCAATACCGTCTATCTGTTCTACCGACATGGACCTGGTCAAGGAAGTGCTCTCCGACAGGACAAGCTTATACCAAAAGGACTACATGAACCCTAGCGTGGAAGTCATTTTTGGCAAAGGGCTCATACTTACAAACGGAGACGACTGGAAGCGGCACCGCAAGGTGGTCCACCCAGTATTCAACCAAGGGAAGCTCAAGGTTAACTAATATCTTATCTCTCTTGCGCACACTTTTGTTATTATACATTTATTCGTCTAATACAAGGCCTAAAGTTCATATACATGTTCTTCCAGTCCTTGTCTGATCTAGCATCAGATGGCGCACGACAGATGATGGCCGTATGGTCTGCCGAGATACAAAACAGCAACACGCGGGAAACAGAGACAGATATGAGGAATGACTCTGAACAGTTGACTCTAGGAGTCATTGTAGAAGTGATCTTTGGTCAGAAAACCAAGGAATCGTGGGAGGTGTATGTTGCTATAAAGGAGATCCAAAAGCTTGCTGTACATGCAATTCTAGCACCACCAGTACCTGGATTCAGGTGGTAAAATTGTACGAATTAAGATATCCTCCTTGATTTTCATAGATACAATTATCTGAAGGATTATTTTGCAAGGTACCTGCCAACTCGCCTCAACCGTCGAACATGGAAACTCGACAGGTTGGTGACTAGCAAGATCATGGAGATGATGGAAACACGTACCGCAAACGACGACTACGGAGAGGACCTTCTTGGGCTGATGATGCAAGCATGTAGGTGGGGTCCCCACACACTGAGCAATGAAGAAATCGTTGGGGAATGCAAGACTTTTTTTTCCGCGGGGCTAGATACCACAGCAACCCTCCTTACCTGGGCAATGTTCTTGCTCAGTTGCTACCCACAGTGGCAGGATAAAGTCAGGGAGGAGATCATCCGTGAATCAAAAGAAGAAGCCGAGGTCCCGAGTATGAACACCTTCGGGAAACTGAAGCTGGTACGTACATATATATGTTTATTATATATTTATAGGTAATATATTTAACTTATATATATGTGTGTACCATTACTATATATGCAGCTTAACATGTTGCTCCTTGAGGCATTGAGGCTCTATCCCCCGGTACCGTTTCTGACGAGAAAGACCGCCTCCGATACCAATCTGGCAAAAATCGAGGTGCAGAAAGGAACCGTGATAATTATCCCTATAGCGATGATGCACAGGGACAAGGAGGTCTGGGTGTTGATGCCGACGAGTTCAACCCTATGAGGTTCGAGAATGGCACCTCGAGGGCTGCAAAGTATGCCAACTCGTTGCTAGCCTTCTCATATGGCCCAAGGGCCTGCAGCGGGCAGAGCTTTGCCATGATCGAGGTGCAAACAGTGATAGTGATGATGCTGAAGAGGTTCTCCTTCACTCTCTCTCCAAAATACGTTCACAAGCCTACGAATTTTCTCACCCTCACACCAAGATATGGGCTCCCTCTCATCGTGAGGAACCTGCAGCCGGATGAGCAAAAGGGTTCAAGTGGAAATGTTGCTTAAGCGTTGTCGTCTGAGACAATCTGGACGCGCTGGCTTATACTAGATCTTGTGTTTTCCTATGTTAACATTGTTTCCAGCCGCGCACAACTCACGACCTGTGTGAGACTGTGTGTCTGGACCAGTGACGTGAAGTGCGCTTGTTCATGTAATCGTGTTGGTAAACACGGAAATAATATTATTAATATAATTATGAATATACACGATACAAGATAGAAACCCTAAATCTGAATACCATGGAGTCCGCACAGCCACTAGGTTGATGAAAATATTTCGCGAAATTGACGATTTTCGGTGAGGAACGAAAAAGACATATTCTTGGCAAAATTTTCGATTAAATTTGAAAATATCAGAAAAATAATCATATTAAGAGAAAAAAGCATTTTTTTGTCACTACTAATGCGTTGCTGTAGTGGTAGATGGTATCACTGGTAATGATCTGTGATGTTGTGCTGCAGGCCCAACTGTATGTCCTTTTGCTTTGTGGATTAGTCCTTTTACTCTTTCTTAATTAGCGAAAAGACAGAGCTCCTTGCCCGCTTAAAAAATGTTCGACTAAAGTAATCTAAGCTAGTTCGGTTAAAAAATAATGGACGGAAATATGCCAGCTGCATGTGAACTTGTATTTTGAGATTCCTTCATGTGTACTTACCAACGACTGCAGCAAAGCATAAAAACCGAACCGCAAAATAAATAAATAAAATCGAAAGAAGGCCCAAAGGCTCAAAGATGTGTTTTACGCCCGCTGGTTCCCCCGGTGGCGGAGTCTCGCGAGCGCTGGGCAGTCGGATTCCGAAAGGGAGCGTTTGCTTTATCCATATTCCTTCTTTGAGCAGGACTGGGGGCAGTCAGGGTCAAATAGTAACCACAACCTACCCGACGTCCACTGATCGCGCCTGTATAAATCATACTACCCACGCCCAGCCTAGAATATCAACAAAGAACAAACCGAGTAGCTAATAATAAGCCAGGAAGAACATCCATGGAGCTGTCTCACCTAGTTCTAGGCCTCGCCGCTCTCCCGTGGTGCTGCTGATCTCGAGGCTCTACGCAACGGCACTGTGTCTTCTGGTGTGGAGGCCGTACGCCGTGGCCCGGTCGCTAGGGCGGCAGGGCATCAGAGGGCCGCCGTACAGGTTCGCCGTCGGGTGCCTGCCGGAGTGTAGGCGGATGCTTATCGCCGGCCGAGCGAATCCTCTCGACGCCGGCTGCCACAACTACACACCCTACGTGCAACCTTTCATCCAGAAATGGACAGCTGATTATGGTCCGTCCCTAAAATACATGCAAGGAGGAACTATTAAATGACCAAGTCTTTGTCTTTCTCTGTCTCGATATTATTTCTCAGTCCTGATATTAGTATACTCTATATATTCCCTTTGTGGAAAAAAGTCATTCTCAGTAGTATTCATGTCCAAGTTGATCTTATCGTTTTGTAAGACTAGCTAATTTGTAGTATGTAATATATTTAATTTTGTTCATCAACCTGATCTTATGTTCGGTAAAACATTCTTGTTCTGGTTTGGGCCAATACCGTCGATCTGTTCTACTGACATGGATCTAGTGAAGGAAGTGCTCTCCGATAGGACAAGCTTATACCAAAAGGACTACATGAACCCTAGCTTGGAAGTCATTTTTGGCAGAGGGCTCATACTTACAAACGGAGACGACTGGAAGCGGCACCGCAAAGTTGTCCACCCAGTATTCAACCAAGGGAAGCTCAAGGTTAACTGATTTCTTTTTTTTTTGAAAGCCTGCGTACATCAGAAGCACCTCATACACGATGAAGTACAAGAACACGAAGAACAACTCGACGCAGGGGAACAGAGCAAAGAACAAGCTCAAGCCACAACACCGGCGAGGAAGACGAAGATCGACGACCACCTTCTAACCACTGCCTGAGGAAGCCTCCTACCTTGTAGATCGCCGCAAAGCCCGTCCGCCGCAAGCAGCGGAACTTCAGCCGATGAACGAACACGGCGAGCTCCCTCCCTCTCCAGCACCTCCGCCTTGCCGCATCCATCTTCGACCCCAGCACCAGCAGAAGCCGCGAGGCTCGCCCGGCCCTGAGTTCCAGCCTCCGCATCCTCCCTCGTAGCTCCACACCGAGGAGGTCGACCTCCCCGCCGGCCGGCAAGGAGGAGGAAGAAGCAGAGGAAAGCCGGCAGATCCGAAGATCCCCGGCCAGCAAAAGCCGCGTGCGCGACGCCGGAGCTCCGAGGAACACCTCCGCCGAAGGGGAACGCACCGGCACCACACCTAGCCACCGACACCACCGCCGCCTCCACGACGCCGCCGGCGGGAACCAAACGCTACCTACACTATATACAGGCCGGGATCTGGGATCCCCCACCCTCCCGCCGCCGGAGCGGCCGCGGAGGGGAGGAATCCCACAGATCGCCGGCGAGCGAGGTGGTTGCGCTGGAAGACGCCCAAAAATCGCCCTCTGGCTACTGTAGCGAGAGGGGAAAACGGACCGGCTCCGTTTAAGGTTAACTGATTTCTAATCTCCCCTGCACACTTTTGTTTTTATTATACATTTATCCGCCTAGTAGTGTCTCATACATATGTTCTTCTAGACCTTGTCCTCTCTAGCATCAGATGGCGCACGAGAGATGATGGCTGTATGGGCCACCGAGATACAAAATAGCAACACGCAGGAAACGGATACAGATATGAGGAAGGACTCTGAACAGTTGACCCTAGGAGTCATTGTGGAAGTGATCTTCGGTCAGAAAACAGAGGAATCGCAGGAGGTGTTTGTTGCTATGAAGGAGCTCCAAGAGCTTGCAGTACATGCAATCCTAGCACCACCCGTACCTGGATTCAGGTGGTAAATTGTAGTTAAGAGGCTTCTATCATAGATATGATTATCTGAAGGATAATTTTGCAAGGTACCTGCCAACTCGCCGCAACCGTCGAACATGGAAATTCGACAGGTTGGTGACTAGCAGAATCATGGAGATGATGGAAACACGTACCGCGAACAACGACTACGGAGAAGACCTTCTTGGGCTGATGATGCAAGCATGTAGGCGGGCCCCCAACATACTGAGCAACGAGGAAATCGTTGGGGAGTGCAAGACTTTCTTCTCCGCCGGGATAGATACCACCGCAACCCTCCTTACCTGGGCAATGTTCCTGCCCAGCGGCTACCCACAGTGGCAAGAGAAGGTCAGGGAGGAGATCCTCCGTGAATCACAAGAAGAAGGCGAGGTCCCGAGTATCGACACCCTCGGGAAACTAAAGCTGGTACGTATACACCCATGTTTAGTACTGTACACACTTGAGATCTTTAGGTAAATCTTTAACATATGCACGTGTGCACCATTACTATATATGCAGCTTAACATGTCGCTCCTCGAGACGCTGAGGCTCTACAGCCCGGTATCGTTTCTGACGAGAAAGACCGCCTCCGACACCAATCTGTCAAAGATCGAGGTGCAGAAAGGAATCGTGGTACTCATCCCTGTAGCGATGATGCACAGGGACAAGGAGGTATGGGGGTGCTGATGCCGACGAGTTCAACCCTATGAGGTTCGAGAATGGCACCTCGAGGGCTGCCAAGTATGCCAACTCGTTGCTAGCCTTCTCGTATGGCCCAAGGGCATGCAGCGGGCAGAGCTTTGCCATGATCGAGGTGCAAACAGTGATTGTGATGATGATGAAGAGGTTCTCCTTTGCTCTCTCTCCAAAGTACGTTCACAAGCCTACAAACTTTCTCACCCTCACACCAAGGTACGGGCTCCCTCTCATCGTGAGGAATCTGCAGCCGGATGAGCAAAAGGGTTCAAACGGAAATGTTGCTTAAGCGTTGTCGTCTGAGGCAATCTGTACGCGCTGGCTTATACTAGATCTTGTGTTGTCCTATGTCAACATTGTTTCCAGCCGCGCACAGCTCACGACCTATGTGAGACTGTGTGTATGGACCAGTGACGTGAAGTGCGCCTGTTCATGTAATCGTGTTGGAAAACACGGAAAGATTTTTTTAAATATAATCATGAATATAGACGATACAAGATAGAAACCTTGAATCCGAATACCATGGAGTCCGCACAACCACCAGGTTGTTGAAAATATTTCGCAAAATTGACGATTTTCGGTGAGGAACAAAAAAGACAAATTCTTGGCGAAATTTTCAATTAAATTTGAAAATATCAGAAAAATAATCATATTAAGAGAAAAAAGCAATTTTTGTCACTACTAATGCGTTACTGTAGTGGTAGATGGTATCACTGGTAATGATCTGTGATGGTGTGCTGCAGGCCCAACTGTATGTCCTTTTGCTTTGTGAATTAGTCCTTTTACTCTTTTTTAATTAGCGAAAAGACAGAGCTCCTTGCCCGCTTAAAAAATGTTCGACTAAAGTAATCTAAGCCAGTTCGGTTAAAAAATAATGGACGGCAATATGCCAGCTGCATGTGAACTTGTATTTTGAGATTCCTTGCCATGTGTACTTACCAACGACTGCAGCAAAGCATAAAAACCAAACCGCAAAATAAATAAATAAAATCGAAAGAAGGCCCAAAGGCTCAAAGATGTGTTTTACGCCCGCTGGTTCCCCCGGTGGCGGAGTCTCGCGAGCGCTGGGCAGTCGGATTCCGAAAGGGAGCGTTTGCTTTATCCATTCCTTCTTTGAGCAGGACTGGGGGCGGTCAGGGTCAAATAGTAACCACAACCTACCCGACGTCCACTGATCGCGCCTGTATAAATCATACTACCCACGCCCAGCCTAGAATATCAACAAAGAACAAACCGAGTAGCTAATAATAAGCCAGGAAGAACATCCATGGAGCTGTCTCACCTAGTTCTAGGCCTCGCCGCTCTCCCGGCGGTGCTGCTGATCTCGAGGCTCTACGCAAGGGCACTGTGGCTTCTGGTGTGGAGGCCGTACGCCGTGGCCCGGTCGCTGGGGCGGCAGGGCATCAGAGGGCCGCCGTACAGGTTCGCCGTCGGGTGCCTGCCGGAGTGTAGGCGGATGCTTATCGCCGGCCGAGCGAATCCTCTCGACGCCGGCTGCCACAACTACACACCCTACGTGCAACCTTTCATCCAGAAATGGACAGCTGATTATGGTCCGTCCCTAAAATACATGCAAGGAGGAACTATTAAATGGCCAAGTCTAAATCCGCTTCCCAAGTCTTTGTCTTTCTCAGTCTCGATATTATTTCTCAGTCCCGATATTAGTATACTCTATATATTCCCTTTGTGGAAAAAAGTCAATCTCAGTAGTATTCATGTCCAAGTTGATCTTATCGTTTTGTAAGACTAGCTAATTTGTAGTATGTAATATATTTAATTTTGTTCATCAACCTGATCTTATGTTAGGCAAAACATTCTTGTTCTGGTTTGGGCCAATACCGTCGATCTGTTCTACTGACATGGATCTAGTGAAGGAAGTGTTAGGTTGATCTCCAGGTCGTACGAGCCCAACGGCTCGCGACCCCCTTGACTGCGCCCTGATCGGGGCGTCCATTTCCGTTATGGACGGTGGTCCCCTGTGACCTGCGCTATAAATAAAGGGTGGGGGCTGGGGCACACGGTACGAGGTTCACCGTGCCGCCAGTCACCCCACCGACACCCCCCTTCCGATCTAGGGTTAGCGCAGGCTCACGGGAAGCACCACTGCCGCCACTGCATCGCCGCCATCGCCACTGCCGTGCTCACCTCCGCCACCATGGCCGGAGCCACGGCATCCTCTGGATCGTCACAGGGAGAAGGTACAGCACCTCCTTCACCTCAGCATCTACTCGATCGTGTCGATCACGATTCTAACATTGGTATCAGAGCCTCGTTTTGGCTAAGATCGATTCGAGTAGAAGAAAAGAGAAAAGAAAAACAAAAGAAAATCCCGCACAGTGGAACCCCGAACCCTAAACAGAAAAGAGGGGAAAAGAACTCACCGATGGCCCTCGGGCTTGAAGGCAAAGAGCGCCGCCGTCGTGGCCGCGCCGTTCCTCTCGATCTCGATGCGCATCGGCAAGCCGAGGCATCGAGACGAAGAACTTAATCCCGCAAAGGGAAAAAGGAGAGCACCGCAGCCTAACCACTCGACGGAGACGCGCTCACCGTAAGGGGAACGCGCGACCGGCGAGGGGGAAGGCAACGGCGCAAGGATGGCGAGCTGCGGCCGTCGCCGGTGGGCGCCGCCAAGGACCGGCTCGAGAAACCCTAACCCTAAAAGAAACAGAGCGCAGGGGCGTGGAAAGAAACAGGGGAAAGCATCGCCGGCGGTGGGGCTTGCGGCCGTCGCCGGCGGCCCGATGCACCACTGTTTTTCCGCTGGTCACCGCCGGGCGCGCGGGAGCGAGAGGACAGAGACGAGGGCGAGAGAGAGAAATGAAGCTAGGGTTAGCACGGGGTCGTGCAGGCAGCTGGTTTTGATCCGGCGAGGGTCGCGCTAGACCGTCGGATGAAATCCGACGGCCAGGACCGAACGGCGCGAGCGCCAGCGGGCCGTGGACCGTAAAAGGGCCATGGGCCGTGGTTCCTGTCCGCACCGCGCGGCAGATAGGAAAAGGCAGTGGGCCTCGTGTTTTTTCGCACAGAAAGGAATAAAAGTGTTTTCTGTTTTGTTTTTCATGTTTTAGTCATGTTTAGTCATGTTCTAGTTTTTTTGTTCATTCTGTTTTCCTATTCATTTTTATACAACGAAAATTATGTTTAGGAAACAGAATAAAGAAAAGAAATACTTGTTAAAAGTATAAAAGTTTATGAATTTTATTCATAATTTCCGCTGCAAATAGTTAAAACTAATTGCTAAAAGCAATAAAGTGAGAATAAAAGCGTGATAAAGTGATATTTATGATGATTATGATTCTGTTATTAATTGACCAACGTTGTTAAGAATTATCATGATTTAAAGTGAGAATTAAAAGCTTGATTAAAGTGATATTAAAGATGATTATGATTCTGTTATTAAATGACCAACGTTGTTAATAGCATGATCATGATTTGTTTATTATGTGTTAAAAGGTGCATTTATTTGCCCAACGGTGATATAGTTTTAATTGCACAAACAGTGACAGAAATAGTTGTGAAAAGTATAAAGTTCATGAAATTTATTCATGTTTTTCTGCTGCAAATAAATAAAAGTGCTCTTAAAGTGTAAACAGAAATAAAGAAAGAATTAAATTACAAGAGCATGTTAAAAGGAATTATTGAAACAATTATGGTTTTGTTATTATTATGACCAACGTCGTTAATAACATAATCATGATTTGTTATTGTTTTATGTGCTTTTATTGCTATTTCTGCCCAACGGTGATGTAGTTTTAAATTGCGCAAACAGTTGCATATTTTAATTTCGACCAACGTTGGATTTTTATATGCAATTGTTGTCTAACTTAATTGTGGTTTTAAGGAGGGTACTACTTGATGAGCTGCATCAAGGATGTCCCTACGCTCAGAGGCGACAACTACTCCAATGGAGAAAGAAAGTGTATTTGGCCTTTGTTTTGTGCTAAGGTCGACTGGGTTGTGGAGACTCCACAGCCAGTTAAGCCTACAGAGTGACTCAGAGACGAAAAGGATTATGATAGTATTTGGAAAGAAAGAAGAGGGACTATGCTCCGCTGGAGATGTCTTACACCCTCGAAACATAAAGTGGCTAACCGCCAATAAAAGTGCATGCATTTATAAAGAAACAATTGAGCAAGCTATTGTCTGCTCAATTGTAGAATGTGCATTGAAATGAGTTCCTTGAAAAGATAAAGGGCCAGTTCACTGGTTCTTCAAAGATATATGCTACCCAGCTGCTTCAGCAGCTGGTGACAGAAAAGTACACTGTTATTTTGGACATGGCAAGTGTGCCATATGGTGTAATAATGATCATGTGGGTGTTGCATTACTCCACAATGAGCTTTATTTATTATTTTCATGTGAAAAGTGCATTTCAGTGTGCAAAGTGAATAAGCATGTTTCCGTCGGATAACGAACAAAAGAAAAGAAAGAGAACTCATGACTCGTCAAAATTATGGCACTGTTTTTTGGGCCATATTTCGAGGGGAAGAATAGAAAGCCTCGTTAAAAATGACATTCTTCCTCCGTTAGAGTTTCAGATATGAACAATGCATAGATTGCATAAAAGGAAAATACGTAAAACAAATTAAAAAGGGTGCAAACCGAAGCACAGCGACACTAGAAATTATTCACACTGATATATGTGGACCATTTCCGGTGAAAAGTGTGGATGGTTATGACTCGTTCATAACGTTCACAGATGATTACTCCCGATATGGTTATATTTATCCAATTAAAGAAAGATCTGAAGCATTGGATAAATTTAAAATATTCAAAGCTGAAGTTGAAAATCAACATGATAAAAGAATTAAAATAGTCAGGTCCGACCGTGGGGGGAGTACTACGGTCGGCACACTCCATATGGTCAAGTACCTGGACCTTTTGCAAGGTTTTTACAGGAAAATGGAATAGTCGCCCAGTATTCTATGCCGGGCGAACCACAGCAAAATGGAGTAGCTGAAAGGCGTAACCGTACTCTTATGGATATGGTGCGCAGTATGATGAGTTATTCCACACTGCCATTGGGATTATGGATGGAGGCGTTAAAAACCGCCATTCACATTCTCAACAGAGTACCAAGTAAGTCGGTGCCCAAAACACCGTACGAGTTGTGGACAGGGAAAGTTCCTTCTCTACGCCACTTGAAAGTCTGGGGGAGCCAGCTGAGGCAAAAGTTTTTAATCCACACATTGCAAAGTTAGACCCCAAAACAGTAACTTGCCATTTCATTGGCTATCCTGATAGATCAAAAGGTTATCGTTTCTACTGTGCAGACAGATACACAAAGTTTGTAGAAACGAGACACGCGGTCTTCTTGGAGGACGAAATGATGAGGGGGAGCATGGTAGGCCGGAAAATTGATCTTGAGGAGAAGAGGGTGTGTGCACCTTTTCCGATGATCCATGAGCCATTTTTCGCCCTACCTGTTGTACCTGCACCGATAATCCCAGAGGTTGTGGTGCAAGCACCTGTTGTAACTCCACCCGTGACCACAACGAGGCAAGATTCGGAACCTGTCCGTCAGGAGCCGACTCGACCCGTTGTTGAGCATGAAAGGGAGCGACGACAGCCACATTTAGAAGAAGAGTCGCACGTTGAGACACATGATGTGCCAGAGAATGAGACTCTCAGAAGGTCTAAAAGAGCTAGGAAATCTGCTATTTCTAGTGATTATAAAGTTTATAATACAGAAACAGTTCATATGGAAGAAGATCCCACTTCATATGAAGAAGCCATGAGAAGCGTTCACTCTTCGAAGTGGCTGGAAGCCATGGAAGACGAGATGAAATCGATGAGTTCTAACAATGTTTGGGACTTAGAGGAAATTCCTAAAGGAGCCAAAACAGTAGGCTGCAAATGGGTCTACAAAATAAGTATGACTCCAATGGAAACGTAGAAAAGTATAAAGCGCGACTTGTGGCAAAAGGCTTTACGCAAAGAGAAGGGGTAGATTACAATGAGACTTTTTCTCCGGTCTCATGTAAGGATTCCTTCAGAATCATCATGGCACTAGTTGCGCATTTTGATTTAGAGTTGCATCAAATGGATGTAAAGACGGCATTTCTAAATGGAGATTTAGAAGAGAATGTTTACATGGGTTTTTTCATGGAGGGGAAGGAACATATGGGATGCCGCTTAAAGAAATCCATTTATGGGTTAAAGCAAGCCTCTAGACAGTGGTATTTAAAGTTCAATAATACAATTAAAAGTTTTGGTTTTAAAGAGAATGTTGAGGACAACTGCATTTATGCAAAGTTTAAAAGTGGGAAATATATTTTCCTAATTCTGTATGTGGATGATATCTGCTTGCGAGCAATGATGTCAGTCTACTAGAAAACAAAGAATTCTTGTCCTCAAATTTTGATATGAAAGATCTTGGTGAAGCTTCATATGTTTTGGGCATAGAAATTCACCGGGATAGAAAGAATGGAGTGCTAGGACTATCACAAAAGGCATATTTAGAAAAGGTTCTAAAGAAATATAATATGCATAAAAGTAGCGCTCACCTGCTCCTATAGTCAAGGGCGACAGTTTTGGGAAATTTCAATGTCCCAAGAACCAATATGAGATCGATCGAATGAAAGCAGTACCATATGCTTCGGCTGTTGGAAGCTTACAGTATGCACAAGTGTGCACTCGCCCTGACTTAGCTTTTATCACCGGGTACTCGGTAGATATCAAGAAAATCCAGGCCTAGAGCACTGGAAGATGGCAAAGAAAGCATTGCGTTATGCGCAAGGCACAAAAGACCTCATGCTAACATACAGAAGATCTGATTCCCTAGAGATAAGAGGGTATTCAGACGCAGATTTTGCGGGAGATAGAGATGATAGAAAATCCACGTCAGGATACGTGTTCACTCTCGCTGGAGCTCCAAACAGACAATAGTTGCATCATGTATGCAGAATTTATAGCAGCTTATGAGGCCACAAGGCAGGTGATATGGTCAAAGAAGTTGATACCCGACTTGAAAGTGGTAGATTGTATTGACAAACCACTAAAGATGTACTGTGACAACCAGCCCGCAGTATTCTATACTCACAACAACAAGTCGAGTAAAGCTATCAAACCAATAGAGATAAAGTATTATGTTGTGAAAGGTAAAATCCAGAATCAAACTATAAGTCTCGAGCATATAAGGACAAAGGATATGCTTGCGGATCCGCTTACGAAAGGCTTACCACCCAGCGTGTTCATGGAACACGCAGTCGACATGGGTTTAATGGAAAGCCTATGATTCCTGGATTACAGAGGCCCAAAAGTAAAAGAATTTGTTTCAAAACAGAAAAGTGTATGTGGCTGTCTGATTCTATCGGCAATTGAGCTGTGACGATGAAACATGCTCTATGCACTAATCAGTGATGAAACGAGTAAAGTAAAAGGTAAAAGTAAAAGTTGAGATCAAGGGGGAGAATGTTAGGTTGATCTCCAGGTCGTACGACCCAACGGCTCGCGACCCCCTTGACTGCGCCCTGATCGGGGGCGTCCATTTCCGTTATGGACGGTGGGCCCCTGTGACCTGCGCTATAAATAAAGGGTGGGGGCTGGGGCACACGGTACGAGGTTCACCGTGCCGCCAGTCACCCCACCGACACCCCCCTTCCGATCTAGGGTTAGCGCAGGCTCACGGGAAGCACCACTGCCGCCACTGCATCGCCGCCATCGCCACTGCCGTGCTCACCTCCGTCCATCATGGCCGGAGCCACGGCATCCTCTGGATCGTCACAGGGAGAAGGTACAGCACCTCCTTCACCTCAGTATCTACTCGATCGTGTCGATCACGATTCTAACAGGAAGTGCTCTCCGATAGGACAAGCTTATACCAAAAAGGACTACATGAACCCTAGCTTGGAAGTCATTTTTGGCAAAGGGCTCATACTTACAAACGGAGACGACTGGAAGCGGCACCGCAAAGTTGTCCACCCAGTATTCAACCAAGGGAAGCTCAAGGTTAACTGATTTCTAATCTCCCCTGCACGCTTTTGTTTTTATTATACATTTATCCGCCTAGTAGTGTCTCATACATATGTTCTTCTAGACCTTGTCCTCTCTAGCATCAGATAGCGCACGAGAGATGATGGCTGTATGGGCCACCGAGATACAAAATAGCAACACGCAGGAAACGGATACAGATATGAGGAAGGACTCTGAACAGTTGACCATAGGAGTCATTGTGGAAGTGATCTTCGGTCAGAAAACAGAGGAATCGCAGGAGGTGTTTGTTGCTATGAAGGAGCTCCAAGAGCTTGCAGTACATGCAATCCTAGCACCACCCGTACCTGGATTCAGGTGGTAAATTGTAGTTAAGAGGCTTCTATCATAGATATGATTATCTGAAGGATAATTTTGCAAGGTACCTGCCAACTCGCCGCAACCGTCGAACATGGAAACTCGACAGGTTGGTGACTAGCAGAATCATGGAGATGATGGAAACACGTACCGCGAACAACGACTACGGAGAAGACCTTCTTGGGCTGATGATGCAAGCATGTAGGCGGGCCCCCAACATACTGAGCAACGAGGAAATCGTTGGGGAGTGCAAGACTTTCTTCTCCGCCGGGATAGATACCACCGCAACCCTCCTTACCTGGGCAATGTTCCTGCCCAGCGGCTACCCACAGTGGCAAGAGAAGGTCAGGGAGGAGATCCTCCGTGAATCACAAGAAGAAGGCGAGGTCCCGAGTATCGACACCCTCGGGAAACTAAAGCTGGTACGTATACACCCATGTTTAGTACTGTACACACTTGAGATCTTTAGGTAAATCTTTAACATATGCACGTGTGCACCATTACTATATATGTAGCTTAACATGTCGCTCCTCGAGACGCTGAGGCTCTACAGCCCGGTATCGTTTCTGACGAGAAAGACCGCCTCCGACACCAATCTGTCAAAGATAGAGGTGCAGAAAGGAATCGTGGTACTCATCCCTGTAGCGATGATGCACAGGGACAAGGAGGTATGGGGGTGCTGATGCCGACGAGTTCAACCCTATGAGGTTCGAGAATGGCACCTCGAGGGCTGCCAAGTATGCCAACTCGTTGCTAGCCTTCTCGTATGGCCCAAGGGCATGCAGCGGGCAGAGCTTTGCCATGATCGAGGTGCAAACAGTGATTGTGATGATGATGAAGAGGTTCTCCTTCGCTCTCTCTCCAAAATACGTTCACAAGCCTACAAACTTTCTCACCCTGACACCAAGGTACGGGCTCCCTGTCCTCGTGAGGAATCTGCAGCCGGATGAGCTAAAGGGTTCAAACGAAATTGTTGATTAAGCGTTGTCATCTGAGGCAATCTGGACGCGCTGGCTTATACCAGACCTTGTGTTTTCCTATGTTAAAATTGTTTCCAGCTGCGCACAGCTCACGACCTGAGTGATACTTTGTGCCTGGACCAGTGACGTGAAGTGTGCTTGTTCATGTAATCGTGTTGGAAATATACGCAAGGACAATTATTAATATAATTCCAAATATACGTGACATGATAATTAAAGAATATTATGTGTAGAATATTTCTGCCGATAAGAGCTATCATAAAACATGGAACTCGCACCATCCACCGATACGGAGGTGGCTCCTCTGACGTGCCTATCCCGGCCTTTCCCTGACTTTCGGTCGCTGACAGGTGGGCCCCACGCCTGGTAGGGTCCCCGTGTCAGTAACTCAAAGGCAGGGTTGCACCACATCAGGGGATCCCCGTCCCACCGACTCGTGGGCTGCCCGCTGTCATGAAGCAAGGCCTCCATAACGCGAGTAGAGAGAAGCTTTTGCTGAAGCACCACCAACACTAGAATTCCTCGCCATACGCTTTTCGCCATCCACATGGACAAAGAGAGAAGCCACCACCACCGCAACGATGCTCGCCGTAGAGTCGGTCGCACATGCCACCTTCCCTCACCGTCGCTCCTGCATCCATCTCGCTCCCGGGAGGCATCATAACACAATCTAACGAATCGAATGACACAGACGCGGGAGGCCGTGTCCGATCTAGGCACGCGTGGCCTGAATCCAACCATCACGCGGGTAGCGGAGGTGGAACGAGCACGACAGACACGGTATCGTGCCCGCAGGTCACCCCACGCAGGTTTGTCAGTTGGCTGCTAGATCTAGGCCCAACTGGTCTGGATCTACCACCCCGTCCACAACGCAGCAAGGGAAATGCACCAACCACCCCCTGACCTAGAGAATACCAGCGACCGAGGACTCTAGTCGGTGACCGCAAGGCAGTGTTAGAGATTTTCGATTTGAAGTTCTACCATGTTCATGGTTGTGCTTGAGTTGTGGGGGCTTTCGTGGAAAAGAAGGGCAGGGAGTCGATGACAACATCGGAGGGCAGGATACCTAGTGACAGTGGCATTGACGGTGGATATGAGGCGGCAGGATAAAAGGAGGAAACGCACGTGGCAGGAAAAAGGAGCATGTGAGGGAAGAGAAGTGCGAGCGAGGCAAGCGTTCGATTCTTCGCTGATCAAGCATTTTGCTTTGTTTTCTCACTCGCCTTTTGATGCCACTGATCTGCTCAGGAAAAAATCGTCAGTTTAGTGAAATAAAAAATGTTCCCAAATTGGAATAAATGTTTGGGCAGCTTAAATATCTTCACGAATTTGAAAAAAAAATGTTGAACTTAAAAATGTTCTAGGATTTTAAAAAATGTTCACCACTTCTGAAAAAATTACTTGAATTAAAAAAATGTTCACATTTGACAAATAATTCGTGAATAAAAAATTAATTTTATAAATGTGAAAAGATGCACGAATTTTAAAATGATTGTGGAGTTGAAAAAAAATATAAACCTTAATTAGAACTATTTATGAATTTCAAAATGTTCATAAAATTGAAAATGCACATGATTTTTTTAAAAGGAGTAGAAAACAAAAAATGAAAACAAACATGAAAGAAGCCCGAAAAGAAACTAGAGATGAAGATAAAAACTATAAAACCCCGACTATAAGCTTCTAGAAGCTTCCTAAAAGGTGAAACATAGCCTATGTGGGCCGGCCCCCTTTCAGAACTAGCGATTGGATGGGTACACGTTGCGACGAGCGTCATATAGGGTTTGCGTGTCGTGATCCACACATATATTTATTTTTCCATCTCGGGTTAGCTATTCAGCCAATCGGAGAACTGGCTCCGAATTTTCAAAGTCTACTATCCAGGGCCTTTCCCTCGAAAAAAAACCATCAACGAGCCTATGTGAATTGTAGTATATACTCCCTGCACTCCATATATTATATAGAAAAGAATAATCAACATTTGTAAAAACAATTTCGAAAAAATATCAACATCTGTAATACCAAATGATATAATATGAAAATATAATGCATTATGGTTCTAATATGCAGAGTAATATAAAACGGAGGGAGTACTTACAAAGTGAGACATATGCATGTTTTTTTTAGAACATCGACGTATGCATGATGATCAATCGCAAAACGGTAAAAAGCCCATACAGGGAAAAAGGTCCAAAACCTCAAAGAAGTTTCACGCGCAGGCTGGCCTGGTGGCGGAATCGCGATCGAGCGCTGGGCTGTCGGATTCCGACAGGGAGTGTTTGCTTTTTTTCCTCCTTTCTCGGCCGTGACAGGCGTCGGTCAGAGAGGAACAACAACCTACCCGAGTACCCGACGTGAGTACGTGAAGTCCACGATCGCTTACATATACCACGCATGCCCAGCTAGAATGAACAAACCGAGCAGCTAACCAGTAGAAGCCAGCAGCCATATCTTGTCCATGGAGCTAGCTCGCATAGTGCTAGGCCTAGGCCTTGCAGCTCTTCCCATGGTGTTGCTGATCTCGAGGCTTTGCGCCAAGGCACCACAGGCGGAGCTTCATGGAGGCCAAAAGGGGCCATGGCCCCCCAACTTAATTAAAATTTGCATATTAGTACTATATATTTATCACTTTTGACCATATAAAAACACAAAATACTTAAATCTGGCCCCTCAGCTCTTATCTTATCTATTTTGGCCCCTCCTAATATGTTGGTCAAGCTCCGCCACTGCAAGGCACTATGGCATCTGCTGTGGAGGCCGTACGTCGTGGCTCGGTCGATGAGACGGCAGGCCCGGCATCTGAGGGCCGCCGTACAGGTTCGCCATCGGGTCCCTGCAAGAGTGCAGGCGGATGATCATCGCCGGGAGAGGAAACTCTCTCGACGCCGGCTGCCACAACATCTCCCTCGTGCAACCCTTCTTCCAGAAATGGACCTCTGACTATGGTATACTATGGTACATATACATAGGCATGCAATGAAAGAATACATACACAACTAGCGTGTTTTCGAAAACTCTATATGCATGTACTATGGTACTATGGTACATATACATGTGCATATATGCATGCACGGAAGGAACTCATGCACAAATAGCGTGTTTTCGAAAACTCTAGCTAACTGTACATGATTGCCGCAAAATTTACGGTTAGATAATTTTCTTTAATAGTTATGGGTTCTACAATATTTCCCCTAATTGTTGCTGTTTTTAGTTTTATTCCAAGAAATATGAGTTTTCCTAACAATACCGATTGTACCGGACTTCTCTATACATATGACGTGTACTAACACCTGCATTTTTTCTAAAATAACTGCCAAGCAATATGGTGAAGTTTCCCACGATAAAATATTACAAGTAGCTTTGAAATTCCTTTTCATTACCAACATGTATTTCTGTAAGGTGATTTGGTTTCTGTAACTGTAAGTCGTAACATTTAAGAAATAAAAAGCAAAATTCGTTGCGAATAGAGAATATAGTTCTAGGAAATTGCTTTTGTTGTAACATAAATTTATTTGGAGAAGTGTTTGTCAAAACAAATGGAAGTGGGGTATAGTTTTCAAGATATCTCGTCAAGAAAATCAAGAGTGAAAACAAAACATACTTTGTATTAACATTAAAGCTGAATTTTGGAAAATATTTGTCGAGACATACCTGAATGGAATCTACTTTTGAACAACAGGTTACGAGAAACCCAAAGGGGAAAACCTATTGTAATCATGATGATATTTTTTATATATTTTGAACATTTGGAAAAATATTAACTGTGGATGACTTCGTCCCCGGTGTAGATGTGGCAAAACCATAGAGAAGTTGTGCGGACCAGTGGAAGTGCCCATTTGGCTAGTTAGAATGTGTTGGGTTTTATGTTACCGTACTTTTATGTTTGCATGTGTGTCAAAAAATCATTTGTAACTCAAGAGCTTCAGCGATTCCACCTTTAAAAATTTAAATTTTTTCATTTTTAGGTCTCCATTTTTTAAATACAAATATAAGTAAATGTCTAGTATGTACGACCAAATTTGCATCGATGTTTTTAATAAGTGGCATGTACAAATAAACAAATGTTGAAAGAAAAAAGTAGTTATGTTTTATCTTTTTAGAGACATGATTTTTTGATTTTTGTGTAGCCTATAATAGAACATATTATCTAGCAAAACTCTATAGATATTTGGATAACATGTGTATGTATACACGTAATGTTTCTTGAGAATTTTTTAAGCTTTAAAATACCATTTCGAATTTTGAAAATACCAAGAGCGCTGGTGCTTGGGAGGCAAAACATCTCACTCGTGTGAGCCACATGTTAGATACATATATATTTACTTATTTTCTTAAACTGATCTTGTTTAGGTAAAACATTCATACTTTGGTTTGGACCAGTACCAACAATTATTCTACTGACATGGATCTAGTCAAGGAAGTACTCGCCGATAGGACAGACTTATTTCAGAAGGACTACATGAACCCTGCCTTGGAAGTTTTATTTGGTGAAGGGCTCATACTTACAAATGGATCCGCGTGGAAGCGGCACCGCAAAGTCGTCCACCCAATTTTCAACCAAGAGAAGCTGAAGGTTAACTAACTTCAAATTCGGCCCATACAGTCACACAATAGCTAATAGTATATTGTATGTACATGTGCTTTTTAGTCTAAAGAAAACTTCATTTGTTCAGTCTATGTTCCGCTCTAGCCTCAGAGAAGGTTCGGTGGATGATGGATGGATGGTCTGCCGAGATAGAGCAGAGCAAGGACAACCAAACCGAGACAGACATGAGGCGTGCCTCCGAAAAGTTGACGGTACGAGTCATGGAAGGAGTGATCTTCGGTGAGAAATCAAAGGAATCCGGCGAGGTTTTGCTGCTCTTACGGAGCTCCAGGAGCTTGCAGTTTATGCGATTCTAGTACCCCCTGTACCTGGATTCAGGTGGTTTATATGTAGGACAAACGACCGTCGACCGTGATTTTGGTCAATATCGATAACCTGAAATAAATTCTTTTGCTAGGTACCTCCCAACTCGCCGCAACCGTCGAACATGGAAATTGGACAAATTGGTGACGAGCAAGATCATGCAGCTCATGGAGACGCGGATCTCAACAAATGGCTACGGAGAAGGCCTGCTTGGGCTAATGATGCATACCTGCAGGTCGGGCCCCAACACGCTGAGCAATGAGGAAATCGTTGGCGAGTGCAAGACTTTCTTCGCCGCCGGACAGACACCGCCGCAACCCTCCTTAGCTGGGCGATGTTCCTTCTGAGCAGCTATCCACAGTGGCAGGAGAAGGTTAGGGAGGAGATCATCCGTGAATCACAGGAAGATGAAGGCGAGGTCCCAAGTATCAACACCCTCGGGAAATTCAAACTGGTACGTACCAAGTTTCTGAAAACATACAATATATATATATGTGTGGTAATGCATAAACTATTCTAACAAAATTTCTTACTATCTCTATATGCATGAATCATGTTGTAGCTTAACATGTCGCTCCTGGAGACCCTGAGGCTTTATAACCCTGTACCGTTAGTGGCGAGAAGGACCACCTCTGATGCCAATCTGACAAACATCAAGGTACCGAAAGGAGCGATGATAGCAATCCCAATCGCTATGTTGCATAGGGACAAGGAGGTCTGGGGGCCTGATTCCAACGAGTTCAACCCCCTGCGGTTCGAGAATGGCATCTCGAGGGCTGCCAAATATGCAAACTCGTTGCTAGCCTTCTCGTATGGTCCAAGGGTCTGCAGCGGGCAGAACTTCGCCATGATCGAGGTTCAGATGGTGATGGCCATGATCCTCAAGAGGTTCTCTCCTTCACCCTCTCCCCGAAGTATGTTCACAAGCCAGCAAATTTTCTCACCCTCACACCAAGGTATGGGCTCCCCCTCATCGTGAGGAATCTGCAGCCAGATGAGAAATATCTTTCTAGTGGAATTGTCGCTTAAACAGTTAAACGTTGTTGTCTAACGCGGTCCGTATAATATACTTTGTCTTACCTATGTTATTGTAACTGTTTCTGCGCACGATTCACGACATGTGTGAGACGTGTGCTTGTATCCAGTGACGTGAACTATGCATATTCATGCAATCGTGTAAGAAAAATACACAACGTTTATTATCTCTACTATATAATACTAGTTGACGTGCACGTGCAACGCACGTAATCAATCATTGCAAACGATATAGGTAATAGGGCAAATGTTAAAATTCAGTTAATCGGACAAATGTTAGAAATTCAGTTAATCGTGTTACATGCAAGAAAACATTGCTCAAAATGCACGTCTCTAAAGTGATGCTTCTGTTCACGTCAATAAATTGTAACATATTTCTTTTGAATTGTAAAATTTGAGCATCCAATACAATTTATCTAATCCAGGTGATTGCACAATTCATTATTGTCCTCATCTTATAACTAATGGCTTACCATTAGTTCATACTGTGGAGAAAAAGCTTACAAGTACCAACTGAACCTGTAGCAAGAAAAACTCATAACGTGCCCGAAATTTGACTATGTTATTCCCCTATATATTATTGTTCCAAATAGAATTAAGCTTCCGGCAATAAGTAGTCTGTCTTTTAAACTGACTAAAATTTGATGGTGCGTTTGGTGAACATTATCGTGTAGCTAAAAGAGGCTACAACTATAACTTGCAGTGTACAGAGAAAACTGAACTTTCAGAGAACAATCTCGCTCTAATATCCAGGGTAACAATCTCACTATTAAAAATCTTTACTAAACGTACACACGATGAAGAAATCTTGACAAAGTACACAAGATGTAGGTGTGATCTTCACTACCTTGTCTGCTTATAACCTCTAGTAGCAAAGAATGGTTTACATCCATCTGTGATTAAGTTAAGTAGTCAACACCCAAACCTCGAAAAGGCAATATGTGACAAAAACTTCACAACACATGCATCAGTTTAACTTGAACAGTGAATGAGGGAGTAAAATATGGGGAAGTAAACATGGCATCAGTGAACGTTTGTAAAATTACTAAATCTAAAACGTGGCGATATTAGAGAGACAATGAATGGCTAAACGAACTTTCAGATCAGATACAGTAAGTACCTTTGGTTCAGAAATCTTGAGAAACAACAACTGCATCATGGAACCATACTTCTTACATGATCAGATACCAAAGTATAAATTAATCAGAAGTAAGAAGTATGAGTATAAATTAATCAGAAGTGATGGCAAGCTGTATCCTCCACCCACTTGCAGCAGTATAAACCTCCGAACCCTAGACACAGCCAAATTCAGTAAGTTGGCTCTGATGCTTGTCCCAGTCTGGGGTGGACTTGACACCCCGAACCTTGATAGAGGAGTTGGATCTGATTGATCAAATAAGAAGAGACGGCAAAGGTGGATGCCATGGGCAGATGGCGGACGGGTACTCGTGTGGGCGGGCAGGCGGCTGCCGCAGCGATTCGAGGCGCAACACTGATGGTGAATTAGATAGATTAACGGGCGCTCTGACAGACCTCCCATTGCCGGTCACACGCGACCTTGAGTGAACGGCAACGACATGGTTGGGCGCTTACGTGAAGTCGCATCCTTCGGCCAACAACTCCACTTGGCCGCATGGCCGGCCGGCCGCGCCGTGCGGGAGACAGCCAGACAAACCGGAAGGCGGCGCATCTTGAGCGTACGCCGTGGGGAGAGCGTTGCAGGAGGCGGTCGTGGCCTTGCCGACGCAGATGCAGGTTTGATCCTGCTGGAACCCCTTGCCGCAGATCTCGCACACGTACCCGTTCGTAGCCATCAGCGACCGCGGCGATCCACTACCCAGCTGCCTCCTCCCTCCCTAACGCCTCATTGTATCCATGGACCATGGTCGGCAAGCCTAGCTCGTGCCAGTCGGCCTCCACGCCCCACGGTCATGAACAATTGACAAAGAACTTGTGTGGGGTGGAAACGAACCGAAACGATTTGTTTCTTTTTTTACGGTGGCAATGGTTGTAATTAAACGAAACTGAAAAGGTGTGTTGAGTTGTCAAACATTGGAGCAATCTAAACCATCGACCAAATATTGAAGGACTCAGATTTAATGTATCAATACAAATTTGCTCTTTTCTCTTCTCTACTATATAATATGTCTTCAGGTGATGGTCCGTTTTTCGCTTTCCGATTTTACCCCTATGTGTTATGAAATTTTACCCACCCCTGCCATCGGTAAGTGACAAAAAAATGGTTCGCAATGGCTGCTGCGTGTTCCCTCACCAAGCTCGCGCACAGCGACATGCATCCATCGCCGCGCCCCTACGATTTACAGCGGATGGCGTACCGGCAGCGGGGTCGTCCTCGGCTGCCACGGCGGCGCCGGCCTTCGCCATGCCCCTGGGCTCCGGCGCGTACAAGGGCATCGGCGCGTGGGCACCCCAGCGCAGCCGTTCCTGCTGTTGACCGATGCCGGCAGACAGTATTGACCTCGCCTGGGTCAAGTGCTTCCGCCCGCCGCGGCCAAATTCATCCTGAGAATCGTGTAACGGAGTCCAGTCCAGCCGGATCCAATTAATTTCAGGTCGATATTAGCACGCACTAATCGACCTGAGATCGCCCACGCTCGTCGGTGGTGTCAGCAACAAATTCCTCCTCAGGCACCCCGGCTAGGCCCTAGAGAAGATTTTGAGTTGAGAGGATGCAGCAGTTCTGGCTGACCTCATCTCACCACCTCTACCGGCTAGGCCTAGTGTGCAGGAATAGAGGCATAGAGCATTAGCATATCAGAGCTAGCAGCGATAAGCACCGAGAGCAGGGACGACCTCAAGAACAAAATCGGACATCCTTTTGTTGAATACAGAGCAAGCTAGAGAACAAACAAAAATACAGAGCGAAGCTTCAGCTAGCGCACAGATTCTTTAATAAGTACACAGTTTGATTCATCAGCACAATGTTGCTGCACTACATTAACGATCTTGGAGCTGTTTGGTTACGTGAGGTAATTCAGTATTCATGTTGTCTTATTTTGATGATTTTAATATCTATACACAATTAAATATGTTAATGATTAATTAATCTTGAAAAGGTCGACTTGGGCAGGAAGCAAATTAAGAGCAGCATCTGAAGTTGCCAATTTACAAGGGCGGGTTACAATTCAATATATTTAGTATGTTCCTTCTATCATTCTTAATATTTAGCACCGAGCAGTTGATTTTTCTTTTGGCATTCTAAGGGCAATAAATGATTATGTTCTTGGATGTTTTGAGATCAGGAAACCAAACCATCTTCGATGGCACTAGCATGAATATTTCCACCAACGATGCCTTGTATACTCGTAATAGATGAAAAATGACTATTGAGGAAACAACATTGGTAGCCATAACAAGAGCGGAACTGACTTGATGTTGCATTAGAAGAGGCTTGGTACATTGTGTGTATTAGATATACTTCATTTTTTCATGAGGGAAAAACTACTTTAACACTACGTACAACATGTAACACGCTAGACCTCCTTCGATGTTTTGCTTCTTCAAATGGAATACCTAGAATTCTCAATGTCATCCAAATTTGTTTGATGATTTAATAAGATTTGTTTTGCATAGTGGAACATGTAAATGGACAAAACAACAAGTGTAGCCAACATTTATTTAAGGATGAATTTGGACCCGTTGCAACGCACGGACACTTTGCTAGTAATAGTAGTATAGATGAATAGAGGTGGTGATGATGGTAGGTCATGATAAAACTACCCCTGAAGTTGATATAAATTACGCATCATGCCACCTATGCCACCTATAAGTGAGAAAAACGGTTCGGATAGGTTGCGTCCAGCACGATCCCGATCGATAAGAAAAACCACGTCCCAACTCCCCCGTTTAATTCTCTGACCGACACGCACGCGCACAAGAAAAACTGTAGCAATGGGATCGCTACACATGCGTACGAGGAAAAGGAAATAGCAAGGGGATGAGAAGAAGTATATCGAAGAATATCCTACACCTAGAGGACCAACTTTGAGCGACATGAGCTCCCGCGACGCGGATTGCGCCGCCGCCGCCGGGGCTGCCACTGCGTAGCTCTGCCCCCGGGCTCTCACTCGTTGTCTCATGGCCCCCTCTCCCTCTCCTCTCCTTTCCCCTTCGCCTTCCCCGGCCACCATAGCTCCTCCTCCACCTCCAGCTCCCAATCCCCATCTCGATCCAGATCCCGACCCGTTGACTGCCGGCGTCGTAGGTGGAGTTGAGGCTCCCGTCTCTCCCTTCCTCGGGTGCTCGGAGATCCTCCTGCCACCTCCCCCTGCTCAGCTCCCCCCAAATTTCACACCGAAGATTATCGCTGATGCTTCCTTGGTGTCTACGGAGAGGGATTGGGAGGAGGTTGGGGACGGCGTCGCTGGAGGTTGGAGAAGGCGCCTGCTCCACCTCCCAGGAAGGAGGCCGGCCTCTCTCTCGCTTTCAAGCGGAGGTCCTTTGGCCTCTGCTTCCGATGTTTGTCATCGGAACACTTCGTCGCTGATTGCCAAGGCCCTGTCCGGTGTCTGGGCTGCCGCCGTTCCGGCCATCACGAGCGGGACTGCACGACGCGCCATTCCGCTGGTCCGGATCCTTGCCCCGGCTCCCGGTCACCTCCAGCAGCTCCAAGTGGCTCGAGGGACAAGCCTGCTTGCCATGCGCCTCGCCCCTGCTGTAAGTCGCCTCCTGCTCGTCCACTTCAGCCTCACTCCTGGGCTGCGGTTGTTGCTCATTCGGAAGCTCCCAACCTGGAGGCTCCTCGGCCGGGTGCCACTGCTACTGATCCTGTCGGTGAGCTGGGGCTGTTGCAGCCCCTCCTTGCAGCGCACGCGGAGGCGCTAAGCTCTGAGTTGCAGGCAAAGTTTTCCTCTCATTTAGAGGAGGTGTTTCGGCCACTTCGTGACTTGGTAGCTGCTGTGCAGGGTTGTACTGATCAGGTATCAGGTCTGTTGGAGCTGTTGGAGACTGTAGGTGGAAGATTTGAGCTTGCCAATGGCCGGTGGTAATGGTATCAGGATGGCTGGTTGCTCGTCTGAGCCGATTGCTGTAGTGGCGCAGTCTTCGGATGATTCTTTGGCACTGGATTTTGTATTGCCCAAGTTGGTGTTTCAAGGAGTGGAGGAGCAGGCAAAGGGTGATGAAATCGTGGCATCTTGCAATGATTTGGAATTGACCGAGGTGGAGCCAACTTCATCTTTGAGTACTGGGATCAATGTTGATTGCGCAGACGACCACTCCGATCAGGTGCCAACCTTCATAGAATCCATTACTGCTCGCATCACCGCTCCTCTACTGTCTGCGGCTCCACCAACGCCGGCCACTCCGATCAGGCGCCGCCCCAGAAATCCTGCCCCGATGCCCACTCGCCAGGCCAGCGCTCGGCGGGTTGTCACATCCATGGCGGGGTTGAGCACGGTTGAGAGGGCGCGTCATGTCCTACGCAAGAAATGGGGGCTGCCGGCGGAAGACGAAGCGAAAGGGGATGACACAGAGGAGGTGCGGCATCAGTGTTTCATGGACCTCTTCAAGGATCCGAAGACGGCGATGGAGACGGAGGCGGTGAGGGCTCTGTTCAGCAGAGTGGGGTATTCAAGATCCGTGATTTCCAAGACGGCCAGGAGACGGGCTACCCCAACGACTGCGGCCCGGGCTGCCCGCGTAGCTGAAGATCTGGAGTTGGAGCCGCCTGTAGAGGCGCATTCTCGCGAGTAGTTGTCCTTAGAGATAGGCAGCCTTCGCTGTCATTGTTGTTGTTGTTTTCTCTCTGTGTTTTGCTAGATCCTTTCTAGCGTGTAACTGAACTACTTTCTATCTTCTCAATTGATTTGGTAGAACACCTGCCGTTATCCTTCAAAAAAAAAAAGAAGTATATCGAGTCGGAAAGGATCGGGAGAAGGAGATCCGGTTCGCTTCTTTATACGATGGAAATCTATCTGCAGCTGTCGTATCAATCGATCGAGCAATTACTGACGTACTTCCCGGCGGCGTAGATCGCATCTATGGGCAACACTGCCACTTCGTCGGCTCGTCGCCGTCCCCGCCGTCTGCATGCAGTCTGGCTGCGAGAGTTGGACACAAGTCTCCGGCCGGCTCTCCGCACGCGGCTCTTCCGAGTCACCGACTCGTGACCCAGATCGCAATCCGCTACAACGGTGTCGATGGGATCCACTGTCGATCGGTCGTCCTCGTCCCACCGTCGTACGTGGTGCAACATGGTGGATAGTTGGAGACAAGGCCCACGCTGATATTCAACGTCGGCACCAGGTTCATCTTCCACACACTCCAACTCCACTTTCAGAGCTAACATGGTGTACCCAGCCGGCCTTGACGAGCACTCCACGGGATTTGTCGACAACTGCTACTTGCAAACTCCCGCAGCCAAGCAATACCACAACCGCTATTCATGTCATGGACGTGGAGGCCGACACGCCGGAGCTGTCCCACAACTGCTACTTCACGGGCACGACCCTGCTCCAGAAGGACCTACAGTCTTCCGACCTGTAATTGTGCAAGGCACGCCGCGACGTCGTTCCAATCGGCATGACCTGCCTGAGTTCACTGAGGGTCTGAGGCTCAGGCCAGGAAAATCATGACCCGCAAGGTGTAATGGTGTATGCACACATGTTGAGGTACGTAATCGTCTGAGATGCACAGTGACTTTGGAGATTCGTAGCGCTAGGTTCTATATGATTCATGCACTAGATTCACTTCCGCCAAAGATCTTCTCTCTTTCGCCTAGAAGCAAAATAGAACGAAGGAACTCATTCTTGTTGCCACATGTTGCAAATTTGAGGAGTAAATTTTACGTATTTACACTTTTTGAAATTGAATTCAACTTTCACTTTTTTATCGAAAAATAAATGGCCCGTGGCAACGCACGGCATTCAACTAGTTAATATATTATGAATATGAATATACCGACACCATAGCTAAACGACCGTTGAAATTATTGTATATGGGCCAACACATTTATCCTTCAGGTCGATAATATCTTTAGGAAATCCCCAAAACCAATTTGGCCCATTCATACATGGAAGAGGTGGACAAATTTGGATGGGACTAGCCAGTGGTGGACGCAGGAAAACATTGAAGGGTGGACACACTCCAAAAACAAAAAAGTTGGTAAATGACAATATAAAGAGGAAATTGATGCATGACATTGTAGATCAGTGCATATTTCCCGCAGCTCGGCATGACGCAATGGCTTATACCTTCAAAGATATACAGGAGCTCGGTAGCTCGACCGGCCATGCCGGCGGCCGGTGGCAGCAACGGCGGCTGGCCCTAGACGAGCAGGCGACGCCCGGCGGCGGGGAAGACAAGAGCGGGAGGGGCGGGGCGGCGAGGGGGGTGGGGGACTCGAGACGGGAGGTCTGGAGCGCCGGAGGGTCAAGCCGTCGAAGGGATTTGGCGGCGGTGCAGCACGCAGCAGCTAGGTCGCCATGCTCGCGCGTAAGGAGAACAAAAAGAGAAAAGAAGCATTGTTTCATCCGCGTATTCTGAACTCTGAAGAGAGAATAGCCACAATATCACTAATGAAAATTGAAAGTTCCAAAATACCATCCAAATAACCGAATTTGCCAAAATACCACTACAATTTTGGTTTTCATAGCCAAAATACCACTATGCACTAACAATCACTAACATCCACACACAAAAAAATTGTATGTCGTTACCTGTTCATACCACGCAATTCTTTCATTTCCACTAATTTCAATAACTATTAACAAGATTTTACCAACATTTCAAAAATATTTCAGAAATTCAGCACTTCAAAGCACACGGTATGGAGTATCAGTTAACCACGGTTCATCACATGAATCTGATTAATTATTCTGTATCATTGTCCGGCCGGAAAACACATAAGCTAGTAGATCAAATCTACAAATCAAACAACTGTAACACAATATCCTGATAAACTTCAAGAATGAACGATTAGCACATGCAATTGCGATTATATTGCGCGCGCGGGCGGCTGGAAAAATTCTAATCCATCTCATGGACTTAGTAGCCAAACACGATTCATCTAATGATTATTTTGTGATCGATCAAGGGCTGCTGCCGGCGCACGTCGCAGAGCAGGTCGGCTCGCATCCAAAACAGAAAGACTAGAGCGATGGGGAGAAAAAACCAGGAGTGAAAAAGCTCAAGATGGGCCAAATCTGTTTCATTATTTTTTTTTTAGTCTAAATCTGCTTCATTATCTAGGGTGTCAAAAAATTTATCAAAATTCTGGGTGGGCCGTGGCCCACCCTGCCCACCCTCTGTGTCCGCCCATGGGACTAGCACGCGCTTCTTGGTGCGTTCGAGCGGCCCACAAATAAGGAAAGTCACCTGAATTAGGACCAGGCAAAAAAGGAAAGTGAATCACGTGTTGCCCACCCGTCCCGAAACCCACCCAGCGTTCCTTGCACGCTACCATAAAAAAGGGCCCCCCTTCCCCATCAGGTTTACCTCCACACAGTCCATCCCCTTTCTCCTCCGCGCACCGCCAGCGCAAAATCCTGGGGAAGCAAGAAGTGAAAACGAAAAACCTGGGAGAAGCAAGAACCTATCTGGAGGTCTGCAATTTTTCAACTAAGGTGAGCAAATTGTTCAAACATCTTGCATAAAGTTGTGATCTCAGGTGCTGAACCCAATCCATACAGTCTGTTCATGAATTCGGTTGCTTTAGGATCCATTCGATAGAAAACATCTTCCCCTCTTTTTGGTAGCCCCAAAACCTCTGTAACTACATCTGAATTCAGGGGGATGTAACCCTGGCCTTCCACCCCAATGCAAGACTTTTTGGGGTCAACTTGCTGCAATACCCATTTGCCACATGCACTGTGGATGCCATCCTCAGCAGACCACCAAGTTCATAGCTGTCGATCAAATCCTTCTGATCTTGACTAAGGCCTTCATTAAGCTTCATAAGCCTGTGAGGTGATGATCTGTTCCCGCCTTCATTATCCTTGGTATCCTTATTTGCCACAGGCACTGTGGATGCCATCCCCAGTGAGAAAAAGTTGCCACAAGTGTTAGGAAAAAGCAACCCAAGCAACATGATATGTAAAGTTGTCAACCATCCTAGATAGTTGCCTATGAAAAAAGTTGCTACCTAATTATGTGAGCAAAAATAATTCAGGCCTTGAAAAGAACACAAACACTGCTGCTAATTGCCTCACTTATGATTTTAATTGCGTAAAAAAAATTGAGCATACATTACAGTATACAAAAAAAGATGCCCACTCAACGAATAAAAATTGCCTCAGTTATGATTTTAATTGCATAAAAAATCGTATTACAGAAGTAAATCACACTGCATAATTTCCTATTGGATATCTCAAAAATGCGTACACAAATAATTAGAACTTACCTGAAAGCACCACTTAAATGTATGTAAATATATACTTAGTTGCCTGGAATGCATGAAACCTACATGAATCTTCAGGCCTAGAAACACCCACGCACATGTGAAAAACTGCTACTAAGCATACATGTGTACTGCTTACCTACAAAAACCTTCTACCTACGAAAAATAGCATAACCTGTGTGCCCCAACAACCCGCCGCGCTGACACACTGCCGCCTCGCAGCAGCGTCGCGTGGTGGATTCACAGCGAATCAACCAAACCCACTCCCCTCTCGAGGACCCGTGAGGCTGAATCCTGCGTCTACTCCGGACTCCGCACCTTCGCCGTCCACCCCCGCATAGCCGCTGTGCTACACTAGTAGAGAACCCACTTCTAGTACCGGTTGTAGATGGCCTTTAGTACCGGTTGCACAACCGGTACTAAAGGGTCGGCACTAAAGGGGTAACCCTTTAGTACCGGTACCAAAATAAAACCGGTACTAAAGGGTCTCCACGTGGGCGCACAGGCGAGCGCAAACCTGAGGACCTTCAGTCCCGGTTTGTAATACAAACCGGGACAAAAGGTTCACGCTTTTATTGCTTATATTTTCAGGGGGGTTTTGGTTTTTTTCTTTTCGATTATTTTTCGGGGTTTAGGGTTTCTGTTTTTGTCCTTTTCGCTCATTTTTCAGGGTTTCGGAGGAGATCGCGTATAAAGTCCCGGCTCGCGAACCGGGACAGTACAAGCGAGACTAAAGGGCAAACCGGGACGTTCGTGCATATATATAAGATAACTTGTCTTACGATCGAGCATATACAAATATATACAATTTTGATAGTTACATGGAGATCACAATTACCGGGACTAGAGCCCGTCTATTCGATTACACGACCGGGGATCATCAGTAGGGCCTATTCACACTAAATTCTCCGTTGTTGTCTATCATCTCTGTCATCAAAAATCCCGCCAGTTCCTCTGCAATTCCTATTACGCGTTGCTCTGGTAGGTGTTCTTCCCGCGTTCTGTCGAACTATATAAGAAAAGAATATCAATATGAACATCAATCATGATAACAAAAAGTGACGGTACTAAAATAATGTTGTGAATGTATTGCTTACGTCGTTGTGCTCAGTGGTAAACGTGCGAATGAACTCGCAAACGTAGTATCCACATAGATTCGTCCCCGGTGGCTGCCTCGCGCACTTTACGAGAATAGAATTCAATCAAAATAATAATCTAGCATCATAATTGTATTGAAACTATAATTAAAGAGATGCACGGACATATCTCGTACTACTTACCTTGACCGTAGTAAACTTCAGCTTCTCAGTAAAGGAACCCTGCACCACACGCCTGAACTCTTTCCAAACCCTGCCCGGCAAAGAAAATTAATTAATGAATGAGTTATTCATTACCTGATATCTCATGAAATCAACGAAAGAGACCGATATAGCCCGAAAATTACCTCTGGAGCAAGACCTGCATGTTGCTAATCCCTGTCAGGT
This sequence comes from Poa pratensis, assembly GCA_947311845.1. NCBI lineage: Eukaryota > Viridiplantae > Streptophyta > Magnoliopsida > Poales > Poaceae > Poa > Poa pratensis. Next base: position 16,386,797 of record CAMZMU010000069.1, read on the forward strand.
CTCTGTTTAATGGGTCCATGACTTCAACTAATCCCTTATCAATTTGAATGTCTAGCAGAACATAGTGGAACCTGCACACGTTTATATACGTCAGTAACTCATCAATTACACTTAACATCGAGTAAGCAAAATGTGTAGAACAGAGTAAGACCCTCACGAGAAGTTGTAAGGAAACAGTATGTGGTCACAGAAATGTTGCTCCGTTAGGAATCTTAGAAGGTTATGCGCCGTGTCCTTGGGTTTGTTCGTTAGCGAATGTATATGTACTTTATCTGGGTCAATGAACCCAACATTATAGATGTTTTTTCTTTTACATTCCTGCATCCTCATTCTGCATAATAGAGTACAGAAGGATATAATGAGGATAATTACATGCAATGAACTGAACTACTGAAAAACTGAACAACTTATATGTAGACAATGAATTCAACAACTTACAGACAATAGCAACTGATGAGAGATTTGTCGAGGGCGTCGAAATTGTATAACTGCCAGAGTTCTGGAAACTCAACATGGACCTCTTCGGGTCGGAAGAAGTACTCAGGTGGGACTTTCGCCACGATCATTATTCTGCCCGAGTCTGCCGCTCGCAAGTACCAGTCATGCAAATTCCGCATATGTGTTGGCAGTTGTGTGAACTTCTCTTCGCTGACAAAAGGCTTCCCTAGGACATATTTAGTGACAACATCAGCCTTGGGTAAATTGTCGTCCTGGGAACCTATCAATTCAGCAACAGTCACACCCATAGAGGCCGCCAACTTCGCAGCTTCTTCCATATCCTGCTGCAGCACCAGCTGGGGAACGTTTTCGGATAACACCATGAGGGATGGGATCGATTGTTTGGCCTGTTCCCCGAGCTGGGGAACGTCCCTTCTGTTCCCGCTTGCACTAACACCTGATGTGCTCCCGCTTGCTCTTTACTAGATTTTCTCTTCAGCACTCTTGGGAGGGGCGACATTTGTCGTTTTGGGCTGCTGCGTCGGTTAGTACTCATCGACGTAGCACGCTTCCGCTTATTGTCCTTAGCGGGCAAAGGCGGCGGCGAAGACGGTCGACCCAAGTCCTGGGAACCTAGCAATTCAGCAACAGTCACACCCATAGAGGCCGCCAACTTCGCAGCTTCTTCCATATCCTGCTGCAGCACCAGCTGGGGAACGTTTTCGGATAACACCATGAGGGATGGGATCGATTGTTTGGCCTGTTCCCCGAGCTGGGGAACGTCCCTTCTGTTCTCGCTTGCACTAACACCTGATGTGCTCCCGCTTGCTCTTTTACCCAAGTCCGGCGGCGGCGAAGACGGTCGACCACCCAAGTCCGGCGGCGGCGAAGTTGGTCGACCACCCAAGTCCGGCGGCGGCGAAGACGGTCGACCACCCAAGTCCGGCGGCGGCGAAGACGGTCGACCACCCAAGTCCGGCGGCGGAGATCGAGATGGACTCGCGCTGTGGTAGTCGTAGTCATGGGGTGTTGACCTGCTTCTTGGAGGTGATGGAGGTTTAGTTGACCTGCGACGACTCGAAGGCGGTGTTGTCCTTGGCGTCGACCCTGGAAACTTGATGTAGTTCTTGTCCCATAGAATCGTATCACCCACAACTTCTCCGAGTGTCCTCTCATCTCCAGGTCCAGGGATGTCAAGCACCATAGCATGAGACCCCGGTACGATTTCATCCACCACGACTTTAGCATAGCCAGCTGGAATCTCACGGTCTTGCCAGCGTGTGTCAGGTGGACAAGGTAAAGCATATCCGACCGCCACCTTCATGGATATGTTCTTCAATTGCTGATGGAGCTCACAAGATATTGCATCCTTGATTCCATCCACGGGGTAGCCGGGACCGGCATCTATCATCCGCCGTGCATCGTCAGCCGGGACCTCCGAGTCACCCACGCTGCTTTTCCGCTGAGATGGACCGGCGGTAATATCGAGTACAGGATTTTGCGGGGGCACTACTGCTCTAAGTTCGTCAAGCTCCTGCTGCTGGTGGTTAAATTTGGCAAGCAACTGGTTGAACTTGGCTCCCTCCTCCTCCTCCTTTCGCTTCTTTGCTCTCGCTCGGCTTCTGTAAGTTTCTACGTCTTTGGCAAACCCAAGCCACCATGGGACGGAAGGGCCAAAGCCTCGTGTTCGTCCTCCTTTTTCTTGATTCTCGAGGACCAGTGACAGCAAGTCTCTCTCTCTATCGGGAGTGAACTTTAACTTCCCCTCTTTAATTTCTTTCAGCGTTTTAACCCAATTTTCCCTGGGTACCCTAATCCCGTCACTGGGAATAAGGTCCCCTGTTGTTTCGTCGTATGAACCCCCATGCGCAAGGAACCAATTTCTTGCCCTCAATTCCCATTCGTCGCGCATCCATTCTGGTTGGATCCCTTTAGCAAGAAGCTCTTGCTCTTTTTTATCCCACTTTGGCATGGCAGTCTCGTAGCCCCCTGGCCCCAATTTATGGTGATATTTTTTCTTGTCAGCATTTTTCTTGTTCCTTGCTGAGATCGCAGTGGCATCTTGTGACTCCTTGTACTTCTTAAATGCGTTCCAGTGATCCGCCTGCTTCGCTAGATAGCCTTCAAATACTGGAGCAGTCTTACTCTCTTGATATTCTTGCCATAATCTTTTCTTCCACACCCGAAATAGTTCGGCCATCTTCTTAAGAGTCCACTTCATGACTGTCTTCCTCAATTCTGCAGTGTCGGCAGGATCCTCAAATTCTGGCAGGGTGAAATGTGCCATGAGGTCATTCCAAAGACCCTTTTTGTACCTTTCGGCGACATACTCACTATCGTTCGCCCCTTTGCGCTTATTCCAGTCTCGAACGATGATCGGGACGTGCTCCCTAACCAGCACTCCGCATTGTTTTCTAAATACAGCGGCAGCCTTCTTGGGTTCCTTCGGTTCGCCCGTAACGGATATGACCTCTAATGTATAATGCGTAGTTGGGGCCAACTTTTTGGTCGGGCCTCGTTTGGACTTTTTGCTCGATGTGGAGGCCTAAGAGAAGAAACATTCGTCAATTTATATATATACAACTCAAGTAATGCATCTACTGATCGCCGAAGAACTTCCTATCTACCTCGCCGGACTTCGTTAAGGGTTCACCGGCTTCTCCATCATCGGAGCTATCGCCTTCTCCATCATCGGAGCCGTCGACTTCATCCTCACTTTGGTCGACCTCCATTCCATCCCCGGAGGGGTTCAGATACGACGACGGAGATCCTGGATCAGCAGCTGGGGCGTCGTTGATTATATTCTCGAGAATTTCTTCCTGTATTAGGTCTCTGCGGGTGCGGGTTGGACTAGGTGGATCCATAGTTTCTGCAAAATGCACACAATATTATTTCAAAATGCATCAAATAAAATGAGTATCAATTGTTATAAATTATTACTACAAATCAATTACTAAAAATTACTTAGTCCTAGAATTTAAATGAATTATTTAAATGAATTATCATACCTTACAACATAAAATGGTTTTCATTACACAAATGGTTTTATTTAAATAATTACTAACAGTACTAACATATTAAGAACAACATTATGTAGTGATCTACAGTAGCTAACCATTTCACAAACAAGAATAGCAACAATTTCATAAAGGACCAAATATTTATTTTATCACTTTTAATAGGCAAAAAACACCATTTTTAGAGTTTATTAAGTCCAGGGTGTTCTGTTCATCAACAAGGTATGCAAAGATAGGTTTATGTTCTATGTAAATATTTTAAACTAATGCAATTGGATTTAGTCCAAAATCTTATTCACAGAAAATTAATTAAATGCCAGAAAACCCCACTGGTCTAAACTACCAACACATGCCATTTCAAAACTATGTATCACAAACATATGAGGCTAATTTCTACAGAAAGCTATACTCACAGGCATTCCAGAACAATTGGATTTACAAATTTTGGATACATATTTCTCAAGTTAAAAAATAGTTCTTGATTTATACCAGTGGCAGTACAGTAATTATCAAGCACACACAAATTAATATTTTTAAGATTTGCAAATTGGAAGTGGTTCTAAACTCATTCATTTATCACTGTGATTTTTGGTTTGCACAAACATGCAGTTTAACTATTTTATTTTGAATTAAAGTTACAGCACAGAAACAGAATTATAAAGCCCTATTTTCAAATTTCGGGTTAATCAAAGATTGCTCGAATCCGCGCGTTTCTGGATGATTCGAACGCGCTGCGACGTATAGGAGGTTGCAGGGAACCATTTGGTAGCGGCGCCGCCCAATTTGGGTCGCCGGAGCAAGCCGGCGACGATGTTTGGCGGCGGCCGACGACGGGCAACGCGGCGGCGGAGCTACGGGGCGCAATAAGTGGAATTGAAGGCACTGGAGGATGCAAAATCTCACCCTGAGCACGATGGAGTCGACGACGAGGTCGGGGGAGGTCTTCCGGCGACGGAATCGTGCACGCACGCGGTGGCCGGAGTTGGGGGAGGGGCCGCGATTCGCCGGATTCCGGCCTTCCTACCACGACCGACTCGGTGGAGAAGGAGAGGAGGCGCCGGCGACGGGCAGCGGCCGTGTCGAAGACGGCAGCGGCGTCGGGGACGGCCGCGCTGGCGACGGAAAATTTTGGCAGCGTTTCCTCTGCTCTGCTCTGGTCTGCCCTTCTTCTTCGATGAAAATGGCCAAGTCCCAGATTGGGAACTGCTTAAGTACTGGAGGGACCTTTAGTCCCGGCCCGTGGCTCAAGCCGCGACTAAAGGGCGGTCTTTAGTCGCGGTTTGAGGCACGGGCCGGGACTAAAGTGTTTGGGAGGACCTTTCGCGTTCCCGCGCGCAGCACGGGCTTTAGTACCGGTTGGTATGCAAAACCGGTACTAAAGGCCCAAAAATTGCGCGGGTTTTTACTTTTTTTTTAGATCTAGCACAATTTCAAATATTTGAACATTTGAATGAAACAGTTTTTGCATACTTATGAATTTGAGAAAACTTTTTACATGAAAAGTGCTTGAATTTGAATAAGTATTCCAAATACATTTTCTGCTTTATAAAATAATTATTCTAACTCTACAAACTATTAACCATTTTGCCATTTTGAATTAAAAAATGCATTATCTTTTATCTTTTGCATATTTTTGAATCTCACTAAATTTTGAACATGAAAAATGTTTGAATTTAAATAATTAATTCAAAACCATTTTTTGTTTTATAAAATAATGCCGTGGGTAATTTAACAAAGCAACAGTACTGCTACTACATTGCAGAGAGGAAACCACAACTCCAGATAACTCAGCTAGCCAGCGCATTCTATTGCTAACACAAAGTTCAGACTGAACTCTGAAGTACCTACCCAGTACTAAGACGCATACAAATGACAAGGAGATCACTACTACTAAGCCAGCTTCTAGTGAGTCCTATCTCCCGTTCTATCCATCCATACCTACCTAGCGCTCGGACGAACTTGTCCAGGTGTGGCCGTGGAGGAACTTCTGCCGTTTTCTTTTTTTTCTATTTGTTTTTTCTTTTAATTGTTTTTATTCATACTATTTTTTCTTTTCATTTTTCTTTCTTTCTATTTTTCTTTCTTTTCATTTTTCTCTTATATACTTTCTTGTTCGATGTTTATTGCTATTATTTAATACCATTGGTGATATTTTTCAGTAATCGCCAGTTCCTTCTCAGCCAGGTACTTCGGGCAACACCGTCTTATGCAGAGATGATATAACATACAACTAGACATCTACGTTACAATTTCACTAGTTCTAAATACTGGATAGAACAAATTAAGGTACAACTTCAAATTACGATACAACACAAGTGAAACAAAGACTCTACCTATCCGCCGTGTTGCCACCCTTGCCCTTTGACGAAGATTCTGCCTTCTTGCCTTTGCCCTTGGACGAAGCTTCAGCCTTCTTGCTCAGTGCTTCAACCCTCCTTTCCTTTGACGATGGCATGAAATCGTCGTCATCATCGCTGTCCACTATCCAGAGACAGGAACGACCGTACGAATCACGGTCAGCTTCAGTTCGGTAGAACGGACTATTCGTAACTTTCTTGTCAAACTTATCTTGAAGCCTGAGCATTTCTGCACGAATTTGGAGCGGGGTCCTATACGGAAACCCAGCACCACCACCACTCCCACCTCCTCGGCAATTCATCATTGCGTCACCCTAATCCAGTGGCTGGATTCAACCTACCTGAGGGCTTGTGTTTCCAACAGCGTCGTTGTGTTGTCATTGTTCACCGTCCTACAGGAGGTGGCTCCAATGGCTGGCCGGTGAACAAGGACGAACACAATAATGCCAGGGAACATGCCAGCAGGTAGGCTAAATCCAGCCATTGGATTCGGTGGCGAAGGTAGATGAGCGGCCGGTGAACAAGGACGAACACAATAAAACCATAATACATAGCTCGGGTCTATTTTTATTGATTTGGGGAGGTGGGGATTTGGGGATTCACCTAGCTAGGGAACCCGAATGTTTTGTGTTTGAGCGCCACTTCGATCCAAGCAGCGGTAAGACGTCTCTGATGATCTACAACCGTCGGGCAAGAGATCGCTGATGATCTGCAACCGTTTTGAACGGTCGCAGGTCATCAGCGACCTCCTGCCGCTGGTTGCCCAAAGATGCCCAAAACCTAGCTAGGGAATCCGAATGTCTTGTGTTTGAGCTGGTTAAGCTGGAATGAGTGAGTACCTGTCTGGGAGGTGGAGTATTTATAGGCAGAAGTTGGAATGAGTGTGGATGAGGTGGGAGTGGTGGTGGTGGTGGGAGTGCTGATCCAACAGCTCACAAGCCCTCAAAAGAAACACACCCCGGATCCAACGGCTCACAAGCGCTCGAAAGAAACACACGATCCGTGTGATTCTTTAGTCCCGGTTGGTGTTACCAACCCGGTTGGTGTTACCAACCGGGACTGGTTCTAAAAATCCAACAGCTCACAAGCGCTCAAAAGAAACACACCGCAGATCCAACGGCTCAGAAGCGCACGAAAGAAACACACGATCCGTACTGTCCAACGATGGTTCCGGCTAGGGCCACAGAGGGTGCAGAGAGAGCCGGCCCCCGAGGAGGTGGTACGTCGCCGTATCAGGGAGGAGGACGAGCACGTCCGTCGCTACATGCATTTGTTGGAGATTCAGACCAACAGGCGCTGGTCGATACTTCAGAGGGATCCTTATCACATCAGCTATGACCCCGTGATGGTTCCGGCTCTTTGGAGGCAGAGCGCCCGCGGCTCAGCACCGCGCGGCTTAGGACCCGGTCAAAGTTAGTTTGAGTACCTATGTTCAGTACTGTGTGTGTTCACTTCAGCATCTTCTTTTTCACATCTTTTCGGAGCCACCGTAGGGCTGTATGACGGTGAAACCTTGTGTTTTGTTCTATCTACAAAATACTCCAGTTCATTGACCGAATACAAAGCATTCAGATTCCCGTCATACGTCCAACAGTGCATTTGATATCTCTTCTGAGTTTTCAGAACACAGTTACATAAAAGGTTTAATACATTATTACACATCACCAATAACATCCCTATGTATTGTTCACTTCTACTCACGAACCGGGACTAAAGAAGCACACGGATCGTGTGTTTCTTTAAAGCGCTTGTGAACCGTTGGATCAGGGGTGAGCCCGACTTTAGTCCCGGTTGGTGTTACCAACCGGGACTAAAGAAGCACACGGATCGTGTGTTTCTTTCTAGCGCTTGTGAGACGTTGGATCAGAGGTGTGTTTCTTTTGAGGGATTGTGAGCTGTTGGATGAGTAGTATCACGACCACTTCGTGACCCACATGACCCGGTTGTTGTTACCAACCGGGACTAAAGAAGCACACGTATCCTATATATAGCCCCCCTCCCGGACATGTTCAGCACTCAGTGTCTACTCATTGTAGTTCATTTTGGCAGCACACGGGTAGCAGAGAGCACTCAGTGAAGGCTGAAGGTGAACCCTCCCCTCGGCGGAGGCATCTTTGGGCAACCAGCGGCAAGACGTCTGTGATGATCTGCGACCGTTCCAAACGGTTGCAGATCATCACAGATGTCTTGCTGGACGGTTGTCGATCATCAGAGATGTCTTTCGAGCGCTTGTTCCGGGAACCCTCCCCTCGGTCGGATCCAAGCAGCGGCAAGACGTCTCTGATGATCTGCGACCGTTCCAAACGGTTGCAGATCATCAGAGATGTCTTGCCGGACGGTTGTAGTTCTTTTGATATGCAGGCACTCACGAGCCACCGTTGGGCTGTATGCAGGGGAAACCGTGTGTTCTGTTCTATATATCTGCATAATCCTTCAGTTCATCGACCGAACAATATCATTCGGTTCCGGGAACCCTCCCCTCGGTCGGATCCAAGCAGCGGCAAGGTTCTTTGATGATTAGCAACATTCCCAACACTTGTTTCGACGGTTGCAGATCATCAAAGAAGTCTTGCCGCTGTTTGGATCGAAGGCCGATTTGCCGTCTCACGACCACGCGATGATTTGCCGATTTGCCGGTCAGAGTGGCCACTGGAGAAGGTAGGCAGGGGAAACCGTATGTTTTGTTCTATCACTTGGAGAATGCAGAGATTGTGTTGGTAAAACTGCAGCTGATTGAAGCTTCTTACACATGCTCCTTACATAATGGTTTAATACATTATTACACATCACCAACATCACCAACTATTGTTTATGTTTTCTTCTGAGCCGTAGCCATGGAGAATCTTCATCATTTAACATGATGCTTGGGTCAGTTTTCACTGTGAAGGGCGGAATTTCATGAAACTTATTATAATCTTCAGACTATGTGGCACTTTGGCTCATCGGACGATGTATTCTTTTGCTTATCTTTTATTTTTTTCGGTTTGGTGGACATGTCCTTCACATAGGAAACCTGAGCCACACCATTGGCTAGGACGAATGGTTCGGTGTGGTACCCAAGATTCTTGAGATCCACTGTTGAAGAAGGATGGTGGGAACAACAACTCGAAGAAGGATGGCGGGAACAACAAATCGAAGCTGCCAGACATTGGACCACATCAATTTGTAACCCTGATAGACTTTCTCGAGCAAAAGTTTGTGATATTATTCGTAATGTATTATGGTTAAATAAAAATGGACCCGAGCTATGTATTATGGTTTAATACATTAAATTGACGAATTTCATTACTACACATCACATAAAGGTTTAATACATTGATTTACATATGTTAAGTGCTGAATTTAAATAATAAAGTTGCTAACCTTTCAAAACGATGGATTTAGGGGTTACCACCAAACTATATATGTTAATTCTTGAATTTAAATAATAATTCTTTTTTGCCTTTTCTATTTAATATTGAATAATTCGTATCTACAAATCCGTAAATTGAAAATTGATAAATAATATGTCTACGTCGTTGTGTTGTCGCTACTACCGATGTAAATTCATCTGCAATGTTGAATAAAAAGAAAATTCAAATTGGCTCCATCCAAGTTGAATGAAAAGGAAATTCAAATTCATTTCCGGCAGAAATTAAAATTCACATGTTTATGCACATACTACTAGAGACACAGACACCCATCTACTCGTCCTCCGAAGAATACTTGCGGTACAACTCGAATGAAACGTATGCATCTATTGCTGCATAATCAAGGTTGATCCTGTCAAGTTGGTTCTTCTCCCAGAAGTTGTGCTGCTCATTGGGGAATTTTTTCTTCATACCAGCGTACTTCGGGTCGATCAAGACTCTTGCCATATCAGCCATCCCAGTCTTGTAGGGATACCGAAACTGGATCAAGTCCTGGAGATCAATGTGGCAGTCAGCTGGTATCTCAATACCCCAGGTGCTCATCATCTTGATCTTGTCATTCGTTATATCAACGCTACAAAAACGTATGCCGCTGTTGACAAGGAAATCCATGAGTTCTGGACAGTGCTTGACACTACTGCAACAACAAAAATGGAACTAATGGAACAAATGTTAAACATCGCTGCAACATTTTGCTATCCTATATGAATCAAAAGAAGCACTCTCCTATATGAAAAAATGGATTCAAATGGCCACACGTATGTTGCTATCCTATAAAGTTTTGCTATCCTATATGAATCAAAAGAAGCTATCTTTCCAATAGGATTCAAATGGCCACATGTTGCTATCCTATGAATCAAAAGATGTTCTCTTTCCAATAGGATTCAAATGGCCACACGTTGCTATATATATATCCTATGCAATTTTCCTATCCTACAAGAAGTTCGTGTTACCTTGACCATTGGAAGACCATGACATGGTTCTTGTGAGCAAGTTGGATGACGGCAACATCTCGTCCATCGGCCGTGTACTCGAGATCAAGGCCAAGGAACTTGTGTTCATCCTCGTCATGCCATTTCTTCAAATCGGCAAGAAGACCCGGGACCTTAGCGCAGTCGTTCGTGTAGGCGACATCGAGAAGGGTCTTGCATGGTGTTGACACATGAGTAAACTGAATACCAATTCGATTCATGGTGGAGGATTTGGGAAGAAGAGAGGAGAGCAAGAGGAAGAGGAGAACCCGTACTGTAGCAAATGGCCCTCTGTTCTCTGATCCGTCGCGAAAACACAACTTCCAAAGCGCGGGGAGGCAAACGGTTCGTCCTTTTAGTCCCGGGCCGTACTACGACCCGGGACTAAAAGGTTTCTCGCGCCAGGCGAACGGTTGCGGAACACTTTTAGTCCCGGGCCGTATTACGACCCGGGACTAATGCCCCCTTTAGTACCGGTTTTTGTTGCAACCGGTACTAAAGTGGCGCACCAATGCCTCTGTTTCTACTAGTGCTACCGGACCGCCGTGCTACCGGACCACCGACTCGCAGTAGCACCGCTTGGTGGAATGGCGACAAAACCTGCTGCCTGCCGAGAGGACCTGCTAGGCCGAATCCCGCGCCCACGCCGGGCTCTGCACCTTCGCTGTCCACCCGTCGCGCTACGAGACCGCCGCCCGCAGCCGCGTCGGGGGGTGGATTCGCGGCGACGACGCGCGGGGACTTGATTTCGCCACAGTGGGGAGAACGGAGAAGGGAACGAGACGACGCGGGGGAATGAGGGAAAACGAAAAAACTAAACGGTGCCCGGCGTTGTCTATCGAAATTCGAACGTAACGACAAAAAACATTTCGGAACGGCACGTATCTTGGAGCAGCGACGGACCGCGAGTGAGCGGCCACTCATGCATGATGAGAAGCGCGCGAGAGTTAGCCTTTTGGAATTTTAATCTCACATTGCTAATTGAGAGGAAGTTGCACCTCCTTATAAGGGAGGCTATTTCCCATGTTCATGAAAAGTAGATACATACACGTGCGCTCCTCTTCCACCGCTCGTCACATCGCGCGCGTCGGTTTCGGGAATTTGGCGAGCCTAGATCAGATGTAAGCGTGCCATTTATATTTTTGCTATGTAGGAAATTAATGAGTCATTAATTGAATTAGAAACACAATTACTCAACAGACGTCAACGCTAATCGCCTGCGCAACATGGCCTCTCCTCGAATTCCAGAACATTGCGCCGCCTCTCAAACCATCTTCATCCCTTCTTCCGGTGTACGCCGTGAGATGGGACAGTAGCCTTTGCGAACCCCGGTTCTCGTATTCCTATACTGTAGATAAGCTATTAGATTTTTGGGAGCGCACTCCTGCAACTACTGGTGGCGACTACTTCCCAAACGCCGACTTCTTTCCCAACATCAACAACGTCTTCGATAACATGGCAAGCGGTTCTGCTCCTGCTGCACTATACACGTTTATTACTCAGCCGTTTCCGATTCTCAGCAGACGTCAACCCTAGCCGCCTATGCAACACATGGTCCCTCCTCATTCCTGTTCCATTACATTGTGCCGCCGCTCAAACGTTATCCATCCCTTCTTCCGGCATGCACCGTGAGATGGGACAATAGGCTTTGATCTTGGACACAAATGCTTTGTGTGTTGCACCAAACATGATGAACCCTTGCTCTTTCCCATAATAATAATTCTATTATGAGCGGTACATGTCATGAGTGCTAATCAATTTTCTTCCATTGGTGTTGCAACATATATGTTGAAAACTTGCTCTATCCCATGTTTAAGTTGAACACATGATGATGCTTGTACTAGTTCCTCATGTATTTCCCCAAATTTCTCCTAATGAATAAAAAATGTTGACCAATTTCACTTTACGATGCTTTGAGTGCAATAATAAACATGTGTTTCAACATGAGATGTCCCACATAGCCCACATTTCCATGTATATTTTGCATTCCCACATCTTAAGGATGTTTAGAATGATAGCTTTCACATTGACCTTGTGTTTGCATTATACTTGATATGTTTGTGTTATGGGTTTTGTTCACAAGAACGCACATGTCGTGATGGATGATGTGTTCCCCTATCATGCACACACATGGTTTCCTTAGTCTTTGGAGGAGAGAATATCCGGTGGAAACCAAGTTTCGGTGGAAACCGGTGAAAACCACGAAAAAATCATGTTTAAAAGTTCAAAAAAATTCTAACCAAAATGCATTACATTGGGAAGGTAGCGTTCTACAGACATGCAAAATGGCAACTTGAAACTCAAAACATTTTAGGAGCTATGAAAATGACAAATTCGTCAGTGAATAGTACCAGAAATTACTATTCACTGCTGAAGTACTATTCATTGCTGATTTTGTCATTTTCATAGCTCCTAAACAAATTTGAGTTTCAAGTTGCCATTTTGCATGTCCGTAGAACGCTACCTTCCCAATGTAATTTATTTTTGGTTAGAATTTTTTTGAACTTTTAAACATTATTTTTCCTTGGTTTTCACCGGTTTCCACCGGATATTCTCTCGTCTTTGGAGTGTGTAGGTACAACTGCTTACTTCTAAACCTCGAAGGAGCATGCGTTGAAAAAAGAGTACTAGAGAGTTACTGATGGGTGAGCTTCAGTGAGTGTTTGGACCTCATACTTTCATGAAAAAAGAGAAATTTTACATGATGGAAAGATTTCCCCTGGACAACACCCCATCAAGCTTTCATTGGGGTGGTCACCTCTAGATCCCCCCTGCCCCTCCCACTATGCAAGCTCACAACTAGAGCCCTTCACCGAGAGAAGCTTGCAGCTCACCAACGACTTAATCAGGCGACGGGGAACCGACATAGAGCCATTCCGCCATCCTGGCATAAAAGAACCTAGACACATATCATCTCGTGATATGGATTAGCATAACGAGATACACAAAATGTTCCATCGTTAATTCGTGAATACACAGGAACCAGTATGGACGTCTATGGTCCCGATGCTGGTTATTGTCCGGTAACATGCAACATATATTGTTTATGTTATTAAGTTGTGATCCAAATTTATATGAAGACTATGCAAATAAAAGGCTAACTTTTATCTGAGCGGAGCCCCGTTGCCAGATCAGTACCGGTCGCCCACTGCCAGGGACGCCTAGGGGTTGCAGGGGCTGAGCCCCTCGCGGTACGGATCAATATCGATTTAGGTCATCACCTTTTTATATACTGCTTGTGAGCCGCAGCACGGGATAAGATCATTCCTGTAAATCCCCGGTGTGTGTAACCTCTCCCGATCATAGTGAAATTTCGATGGGGACGCGCGTGGTTTTTTCCCTTCTCTTTGCAGGATATTTTCACGTTAAATGTTGTGTCCACTGATTTCGTTCTCTATTGCCTATAGTGTATAACACTTTGGCCCTAATGAAAAAATACACATAAATGTGTAACACATGTTGTTTGGTGTGTGAACGGAGGGATTTTCACAGTGTAATACTCACTCCGTCCAAAAATAAGTGTTTCAAGTTTGGCAAAAAGTGAAGATATCTAGACATGTTTAAGATACCTTCACTTTTTGCCAAACTGGAAACATTTATTTTTGGATGGAGGAGTATATAATATTGTTCCGCCACAGACAAAATTACATACACCTAAAAATTAGGTACTCAAGAAGATGGCAATAATCGGGACACGCGGCAGTGCCGGGATTACATCTGTTCAATCGTTTGTCTGGCAAGACAAAGGTACAAGAACGAACGAAACTACAAAGGAGAAAGATCGATGATCGATGAGGGTCACGCGTAGTCCTCGTCATCGTCGTAGTAAGAGTCCCTGGCGGCTTGGTCGACGCCTTCGTTGGCCTTCTCGCACTCGTCGATCCACTCGCCGTAGACGTCAATTGGCTCAGTGAGGGCGTGCGCCTTGGTGGAGTAGCTCTCCTTGCAGACGATGCAGGCGGCCTCGGCGACGCAGAGCTTGAGGTCGATGGTGCACTCGACGCTGCCGGCGTGGTTGCAGAACGGGCAGCAGAAGGTCGTCTCCAGCTGCTCCACCTTCTTCCGGGGGCTGCCTTCGCGCGCGTCGACTTCCGCTTCCCCATCGTCTCGATCGATCGACCTAGGGCAGCTTTGCTATGTCGCGGCGGCGGTGGCGGCAAAGCTAGGGCGAGGGTTTTGGCGCCGCCGCGTCCTGGGGCGTGCTTATATTGCTGGAGTCGGTTGATTTGTTAACCGTGTCGTAGTCGAGGTAGTTTCTTGTGCCGCGCGTCCCGCTGGTTGCAGCCGGTGCAATTGCCGATCCTGCCAGTTGCGGGCTTAAAACGGAAAGAGGCCCACCCTCGGATGGCATAATGGCAAACCATGGCCCATTTCCTAGATGTTGTTCGTGTCATTAGTTTTTTTTTCCGTATCATTAGTTGCTGTCGTAAAACACTGCTAACTTGTCAGTGTGGTAGTGTCACGTTCCACTTAAAAGAACTTGCCATAATTCCATTGTCACTTACTGATGACGATCCTTCTAATGTAGCAAAAATGTGGCTCGTCTTCCATGTCCTTCCCACCGCCGATAGCACCGTGCATCACGGTCTAGACCTCTCCGGCCGTGATCTCTGATCCCAGTGATCACTGATGTAAACGACTGTATGGTCACGAATCACGATGTAGCTAGCTTCACGATTGAACCAAAGAGTAATAAAACTAAAAGCAAATACAATTTGGATATTCTTAGATAAAAGCGCAATTTTATTGCCTTTTCACACTCTTCTGGATCAGTTGATACACGTACGCGACCTATGTGAACTGCAATATCCTTTAGGCACTGTCATGAGCTAGCCACTGCAATATCCTCGTGAACTGATCAGTTAGTTCATCGATCATCACACATAACCTTGCAGCTGGTCCTTCTCGTACACCTTTATTCTTTCCCAGCTTCATCGGTCTGCTCATCCAAGGATCGGAGGGGTACAGTAGGGGCCTCTGAGCAGTGCGGCGGCGATCACCTTGCTAAGCGCCTCCGTCGGGTGGATGCCGTCCCAGCTCAGCCGCGCCGATGGGTCCTCGCACGCGGTGGTCGCCCCCTCCATGCCGCACCTCGCCGTGACGTCGAAGTTGTACTTGCCCCCTCCCGCCCCGCAGCACGCCTCGAACGGCTTGCTAAACCCTGGAAACAACATGCAAAAACAATGTTTGCATTGTTTTTTTTTAACTATGTTTGCTCTGTTTTTCCGACAAGTATCGACAGAGACGAGGAAATAATTACCAAACTTTTCGGGCTGCTGGACGATCCGATACACGAGGCCGGAGTAGTCGGCGTACATGAGCGTCGTCGAGTTGGAGTGCTTCCTTTGAGGGCTTCGACCTGTCTCCGGAGCAATGCGTTGTGTAATCGGTCAGGCGGTTGTAAGGCTTGAGGCAACCGGCATGATCGAAGTCGGCTTTTCCTGCAGCGTCGCCGAAGAGCGACAGGAAGATCGGGAGGCAGCCAGTCGGGAAGATGCCCGGGACGACGATGTGAACGGCGCCTAGTGCAATCAGTTCCTATATGCGCAAAAAAAAGGGGTCTCTCTGGCCGTCAGGATCAATGAAACTTCTTAACATGCAGCATTCGCAGCCAGTTGTATGGGGTACCTCGACGCCGTTAGCGATGGCATTGACGATCTTTGGAGTGTTGTTCATCGCCTGCTCTGGTGTCAGCCCAACTTCAAGCAGCTGGACGTTGTAGTCGTTTCCTCCGTATCCACCGAACATGAACAGCGATTTGCCCAGGTATCCCTTGCAACCTAGATGCAACAAGCAGAACGATTCAGAGAAAATTTACCAAAGAAAATTAGACTTAGGAGACGTACTGCATACTTATGAGTAGAAAAAAAAATAGATGAAGAAGACCTAAGACAATTAGAATGAGTGCTCACTTTGTTCCGTCCCGCATATGGAGGGAATCAACTCTTTAAACCACTGGATCTGCGTGTCTAGTGAGCCATGGTTCCACACCTGATCTTCGATGCCCAGAGATTTGTAGAAGGAGAAATTCATGGCCGTGCCACCAGTTATGGCCATGCTCACGCCGCGCCGGAAATCTCTGCCTTTTGCTTTGGATGGTGGGAGTAATGGGAGCCCAAGTGCTTGTGCTGTCATCCATGTATGGCCAAATACCATCAAAAGTGACCCAAAAAATTGGTGTGATTAAAAAATCAAAGCAATTTCTCATCTCCTGACACGTGTTTGAAAGTTCCAAAAGTTTGGAAACCAAAATTTTAAATTTTTTAGAAGTTGGAAAGGTAAAAAAACGAAAAATTCTGTATATTCGAATAAATAGAATACAAGGGATGGGTACAAGTTCAAAATGGAGGTTTTCTTAAAGAAAGGAATAAAAGGGGAAGTGGAGCGGGCCAAAAACAGGAAGTCAAGCTTGTCTGAAGTCTGAACTGAACGTGATGGCTATGTTAAGTAGCAGGTGATCACCAGGACATGTCAAATAACTAATTAAGTGACTATATGTTCATCCATACTATTTTTAGTTGATCAAACTGGTTACCGATTTTGTGTAGAAACTGAATGCTAATTGTATCATGCACCTTAAAACAAGAACTTGTTTTTTATTCGTATATATAGCGTGGTATGACAACAGAGCATCTGCACTTTTGCATGCCATGTACATAATGTGTACTAATCTTAGGAAACAAAGCGGGTCATGTATTTACCGATGAAGTCGACGACCACGCGACCGTCGCACCACCGGCAAGACGGCCGTCCGAAGTATGTCCGGCCGTACGGCGGGTGCGTGCAGGTGAGCACGTCGAGCTCCGTCTTGTTGCTGCTCGCGGCACAAATGTTGCCGGTCTCCTCCATCGAGTCGCCAAAGGTAAACATGGCATTGTATTTCTTCGGCGTGGCAGCACCGCTACCACCACCGCCGGCGGCCATCACCGTGATCAGTTGGACGGCCAAGAAAGCCACGAGCAACGACAAGCGTAAGCGGAAGCATGGGAGCTTCATGGTTAACTCGAATACTCGATCGATCATCTGTAAAGATTTCGTTTGGGCTAAGCTTAGCCAACTTGATGCTGATCTAATGGCCGGCGAGGTTGGCCAATATATAGATGCTCTGCTCGTTGGGGACTGATGAAAAGTTGACAATCACTTGAGTCATGAGGGTCGTTGGATTTCAACATATTTGCTCATCTGCTCTGCTTGCAACAGTAGCATTAATGAAAGTCTAGGCATTTGGAGGACCCAATTATGTAGAGCTGAGTAAGCATGTTTCTACTAAACTATCAGGAATCAATTATGTTTCTACGTATTGGATGAAATGTCAGAGCCTGTATGTTATGTGATGTTGTCTGAACAGTACAATGACGATGAAGATGACAAAGCTCTTCTGGTTACTGACATCGGCCATGATGGCATTGCAGCAACTAAGAATGCATGATCAAATGGATGGAAGGGTTTTCTCTTGTTTTCCGTGTACTCAAATCACTTAATCCCTTCAAACTTCCATTTGTATAAATTCTCACTGGTTATGGTGCACTAAGTGCAACAGAGCATTTCAATTCGTTCCTGGATGTTCTTCTTGCAACTTAGGCCAACTGAATTCGTGGCATTTCATCTTCCTGTTTCAGGTTTTTGATGCTCCATCTGGACAACGGATCCGAGACCACGCTGGAGTCTATAATTCTGCAGATACCTCAACAGTGCAGAGTCGCTCCCATTAGACAGCGTCCCATCGTGGCTGACTGGCTGTCGTGGTTGCTGTTGCCGGCGTCAGTGTAATCTTCTACTTAAACTCTCTACGCTCCGATTTATCATACAGACATACACAAATATGTGAACACTAAAGATTTACGCAAGTTGCACTTGGACACACACGAGTCACAGTGGCAATAAGGGGCGAAATGTATAATACCCCTTCTGGGTTTTTGCAATTGTTTTCAGTGTGTTCAGAAAGGGTTTTCTCCTTCAACTTCAACACTCTTCCTTTTAATCCCTTTACCACACAGTGTATGTTCAGAGTTCGTACATAATTAATTCCAGCTGCGTTGGCATTGACCTTTACAGGAGCAACTATTCAGTGTATGTGCTCTGTTACTTTGTGTGGCACCCCTGCTTAACTGAACCAAGGATAAAATTAAAGAGTTTTTTTATGCAATACAAGCCCTGCCTGTTAGTGAACAGATGGTCAGCGAGCACGCTCTTAATCCAGAAGCAGCGGAGCGATCACAATGGGTAAGAAATGCAATGACGGCACAGACTAGCGTCTCGCACAAACAGGGTAGGGT
The DNA here is from genome assembly GCA_947311845.1 of Poa pratensis. Taxonomy (NCBI): domain Eukaryota; kingdom Viridiplantae; phylum Streptophyta; class Magnoliopsida; order Poales; family Poaceae; genus Poa; species Poa pratensis. Next base: position 16,405,266 of record CAMZMU010000069.1, read on the forward strand.
GGTGACGCAGCGCCTCCCAAAGATGCGATCACTCACTGGACTTAATATGTTATTTCTGAGCAGATGACAGATTATTTTAGATCATGTCTCCTCTTGCTAACTTACTGAATCACCCCTGAGAGAATAAAATTCAAATTTGCAAGGTAAAATACGTAAGAAGCCCCCACAGTCAACAACGGATATGTCCGATACTACTCCCCAACAACACTAGTAAATTGTACCGTAAAAAAGCTATTAGCGGCTTACCTAACGATTTCTCGGACAATAAAAAGGAACCAGCCATTAACCACGCAAGTCACAACAGAAGGATATATTCATCACAGCAATGTTAAGAAACATTAAGTACTATGTAGACATCACATAAAGCAAGGACATTCGGGGTCGTTTGGGGGGACAAAAAGCAAAGGAATAGCTGCCCAGCTTTTTTCGTTCTGGAAGAGGAGCGCCTTGTGACTTTAACTGTTGGGACTTGCAGGCTTGACGATTACAGCTGTAAGTTTGCTACGGACCCTGGCCTGGGATTGTAACTGGTTTTCTGGGTCCAGGCTTGTCAGGGCCACATTCAGGTTCAGTTGTGCTGCTGTCTGAACCATAATCACGAATTGGGTGTTTAGGGTCTTCGTCGACGGCAAACACGACGAACTCTTCATTATCAGGAGACTTGTGACTTGAGCAGTCTGGCAGAGCTGCAACGTGATGGAGGAGTAATTGTTAGTGGAAATCCGTAGCAGAAAAGGAGATGCGTTCTTGCACCCACCTGGAGCGGCTGGAGACTTAACGGCAGGAGCGGCCGGAGTAGCGGCGGCGGCAGCCGATGAGGAGCAGGAGGAGAAAGAGCTCAGCCCTGGCTTCCCATGCGACATGCGCAGCACCAGGGAGCGCAGAGACGAGCGTGGAGCAAGTGCCATCCTCTCTGTAATCTAGCAATAGGAAGAGGACAAGTTGATCGGCGATGTGATGAGATGACTGCATCAGGCTTGTGTGCCTATTTATCTGTTTAGGTAAGTACATCCCACGGAGCTGCGACCCAGGTACCTTAACCTTGGCTGGCGACATTGGAATGGAATGCATGCGTTCATACCATGTGAATCCTGCACTTTTGTCCAAGTACTCTGCCATGGAGCGGGTTGCTCGGTCCGGTCAACCACTCTGCCACTAGCATAACCAGCGATTGTAGCAAGGTTTCGGAAAATAATTTAACAAGTTTATAAAGAATTTTGCAAGCTTGATGTAACACTATTTTCATATTGTAATAGGCAATTTAGAAGTTGTGTGGATCCTATGGCGAGACATGTGTTCATACTTCAGACCATGTGAGTGTCATTGTCATAGAGAAGGTTATTCTTCAAGCAAGTTGCTCTGCGCGGATAAGAGCCATAAGCATTCTTCTTCACGCAAGTTGCAGATAAGAGCCGTATGCATGCCTTTTCAGGCAAGTTACCCTGCTTGAGCATAGAGCCGTACGCATGCTGCAAATTGCTCTGACGCTGGCCGAGTCAATGGAGTGTGGGTATAGAGCCACAGAGGTTAATTAGCAACTTCAACAGCTGATTATTCCCCCGACGACTTCAACAACTGGGTCTGAAAACTGTGGATGTAGATCCTACACTACCCAGTCCCGCTCTGAAAACTGAAGGGTCAAATCTCTTAGCGCCAACATGCATGTTCACAACACTGATATTGTACAATTGTTGGCTTCAACAACTAGTACTTGCAATTTACAACTAATTTATGTGGTCAGAAAATGGTTTTGAGTCAACAGTCGCAAGTCTGGTATCCAAAAGCATGCGTTCATGCCTCTTCCCTGTTGCCACCATATGGATCGTTGAACGGCAAGTCTGACTATATTACCTACTGTACACACTCCACGGTTGAGTACTTAAACATCCTCTTGGGGACAAGATCTCTCGTCACCATTCTCCATAGCTGTAAACAACAACAATGGCCCATTTGTGTGTCTTGTTTCCAGGTCTTATTTCGTTTCTCTACCTCCTTAGCTTCTTTTGCAGCCTACCAATAGCCATCTGCAACGAAACTGAAAATGATAGACGAGCTCTCCTTTGCTTCAAGTCCCGGCTCTCAGGTCAAGCAGGAGTTTTAGCTTCATGGAGCAACACTTCCTTGGATGTCTGTGGCTGGCACTGCAGCACACTGTCTCGTCGCCGTGTGATTGCAGTGGACCTTGAATCAGAAGGCATCTCAGGCTCCATACCACCTTGCATTGCCAACCTGAGCTCTCTTGCAAGGCTGCAAATCTCAAATAATAGCTTCCATGGCGAAATACCTTCCGAGCTCGGCATGCTGAGCAGGCTCAGCAACCTCAACCTCAGCATGAACACTTTGGAAGGTAACATACCATCTGAACTCTATGCATGTTCGCAACTTCAAATTCTAGATCTGGGGAGCAATTTCCTCCATGGCGAGATCCCCCCTAGCTTAGGTCAATGCAAGAATCTTCAAAAGATTGATCTTAGCAACAATAAGATACAAGGGAGCATCCCTTCTTCTTTTGGTAATCTTCCTCAGCTGCGCATACTAGTTCTCGCTAGCAACAGGCTTACCGGCAACATACCGCCATCTTTGGGCAGCAGCCCATCTCTACATATGTCTATCTTGGGATGAATGCTCTAACAGGCATCATCCCGGAGTCCCTAGCAAACAGTTCATCCCTACTAGTACTTTCTCTCATGAGCAATAATCTTACCGGAGAGCTACCAGAGGCTCTCTTCAACACATCGTCTCTTCTGAAGATTTCCCTCCAACAGAACAACCTTGTTGGTTCTTTGCCTTGGGTTACTGCCACCTCTCCCCCTATTCAGTATCTCGATTTACGGGATAACCATATTTCAGGGAAAATACCTTCCTCGCTAGGGAACCTTTCCTACCTCGTTGACCTTCTTCTTACGAATAATGATTTATTTGGGAGCATACCAGACAGCTTAGGCCATATCCCAACACTACAGACACTAGCCATGAGTGTGAACAACTTAACTGGGATGGTTCCACCATCTCTCTTCAACATGTCATCACTGAAAATTCTTAACATGGCAAACAATTCTCTAGTTGGAAGCTTACCCTCCAACGTTGGTTACACACTCCCAAATGTTTGGAAATTAACACTCTCAGCCAACATGTTTGAAGGCCCAATTCCAGCTTCGCTTGCCAAATCATACAACCTTCGGATACTTTACCTGAATAACAACAACCTAACTGGGTCCATACCCTTCTTTGGATCATTGCCAAACTTGGAGGAACTTGTTTTAGCATACAACAAGCTAGATGCAGGAAACTGGGGATTTTTCTCTTCACTCACAAATTGTACAAGGTTACTAAATTGATACTGTCTGGAAATAATCTCCAAGGAAAATTGCCAAGTTCTATAGGCAAACTTTCTGATAGCCTTGAATGGTTATGGCTAAGGGATAACAATATTTCAGGGCATATACCAATGGAAATTGGTAATCTTAAGAGCCTCAGTAATCTATACATGGATTACAATCTTTTCACTGGTAATATACCACCAACCATTGGGAATTTGCACAACATGGTGTACCTATCCTTCGCTAAAAACAGAATTTCAGGGAAAATCCCGGATACTATTGGTAATCTAGTGCAGCTAAATGATCTGTTATTGGATGGTAACAATCTTACTGGTAGTATACCTCCAAGCATAGGACGTTGTAATCAACTTCAAGTGCTGAACCTTACTCACAACTCACTAGATGGCAGCATACCAAGTAAGATATTCCAAATTTCTTCGCTTTCTGAAGTGTTGGACTTGTCACACAATTACTTGTCTGGAGGAGTGCCACTAGAAGTAGGCAGTCTCATTAATCTGAACAAACTTATCATATCAAATAATAGGTTGTCTGGCAGCATCCCATCCACTATTGGCCAGTGTATGGTTCTGGAGTATCTTGAGATGCAAAGCAACTTAATTGGCGGAAGCATTCCACAAAGTGTTGCCAACTTAGTCAGCATAAAAAAGATTGATATTTCTCACAACAACTTGTCCAGCAAAATTCCAGAGTTTTTCACATCATTGAGTACCGTGCAAGATCTCAATTTATCCTTCAATAATTTTGATGGAGCAGTCCCGAGAGGTGGTGTTTTTGAAAATGCTGGTGCAGTATCAGTTGAAGGAAATGAGGATTTGTGCACCACTAGTATTCCAGTTGAAGGAATATCTTTTTGTTTCACACTAGTTGGCAGGAAAGAGAAATACAATTCGTTGGCTCTAGTCATAAGGATAGTAGTGCCAACCGTTGTTCTTGTTCTGTTAATTTTGTTATGTGTTGCAATAATTTACTGGAGGAAACGAATGTCAGTAAAACCACATTTGCAGAACTTCAATATGCAAATAAAGAAGATATCATATGCAGAGATTGTCGGGGCAACAGATAGGTTTTCTATTGCAAACCTAATCGGATCAGGATCATCTGGAGTTGTTTATAAGGGCAGGTTGAATAGTAAGGAAGATCAGTCGCCATCAAGGTTTTCAACCTTAATATTTATGGAGCAGATAGGAGCTTTATTGCAGAGTGTGAAGCCCTACGAAATATCCGTCATCGGAATATTGTGAAAATTATCACTTCATGCTCTTCTGTGGATTCTAAAGGGGAAGATTTCAAGGCCTTAATGTTCCAATACATGTCAAATGGGAACCTAGAAATGTGGCTACATCCGAAAGGCATTGAACATGGTGAAACACATATTTTGACTTTAAAACAAAGGATCAAAATTAGTTTAGATGTAGCATTTGCTTTGGATTATCTCCATAATCAGTGTGCATCTCCACTAATACATTGTGACTTGAAGCCAAGTAATATTCTTTTGGATCTTGATATGGTTGCGTATGTCACTGACTTTGGCCTATCAAGGTTTATATTCACTACATCAAATGCACACCAAGATAGTTCAACAAGATTAGCCCATCTAAATGGATCATTCGGATACATCCCGCCAGGTGAGATTAAGCATAGTCGCATTATGCTGGATATATTTTTTATAAATTTTAAATACGGTCCAGATTCTCTAATTTGTTTATGTAAATGCAGAATATGGCATGAACGAAGAGATATCAACTAAGGGTGATGTCTACAGTTTTGGAGTGATTCTATTACAAATGATGATGGGGTGTAGTCCAACTGATGACAAATTCAATGATGGTGCAAGCCTTCATAAATTTGTTGATAGAGAATTTACAAGTAATATTTATGAGGTTGTTGATCCAACAATGTTACAAGATGACAGCAACACGACCGAAGTGATGAGAAACTGTGTTATTCCACTTGTTAGAGTAGGCCTCTCTTGCTCCATAACATCTCCGAGAGAGCGGCCGGACATGGGACAAGTTTCCACAGAGATCCTTAGAATCATGCATGTGGCCTCACACATGGGTGTGACATGAAGCAAAGGATTTGGTAGGATGGTAGGTAGCAACATAAAGCTTATGTATACTAGAAGGATTGGCGTGATTTTAATGTGCAATGTGGACTAGTGCGGTGGTCTGTTGTTGGCATGTTGGTGTGGATAAAAAAGAGTGGCACGTAGATAATTACAGTCTTTGATATAGATTTGCACGTTTTTCTTTGTATCCAATATCACAATATTGATTTAACCACTCTCATAACCGGCTCCGCACAATCTCTCGGAGTGAAAAATGAAACACCTGGCAAAACAAGTGAGCGCTTGTAGCAACACACCCAGTATGACATCACGGTCTTGAGTGAACCCATTACCTTTCTCATAATGGCTATTGTCCAGAAAGGGAACAAGGATTGAGATTTTTTAGGAATAAGCAATAGATTAAAATAAATTTTATACCTGCCAAAATCTAGAGGTGGAGCAAGCACCTTGAATAATGCATAGTTTGCAGGACCATGCTCCATAGGAGCAGCCAGCCCTTGCTGGCTTCAATTAGGATATATCCATGAGTTTGGATTCTATCGTTTAAACTAGGCATATTTATTTAAATAGGAATATATATGGTTTGCTAGAAAAGTATATATGTTTCTTTGATATCAAGTTGAGTCTTCCCTATAAAAGGGATTATCATTGGAAAGAGTACCTCAAGATCGTGCTTCTTGATAATATCGATACAGAGTTTTATCAGCTTCAATACAACAGGTATATTTAGGGATCACGTCTACGTATCCTTAAGTTCACATAACAGAGGCTCTACTGGTGGTAGGAAAGGATGTTTTTTCACCAGCGACGCTGAAATCTGAAAATTGGAAAGAACATGTGGCAATAAACAGAACATACGGCTGTATGTTTACGAACCAGCTGATGCCTCTAAAGATCTCTGTGTGTCTGGCCTGCAACCACTAATGGTTTCTGTGTAGCTGCCGAAACACGTGACAAGTTTGGGGTGGTTAAAGAGACGATGCAAGCTTTGTATCTCTAGTCCTAGAAAGAAATGGATGGTTTCGTCTATCTAATGCAACTATGACAGAGTGTGAGATAACAGATTAAACATTTTCACCCAGCTGCAGATCTATGCACTTTATGGTAAGAACGAGCATTTCTTTGGGAGAAGTAAACAACAATTATCATGTTATAAATTGATCATAATTTATTTCCGTTCATTGTTAATATGATAAAGTGATGGTTTGTGTTGTGCAAGACTTCAGTATACTGCTCCTGGTGCTTTGAGTATGTTTATGTGTGTTCTGCAATAAGGTTAAGCTGAGAAACATCTGAGAAGCTAAGCTTTTCTGTAAAAAGGCCTAAACAGTATGTTAGAATAAGGGACGAGAGATAGAATATACAATGTAGATGGGTAAACTATCTTACTCGAGCACATTCAGGGCTCCATATAGAGGTTTAGATCAAGGTCGGCTTGAAACCAAGGTGTATAATAGCTTGTACCAAGAAACATACTTCTTTAGTAATTATATATCACTGTTTACTTACCTTTGGTCATTTTGTTACAAGTGCACCATTCTTTGGCCAGAAATCTTACTTGCATGAAATAAAATCGGAGCTATTTTGCAATGCTATAAATATAAGAAGAAAAAACTAATTTTGGGTCATGATTCATTAATGGGGTTTGGTGTCTGAATCCGGTTCAGTTGCGAATATGGAGCTACGATGCATATGTGAAGATAAAACATGTATACCATTATTCACTCACCAAGAAGTGGAAGTCGCAGCTCCGCAACAATCGGTTGCATATTCGCTCGCGCCGCGCACCCTGTGTGGTGTATAGGCCTGCCCCAATATAGCTCATTCGTTCCGAATCTTCAGTTTCTCTTTTTTTTTCTGTTCTCCTTTTGTCTTTAGTTTTTGGGTTTTCTTTTTGTTTTTTATTTTCACTGTTTTTTACACCTTTTTTATTTATTTGGTAAAAATGTGTGTTCATGATTAGAAAAAGTTCAAATTTAAAAAAAGGGGCTTTTTGAAAAATGTTGTGCAAGGTTGAAAAAAACGTCTTGAGGCATAAACATATGTTCATGCGGTTCAAAAATTGTTAAAGACGATGTTAAAAAAATGTTGACAACATTCAAAAAAATCCTCTGATTCAAAATAATTTCAGATGTTTCAAAAATATGTTCACCGATTTGAAAAACTGTTCATAATGTTTCAAAATTATCCATGTGCGTTCTTTTTTGTGCAACACTGAACTTTTTAAATTAATAATAGATACTTGATATTTATTGTAATTATTGATGAGAAAATAGTTTAGACTTAAAAAATGTTCACGATTTACGTGATTTTAAAAATATACATGGATTAAAAAACATGTTTCATGGATTCGAATAATATGCACGATGTCAAAACAATTGTTCATGGGTTTGAACAAATATTTTCTCGGATTTGAAAAAATCTTCTCTTTCATATTAAAATTTGTTCACTAGGTTTATAAAAAATATTCATGATTTTCTAAGAAATATCATGCATTCAAAAAAATATTCATGTGTTCAAATGTTTCATGATAGAAAAAATTCCATGTTCTTTTTAAATAAAACTGAACTAGTTTACCAATAATAATATGAACTAAAAATAGAAAAAAGAGAAGAAGAAATTAAAAGAAAAAATAGAATAGAAAAAATAACCGGTTAGGGGCGAGATTTCCACTGCCCAACTTTGGCCACACACTCCACTCAATTACTATGCTCGCTCGATAGCATCGCCGCCCTCCCCCCCCCCCCCCCCCCCCCCCCCCCCCCCCCTAGGCTTGTACCTCCTACTTTGTGTCGCGCATAGTTCCCTTCCACACTTGTGGCTGCGCCGCTCACCGGAAGCAGCGTCAGCGGCTGCATCACCTCGATGTAAAAGGTGTGGCGCAACCTCCAGGCCTTCAACGCCATCGCATTCGCCTACTCCTTCTCCAACATCCTCATGGTGAGTAAACCCATGAGCGACTTGTGCTCTGCTCAATTCTCCTTCTCCAACTATAAATATGAAATGAAAAAAATCAAGACAAATGCAATAATTTCATTTATACATTTCCAATCCATGTAATTTAGTGATCAAAGTGGTGCCTCTAAAGTAGGGATCATCAATACACCGAACCATCCGATGTAAGACGATTTTCAGTGCTAGTTATCCAGTTGCAGAAGCGACTCCAGTCACTCCATAGGCTTGTACATTCGCGTCTCTCTAAAATTGCAGTAAGACCAGAAAAAAATAAGGCGTCTCATATTTTAAGACGGAGAGAGTATTAAACAGCAAGTTGCCCCCCACATTTCATTTCTGCTGCTACATGACACACGTACGTAAGTCCCACTCTGATCGCAACTAGAACTAGCGGTAGCATCCACCACACCATGAGATGATGTGTTCGTGCTAAATGAGTAGCTAGCTAAATACTCCCTCCGTCTCAAAATAAGTGTCTCAAGTTTGCCCAAAAGTGGATGTATCTAGATATGGTTTCATGTATAGATGCATTCATTTGTGGACAAACTTAAAACACTTATTTCTGGACAGAGGAAGTATATATCTTGCTCCCGATGATCTACTGCAGGATGGGAGGGTGGCAGTAGGGTCCCTTGAGCCACCCGTCGGCGACCAGCTTATTGACGGCCTCCGTCGGGTGCACGCCGTCCCACGACTCGTGCCTCCACGGGTCCGCGCACGCGGTGGCGCCCTTCATCCCGCACCGGGCGTCAAACTCGTAGTTGTACGCGCCGCCGCCCGCGCCGCAGCACGCCGTGACGCGGGTGGTGAAGCCGAAGCGCGCCGGGTCGCGGAGCATGTCGACGGCGTGGGTGTAGAGGTCGGCGTACATGACCCGCACCGCGGAGCCGTGCTTGGCGCGCACGCCGGCGAGCCTGTCCTGGATCAGCGAGTTGTGGTACACGGCGAGGTCGTTGAGCGGCTTGAGGCAGCCGTGCTCGTCGTAGTCCGACTTGTTGGCGCTCGGGAGCATGGTCAGGTAGAGCGCGAAGCAGCCGATGGGCAGCGTCCCCGGCACCACGATGTCCACCGCGCCCAGCTCGATCAGCTTCTCGACGCCGGCGGCGATGTTGTCGGCGACGTTGGGGGTGTAGTTCCTGGCTCGGTCGACGGAGAAGCCGAAGAAGAGCATGGCGTTGTAGTCGTTGCCGCCGATGGAGCCCAGGACGAAGAGGGATTTGGCCAGGTAGGGCTTGCATGTCTGTGGCGTGCCGCCGCAGATGCGAGGGAGGAGGTCGTGGAACCACTGGAGCTGGACCTTGAGGGCGCCGTTGTTCCAGATCGGGTAGCCGAGGCCGATGGACTTGAGGAAGTCGAAGTCGAGCGCCGTGGCGCCGACGATGGCCATGTTGGCACCCTTCCGGAAATCGGCGCCGGAGAGTTTGGACGGCGGGAGGATCGGGAGGCCGAGGGACTGGGCGAGGAAGTCGACGACGAGGCGGCCGTCGGAGCAGCGGCAGGTGGGGTGGCCGAAGTAGGTCATGCCATAGGGCGGGTTGGCGAAGGTGAGCAGCAGCTGCGCCGCCGCCGACTTGTTCACGCAGATGTTTCCCGTGTCAGACAGCGAGTCGCCGAAGCTGAACATCGCGTTGTAGCGCATCCCGTCGCCGTCCGCGGCCGCGATCAAGAATAGGCCGCTGGCAACGAGGAGGAGGCCGGCGGCGGCAATGGCACTTGTGACTCGCGGAGCCATGGCCGGCCAGGTCGATTGTGCACGCACTCCAGCTACCCAAACGTGACGATGTAAGTACACTGTGCACGCGCGCATGGCATGTATATATCGTCGCGAACAGCCCACCCACGTGTGAACATTATAGCTCTGATTCGAGCTCGCCGATCTGGTCGGCCGGCCGTCTGTCGACCGCCGAACAACAACCTCGCGCGACCGAGCTCGGTTTAATGCTGTGTTTGGACGCATGCTGCCGATCAAGCGGCGTCTCCGGTCACTCAACTGCCCTCCTACCAAGTTCGTCGTCGTCGCTCATGGCTGTCGCGGGTGCGTACGTTCGCCGCGTGGGTCGTGCTCGTGCGCCACCGACGCGAAGGTTTTGTAACGGGGAAAACATGGGCCGGTCGGGTACACGCTATGGGAGCCCAGTGGCCGATACTTCTGTATGGGCCATTAGCGAGCGCGTGGAGCCGTGGACCAACTCGCCCACATGGTCGCGTCGCATGGGCCGACCCATTTTCTCTTCACTGTTTCTTCTGTGTTTTTTGGATTCTGTTTCTTTTATTCGTACCTTTTTTCCTTTCTTTTTTTATACTTTTTAATATTTAATTTATTCATTCATTTTTATGTAAAATTACATTTTATTGTATTTTATATCTTTTATTTTTATATTTTATTTTATATTTTTCTTTTTTCAAAGAGGTGACCATTTTCTTAAAATAGGTGAACACTTTTTCGAAACCGCAAATTTTTTTAATTCCGCTAATTTTTTTTGGATTCTTGATTTTTTTAAATTGTGAGCAATATTTTTAAAACACATGATTTTTTAATTTTTTTCGGACCCGTGAATATTGTTTTATCATTATGAACATTTTACTAAAACACATTAACTTTTAACTCCGTGACAATTTTTTTTTTGAACATTCTGTACAATTAAAACATGTGAAAATTTTAACTCTGTAAATTTTTTTTAATAAGTTTTTTCGGCAAGTGAATTTTTAACACCGTGAACATTTTTTCTTAACACGTAAAGTTTTCGAAACCCCGTGATTTTTTAAAACATGAAAATATTTTCAATATGTAAGCAAACAATTTCATGGTTAAATATTTTCTCACCCTGCGTTCACCTACAATGTAATAAATATTTGCTTCTGTTTAAAAAACAATCAAGTTTATCAAATTATCATTTTCTTGCATTTCGAAAAATTCCATGTTTCGTTAATTGTTCAAGCACTCGAAAAAATGTATATCCTTTTAGACAAGTATTTAATTTTTTGTGGGGAAAATATTAATATACTTATACGGAATCAAAAACTGAAAGTAGAAAACATAAGAATAAAGTGAATAAAAAGATAGAAAAGAGAAAACAACAACAAAAGAAACAAAAAAGAAAAAAGAAATTGGGCCGCCCAGGGAATCTAGTGCACCAGCTCTGCCGATAGTTGGACGAACCGAGGCACGTGGGCGAGGCCGACTGTACATCTTGCAGGGGCGATATATGGGAGCTCCTCTGTAATTGTGCTCAAATGGATGTCGGCGAGGAACGAGGGCGCGTCGGTGCTGGGTGAGGGCATCCCCGCCGGCGAGGAACGAGGGCGTGGCGGCCGCCGGGAGGAGGGAGCAGCGCGCTGCTCCTGGTCGTTAGCTGCAGCAGGAGAGATGGGAAGAAGAAAGAAGATAAGATGGTGTCGAGCATGCGTGGTGTGTCTTGTGTGTGTGCGTGCGTGCGTTAGGTGAGGCTGTGAGTCAATGACATGTGGGGTCACATGTCATTGACGGGTATGCGAGTGCGGGTTTGGCACCCCCATACCCGCCTCCGCTAGAACCGGCGGGTCTGGATTTTTACCGCTAAGCAGCCCCACGGGTACAAATCGTCACCAAACCCTCCCCATTTAGTGCGGGTACCCGTCGGATTAGCGGGTATCGGGTACCCATTGCCACCCGGACCTGTAATTGTGCTCAGATGGATGTCAAGGGACTCTTTGGTTCAAAAGATTTTCAAAGTAAATAGTATAGGATCTCAACCCATACGATTTTTTTATTACATTGTCCATTAGGTTGGAAGAAATGAACCGTCCAAAAAAAATATGGACCTCTTACACTACAATCATATAGGATTTGTAGTAAAAGGTGGGAAACTGGAAACTCTTGAAAGAATACCTAATAGTAAAAGGTGGGAAACTGGATTCTACCTGATACACTAAGGCTGAGTAGTACTAATTGTGCTCAGATGGATTTTACAGGACTCTTTGGTTCAAAGGATTTTCAAAGTAAATAGTATAGGATCTCAACCCATACGATTTTTTCTTACATTATTCACTTGGTTGAAAGAAATGAATCGTCCAAAAAAAATTATGGACTCCTTTCTTACACTACAATCATATTGGATTTCTAGTAAGAGGTGGGAAACTAGGAACTCTTGAAAAAATACCTACATGTTTATAAAAATTATGGCATGAACTCAATCCTTCCATAATTTCATGTTTTTTTTCTGCTGTGCAATCAAATAACACCTGCTACTGTGGTTCCTATGTTTTTGGTTCAGGTAGAATCCCAAGCAGGGCAGGCTCATCGATTTCAAAGGCCCCGGTGCGAACTTCATCGATGGGCCCAACAACGAAAAAAATCCGATTCCATACATGAACATATACAATTGCCATAAACTCATAAAACTGATATTTTTATTGCGTTTGTTCCAAACCAAGTATCATAGAGGTTACAATGCACAAAAAACATGTAGGAATAGCTTGCTAACCTCCATTAGTCATGAGAAACGAGACCTCCGTGCATTTTTGGACGCAAAATCATCGATGAGAGTGTCAAGATCAATACTATCCAGCATATTCTTCTCAATGCAGCACATGGCCAAACCATTCGGTCTTTCTTGAGACATTGTTGACCTCAAATAATTTTTCAGTAGCTTCAGTTTTGAGAAACTTCTTTCCGCTGATGCAACGGTCACGGGTATAGTCAAAAGGATGTGATACGCAATTGAGACATTTAAATAACAATCTGCAGTGCGGACAAACTCAAATATCTCATCCGCTGACATGAATCTGTTTGGCAATGTCATCTGCAATACTTTTAGTTCAGAAACAAAATCATCTAGATCAACATCTGATGACTTACCATGAGTGAATTTATTGACAAAAGTAGTGCAGCATGTTCTTAGTTCACTATCTCCCAACGATTTCAATGCTTTTGAGTTGAACAAGAAGCGAAATATGCTCCCAAATTTCTTTAGATCCTCAAATCTAGTAGTCAGGGAAGCAATTGCAACATCAATAATCATCAGGAAGTATTTAACTCGAAATGATTCCACCTCACTTGCTTGGGTTTCTTCATGCTGGTCATTTTCATCAATGCCACTAATTTCATCAAATTGTCTTTTTCTGGTAATACACCTTTTTACAGGAAATAAAGGTTGTACACCCATGTCAATTGCAATAGCTCTCGCAATATCCAAACTAGTTGCAAATCCTTCATTTCTGTACTTCTCAAAATATGAGATGGCACCTTCAATCTGTTTGAGAGTAACATCAATGCACACAAATTTAGACTGCAACTTCTTACTCACCATGTTTACAGTGAACAAAACGTCATGCCAAATGACCATGCCAAGTAAAAACTCAAATTTCTCAAGTGCGCTAGCCAAAGATTTTGCATCACTCTTAGTCTTAGCATCATCAGTAGAAATTCTCTTCAACTCCAGCAATGCTTTTCTTAAATCAGGTGCTTGATATCTTATAGCATGAACGCTCTTTATTCGACTCTCCCACCGAGTGTTACACAAAGACTTGACTGTCATTTTTGGAACATGATCAAGCAGTAGCTGCCATCTCTTAGTTGAGCTTGAAAACAATATGTAAATTCTTTGCACTACACCAAAGAAAGTAATTGCTTTACCGCAAAATTTTGCCATATCACTAAGAGTAAGATTCAGGCTGTGACAAGCACACGGCATGAACAATGCTCTCGGATTAGTTTTAAGTAATCTGTTCTGTACCCCTTGGTGTTTTCCCTTCATGTTCGAACCATTGTCATACCCTTGTCCACGAACATCTTTAACATCCAAACCAACAGATTTAAGTGAATCAATCAACACATTATAAAGTCCAAGTCCTGATGTATCATCCACTTTCAAGAACTGCAAAAAAAAACTCCTCTACTTTTGTAGCAGTACTTGACATGTTTACACACCTCACAATTAGAGTCATTTGTTCTTGATGGCTCACATCAGGCGTACAGTCCAAAATGACAGAGAAATACCTTGCATCCTTAATAATCTTCAAGAGAGATTTTTTAACAGTGCGACCAAGAAGGGAAATTAACTCATTCTGAATATTATGGCCATGATAATGATGATAAATTTCATTATTCTTAATGCGCCGGAGATGCTCTTGCATTACAGGATCGAACTCTGCAATCATTTCAATTACTCCCAGAAAGTTTCCATTGTTATCTTGATATAATTTCTCATTTGTTCCTCGGAAAGCCAGACTATGTTTAGCAAGAAATTTCACAGCAGCAACAATTCTAATTAAAACCAGTCTCCAACGCTCCTTTTCCCTTGCAACCTCTTGTTGCAAATATGTATCAATTGTTTCCTTCTTAAGTAACCTCAGCCTCACCTCATTCTAAGTATTCATGTTACTGATATGCTCACCACTATTCTCATGCAATTTGAGCTTCTCACTAAGATGTCCCCAATCCTTCAATCCCTCAGATGCTAGTAAACTTCTGCTTTTTCCAGATTTGAACAATTTGCAACAAAAACAGTAAACTTTGTTCACATGTTTAGAGTACACCAGCCACTTCCGATCAACGAACTCGCCATTCCTTAACTTTCTTGAGTAGTAATCATATGAAAAATGCCTGCCACCAACTTCATCTACGGGAAACTGAAGATTGTATTCCCTTGTAGGTCCTTTTTCAATAAGAATATCTCTTGATTTATTGTCAAGAACATTCCAAGTCCTAGGATCATAAATATCAAAAGAAGAAGCATGCTCATCTACATCAACATCGGCATGATTTTCATGGTCGCTAGAATTCTGATTCGCATCAGCATTGGCATGATTTTCCTCAAATGCATTCTCAGCACAATCAGGTTGTTCTTCGCCATTTGTGATATATAATTGCTCACAATTTGTAGCAGTGGCACTCCTGGAAATAAACTTATTCATAGCGCCTTGCTGAGATTTAATAAACTTCTCTACTCTTTTCTTGTTGTTTCTTTTCTGACAACCGGATTTATGTTTTTTAGGCAACATGATTCCGCTGCAAGTGAGAAATACAAATACCAGATCAGAAAATGAGGATTTAAGGTCTGCAAGTTGAGAGTTTCCAGGAGAGTTTAGAGCACGGACGAGAAAAATTCGCCCTGAATTCAATCAGGATTCAGGAATTGATATGAGATTACAGATTACCTTCAGAAATCGGAATGATGAACTTGATCTCGCCCAAATTCTTGCGATTTGATCTCCAAACTAATTTTCTTGTTCGGTTCGCCGGTCGCCGCGGTGCGCTAGTGCCGATGCGGCGATGCCTCTTCGTCTCTGTCTCTCTGATTGGGGATGGACGATTCGTTCTCTCCAGAAACGAGAAGATCGAGGAAAGGAAACGAAAGGGCAACCGAGCAGTCCGTGCGTGGGCGTGGCTGCTTGCCTGCTGCCCTTCTGGGCTCACTGCTAGCTGGGCTGCTAGATGGGCTGGACGTACTTAGTTGCTTGCTGGCCTCTTTTTTTTTCTTTACTCTGTAATATATATAGATACCGTATATCTATAATGGGCCCCTATTTTAGCAGGGCCCCGGGCGGTCGCACTTCTCGCACTGGGTTTTAGCCGGCCCTGATCCCAAATCTCAAGACATCCAATTACTGCAATATTCTTATTAAGTATTTTTCAGATCCGGCAAACCAAAGGGCCCTAAAGTTTTTAGGGCCAAGTGTGGTGTACTTTGTTCGAACATGGAAAGCGGGCAGGCAAATCTACTCCAAGGTTGGAACCGTGGTACACTGGTACTGCTGAAGTGCTGATTGGGCGGTTGAGAGCCCAGTGTCAGTCAACCAACTACCAAAGGACATCTCCGTATACCATGCAGCATCATTTGTTTCGCGGAAGCAAATGATTTTAGTAAAATTACGTTTTCTTCTAATTGTACTAGAGTTTGATCATTTCCAGTCTTTACATGCTCGATGGGCATAAGCTACATCGTGTACTTCAACGTTCTGCAGCAGATATTACTTCTCAAGGAAAGAAAAATGTCAGCTGTTGAAAGGTTTTATCATGTTCTATCTACTATCGCGGCATCGATCAGACTTTCAGAGGTGGTACTACTTCGGTGACACAATTTTGTTGCTTTTTTTTTGGCGCCAATGATTGATGTTCGTCACCTTCAATGTTCCAACCACACTAATCAACAAACATCCATTTGAACACATAAATAACCGCCCGATCGCATTCCACCCAAACGTAAATTACACGAGAAATAAAACCATGCTTATTCTCGCAGCACTTGTTCTTAATCGTCATCTTGTTCTTCATCTTTTCAGCTAAAATATAATCGCGTCCCCAGCTTTAGGGAGCTTGAGACTGTGTCTAGGATAGAATGGCCGGGTGGCAGTACGCGCCGTTGAGCCATCCGTCGGCGATCTTCTTGTAGGCCGCCTCCGTGAGGTGGATCCCGTCCCAGCTGAGCGACGACGCCGGGTTGCCGCACGCCGACGCGCCGGACATGCCGCACCTCGCGCCGTTCTGGTAGTTGTACTTCCCGCCGCCGGCCCCGCAGCACGCCCTGAGGTTGGTGCTGAACCCTGCACGAACAACACACAGACACATACACAGCGTTAACAAACAAAGACGACGGAGCTGAGGAAGAAGATGGCGGTGGAGCTCGATCGATCAGTGATTCAGTGAGGACGTATACCGTAGCTGGCGGGGCTCTTGACCATGTCGTAGACGTGGGCGTAGAAGTCGGCGTACATGATCCTGGCGCCGGGGTACTTGCTCTGGAGGCTGGAGACCTTGCTCTTGAGCAGCGAGTTGTGGGTGGAGGAGAGCGCGTTGAAGCGCTTGAGGCAGCCGTACTGGTCGTAGTCGCCGGCGTTGGAGGTCTGGTAGAGCGTGAGGTAGATGGGGAAGCAGCCGACGGGGAGCACCCCGGGCACCACGATGTACTTGGCGCCCATGCTGAGCAGCTTCTCGGCGCCGGCGCCGATGCCGTTGACGATGGTGGAGGCCTGCCCCGCCGCCTTCTCCGGCGTGTACCCGCCGAAGAGCTGCGCGTTGTAGTCGTTCCCGCCCAGCTCCCAGCACGAACAGGGAGTTGGACAGGTACGACTTGCACCCTGTACGAAGAACAGAAGAAGTACGTCAAGTTAATGGCCCGCGCGCGTGATCATGCATGGGGCAGGTAACCATTTGTTTTCTCTGGCCTGGACCAGCCGGCGTTAATGGCGATGGCGAGGAGGGTGAAAGGGATTAATGGCGCAGTTAGTTACTTACTGGAGCCGCAGACCTTGGGGAGGAGGTTCTGAAACCACTGGATCTGGGTGTCGAGGGGTCCGTTGTTCCAGATCTTGTCGCCGACGCCGAGCGACTGGAAGAAGTTGGAGCCCATGGCGGTGGCACCGATGATGGCCATGTTCGCGCCGCGCCGGAAGTCGGCGCCGCCATTCTTCGACGGCTGCAGCAGAGGCAGCCCAAACTTCTCAGCTGCAAAAAACAGAGCATGCCGTGTCACTTGATGAAGCAGAACAGAGTATATGCATCCCAGAGCAGAGCATGCGCTCTGTTTTTGGAGGGAAAATGGCGGGTTCAAACGCAGCGGCGAGTGTATGTACGTACCGAGGAAGTCGACGACGAGGCGGCCGTCGGAGCAGCGGCAGGTGGCACGGCCGAAGAAGGTCTCGCCGTATGGGGGCTGGGTGAGGGTGAGGCCGGCTGGGGGGCCGTTGACGCAGAGGTTGCCGGTGTCGGACATGGAGTCGCCGAAGCTGAAGATGGCGTTGAACTTCTGGCCGGACACGGCCAAGAAACACGACGAGACCATGAGGAGCGCCACGAGCAGCGGGGACGACGCCATTGTTGGCTAGCTGGGAGCTCTGGGATACTGATCGTCGACGGATGGATGGATGGGTGATGAAAATCCGTCAGGGCTGAGCGGGTTATATACACGGCGCCGGTGGTTCGGTGGCACGTACCTGTTGATTGCGCTATTAGCTGCCTACCTCGCATCAATCATCCTTCACAAGGATTAACTAACTACTACTCCTGACTAAAGTATACCTATATCACTGGGTTGTTGTGCATGCATGAACTCTTCTTTTTTCGTTCTTCGCACTTTCCTCTCTGATTCCATTTCATCCTCGTGTACAAATGTTCTGTCATATCAGTACATCAAATCTACATCTTCCTTTAACCCGGCTACTACCATTTAGCTAGTTCTACTTCTAGGCTACACATGGGTTTAATTACAACGAGAATGTATAATCCCCACACAAGCTATGCAGACGTTCGGTTGTCCTCCTTTTCGAAGAAAAAACAATCCCCACACAAATCTCACTAATTTTCTGGTAAACCTCGACAGATGAAGCAGCACCTCTAGCTTTCCCCTGATTAATTTGTGTATGTTGTTCTTGAAAGCAGGGACACAAAAGCGTGACCTAGTTTTTCTTATTTCCGCTCTCTTATTTTCAATCTATGTGAGGACCGAGGATCACTGAAGGGAAAATGACCAATTATATGTAGCATGGCCATGGACGTATAATACAATAGAGTTGGACATGAAAGTCTCATTGGTGCTAGTCTAGTTGGACTCTAGCAGTATGGCCATGCTCGTATTATAAATACAACTACCTAATGATTCCATGCATTATAACTTTCAATATAAAATATGGGGACAAATACATACTCTATCCGCTTTCTGGATCCATCTTTTGTAATGAAATGTGTATTTACAGGCAGACTCTCAGCTCTGATGAACTCTACCTGCTATGATGGTGCTATGAGCTCACTACATATAAGTAACTACCAAAAAGCTTCGCAAGACTACTAAAAAACCGAACAAATGATCGATTCATGGTATCTACGGGAAAAAAAAGGAAAAGAAGAAGCATAATAGGAACTTGATTAGGTAATCGATTCCATCGTCGACACCGAGGTAGGCATCATGATCACATACATGTTGCGTGATTCCACAACCCATTGCTAATTGGCAACTAGTGTCCTTTGGTCGAATTCCATGGCCAAAAAGCCGTGCTTCTTCAGAAACAGAAAGCCACAACGACCACACATATCAGCTAGTAGCCAGCCAGCCAGCTAAACAGCATCGGTGGTTATGTTGCAATGGTGTTAATCAGACGCCACCATTTCGCTTTGCTCGTCTCCCTCTTTTCCCGGTTCAGCAAGGAAGCTATCAGCAGCAAGCAGGTCAAACACCATTGTCAGCAAACAGCATCGATCTCTGCATGCAATGATGTGTGGTTACACTAACATACACACCAACTCTAGAAAGCACTTGTATACTATAGTTGTAGCCTATATGGCTTTATTGGATGCAGAAGAAATATTCTTTTTCGCTTGTGTGTTAGCGGTAGACCGGTAGTTACAGGTGCAGCACTGCTAATTAACTTGGAAATCGATCTCCATTGGCACCTACGCCTGAGCTGAACGTACAACAACTCCACTATCGATGAGGAAGCAGAGGGCATGCGAGTGCAAGTGCCAGGGCTGGTGTTTGCCGGGTAGATGGCGTGTCAATTCTTGAGCTAACTTGGTAGGAGTACTGGGTATGCATAGGGCATGTCACATGTGCAAAGAGGTGGATAGATCCAAGGACAAAAGGCTGGTTAAACGGTCAATGAACTAGTCAGCAGCGTGATGGTAGAAACTAGAAAGTGATGGTTACTTTGCTATGTATCGATCGCTGTCAATCATGTTGTTGTACTTTGTTATCCAAAACAGCAAGAAAAACTAATAGAAAAACAGCAAGAAAACAACGTGTTAAACAAAACCAATTAAAATAAGAGTGAGAGTCCATGTTCGTCAGTCAGGTGGTTGGACGACTGTTTGATCCTGATCAACCATGCATGCATGTGCTTTGACTTGTGCGTCATCCTCCGAGTGACGCCGAGTTCATCATCGGGAGAGGACTGCCATGCATTGCATTATCACATCAGTATAGGCTGATCAACATCAACTAGGGCCACGTCATGAACTGAAATAAGATAGACGACGCCCATATGCTAGGCAAATCTTTCGACAACAACTTCTTTTTTTTTTCTCATTTTTGCGAGGGACAGCAGCTTCGATTCCTTGCTCTATATTCCCGGAAAAGGGCTTATGCATATGCATGATGAGCACCCTGACTACTATATACTACTCTACTTGTTTATCGATTAACATAACAAGTTAGTTAGCGAAATGCCACTAGCTTACCAAACAAACCATTAATTTCATATATAATGCATGAGAAAAATAATTGGAGCTATGAGCTTGAGCCGCTACCTAGCTCCAGGACAAGGAGGAGCTGCAGGTACGTACTACTGCTACTATACTGTCACCAGTAGCACTCTAACTAGCTTGGCAGAACCCTTTTTTAAGCAAGAACATCTTCTTCTTCCTCTTTTCCTTCCAAGATTCGCTTACGGCCAGGCACTGCGGTACGACTGTGATCAATTTGCGTGGACTAATGGAGCAGGAAGGGCCGTCGTTGTCGCCGGCGGCAACAGCATCCATGCAGATACTGTGTCTTGCAAGCCAACACACGAACGTACTTCCCAATATAACTTCCATACAATATGAATGCTAACAACTCTTCCCTCTTTCCTAGCTAACGTCCGTGCTTAATTAGGTTCGAGCCGTGACGGGGAAGCAACCTCAGGCTTTTTGGATAAGGGAAAAATCGTGTTAGACCATACTTCTAGGGCTCTGCATGATATGACACTGACATTTCAAATGGTTGTTGCAGCAAATTCAATGGTTAATTGGAAAGTTAAGGAGTCGGACCGCATGAATATCACTTAACTTTTTTTTTTAAGATTAAAGGGGTCTCCTCCGTTTTCATTGAAATCACCACGTTGCCAAAAGATATCACGTAACTTTGCATCAAGTTTGCAAGAAATCAGCAACTTTTAGCCCCAATGCTTCAAATGGATCAAACTTAAGGCTCGGTTCGGCAGTGAAATGTTTATAAAAAACAAAGTATGCGAAAACTACGGTACTTCGATCCCTAGAAACCAACATTTCAGTTTCGGAAGACCTCTTTTTTACATACTTCAAAATTAGTGCCGTTTCTTAACTACTAGAAGGGGATGGCGCGATTTGCTGCGCTTAAAGATACTATCGCGGTGATCGATACATGACATGCTTGTATGAATAAAATTAGTTGATCATACATACATGATCAAGTACAGATTCATAATCATATAATGCAAAAGTAACAACTTCAAATTTATTAATCTCCGAACGAGGTGAGCCCTGCGCCGGGTGCATGGAGGCAAAGGAGTCTTAGCGAGACGGGGTTGGTCAAGGTGCATCCGGAGGCAGAGCTTGCATGCACCGCTCGTGCGCGTGCGCGTGCTTGTAGGAAAGGAGGAGGCACGGTGAGGAGGAGAGGAGAGGAGAGGAGGGCTGCTCAGGTGGCTCGTCGGCCGAATCAATGGACAACCAAGAAGCGATAGTGGCCGCGTGGTGTGGGGGGGGGGGGGGGGGGGGGGGAGAGCAACACAACCCTCAAGCTTGAATCCCTACTATGCCTTCGAGCAAAGGTGGTGAATTCACGGCGTAATCAGTAAGAGTTGTGATGCAGCGGCCAGTGAAAGGATTCGTATGGCCACCTAGAGGGGGTGAATAGGTGCTACTCAATTTTTAGCTCTTTTTCACGTTTAGGCTTGACACAAAGGTAAATTCTCTAGATATGCAACTACGGTGAATTTAGCTATATGACAAGTTAACACTAGACTAGGCACGAAACAAGTAAGAACTAGCGAGTTAGGAAAAACTGAACGGGAAGCACGCGGAGACATGGATGTATTCCCGAGTTCCTCCTTTTTAGGGGAGTACGTCTCGTTGGAGGGGTGTGAGTTTCAAACTCAAGCGCCACAAATGGCCTCACCCTATTCTCCGATGAACCTTGCCCAAAAGCTCGGTTCACCTTCCACTATCGGAATCCTTCAAGGCGGAATCCGGAGCCCTTACAACGAACTTGGGGCTCAACCCACAAAAGGATTGGGGGCTCCCAAGCACCACAACACCTGCTACACAAAAGTAACAAGCACGTAAGTACAACAAGATGCCTAGACTTTCCTAGTGGAAATCCTAGGCTCGAATCTCTCAAGTGAATGAGGGGGAAATGAATAACGCTTTAGTGAAGTAGTAGATCCGGGCCTTCTTCTTCAATCCTCCAAAGATCAATGAGTTTGGGTGGAGGGATTGGGAGATCTAGTGATTCTTGAGCTTGCAACAATGGTGGACTTCAATTCTAGAGCAGCTACATGTCCAAAGGTAGGTGAAGAGGTATTTATAGTCCCCTTCAATAAATGACCGTTGATGGGGTACAGGGTGACGTCGCGCAGAAGAAGAGCCGGACTTGGGGCCGGCCTCGGCCGGCTGGAGGGCCGGCCTAGCATCCGACGGAACCGGCCTTGGGGCCGGCCTGGGCCGGCTGGGGGACCGGCCGAGCTTCCGACGGAACCGGCCTTGGGGACGGCCAGGGCCGGCTGGGAGACCGGCCGAGCTTCCGACGGAACCGGCCACGGGGCCGGCCAGGGCCGGCGGGAAGGCCGGCTGGGAAGCAGAGAGAACCGGCCTGGAGGCCGGCCTTGGCCGGCTGGGGGCCGGCCGCCCTACTGTGCTCCTTCTCTCTTCACCTTCCGATGGCCCGCTTTCTTCCTTTTTGCATAGAGATAAATACACTAGTATCTTTTTGGTGTAGACAATCATATTTCCTGTGGATACTTAGCGGTGCGTTAAATATTTCCAAGTGTTGTAATCAATCATCAAAACAAGATTATCGGACTATGTCCTTTCAGCCAGTTCAAGGCCAAACCGATGGTAGAGGAGGCAGCGCGTTCACCAGAGAAGAGGCGGGAGGGCAACATGAAACTTTCAATTAGCAGTTGGCGTGCCCACGTTGCCCTTTTTCCATATAGCAGCAGACCGAGTGTTGTATTTTGCAGCAAAAGTTGTTTTTTTTGTACTGCACTAAGTAAATTTGGACAAAATTTATATCAAATACAGCTGTTGGAGTAAGGTTTTTTTGTCTCAAATGTTCTGAAAAGTAGTTAAAACCTAAAATATGGAAGATATTAGAGATGGTTTAAGAGAAGAGCGGTTCGTAGATTCGTCTGCAATAGTTAAAAAATTCATCGCTAAATTTTGTATAGCTGAACCAACAAATATTATTATTCTATAAATTTGGACAAAATTTACATTAATTGCAACTGTTGGAGTAAGGTTTTTTGGACTCAAATATCCTAAAAAGTAGTTAAACCCTAAAATATCTATTAGAGATTGTTTAATAGAATAGCGGTTCGTAGATTCATCTGCGATAGTCAAAAATTCATCGCTAAATTTTATGTCCAGCTAAACTAACAAATATTGTACACCAATGTATTTAGCGGGACCAATGAGAGGCTGCCACGTGGTTCAACCTCCAAGCTCTAATCCTAGGGAGTTTAGATATTGTAGAGATTGAAGTATATAAATCTAAAGTTTTCGCAAAAACCTAACACCTCAAAGTATTTAAAATCATGATATTTTCAGTAACCGTAGTTTCTCTTGAAATATTTTTAAAATACTTTTCTAGCAAACGCACCCTAAATTTTTCGGTGTTATCACGTGAAATTTTATAGCTCGGCAACAATTTAAGAGTCCTTTTGGTTGGCTCATTCGGCCAAAGTAGACCGGTCATATGGAGATTCAGACTGTTTGGATGTATACATGAGGCTTCTAGCCTGCACGAGACGCACCTCACGACCACGCCCATTAGGAACGGCTAAGATGTTTGTTCCCAGCGAGACTGGTTAGCTCGGGCGCAGATACGTGTCGGGTTGCTCTGCATTTTTTTTGATAAAGAGTATATATTAATATCGCGAAGATACCAATTACATCTAACCTCTGCAACAACGTAATAACCGAAAGTATTATGGATGCACACAGCCGAAAGACAATAAGAAGAAATTAAAAAAGAAAAGTCCCGCTACAGAGTTACAGTCCAGTCCTTGTAGCAGCAGCACAATCACCACTAAAACAACACATGATGTCCAATCTCTCCAAAAGCAACGCCTTCATGAAGGAAACAGTGCACAAGCGCCGTCGTCGCCCGATCGAGATCTTGGGTTTTCACCCTGGAGATAGTCCCCACTCTCAAAACAATGTCTTCAACAAGTCCATTGCCAGGCACAACCAATTAAGGTCAGACCTTGGATTTTCACCCTGAAAGGTAGAATTTTGAACTTCACCTGTGTTGTCGCCCCACTTCCATTCCGCTGCATACGAGTCCTGAAGCTCCAAGCAAGTTCCTCATCGCCACCAAGAGTCAAATCACCGTTCCTAGTCCTCCGATCTCGGTTTTCATGACATTCTCCGCCTCTTACTTCATCCAAGATGGCGACAGATAGCAGAGCTTCATACCGCTTGCTCCTTAACGGAGAATCATGGGCACGACCGAATCCCACCCGATCCAGCAATCTCCAGGCATAAACGCTCATGGAAGTTCGCCGGCGGAGCCTTCCGAAACTCGCCACACCGGCCAGATCAAAGAGGACAGGCGTCGGACAGATCTTCACCTTATCGCAAGAGAAACCATAGGACCGCCGCCTTTATTCAGGCCAAGCCCCCACGCAACCGACCATCCAGGGACTAGATGTGGGATCAACCACAACCAGCCCTGGCAGCCCGACTTCGGCGAAGAAGAAGGTCGCCGCCGTCATGCCAATCCTCGTGCTGCAGAGTAGCCCAAGAACATCTCCGCGTGCCGTCGCCGGAGCAACTGCAGACGCAGTTGGTCGAGCTCCCTGAACCCGTCCGGCCAAGAGTCCTAGATCGGACCCGGTTTCTCCACGCCACTGCCACCCGCAAGTGCTACCGTCTTCGACCATCGCGGCTGCGCCATGGCCGCCGCCACCCCACAGCACCGTCGCCGGAGAAAGCAAGAGCGGAGCGCCGCCGCCTCACCCTCCTAAACGACTTCCGAGGAAATCTGCCGCCGCGCCGCACGGGCCAAGCCCGGCGACGTCCCCGGCGGCGGCGGGATGGGGAGGACCTAGGGGATGGCGAGAGGAGCGCCGGTGGTGGCCGCCCGGTGCGAACCGGCGTGGCCGCACGGGGTCGGGCTGGCGGCTAGGGTTGGCTCCTAGCGATCGCCTGGGAGAGTGGCCAGAAACAGCAAGTGTGGATTTCCTCCACGGGCTCTGGCGACAAAAAATATGGGGTGTTCTCGGGCGATGCAGGAGGGAGCTAGCGGTAGAAATAGGGTAACCTCTTGGCCACCTATGCTCTCACCTTGTTAACATGGTGGTTTATTAAACACTGTTTACCATGATGCACATTTATGTTGAAACATTGCTTACTTTGAAACAGAGAGTACCTGCCTCCATGGCAGTTAATTTATTAGTCCTGGTGTTGGCATGTTAATATGTTATCCAACTATATCCTGCTTTAAGGTTGATCTATGATTAACACTAGCTAACTATTGTTGGAGTCCCAGTGATCCATCTGACTGCAGCCATGGGGTACCTGTCAGTCAAGATTAACTACAAATCAGGTCGTTATATTATTGGTGAGAGAGATCCATAAGATGTCACACGAAAACAACCAAGATATATTAGTACGAGATTGTTTTAACATCCCTGTCATGGAAAGCGCCATCTCTCCGACTCCAACGGCCCGGTCAGGGTGATGCCTTTTTATCCAAGAACTATGCTTCCACGGCTACGCAAGCCATTCATGTCCTGCAGTCGAAGGTCATCAAGTGACATGGACACTGCGACGTCGTGTTCGAATGTTAACTACTCGCCAAAGAAGAATTTATTCCAGTTCACTTTGCTAACTATAGATCTCAGCGAGCGACGCCGTAGTCGTGTTTCTTCAAGCCCCTGAACCAACCACATATTCTTGTGTTTCATGCACACAAGCAACAACCAGGCGTTGGAGATATTGCGGGATAAAATCGTTTCCAAAGTGCACCTTAACCTAAACAATTCTGAAGAATGAAAAGAATAAGGCCCCGTTTGGGAGCCCCTGAACCAACCACATATTCTTGTGTTTGCGAGGATAAGATCGTTTTCAAAGTGCACCTTAACCTAAACAATTCTGAAGAATGAAAAGAATAAGGCCCCGTTTGGGAGCTCTGTATTTTTTAAGTGTTCCAATAATACTTTGGTTTCCAGAAATATTGAAGTATCAAATACTTTGAGTTGTTTGTATTTAGTTAAAACTGTAGTTTTATATACTTCAATATATTGGAAACTACACTATTTTTGAAGTATATGAAAAAGAGGGCTGGACCTCTTTTTCCAATACCGAAGTATTGGTTCGCTAGGCATTGGAATACTGTGGTTTTCCAATACTTTGATTTCAAAAATACTTCACTGCCAAACTAAAATATTCCATTATTGCTGTCGATCACTAGGTTAGCATAGTCAAATTAGCAATGAGCACTGGAGTACCGACAGACAGACAGATATGTGGATTCAGAACTATAGTTACTAGTGGAACTGTGGAGGAGTATCGCGTAACCAAGATCATGTTCAGATCTATACGTGTGCGAGAAGGAGGAACCCTAGATCGCTTTGATCGCCGCCTTTGTACCCTCTACGTGTGCGGTACTGGTTCGGTGCCGGGAACACTTGGGCTCACACCTTGTTCACATGGTGATTTCCTAAACACTGTTTACCATGATGCACATTTATGTTGAAACATTGCTTATTTTGAAATAGAGAGTACCGCAGTTAATTTGTCAGTCCTGGTGTTAGCATGTTAATATGTTATCCAACTATATGCTGCTTTAAGGTTGATCTACGATTAACGCTAACTAACTAATTGTTGGAGTCCCAATGGTCCATCTTTTTTTTTGTACAAGCAATGGTCCATCTGACCGCAGCCATAGGGCACTGCCTGCCAGTCTAGATTAACTACAAGCCAGGTCGTTATATTATTGGTAAGGACATCCATAAGATGTCACATGAAAATAATCAAGATATATTAGTACGAGATTGTTTTAAATTCTCTGTCATGGAAAGCTCCATCTCTCCAACGACCCTGTCACAACTCACACGGTGGTGACTTCTTATCCAAGAACTAGGCTTGCACGGCTATGCAAGCCATGCCATTCATGTCCTGCAGTCGAAGGTCATCAAGTGGCTTGGACACTCCCGACATCGTGTTTGAACGTTAACTACTCGCCAAAGAAGAATTTATTCCAGTTCACTTCGCTAACTATAGATCTCAGCGAGCGACGCCGTAGTCGTGTTTTTTCAAGCCCCTGAACCAACCACATATTCTTGTGTTTCATGCACACAAGCAACAACCGAGCGTTGGAGATATTGCGAGGATAAAATCGTTTCCAAAGTGCACCTTAACCTAACCAATTCTGAAGAATGAAAAGAATGAGGCCCCGTGTGGGACTGTATTTTTTCAAGTATTCCAAGAATAAAATGGTTTCCAGAAATATTGAAGTATGAAATACTTTGAGGTGTTTGGGTTTAGTTAAAACTGTAGTTTTATATATTTCAATATATAGGAAACTACACTATTTTTGAAGTATATGAAAAAGAGGGCTGGCTAGACCTCTTTTTCCAATACCGAAGTATTGGTTCGCTAGGCATTGGAATACTGTGGTTTTCCAATACTTTGATTTTAAAAATACTTCACTGCCAAACTAAAATATTCCATTATTGCTGTCGATCACTAGGTTAGCATAGTCAAATTAGCAATGAGCAATTTATTGTGACGGATTACCGGACTGGAGTACCGACAGACAGAGACTGACAGATATGTGGATTGAGAACTATAGTTACTAGTGGAACTGTGGAGGAGTATCGCGGAACCAAGATCATGTTCAGATCTATACGATCAACAGAAGCAGCACACTATCTGTCTATCTCATATAAAAACACCATCCCTTGGTCCCTCATAATTCAATAGCAGCGTGCACAAGCTGGTAGCTAGCTTGGCTCTCCTATAATGCAGAAGTAGCTTCATCTTTAATTGGCACCTAGAGTTCTTCCTCATGGATCCGGTCCGTCAAACTCTCGAATCGGACGGCTCGACAAGCCATAAAAGGCACCGACGGCGTCAGGATTAAGGAGGCGCTCAATTTCTGGCCGTTATTGCTCCAGCGAATCTGGCCTGGGGTCTCAGCCGGAGGCACTGCACGTTTGAGCGTTTATGCCTGCATGCTCTGTAGGTAGCTGGAAACTCGCGGATCATGCTCGCGCCCTCCCACTTGAGCTTTCCAACGACGGCTGCTTGGTGTCATGTAATGGATAGTTTGAAGGAGGATCAGTGCGAGATCGAGCCACCCAGAGCAGTGACCGACAGTTCTGGTGCAGTACATAGGGAGTAGGTAGGATCGTTCTGAATGTAATCTGCAGGTTACAAGCGTACAAGTGGCGTTAGTTTTTGCTGCATACAGGTACAGGTGCAGCAGGAAATAAACGCGATAATGCATGGGCCGTGCAAGGGGCTGGGCCTGGGCTGTGACGACTGGCGACAATCACGAGCTAGGCGGGCCGATTTATCCATCAACAGGTTAAGCCGACTCGATCCAGGTCTGCTTGCCTGAGCACGTCTGCAGTACTGCCTGCACGCACGTATCCGTTCGTCCACATCCCCCATTAACTACCGCCAGTTCTTCTAGCATCCTCATCCCATCGGGTAAGCAAATGACTAACTCATTCCATCCCAACTTAGTCAGAAACATTTGTAATTGCAAACGATGTAACTATTATTTCCAATTAATAAAGTACACCATGATGGCTTTCAAAAAAAAAACTTGGTCAGCAACATTGAGCCCCGCCAACAGGAACCTCGTCGGTATTGGTCCTAGGTCGACGGCAACATCCGGATCAAGCGGGAGCTCGGTGGCACTTGGCGCCACGACGAGCTCAAGGGACAACGTCTCCACCGCGCGGTGGAGAAAAGATGGGACCCTAGATCGGGATTTCGAGAGAGGCGTGCGTTTGTGTGTTGTGCGGGCTGTGGCGACCAGGGACGGGAGGGGAAAACAAACATGAGCTACACATGTGGGAATTAGCTAGGGTTCCTTGTACATATACATACCTCTCTGTTATCTCGACTACACATGTCATTTAGCTTAGCGGGAAATTCATGAATACCGGGTATGGATAGTGGTGGCCTATACCCAGCCCCGTTTATCAGATGGTCCTCTGGTAAGAGCCCCACGAGGATTACATTATAATCAAAATCATCCCTAAGGGCTCATTCGGCGCTCAGGGAAAACACCGGGATCCCGGCCCAATTCCAGGGATAGAAAGCCGCATGGTAAACACAGCCAGGGAAGTCTGCAGGTCAATTCGGTTAACCCCGGGGGAGGGAAATATCGGCCCATGCCCGCCGAATCCCCGGGACGGAAAAACACTACCCTTGACTCGTGTGGGGAAATTAGCGTCTCTCTCAGATCGGTCACACTTTGCGAACACCACCGCCGCCTCCATTGATCCATGGGTGCTCGAACCGTTCCCTGCTATCTCTTGTAGGAAATGGTAGCTGCTAGTCAGGGCATCAAGCGCTGCAACATCGAGGTGAACGTCGTGGGTCGTCGGAGAGTATTGTCGTCGCTGCCGCCGGTGCAGCTCGAAAGAGAGGCCGTCGGGGGCGGAGCTTGGCTGGAGCCTAGAGGAAGCCGATCGGCGACGGCGCGGCACTGCCGGAGCCAGTACGGAGGAGAGCGCTCGCAGCCGGAGGAGGCAGGACGACGGTGGCTTAAGGCATAATCGCGCTCGGAGAAGAAGAGGCGGAGATTGATGGGCCAACCGGCGTGGGCTCGGGAGCTGAGTGAGGAGATGGTGGACGAGGGGGGAGCCGTGGAGGGCGGCCAACTTTGGGCAGGAGCAGAGCCGCATGGCCATGGCCGGAGGCTCTCGTACAACAACCAGCGGCAGGATCGAAATTAGGCTCCCAAATGGCGATGTCAATTTTCCCCGGTTAACGTTTTGTCAAAGAATTTTCCACCCAGGGCATATTTTCCCTGGAAATATCTCTCCTAACAGCCAAAGAAGGCCTAATAGGTGAACACAGGTCTGTGGTTTGGTGTATTCGGCGTTGTTCTACGGCTGCCTTCAGAAAAGTACAAGATTGTGTCATGAAAGAAGAAAGGGCTTGAAGATCTCATAGATTTGCTCGTCTCTTTTAGTATTGTTTTTGTAATCGATGTAATCTTGTACTCTTTGCTGATTTAATATATGGTAAAATTCAAAAAAAAATACTGGATCGGGAATAGGCCCCTGTTGCCACATTTACACTCGTACGCTTAACTCGTACTCCATGTTTCTACAAACTAAAATATGTTTAGGTATATCCGTATTTAGATAAATGTTTTTTCAAATATTTACGGACGGTGGGAGTACAACCTATGTTTCATAAAGTCATAACATTAGATGTTAAATATATTTCAATACAGACTATATATGGAGTAAATTGATGATTCTACACGCTAAAATGCGCCTGTATACATCCGATTTCAAAAAAAAAACTAAAACATCATATACCTAATATGCAACGGAAGGGAATAGATCTCTGCTACCTAGTGGCGGTGTTAGCTGCTAGTGCTAGTTAGCTCTTTAGGCCTTCCACAGCGTAGCGATGCCCAGAAATCTGAAAAGTTTGCCACCTCACAGCGATGCCTCAAGAAAAAGATTGAGGATCCGATCTCACAGCGTATAGGTGATGCCCATAGAAAAATGGGACCCATACGAGGACAGTAAATCTGACCAAGCCAGTTTTCCTCTTTCCTTCCCTTCCTTTCTATTGGCCGATGCATCAATTAGCAACAATATTAAATTGGCCAAGGAGTTGAGGCATCGGAGCACCTAGGTGCTCCGGTTCCCTGGAAAAATATTGCGGCACCGTCTCCACAGCGGAGGGCATCGATCAGCGATGCCTCAAAATCGTTTTGGGCACCGATAGAAACATACGCTGTGGAAGGCCTTAGCTGGTCAGGTGGGTGGGTTTGGAGTTTTCTCGGTGGTTACCTGCTCCCGCAGGCCGATGTGGATGGTTCCGCCGTCGCGTCCGAGCTTTTCCGCTGTGCACGTACACACATCCGAACGATCGATCATCTTCCGATTT
This sequence comes from Poa pratensis, assembly GCA_947311845.1. Taxonomy (NCBI): domain Eukaryota; kingdom Viridiplantae; phylum Streptophyta; class Magnoliopsida; order Poales; family Poaceae; genus Poa; species Poa pratensis. Next base: position 16,436,653 of record CAMZMU010000069.1, read on the forward strand.
GGCCTTTGGATTTGAAAAGGGAGTTTGGCTTTTGAGCGCATGCATTGCTTTACATGGAGCATATCGCGACGTAATTAAACAGCCCGGCCGTCTATAGTCAACGACTAGGATTTGGATCTTTAGTAAGTTTATTAATTGGTGGTGTGTTGGTGTTGGGTAAAACTCTGTCGGCCCTGCTAGGGCTCACTAAGTGGCTGGGTGGCGCCAATTTTAGTTAACATGTGTACCTGGAGCTAGGACTAGATTAATAGAGTATTTCAGTCTACATGCTATTGTGGTCGACATTAAGTTACCAAATATACATTTTTTCTAAACTTTAATTAGTTATGTCGGTTGTCTTAATCTCAAGACTACTTAATTAACAACCAGTTAATATATGAGGAAGTACATACACCAACCAGTTAGTTAAACAACAAATCGAGCTAACGGAGATATATGAAGGCTAAGCACTCGTATTTTTTACATGAACACTTTTGTACTGCAAAATTTGCTCCATTTTCCGGCCTATAGCTCCAAGAATATGGTCCGCTGGGTCTGGCCGGACCAGTCACCCAAAGCTGGGCTACACAAGCTCAAATTTAGCCCTGCCATATGAAGATGTGGAGAAAGGCGGCCAAATGCTATATATCGCCCAACATCAGCGCTAGATGGCCGCGCCGCCTGAAGCGCCGCGCTGCTGGACCGGCCCATTTTTTCTTTTCTGTTTCCGTTTCCGTTTTTCATTTTCCTTTTATTTTCTGTTTTCGCTTTCTTTTTCGCTCTTTAAATTTTTATTTTTATTCTATTTCTTTTCTTGCTTTTTCACTTTTTATGATTTTGAAAATAGCCCAAATTTAAAAAAAAAATCATATTCGAAAATTGTTCAAATTCAAGATTTTGTTCATAGACGAAAATTGTTCTAATTCAAAATTTGTTCATATTAGAAAATTGTTCAAATTCAAGATTTTGTTCACATTCAAAAATTGTTCACATTCCAAAATTGTTCCAATTCAAGATTTTGTACATATTCAAAAAATGTTCCAATTCAAAATTTGGTTGTAATCAAAAATTGTTGCAATTCAGGATTTGTTAATATTCGAAAATTGTTCATTTTCTAAAATTCCTGAAATTTATAATTTATTCATATTCGAAAATTGTTCATTTTCTAAAATTCCTGAAATTTACAATTTATTCATATTCGAAAATTGTTCATTTTCTAAAATTGTTGAAATTTATAATTTATTCATGTTTTAAAATTGTTCAAATTTAAAATTTGTTCATGTATTTTTTTTTCAAATTTGTTCATGTTCAAAAATTGTTCAAATTTAAAATTTATTCATATTAAAAAAATTAAATTCAAAATTTGTTTATAGTTGAAAATTGTTCAAATTTGAAAATTTAATATTCCGATTTGAAAATTTTCTCGGAATTCATGAAAGAAAACTTTAAATTATTACGGTGTTAAAAAATATACCTGCTATTTTCTGAGATTAAAATGAATTTTTACAGAAAAATAAAATAGTAGAAAAGTCTCACTTGTTAATGGGCCGTGAAAATGCGGTCCATTGACCAATTGCTTCAGGCGGCAATGGCAGTTCACAGAAAGGCGGGAGTGGAAGATCTGAAAACAACGGTCGGAAGCTACAGGTAGGAGTTGTACTGTTTATGTTGTTTTTCCCACGACACATTTAGCGGATCAGAGGGAGTAGTCCATTGTTAAAATTGGGCCCATTTATGGCAACCCAATAGCCATTTTCTGAAATCTCAAATAACACATATGCATGATAAGAGATGAGAGGTGTTAAAGTTTAATCCCACATGGAAAGTTGAAAAAGAGTTGCACCACCTACTACTTGGTAAGAAAGTGAGAATGTGAGGCTCTCTCGTGCACTCCTCCTCCTCCTCCGCTGATCTCCACGAGTCGCGAGTCACGTCAACTTTTGTCTATATTTTTGTTGTTCGAAAAAATCGAGTCGTTAGCGTACGCGTACAACGTAGCCAGTTCGGATCGCTCCCGGATCGAGGGCTGGTGTAACCGAGTCGGACGTGCGACGTGGTCGCCCACGTTGTACTCGTTAGGATTTTCTCGAGCCGCATTATATAAAGACATGCACTGCGTGCGCCGTCACACACGGATGCCTTCCACCGTCACACACGGATGCCTTGCGCCGCCACCGTAGTCTACTCCCTCTCGAGCGCCGGCATGCACTGACGATCGGGAGAACAGGTCTCCGGAACCAGTCGCTCGTGTAATCCTGTACGGGAAAGGGAGAATTCGGTTTGTGAGAAGCGCCTCGCGTAGCTGCTCGCCGCCTGCATCACGGGTCGTCTTCCTAACAAGTCAGGCGGTGCTAGGTGTTTTCGCCGCCTTCATCACGTCTCTTCCGCCTCAAACACCGTTTACTAGGACCCGTCTTGACCAACGTCGTCGTCAACAACATCACCACTGACTCGGGCGCGGTGACCTTATCTTCCTCGACGACTATTTCCTCTACAAACGCGTTCGGTACATGAGACGTGTTCTGAATTGTTGTTTTACTATGGATGTGTTTGCGTATATGCTGCTATTGCTCATGTTGATTAGTATGTCTGGTATGTTTGAGTTTCACATGGTTGTAGCTTCTGCTGTCATGTTTAATATTCCGAAATTAATCATGAAATTATTGCCTAATCATCCAACATCTATCTAGGTAGGTGTTTTTTGAGTGCGTTTCAGGTGACCCGATGTTGTTTCAGACGGATTAGCTCTCGTATATAAACCTTCTGCCTTGTACAAAAAGTAAGGCACGCAATTCTCTGAAAAATATTAGCGCACAGATTCGATCCAGTCCACCACGGCTGCCCTGCCACCATTTGCAGCCTCGCCCGCAACCATCCCATCCCACGTCCATACGGCGTCGGCTGGTTTCCGTATCGTGCAAACCTGGGAGGACATGGACGCACCACTTGGCCTCGCGTCGGGTGGTGCGGTGCATGCACAGATTGCTGCTCCCGGAATGTGCGCTGCCCAAGTTGCCGACGCAGGGTGTCTGCCTGCGGATGGCCGCACCGCACTGCACCAGGCACCAGCCACGCATGCCAAGTCTCGCCGCTGCGGGAGGACCTAGCTAGGTAGCTTGGGACACACAGGTTTCGGGATACATACATACGCTCTCATCGGATGATTGTGATGGTCCCACTTGGTGGTATTTGCCTTCTAGACGCTCGATTTTAACAAAATTCTCTTGTCGTTATATTCTCTCTCTCTGGTATGAACAAAATATACTATAAGATTGTTTATAGATCTTGTTTATTTTACGGAGAGTTTTATGGCCTGTTTTGTATGCGATTCTGAAGAAAAGAAAATGCTTCATCGATTATAACCTTTGTGGAAAAAGTCCTTAACTCTCTGACCATTGTGGGCAAACCATAGTTACTATGTTTTTAGAGCATCTCCAACAGCGGCGGTTGTCGGGGGAATACCTAATTGAGTATGAGCCGACGTACGAACTTATCAAGACATAAGCTGGCGCCGGAGACTTATCTGGCGGTGGCTTATCTGGCCGCGATTTATCCAGATATAAGCTGGTGACGAACTTATCAGGAGATAAGCTGGTGACAAACTTATGGCCCAGGACGAACTCAAGGCCTATGATGACTTGGAGGCCCCAACCGAGACTCCAATACGTATTCGACTAGAACTCATGTAAACCCTAGTCTGGCCATCTATACAAACCAGGCAGGGGCTCCCCTTGAGGAACAAGCAATTTAGAGGCTCAAACCCTAGAACTCAAGGCGAATAACGAGATCGGATCGTCACCATTGTAACACCATATACACATATCAATTCCAATCTAGGATAGCCAGAAAGTAGGTCTTTACCTCGCATCGAGGGGCCGAACCTGGGTAAACATTGTCTTCCTCGTGCTCTGTGATCCTAAGCTCGGAGACGCTCGAAGCGCTCAATCCCTACCTCTACGAAGTCATCTCCATGACATGTGCCGTGATAAACCCATGAAAGTTGGCGCCCACCGTGGGGCCTGCGACCAAAAGCGTCACGTTCTAAGCAGGATCAAAGCCAGGAGCCGAGGATCTCGCCATCGGTCAAATTGAGAAGATCAACGGTGTCCCCTTCAACAATCTCGGCGGCTTTATCGCCACGCCGATTCAAGCGACTCGGCGGTATCAAGATCTACATCAAGACTACAAGGCAGCATAAGATGTCCGTGTTGCGACTGTCCCTGGCGACTCCTCGGAAAGAATATCAACGATCCGTTCGGTGGAAATATGTGGAATCGAGTTTCCTACCAGCTGTTAAAATTTCGTCGAATTCCAACGGCTGGATCTCCCTGGCCGACTCATACACTGAACCTCTTTCGGAATTTGGCGAAACTCCGCATGATCTCGGCGAAATAATTACCGAGGTCGACTCAGACACCAATTCGAAGATACGTCCGGTGAAACCGTGCGGAACACAATCTCCCAGCACTCCAAAAAGTTGGAGGAAATTCCAACGGTTAGATCTCCGTCAGCGACTCGCGCACTGCAGCAAGTTTCAGATCTAGGCGAGTTCGCGAATCCAAACCACGAACCTGGTTCCAAATCAATTTCGTGGATTCGCAAAGCTACGACACGGTCAACTTCAACCTCCTCGTCGTCGGCTTCAACATCAACTTCGCCGCAGGCCACTAGTCGCGACTATGTCGTGGAATACTCGCAAGACTTCTACGTTAACATGCCTTGCTACGGGTGACTCGTGAGGCTTCAACTTCAACTCGTCTAGCCACAGCTAGCGACATCAACAACATCGGCGACTCGCCGTACCAGCACCCGGGACCTTGACAACAACGTCGTCTTTGTAATGCCGCTAGCTTGTCATCAATGAAGGAAAAAAGTGATTTGGAGTTTGCCAGCTGCTACTACATGGCACGGAAATCACGTAGTACAAGAAAAATAAAAACTATGAATCGTACATTCGTACGTGAGTTGCTAGCTTGTCATCGCATGGCATAACTTCACGGAGGAAAAGAAAGCAGTATGGAAGAAGCGGTCAGCACGAGATATCAGCTGGCGACTCCAAAGATGCCGCGCGACCATCATCAACACACCATCACTGCCGGCTCGCAGTACCAGCTAAATTAATCGTCATCTTCGCTATCTAACCATACCTGCTGACTCATCTTTGTAGACGGCTCGTCGTCATGGCCGGATCGCCGTACCAGCGCTTGAGGCTCAACGACAAACATGAGCCCAAAGAAAAATCAGCTGAGTCGCTGGAAGGCTATACATCAACATGTGCGAGTCAGGACTAGAGAAGGTCCCGAAAAGCACCCAGGTCATCTCGGCTTCGATGAACCGAGTGTACTTCACAAGGAGGAGTTGTTAAAAAGAAAAAAATCCAATCAGGCGCAGCTCAAATTGGAGTGTTACTGCTGTTCGGACCGGACGACGCCTCCCAAGACATCAAAACAAAATACGCTAGTCACGTATGTATCAATACGTACATGCATGGATTAGACGTACAAAGCTATGTACAAACCCATGGCGGATCAGATTTCAAGAAAGAAAAAGAAAAAGAACTGGATATTGCTGCTTGTTACGTGACCAGCATGCAACCAAAGCATATCGCGTGCAAGGAGTAGCAAAAGATTAAACCCATCAGCGAAAGCAGGCCAAGCATCATGACTATCGGCGACTCGCCGCGGTCGACTCCCGCTCCTGCTGCGGTCAACTTTCTTTCGCCCCTACCACGAACAAACTCAACTTGGTTGCGCTTAGCTGCGACTTCGTCGCGGACATCTACACCTTCACTGCGGTTGGCTTCGGTTCCGCAGCAGACAGCGGCTTCCACTCTTACGACATTGTTGACTTTGATCCCACCGCGGGCTCACACTGCGCCAGGAGAATAAAAACAAGCTAAGTCGCTTTCATGCTTAAATTTCATAAGCTTCATGCTTTTATCAAATAAGATTAAGTTTTACCTTCGAGTTTATCTCGGGGGCTGCATATCTAGTTTATTATGCTTCTTATCAATGTCTTTGCGATTCAAATTATATCATGTCGCAGACTTTAAATTCATATCAGTTTTTGAGATTTAATTACATCTACTTCTCAAAGTCGGGTTGTATTTTTCAAAGTAGATTTCTTTATAGCTCACATTGCATTTATCAAAGTCTATCTCTCTACAGTTTGCATTGGAGTTATCGCGTGATAAGAATTTTATTTGCACCTGCAAATGGGCATCTTAACATATCAAGATCACCATTAGATGTTCAAGCATTGATATTTGGCGACTCATTATATCATTTCATGACTTATCGTTATATCAGTTCATGACTTATCGTTATATAATTTCATGACTTGTCATTATATCATTTCATGACTTATCATCATATCATTTTATCAGTCATCACCAACTCATTGTCATATCATTTAATGAGTCATCTAGTGATTTACATTCATATCATTTTATCAGTCAAATATGACCCATCATTACATCAGTTTACATGTCACTCAGTGACTCATCACCGTCGTATCAATTATGGGTCAAATCAGTGACCCGTAGTATTAAGTTTGAGTCAAACTAGTGACTCTGTATCATCCTCAGGATTAGTGAAATAAAGCGGGCACCTCCGGTATCCGAGGGTTTGTCATTTCGCCTCAATTTGAGTTGCTGAGCCTTTATTTTCACTAATCTTTGGGTTTCATGGGGTCTTGATGCTTTATGAGCTCGGCTTATTACTGTGAAACCGCCCTTTGTGGCAAATTTTCTTGATTATACTCGCCCTTAAGTAAGATGCAACTCGCACTATGCGGCCAAAGTACTGGGGTGTGGCGTCAATCGAGTCTGAATGCCTATCATGGACGTTCTCGACCCTGAACAGACATTTTTACTAGAAAATACTGAGCCGCGCGAGGGCCTACTTAACGGTAGCAGAGATAAATCAGTAGGGCCTATTTATGGGTCATATTTTATCAGGTACCATATGCTATCATGCAAAGTACCATTTGCTATCATGCAAAATACAACTTCCTATCATGCAGAGTACCATTTGCTATCATGCAAAATACAACTTGCTATCATGCCGAGTACCATATGCTATCATGCGGAGTACTAAAGTTCTATCAGAATTATTACCAGCCGTCAAGGCTAACATATCATTATCAAGTTTTTATTGCTTCCTCGGGGGCTTTGCCTTTTGAATTACAGGAACCTATAACTCGGCCACATGAGTTTGAGTTGGCACGACCAGATTTATAACGATCTTTATGATCATCTCCTTACATCAGTTGTTCAAGCCACCATTATCTATTTAACTACAGCCACATCAAGTGGAATTCTTAAGGACGATTCCTTAATTTATATCTAGAGTTTTGACAGGGATTATCTTTTTTCCTAGCGGCTCAAAGAATATTTAACAGTGAGGAGTTTATACGCGGCTTTGCCCTACTCCAAATATCATTGTGTTCATGCGGCAACAATATTTGCTCAAACTGTTGCAGGATCAAATTGCAAAAAGAACGATATGCCTTCAAGCAGGATAATGAAATCATGCCTACTTAATTCCCAGGGCTAGGACAATCAAGCTTTTGTCTAATTGAAATATTTTTGAGTCCCGAGCAGCATGATCAAGCATACAACTCGGCCCTCGAGGGCTACACGTCCACCAACATCTGGCGGTCTCTACTAAATTGATATACCATGTTTATATGCAGGTCTCATTTTTTGACGGATGGAAAAATATATATCCATTTGCCGAGTCAAATAAGTGACTCGGAAGGCTTAAAAGCCAGTCATTGCCTATATACTCTTGATCCGCCATGATTCAGAACGGGTCCAGATGGCTTGTCTGATAAACTTAACAGATTATTCTACTCTAATGATTGGCTAGCTTATTTATGCCTATGATTGCTTGCTTCGATGACTATGACTCAGCAACTCATATGCATATGGCTAATATGTCTTGGTATCCATGACTTGGCATCTTTATGATTTCAGCTCAGTCTTGATGCCCGTGATGTGGTGGACTCTACATCAGCAACTCAATGTCCTCAACATCGGCAACTCAGTGCACCTACATCAATGGCTTGACAGGACTATATGCTTGTGACTCGCCAGACACTTCATGAGTCGCCAGCCTCGACGTCCATGATTTGACATCGACAAACATCAGCGACTCAACGCTTCTACACCAGCGGCTCAACAGCCGCTATGCTCGCGACTTATCGCCAAGCTCAACATCGACAAGTCGGCAAACGCTACATATACAAGCCGACAACAACATCATCATCAAGTCAAGATCTTCCGCCTGACTCTATGAATCACCCGGAAGCTCGGGGGCTAATGTCGGGGGAATACCTAATTGAGTATGAGCCGACGTACGAACTTATCAAGACATAAGCTGGCGCCGGAGACTTATCTGGCTGTGACTTATCTGGCGGTGACTTATCTGTCAGTGGCTTATCTGTCGGTGGCTTATCTGGCCGCGACTTATCCAGAGATAAGCTGGTGACGAACTTATGGCCCAGGACGAACTCAAGGCCTGTGATGACTTGGAGGCCCAACCGAGACTCCAATACGTATTCGACTAGAACTCATGTAAACCCTAGTCTGGCCATCTATATAAACCAGGCAGGGGCTCCCCTTGAGGAACAAGCAATTTAGAGGCTTAAACCCTAGAACTCAACGCGAATACCGAGATCGGATCGTCACCATTGTAACACCATATACACATATCAATTCCAATCTAGGATAGGCAGGAAATAGGTCTTTACCTCGCATCGAGGGGCCGAACCTGGGTAAACATTGTCTTCCTCGTGCTCTGTGAGCCTAAGCTCGGAGACGCTCGAATCGCTCAATCCCTACCTCTACGAAGTCATCTCCATGACATGTGTCGTGACAAACCCACGACAGCGGTCGCGCTAATTTTTTCCAGCGCCAAAATAGCGTTTTAGGGCGCTGGGAGCCTGTTTTGCTTTAGCGGAGGCGCTATAATCAGCAGGCGCGGTAGAATGCAGCGCGCGCGAGCAGCCGGCGCTAGGCAAATATGCAACCAATATGAAACAAATGATGATTTCAAACATAAAATAAAATACAAAATCATGACTTGAGCAACATAGCATAGTTGAAATTCATTAGCATAGTTCAAATTCATCAAACCACAAGCAAGTTCATGACACATAAAGTTCACACAAACAAATGAAACATCAACAATCATGCCCCATCTTCTTCCTCTTCATTTTCTTCTTCCTCTTCTTTCTCTTCATCTTCATCTTTCGCATTATCTTCAGGCGCCCCATCAGCATTCTCAACTCGGACGGTGTTCCCGCTATCTCCAAATGCACCATCCGAAGGCACGAGAGGCACACCGGAAGCATTGCCACCATCCATAGATGCTCCAATGTCACCCGTAGGTGCACTCATCCCTTTCATGCCTCCATATGCTCCCATGCCAACCGGAGGTGCACTCATCCCTCCCATGGCGCCCATGCCTCCATATGCTCCCATGCAAAAACCCATGCCTCCCATGAAAGACCCAAAACTCATTGATATGTCCATTTTGCATCACTATTTTATATCATAATTTACTGCTATTCATTGATATATTTCACATTTGGATGATATACTTATGTTATTTTATCTTGTTTTGCATGTTTGATGATTATTGGAGAATTAACTGTCGGAGTCAGGATTCAGCTGGAAAAAGCATCGTCAAGACATTTTATTTCTGAAGATCAACAATTCACGGAAAATATACAGATGTTCCTATTTTGTCAGATGCCGGAGCCAGCCAAAAGGGGAGGCTGAGATGGGCCATGAGGGGCCCACACCACCCCACGGCGCGGGCCCCCCTTCTACCGCGCCGGGGCATGGTGTGGCCACTCTGGCCCACCTCTGGCGCTCCCCCTTCGCGTACTTCATCCCCCAGAAACCCTAAGACACGGGGAGTCATCGAGGAAATATTCCGCCGCCTCCACGAGGCGGAAACCACAGAGAGAGAAAAAGCTCTCTGGCAGGCAGAAATCTGCCGGGGAAATTCCTTCCCGGAGGGGGGAAATCATCGCCAACGTCATCGTCATCACGCCGGACTTCATCGGGATCATCATCATCTCCATCGCTGTCACCATCATCTCCACCGCTCCACTTCGTTTCGCTGTAACATCTAGGGTTATACTTTGTGTAGTTCATAGGGGAAACTTTCCCGGTGTTGATTACTACTTGTGGTTTATGCTATTAAGTTTTATCGGTGAATTGAAGTATATGTCCAGATTGTTATTCATCATTATATCACCTCTGATCATGATCCATATGATGTCTTGTGAGTAGTTCGTTTAGTTCTTGAGGACATGGGAGAAGTCATGCTGTTAGTAGTGGAACTATGTTGAGTAATATTTAATGGTTTGATATTTAAGTTGTGGTGTTATTCTTCTAGTGGTGTCGTGTGAACGTCGACTACATGACACTTCACCTTTATGGGCCTAGAGGAATGCATTGTGTATTTGGCTACTAATTGTGGGGTTGCCGGAGTGACAGAAACCTAAACCCCCGTTAGTAAACCGGTGCATGAGGGAGTGTAGGATCTCAGAGTTTAAGGTTGTGGTTAGATTTATCTTAATTACTTCCTTGTGACGCGGATGCTTGCAAGGGGTTTAATCACAAGTATGTATTAGTCCAAGTTAGGGCAGTGCATTAGCATAGGTTCACCCACACAACACTTATCAAAACAATAAAGATTAATCAGCTGTAGGAAGCGAAAGCACTTGACGAAATTCCCGTGTGTCCTCAAGAACATTTTGCCATCATAAGTAAACCAACCGGCTTATCCTTTGCTCTAAAAAGGATTGGGCCACTTGCTGCAATTATTATTACTGTCTTTTATTTACACGCATTTTATTTATCTGCAATATCAAAAACCCCTAAAAACTTGTCTGCTAGTATTTACAGTGATTCCTTGATCAAAACTACTTGTCAACACCTTCTGCTCCTCGTTGGGTTCGACACTCTTATTTATCGAAAGTACTACGATACACCCCCTATACTTGTGGGTCATCAAGACTATTTTCTGGCGCCGTTGCCGGGGAGTGAAGTGCTATTGGTAAGTGGAATTGGTAAGGGAAACCTTTACTGTAAGTGCTGTTTTTATTTCTGCTTGTGCTTTATTTTATTATGGAGAGATCTCCATTCGAATCCCTATTTGGGAATACTACTGCCACTGCTAAGGTAGTAGATGAACCGCCGCCTGCTGAATTAGATCCATTTAAAATACCTATGAAAATTGTTGAACGTGTTATGGATAACCGCTATGTTGGAGATGGAACCATCCATCCTGGTGATCATTTACTATTTATACATGAATTATGCGAGTTGTTCAAGTGTGCAGGTATTTCAATGGAAAAAGTCAAGAGGAAGTTATTCTCTATATCATTGAAGGGCCGAGCTGCGGAATGGTATAAGATGCTGAAGAATGGCCGATCTATTGGCTGGGAGGAAATTGTACCTCTCTTTTATTCTAAATTCTATCCTCCTAGTGAGATTCATCAAGATCGAAATCGCATATATAATTTTTGGCCTCATGATGGAGAGAGTATTGCCCAAGCGTGGGGAGATTGAAGTCACTAATGCTCAAATGTCCCATTCATGAGCTCCCAAGTAATATTGTTATCAATAATTTTTATGCAAGGCTTTCTCTTCATGATAAGGATTTATTGGATGCCTCTTGTTCTGGATCATTTACACGTACTGAAGAAGAAGTTAAATGGGACCTTCTTGACCGTATTCAGGAAAACTGAAGGATGGGAGAACGACAAAGGTAGAAAGTCAGGTATAAATTATGATTATGAATGCATTAAATCTTTTATGGAGACTGATGATTTCCGTAATGTTAGTGTGTTTATGTCTTGATTCTCAAGTTGTTGCAAATTATTACAAAGCTTTTGCCTCTTATCTTGATGTGCCTAAGAAGGATTTGAATAAATATCATGAACCTTATAAAGATAAAACCAATTCGGCCATTGGCAAAGTATTGAAGTTCATACTGTTGATCACATTTTGCCAGAACCTTATATTGAAAAAATACCTTTTCCTGTTAAAGTCAAGCAACATTCTCTGATAGCTAGTGTGGTTAATAAAAGTGCCAAGAAACCTTTAGAGCCTGATGAACAAATAACTGTTGAACCTGAAGTAGCAATTATAAAGGATTTGGTAACTGAAAATGTAGATGGAGAACATATTATCTTTTGTGAAGATGCTTCTAATATTGTTTCGCATCCTGGTAAATTAGGAAAACAAGTGTTCCTGTGCTTTCAGTGAAGATAGGAGAACATTGCTATTATGGTTTATGTGATATTGGTGCAAGTTCTAGTGCTATTCCTTTTGAACTTTATAAAAATTATGCATGAACAACTTGAGGATATTGATGTGGTTATTCAACTTGCCAATAGGGAAACTATCTCTCCATTGGTATTGTGAGAGATGTTGAGGTTTTATGCGGTAAAACTAAATATCCTACTGATTTTCTAGTACTTGGTTCTAAAGCTAGTAAAACTTGTCCTATTATTTTCGGTAGACCTTTCTTGAATACATGTGGTGCTATTATAGATTGTAAGAAAGAGAAAATTTACACTAAATTTAATGGAGAATCTTATGAGTTTAATTTCTCTAAGTTTGGTAAGAAACTTTATGAAACTGATTTGCCTAATGAGGACCGAAAATTGAACAACTTGCTGCTATTGCTATTGCTCCTAACAATGCCTTGCAGCAATTTATGGAGGAACACGAAAGTGAGGTCTTTATGGAGGAAAGGAATGAAATTGACAATATCTTTCTTCATCAACCACCATTACTTAAGCATAATTTGCCGGTGGAAGATTTGGGTACCCCTGCACCTCCTAAAGAAGATCCTGTTTTTGATTTAAAACCTTTGCCTGATAACCTTAAATATGCTCACATTGATGATAAGAAAACATATCCTGTTATTATTAGTTCTAAACTTTCAGGTACTGAAGAGGCAAGGTTATTGGAAGTGTTGAGGAAACACCGAGGGGCTATCGGATATACTTTGGATGATTTAAAAGGGATTTCTCCTGCTATATGTCAACACGCCATCAACATGGAAGATGATGCAAAACCTGTTGTGGAGCACCAGCGTCGTCTAATCCCTAAAATGAAGGAAGTGGTAAGAAATGAGGTATTAAAACTCCTCGATGCTGGTATAATTTATCCTATTGCTGATAGTAAATGGGTAAGTCCTGCATTGTGTTCCTAAGAAAGGAGGAGTTACTGTTGTGCCAAATGAAAATGATGAACTTATTCCTCAAAGAGTAGTTGTTGGATATAGGATGTGCATTGATTTTCGAAAGGTTAATAAAGTTACTAAGAAAGATCACTATCCTTTACCTTTTATTGATCAAATGTTAGAAAGGTTGTCTAAGAAAACTCATTTTTGCTTTCTTGATGGTTATTCTGGATTTTCACAAATTGCTGTTAGAGCGAAAGATCAAGAGAAAACTACTTTTACTTGTCCTTATGGAACTTATGCTTATAGGCGTATGCCTTTTGGTTTGTGTAATGCTCCTGCTACATTTCAAAGATGCATGTCTGCTATTTTTCATGGTTTTTGTGAAAAAATTGTGGAAGTATTCATGGACGATTTTTCCGTCTATGGAACTTCTTTTGATAACTGCTTGCAAAACCTTGATAAAGTTTTGCAGAGATGTGAGGAAACTAATCTTGTTCTTAATTGGGAGAAATGTCACTTTATGGTTAATGAAGGGATTGTTCTTGGACATAAAATTTCTGAAAGAGGTATTGAAGTGGACAGAGCTAAAGTTGAAGCAATTGAGAAAATGCCCTGTCCCAGGGATGTTAAAGGTATTCGTAGTATTCTCGGTCATGCCGGTTTCTATAGAAGGTTTATTAAAGATTTCTCTAAAATTTCAAAACCTCTTACTAATCTTCTCCAAAAAGATGTACCTTTTGTTTTTGATGATGATTGTAAAGAAGCTTTTGAGTCTCTAAAAAAGGCTTTAACCACTGCTCCTGTTGTTCAACCTCCTGATTGGACTTTACCTTTCGAAATTATGTGTGATGCTAGTGATTTTGCTGTAGGTGCTGTTCTTGGACAGCGAGTAGATAAGAAGTTGAATGTTATTCATTATGCTAGTAAGACTCTTGATGCTGCTCAAAAGAATTATGCCACTACTGAAAAAGAGTTTTTAGCAGTAGTTTTTGCTTGTGATAAGTTTAGACCCTATATTGTTGATTCGAAAGTTATTATCCATACCGATCATGCTGCTATTAGATACCTTATGGAAAAGAAAGATGCTAAGCCTAGACTTATAAGATGGGTGCTTTTATTACAAGAGTTTGATTTGCATATTGTAGATAGGAAAGGTGCTGAAAATCCTGTCGCTGATAATTTGTCTAGATTGGAAAACATTTCTTATGATCCTGTTCCTGTTAACGATAGTTTTCCAAATGAACAATTGGCTGTGATAAAGGTAAGCTCGCGAGAAAGTCCTTGGTATGCTGACTATGCTAACTTTATTGTTGCCAAGTATTTGCCTCCAACCTTTACAGCTCAGCAAAGAAGGAAATTCTTTTATGACTTGAGGCATTATTTTTGGGATGACCCACACTTATATAAAGAAGGAGTGGATGGTATAATGCGAAGATGTGTTCCAGAATTTGAACAAAAAGAAATATTGAGAAATGCCATGGAAGTGCTTATGGAGGACATCATGCTGGAGATAGAACTGCACAAAAGGTTTTACAATCAGGTTTTTATTGGCCTACTCTTTTTAAAGATGCAAGAAAATTTATTTTATCATGCGATGAATGTCAAAGAGTTGGTAATATAACTAGACGCAATGAAATGCCTATGAATTATTCTCTTGTTATTGAACCTTTTGACTGTTGGGGATTTGACTTTATGGGTCCTTTTCCTCCTTCTGATGGTTATACTCATATACTTGTTGTTGTTGATTATGTTACTAAATGGGTAGAAGCTATACCAACATCTAGTGCTGATGGTGAGACATCATTAAAAATGCTTAAAGATATTATTTTTCCAAGGTTTGGTGTGCCTAGATATCTCATGACTGATGGTGGTTCTCATTTTATCCATGGTGCTTTTAGAAAAACCCTTGCTAAATATGATGTTAATCATAGAATTTCTTCACCTTATCATCCTCAAACAAGTGGTCAAGTAGAATTATCAAATAGAGAGATTAAATCTATTTTGCAGAAGACTGTTAATAAATCTAGAAAGAATTGGGCTAGGAAGCTTAATGATGCTTTGTGGGCTTATAGAACTGCTTATAAAAATCCTATGGGTATGTCTCCTTATAAAATGGTTTACGGAAAAGCTTGTCATTTACCTCTAGAATTAGAACATAAAGCTTATTGGGCCGTAAAAGAACTTAATAGAGATTTTAAACTTGCCGGTAAAAAGGTTACTTGACTTGAGTTCCTTAGATGAATGGAGAAGTGAAGCTTATGAAAATGCTAGACTTTTTAAAGAGAAAGTGAAACAATGGCATGATAGGAGAATCCTAAAGAGAGAGTTTAATGTTGGTGAGAAAGTTCTATTGTATAGGTCTCGTCTCAGATTTTTTGCAGGTAAATTACTTTCGAAATGGGAAGGACCTTATGTTGTTTCAGAGGTTTACCGTTCAGGTGCAATCAAAATTACTTCGCTTGATGGTGACAAATCTCAAGTGGTTAATGGTCAAAGACTCAAGCATTATATTTCTGGGGATTCTTATAACGAAGACGTTGATATTATTCAAGTAGTGACTCCGGAAGATTTTATTAAAAGTCAAATTCAGAAAACTGCAGAGTCTGTTTTCGAATAGGTAACAGTTTTGGTAAGAAAAAGTTCGCGTTTAACTTCCCAACTTATTTTTTGTTGTTTTTTAAATATGGAAAATTACGAGCCAAAAACGGGGAGGAAACGGTGCCCGAGGGCACCACACCACCCCACGGCGCGGGCCCACCCTTGGCCGCGCCGGGCATGGTGTGGGCGCCTCGGAGCCCGTCTCCAGCCCGGTTTCGACCTGGACTTTCCTTTTGTTATGAAACTTTTTGCTATATAATCCCCCGGATCCCCCGAGGTCCGTATATCGTTTTCTCGTCGTGTTTTCGTTTCGGGTTGTTTCTGTTCAGATGTCGTCCCAGGGTTCATCCTCAGAGAAGTACGTGCTGCGACGTCGACGTGAGCTCCTCCGTGACTCGATCAGGGGACTTTCTAGGATGGTCAGAAGAAGAAGGACACAGCTAGGCGCAAGGATATGGATCAGAGCGTCAAGGAGGAAGTAAAGGAGATGTCGTCAAACAAAGAGGGACAGATTGCTGCAAGATCAAGGACAAGCAAACCTACTTTTGTGGGATCAATTAATACTCAACGTGCCTTTTCTCATAATATGCAGGGAGCGACACCGCCTGCCAGATTTAGCTCTTTTCCTGCAGTAACTGAGGCTCTTCGAGTCACTGATGAGTTTGTGATCAATATCGAGTTCTGAGGATGGAGGTGGAGATACTCCAAGAGGAGAACGATAGGCTTCGCCGCATGCTAGAGCGGTTCCTGTCCCCAATCAAGATCGTCCCACCATCACCACCGAAGGAGTAATTCATCATTGGTATTGGCATCCCCTCAGCTTGTTCCAAGCTTGGGGGGAGTGCCGCGGTATCATCACCATTATCTTTTACCTTTTACTTTTCAGTCGAGTCATATCATGAGTAGAGAAGTTATCATATAGGATGGTTTGCAGTGTGGAAGTATCTCTCCTTTAGTTGGTTATCTATGTATCCCTTGGTGTGAGTTGCCGTTATTGGAATATTAATGAGAAGTTTTATCATTTACTTTCTGCACACTTTATTTTACTTGCAAATTTCTGTCATATGAATGATCTTGTTGTTAGTGTTGGCATCACTTTGGGAGCATCAAGTAAATCTATTTGGTTTTGGCAAACTTAGCATTGGTCAGTAGCAACAATACTTTGAGGCTTAAGTAGAAAAGAGGGGATTGCATGTAGATACATTATCTCATATCTTTCTTTCTTGTTGGCTCATGAGCTTAGTATTCTCAAGTTAAAATTATTTGTGTTTACAAGGAAGATTGCATGATTGTTTATATTTATATTTGTTTGTATCCCTCCACTCTTATGCTTGCTACCCAGCCTTGCTAGCCAAAAACCTGTACTGAGAGGGAATGCTTCTCGTGCATCCAAACCTTGAGCCAAAACCCATGCCATTTGTGTCCACCATAACTACCTATATGTGGTATTTCCTTGCCACTCCAAGTAAATACTTCATGTGCTACCTTTAAACTATTCAAAAGTTACTACTCCTTATTTGTGTCACTGTTTACTAGCTCATGAGGACGGGGTGGATGTCTTTATGTCAACTGTCAAACAGACTTTACCACCACTAGCGGCATATACATCCGCTTATCCATTAATTTTGCAAAAAGAGCTGGCAAATGGGGTGCCCAGTCCCAATTAATTACAACTTTAACCGCTTAATTCTCTTCACATTTTTGCCCTGATTTATCAGTCAAGCAATGACAAACAGTGAAATATCTGCATGTGTAAACAAAAGAGAAGAGGGATGATCTGCCTTGCTGGTAGAAATAACGTCCTTCATGGGAGCCGCTCTTAAAAGTCTGGTTGGCAGGGGTCATATTGTACTTTCCATTTTCTGATTCGTTGACAATTCTCATACACCACTCAAAACTTATATTTTTATTCTCTATATGATTTCAAAAACTTAAAAAGCTCTAGCACATGATTTAATCCCTGCTTCCCTCTGCGAAGGGCCTTTCTTTTACTTTTATGTTGAGTCAGTAAACCTATTCCCTTCTTTCTTAAGCAAGCATTTGAGTTGTTGTGATTCAACCATCTATACATTAATATTATCAATCATGTTTGTTATCCTTCCTTGTTTTGCACAAGTCTTTTATCTGAAGGAATATAACTTTGAAAGTTATCAATGACTGTAAAGAAATTGTGATAATTGAGCATGTAAGTTCTGCAATATAGCTCCGATATAAGGACTCTACTCGAAAGATAAGTACAATCTGTTAATTGTTCTCTGACCAAGAACGAAGTTTTCCATCACCAAACTATGATTTTCTTTATGCACCTTTATTGTGATTTCCATTACTCGTTCCAAGATAAGTTATATGAGGGGAAGTTGCTGTCTAAAATGATTTGTGTTTAGTACATGTTGATGCTTCTTGTCCGTATTCTTTATTATCGACGCTTCACTCCATAAACCTGTGGTCTTGTTTACTGAGTTCAGCTTTCGCTTGGGGACAAGCGAGGTCTAAGCTTGGGGGAGTTGATACGTCCATTTTGCATCACTATTTTATATCATAATTTACTGCTATTCATTGATATATTTCACATTTGGATGATATACTTATGTTATTTTATCTTGTTTTGCATGTTTGATGATTATTGGAGAATTAACTGCCGGAGTCAGGATTCAGTGGAAAAAGCATCGTCAAGACACTTTTTCTGAAGATCAACAATTCACGGAAAATATACAGATGTTCCTATTTTGTCAGATGCCGGAGCCAGCCAAAAGGGGAGGCTGAGATGGGCCACGAGGGGCCCACACCACCCCACGGCGCGGCCCCCCTTCTGCCGCGCCGGGGCATGGTGTGGCCACCTGGCCCACCTCTGGCGCTCCCCCTTCGCGTACTTCATCCCCAGAAACCCTAAGACGGGGAGTCATCGAGGAAATATTCCGCCGCCTCCACGAGGCGGAAACCACAGAGAGAGAAAAAGCTCTCCGGCAGGCAGAAATCTGCCGGGGAAATTCCTTCCCGGAGGGGGAAATCATCGCCATCGTCATCGTCATCACGCCGGACTTCATCGGGATCATCATCATCTCCATCGCTGTCACCATCATCTCCACCGCTCCACTTCGTTTCGCTGTAACATCTAGGGTTATACTTTGTGTAGTTCATAGGGGAAACTTTCCCGGTGTTGATTACTACTTGTGGTTGATGCTATTAAGTTTTATCGGTAATTGAAGTATATGTCCAGATTGTTATTCATCATTATATCACCTCTGATCATGATCCATATGATGTCTTGTGAGTAGTTCGTTTAGTTCTTGAGGACATGGGAGAAGTCATGCTGTTAGTAGTGGAACTATGTTGAGTAATATTTAATGGTTTGATATTTAAGTTGTGGTGTTATTCTTCTAGTGGTGTCGTGTGAACGTCGACTACATGACACTTCACCTTTATGGGCCTAGAGGAATGCATTGTGTATTTGGCTACTAATTGTGGGGTTGCCGGAGTGACAGAAACCTAAACCCCCGTTAGTAAACCGGTGCATGAGGGAGTGTAGGATCTCAGAGTTTAAGGTGTGGTTAGATTTATCTTAATTACTTCCTTGTGACGCGGATGCTTGCAAGGGGTTTAATCACAAGTATGTATTAGTCCAAGTTAGGGCAGTGCATTAGCATAGGTTCACCCACACAACACTTATCAAAACAATAAAGATTAATCAGCTGTAGGAAGCGAAAGCACTTGACGAAATTCCGTGTGTCCTCAAGAACATTTTGCCATCATAAGTAAACCAACCGGCTTATCCTTTGCTCTAAAAAGGATTGGGCCACTCGCTGCAATTATTATTACTGTCTTTTATTTACACGCATTTTATTTATCTGCAATATCAAAAACCCCTAAAAACTTGTCTGCTAGTATTTACAGTGATTCCTTGTTCAAAACTACTTGTCATCACCTTCTGCTCCTCGTTGGGTTCGACACTCTTATTTATCGAAAGTACTACGATACACCCCCTATACTTGTGGGTCATCACCCATGCCACCCATGGCTCCCATCCTTCACATGCTTGTTCCCATCCCTCCGATGCCTCCCATGTTTGTTCCCATGCTTCCAAAGCCACCCATTGTAGCTCCCATGCCTCCCATGCCTCCCATTGTAGCTCCCATGCCTCCCATGGTGGCACCAAAGCCTCCCAAGCCTCCCATGGTAGCTCCCATGCCTACCATGGTGGCACCAATGCCTCCCAAGCCTCCCATGGTAGCACCAACTCCTCCCATGCTTCACATGCCCATCATTTTTTTGGATCAAGAGTTGATCACGGCGAGGATGCTTCCCGGCCAAGCCTCCCATGGTAGCATCATCATTGAAACTACAAAGTTGGTGAACAAACTAATCAAGCTATACACCTATGCACATTTGATAACAAGCAACAACAAAAAAGGAAATAAATTCATACCTTGTGGGCATTTGATCAAACACCATGTGCGCGTCGGCCGCCGACGCAATAAAATGCGAGGATTCCGGCGCTTGGGTGGCGGAGGTGGGGTCGGCAATGGAGCGGCTTCCGGCGGTGCCGGCGGCGCTTCCTGGAGGCTTCCTCACGTGCTTCGCAGCGGTGTCCACCTTCTTCCCCTTCTTGGCCGTCGTCTGCGCCGTCGCCGCCACCAACGACCGCTCGGAGGCGACTTTGCGCGGCTGCGCAGCGGGCGGCGCCGCGACGCCTCTGACGGAGTTCGCCCGGTATGCCATGAAGAGGCCGCGCGAGACCATGGTAGGAGTTGGTGTGGCGCCGCCGGTGGAGGTGGTCAATCCCGTGCAAGGGTTTGCGGTGGCGCCGGCGGCCGAGGTGTCGCGTGTGTAGGGAGGGGTCGGGGGAATGTCGGAGCGGCCGTCCATCGCCGGCGGCGGCGCGGGAGGGGTGAAGGCGGAGCGAGGGCGGGAGCAGCGGGAGATTTCAGCTGGCATTTGGTCTGTCGCGCACGTTTTCTCTTTTCCCCGCGCGCTGGACGACACGCCCAAGATACGGAGCTTTCAGTCCCGCTTCGTCCAGCACGCGCTACGCTTTTTAGCGCGCGCGCGGTTATGCAGCGGCCGTCGAAGCACTGCTTTCGGCCGCGCGCGCTATATTGGCGGTTTGGGAGTGTGGCATATTAAGCGCCACTGTTGGAGATGCTCTTAGGCGTCGTCGCACTGCTCACCGCAGCGGTCATCACGACCATCGCAGCCATGGGCCCATGGCGCTCATGGCTGTTGTCGTGGTAGCTGTTCGATCTTAGTGCAATCACGATAGAGCGCAGGGATAAGAGTCGGAAGAACGGATCATGCCACCGGCATTGCCATCAATCGCGCCGAAGCGCAAAGGCGGGAGGGATCGCGGAATGAAAGTAGGTATCATGGTGTTATCGTGGATGGCTAGCGTGGAGGAGTAGTCTTTGAGGTACTCCACGTGCAGTAGAGTACGGAAGGTGACCCTCTCTCTCACACTGGTGGCGATGTTACGCCTGATGTGACCGAGGCTTCTGGCAACAACCGTGTGGGATGAGAAACATTTCAATGCATTAAAATGTCTTGGGTTTGTCTTGAAACAGTGCAATGAATTGCAGTTTTGGCTATCAATTTCATATGCTCCTGAATGTTAAAAAAAGTAAAACATCTCAAAAAAATATGAAAAAGTGGTAACGGGCATATCCAAGTGTTCTACATACGTGCAAAGTTTCATGATGAAATGAAATTTATAGTGGACTATGCAAAAGAAGAAAATCAGTGCTTTAAAAAAAATCCCAGGTAATTTTTCTGTCCGTCCCATGTGTCACGGAAATGTGCCCCGCGGCGAAGCGTGGGCGATTGTCTAGGGTTGGCCGGCTCGCAGTTGACTTCCCTTTAGGATAGCCGTTTGCGTCGCGCGGCCGCTGTGCTGTGCCCTCCCGAGTCCCGACTTTGCTCTCTCTTTGTGGTAACCGTCTGCGGACGCGCTGTGAGCTCTTGGGGTTTCAAGCGGGCTGGGATCTCGGGTTCCTGATCTGCGCCAGATCCGTCGGGGCAGCCAGCATCCAGTCCCCTCTCACTCCTACCACCACCATAAGCCTTGCCCAAGCTCTGGGCCTTGGGGTGTAATACACCTTAGCCCGGTGCGCTCCGGTGGGGGCGGCGGTAATGGCGGCGGCGAAGATGAGGGAGAGGAAGGATAAGGGCAAAGAAGCAGAGGCATATGACGTAGAGGGGTTGCTCAGAAAGCTTCAAGTTACGGAGAAGAAGATATGTGTGAAGCTGGGGCGCGCAAGTGCTGGCCGGAAGGTAAATCTGCACCAAGGTGTGGGGAAGGTGTATTCAGAGAAGTTGGCTTACGCAGATAATCTCTCGGTGACGTTGGGGAAGATTTGGTGCCAGCGAGAGGGAACGGTTTGCAAGGAGATTAGGAGGAACACCTTTTTGTTCATGTTTGGGCCGGTCTCTGGGAAAAGGAGGGCCCATGGTTAGTCGGGAAAATCTGCTGGTGATGGAAGACTATGTGGAAAGCAAGACTGTGGATGATTATGGCTTCAGGTTCTTCCCAATTTGGGTAAGGGTCTTAAACCTCCCTTTGGCTAAAATGAATAGGGAGACCGGAGAGCTTATCGGGAAGGTGATGGGAGAGTGTATTGAGGCAGATGTGGATGATGAAGGGCTGGCGATTGGGGAATTCCTGCGAATTAAAGTTCGTCTGGATGTGATGGAGCCCCTCATGCGTGGGATTAGGGTGAGGTTGGAGGAAGAAGAGGTGGAGGATGAGCAGACGGAACTGGAGGAGATGGAAGAAAACCAGGAAGAGATAGAGGGAGAATGCACCTTACGTACCGAGTCGATGGTGTTCTTTCTCTTACAAGTACTTGCCATACTTCTACTTCACATGTGGAATCATCGGACATACTGATAAAGAGTGCTTGTTTAAACTGATAAAAGGTGATAAACAACTCTATGCGAGAGAACTGAAAGCAGTCATGTCCACGCCATAGAGGAAGATGGGGGGAGAATAGGAGAGAGGGCAGTGGAGCTCTGCAGGGGAGGTAGGGAGGTGGGTCGGCACGAAGCAACAGCTCAGGAGAGAGAGGGAGCTGGACACGAAGTGACACCTAATCATGGAGGAAAACAAAGGTGGATACGCGTGGGCACACTGAATTTAAGCTAGTTGGCAAAGAAAAGGAGGTCACCAGCCCGCTGAAAACAGCTCAACCAAAAGAGAAAGCGGCTTGCTAGAAAGCCCTGATGTTTACTGATTCTGATATGGTTGTGGATGGCAAGGAGGTGCCTAGTGTGTCTCCAAAACTGGCTCTGGGCAGAGTGGAGGCGGTGGTACCAGCATTGGTAGTAGGGAGGCCGGTAGGGAAGAGCAGGTGCAAGAGGGTAAGGAGGAAGGGGGATGTGGGTGAGAAGGGTGAAGGGCTTGAGAGGGGGAGCGGTGGGGAGGACCCGGAAAAGGGGATGACAGGCACAAGAACTTTTAGAATGTTGGGGAGGAGAGGAGGCAAGGAGAAGAGACTTGGTGATGGTACCAAAGTGCTGGGACACAAAAGAGGCACAATTGGAATGGGCTGTGATGACATTGTGGAGGATGAGAAAACAAAAATGGCAGAGAGGTCTGGAGATAAATGTTGAGGCGGTGGAGGTCGTACAAGTAGACGCGGGGCTGCACTTTTAGCCCTGTAGTGATCAATGAAGCTAGCAGCTTATAACTGCCGGGGCCTTAGCAACACCTCGACAGTTAACGGACTTGTGAATCTCCAGAAGTCCGAGGACCCAGACATCCTGTTTGTGTCTGAAACGAAGTTGACGACAAAGCGAATGGATAGATTTAAGTTTTTTTCTTGGGATGTCTTGCATGGTGGCACGAGACTGCGAAGGCAAAAGTGGTGGTGTGACTGTTTTCTGGAAGAAGGAGCTCAAGGTGGACCTGCGGAATTTCTCGCGGTTCCACATTGATCTGGAGATCGAAGAAGGCGATGGGTTCAAGTGGAGGTTTACGGGCATGTATGGGGAGCCAAATTCTGAAAACAAGGTTCTCACGTGGAAGTTGTTGAAGATCCTGCACAACCAGAGTTCTCTGCCGTGGTTTTGTGCAGGTGATTTCAATGAGGTGTTGTTTGGGCATGAGAAGGAGGGGGAAGAGACAAGCCTCAAATCTGCATGGACAGATTTAGGGAGGCGCTGGAGTTCAGTGGCCTTGAAGATTTAGGCTATGAAGGGGACATGTTCACCTGGAGAAACAATAACCACAGGTGGGAACGTTATATCCAAGAAATATTGGATAGAGTTGTTGTTAATATTACCTGGAGAACAAAGTTTCCAAACTATAGGGTGGTCAACGAACAGCATAGGCACTCTGACTATAGGCCTGTGATCATCTCTTTTGGGGAAGGAGAGGAGAGGAGGAGGGAGGAAGAAGAGGAGGAAGAGGGAGGCCGAATTTCAAATTTGAGGCCAGCTGGTTTGAGGAGGAACAGTGTGACTCGGTGGTCAATTAAGGAGGCCTGGAGGAAAGCAGTGAATGACAATTTTTCAAATGTGAAAGAAGGTCTAAGGAAAGTGGCTGGTGAAAGGGCATGGCGCCCCCATGTATGGTTTTGGTAATTAATGACAATCCCTATGGACTAATGGTTGTATTGAGTTTTACTTGTAGTGTTTGTCCATAGACCATGCTTGAACTCCATATGTTGGATTCAAGGTTGATGCCATGAATATATTGATATAATGAAGTATTTGGCATCAAGATCATCGAGTTGAGCATATTGCAAGTATGTCTTGAAGAAAAGAATTATGTGATCATTCATGGTTATCTTCAAGACATCATCTATTGAAAAGAGAAGAAAAGATACAAGGTTGATCAAGTATTGATCAACACACAAAGCTACAAGATGTACCAAGTGGGATCATGTATCTCTTGGTATGGTAAGCAATTGTCCATATAGCTTTGTGAACTAACCCATGATATGTGTGTAGCATTTATGTGTGGTTAGGTATCTTTCCATGGGCTTGCATCAAATGAAGATTTCATATGGCCCATGATCGATGACGTTAAGTGGTGATCGTCATCAATGTTGAGAAGCGCAAGTTCAAGAGGAGCATCTCGAAGAAATCCTAAGCTTGAAGCTTGCCACCCATTTAGAGATAATGTTCATGTGAAGATGTGCCTAAGAGAGGCTCTCCCATAGTGGAGTATGGGGGAGCAATGTTTGAGTCTTCACCAAGCGAAGCGCAATCAAGAAAGGTGGTCCACTTGAAGAGATCAAGATCGACGTCATCTAGCTCAAGTGGAATGCGCAAGGCAAAGGTATGATAGGGTTTCTATTTTACCGGTCTCGTGGTACTAGTTGGGAGACCGGGTTATAGGATAGATACCGTACTATCAAGAGGGGCTCTCGATTGAGCTTTAGCGTATCAGTTGGAGAGAGCTCAAACCTTTGCATACTTGCCTTCATCATCTTTCTTGGTTCTTATTTGGATTTTCTCCTTGTTGGGTTTTGGTGCTTGTTGTGATCTTCATGACAAGCCCAAGTTCTCCGAAAACGGATTTCGTATGGAAAACTTGTTGCGTTTTCTGGTTGGAAATATTATCGGTCCACCTTCGAGATAGGGTCCACACCTTCTCATGTGTGGTATCCCTCTATATTTGTGACCCTTAATATTTCCACTTTTTGTAGTAAAGCTCTTGTCGCTACCTTTCCAATAGAATTGGATTCATCTCGTTTGGAGCTTCCTTGCAAAAGTTATTGCGGTTCTCCTTTCCTGGTTCTGCAGTTTCTTCTTAGTCCGGTAGTACCGACCCTAGCCCGGTACTACCGGGTGACCCCTTGCGGAACTACCGCGGGCAGTACCGGGCCCAGTACCGCATCTCCGGATGGCTCTCTGCCTCTCGAAGTTTTAACCCGGTAGTTGCCCCGGTAGTGGCGCGGTACTACCGGGAAGGGAGCACTACCGGGCCAGGTGGTCCGGTACTACCGTTGCGCGCCGAGTCAGGGAGCGCTGACTGGCCTTCGTTCTTCCTCGAGTCAACGCGGCTCGGTACTACCGGGATCGGTCCGGTACTACCGCTGCGGCCTTTTTCGTCTGCAACGGGCAGATTTTTGAGAGGACCTATTTAAGGGGGTTTCTTCCCCAACGGTTCTCTCATCCCTTGAGCTAGCTTTTCCCCTCTCTCTCCTCCATTGTTGACCTTTGGAAAAGCTTGCCTTCCTCTCAATCCCTCCCATGATTCTTGCATATCTTTGAGGGAATTTGAGAGGAGATCTAGATCTACATATTCATCCAATCCATTCCTCTCTAAGTGAGGGGAACCTAGTAGATCGTGATCTTGAAGTTCCATTTGTTGAGTTCTTCCTTGTTCTTCCTCTCTTCTCCCCCCACAAGCATTAGTTGCTTTTGGTGGGATTTGGGAGTGAAGGATTTGACCACTTCTAGTGGTCTTGCCTTCTTGCATCGGTTGCATCGGTTTGAGTTCTCCACGGTGATACGTGGAAATCGAAGTTGAGAAGCTTGTTACTCTTGGGTACTTGGGGTGCCCTAGAGCTTGTCCTCTTGGGTACTTGGAGTGCCCTAGACGGTCCTTGTTGATCTCGGAGTTTTGGTGGCTCGCGGGATAGTTGGGAGCCTCCAATTAAGTTGTGGAGTCGCGCCCCAACCTTGTGATTCTTGTGGCTTTGGGAGCCGCGGGAATTCGGTGAGAGCCTCCAATTAAGTTGTGGAGTGTGCCTCATCCTTGTACGGGTTCGGTGACCACCCTCAAGTGTCCCATAGTGGTTCGTGGCACTCCGCATTGGTGGAGGCACGAAGGAGATTACGGTGTGCCATTTGACGGCTATTCGGGGATCACTTTGTGACTCCGCACCGCTCCAACGGAGACGTAGCTTCCATTGGGAAGTGAACTTCGGGATAAATCATCGTCTCCAAGTGCCTCGGTATTTCTATACCCGAGCTTCTTACTTATGCTATTTACTTTGTGATAGCCATCGAGCTTGAAGTAATATATCTTGCTATCACATATTTGCTTATCTTGTTTAGCATAAGTTGTTGGTGCACATAGGTTAACCTAGCTTGATATAATTAAACGCTAGTTTTATTCCGCATTTATTCAAGCCTAAACCGCAAAGAATTTTAATCGCCTATTCACCCCCCCTCTAGGCGACATCCGTGTCCTTTCAATTGGTATCAGAGCGGGTTCTCTCGCTTTTGGCTTCACCGCCTCGAGAGTAAAGATGTCGTCTAGTGAACTAGTGCACAATGCTTCTTTTATATTAGATGGCACAAATTATGATGTTTGGAAAATTCGCATTCTTAATATTCTTCGGGTCATTGACCCATACATAGAGCGAATTCTAGATAGGGGTTATTCTCCTCCAAGGAATCCCAAAAGATTATCTTTGTTGGATGAGAATAATTCCTATCTAAATGCTCAAGCTTCTAATGTGATTTTCAATGCTTTGAGCGATGTAGTTATTATGTCGGTCTCTCCTTTTCGGAATGCTCATGAGCTTTGGACCAAGCTTCAAGATAAATATGATGTGTCCAAGAATTGTGGAGATGATTGTTGTCCCTCCACTTCCGGCCGTGATGAGTTCTCAACTTCTTCTACTTCACCTACATGTGGCAAGCCACAAAGTAATGCAATGGTGAGTAGTGATAGATATTGCAATAATGATAGTAAGCTTATTGTTGATGATACTTCACCACTATCTTATTGCAATGATTTATCTTTGGACTTAAACGCATCTAGAACCAAAAATGATCTTCATGCTTGTGTTGATAGTCCTTGCATATCGTGTACAAATTGCTTGATTAATCCTTGTGATGATATGCTCTCTATATCTTGTTGCCATGATAAAAATGGTTCTATCTCCTCTAGTATTTGTTTGGCTAACAATGTAGAGGAAACCGAACACTCCATGGAACAAGTTATGGATTTAAATGGTGACTCAAGTAATTCTTCATCGTCATCATCATGTACTCACTTTTGCCTTATGGCTAAAGCTTCCGAGGTATCTCCTACTTTGGATCCCAATATATCTCATGATGATAGTAATGAGGAAAATGAACAAAATGATAATGATGCTTCCATACTCGAGAAGGGTAAAATGGTTATTCTTTCTCTTTCAAAGAATAAAGATGCTCGTACTAACTTCTTAGAAATCATGTCTACCCTTGTTGAGCGCAAACTTACCATTGAGGAGTTGGAAGCTCACATTGATGAAAGCTTTAACCGCGAATACAAGTATGCGGAAGAGATCGCCGATCTCAAGGAAGCCCTTGAAGAAGAACAAACAAGCAAGACGTCTCTTGCGGAAACTTTTGCTCTCGAACTTTCTAGAGTAACGGGATCCCTTGATAGATCTCTTAAAGTGGCTAATGATTTCAAAATAACAAATGGTAAGCTTATAGATGCACATGCCAAACTCCTTGAGGATTTTGAGCACCTAGATAATGGCTCTAGGGTCACTAAGGGTGAGCTCATCAAA
This sequence comes from Poa pratensis, assembly GCA_947311845.1. Classification (NCBI taxonomy): domain Eukaryota; kingdom Viridiplantae; phylum Streptophyta; class Magnoliopsida; order Poales; family Poaceae; genus Poa; species Poa pratensis. The sequence goes on from CAMZMU010000069.1 coordinate 16,464,896, forward strand.
CTCACCGAGTCTCATGTGCAACTTAAAGCTTCTCACTCTAAAGAGCTTGCCAAGTTACTTTCTCCTATTGTCATAAATAATGATGCTTGTGCTACTAACTCTATCTCTTGTGAAGCATCCATATTAACGGAGAATGTTGAGCTAAGGGCTCAACTTGCATTGCTATCTAGCAAATATGGGAAATTGGAAGAAAGCCATGAAAAGCTCTCGAGCTCTCATGAGGACCTTCTAGTCTCCTATGATAAGCTAAAGATAGCTCATGAGGGTATTATTACAAAGGTAACATCTTGTGAGCCTCATGTGGACAATGGCACAACCTCTACTCAAAATGCTTTATTGCCATGTGCTAGTCCTAGTAATTCATCCACTCATAATATTGCTACATCTTGTGATGAATTACTTTCCATGCCTTGTTGCTCTAACAATAAAGCTTCAACTTCCTCTAGTGTTTTTGTTGATACTAACCATGTAGAGGAATTAAAAGAGCTCAAGGCCCAAGTCACTTCCTTGAAGAAAGACTTGGAAAAGCGTCATGATGGGAAGCCCACACTTGACAACATGTTGAGTGTGCAAAGACGCCCCAATGACAAGAGTGGACTTGGCTTCAACTCCAATAACAAGAACAAGTCCAAGTATAACAAGAAAAAGAAGGGCCATGAACAAGTCAAGAATTTGGCCAAGATTGTTTGCTTCAAGTGCAAGGTTGAAGGGCACCATGTTAGATCTTGCCCTTTGAAGAAGAAGTCTCTTAGTGAGAAGCAACAAGGGAAGTTGCCTCAAGTTCAAACTAAAGTTCCCCAAGTCGAAGAACGGCCACTTCCCAAGAAAAATCAAGCTATTCCTTCTCAAGTTGAGACTTCAACAAAGAAGAAAGGAGGAAGCAAATGTTGCTACTTATGCCGTGAGAAGGGTCACTTTGCTTCTTCATGCACTAGTGGTACCTTATTCAACCCTATCATAATTGATAATGTTTATTCTCTTAGGAAGGATAAGGTTGGCAATGTGTTTGCCAAATATGTTGGTACTCAAAGTGGTGTCAAGAAAAGAACCATTTGGGTTGCCAAGCCTATTGTGACTAACCTCTTAGGACCCAACTTGGTTGGGGACCAACAAGCTAAAACTTGATCAATAGGTGTTGTGGAGGGCATTGGAGACTTGGCTACATCATGAAGAATTAAGGGATCTTCATCAATTATATTCTCTCAAGCCAAGTCATTTGGATTATATTGTTCTATAACATATCCAATGTTTCTCCTTGCGGTAACTTATATTTAAATCATATATACATTGAAAGTTGCTTGCACCCTTGCATGTGTTTGGTTTTGTACCTTGCTAGTGTTTGTATATGTTGTGCTCTCTACTTACTTATCTTGAGCAATCAAGTATGTGTATGTTGGTTTGCACACCATGTATGTGTGAGTTTGTGTTGAGCCTTTTGTATCAACTTGCTTATATCTAAATTGGCTCTTTTTGAGAGATTAATGGATTATCACATTATGGGGGAGTAATAAGCTATGTGCATATTACAAACCTAGACAATGTGAACATGTGAGGTATTGCCACCTAGAATTGATATTGTTAATTATCTTATTCCTTTGTGGCATGTTTCTCAAACAAGTTCCCTTTTCCTTAAATGTTTTTACTTACTCACACTTTGGATCTTGTTGGTGATGAATGTTCTTGGTAAGGTTTTCCTCTAAATATGTTCTCATATATCTCTTTGGGAAACCGATCGCTTCAAAGCACTCTTTGTAGTTGCTTTGCATTATCGCGTGAATATTTGAAGCTATCAAGAACATTTATCTACATAAGCATCGTGTTTAAATCTTATCCTTCACCATGTGCTTATTGGTTGTGAAGATGATCTTGAATATCAATCCAATACACCACTAAGAAATTACTACATATACTCCATGACAATTGATAGTCAAAACTGTGGTGAAATGTGTAGATCATCTTCATATTGGCTCTTGATTTTATTGCCTTATTTCTTGCCAAAAATTAATTTGTTTTAACTCCCATTGTCTTCTTTACCTCTTGTGGATCATTTAGTTTTACTCAAACTTCCTAGTGTTTTATTTGATGTAGGAGAGGCATTGATCCCATCATTGTGCACCTTGCATTCAAAGGTTACTTATAGATAATGCACTATTCTTGGGTGAGCTATCCTATATTGAGTACAACTTATATTTTCATTAATATTGGATCTTATTGCTTTTTCTTGATATATGACTAGTGTTTGAATAGATATTTGAGAGCGATTATTCCATGTGTGTGCAATGTGTATTCAAATACAAGATCATAAATAATGCACTTTTGTTGGGAGAGCTATCAAGTATCCTTTTAAACACTATTTATATTTTATTGGTATTTGATCCTTTCCATTGGTCCTTGATCCCGATGACATGTCTCATGGTAGACAAACCTTTTCGGCTTGGTACTTTGTGCCATCATGAAAAGTGTAGAGGGATGGTTTATTTGTTAGAACCTCGCTCTTTTTGAGAGTTAATCTCAATTGGTATCTATCTTTGGGAATTTGATATCTAGTCCCTTTATTTATTGATTAATTGGTATCCTATTTTCATTTTGATATCTTTGTCCAATTGGTATGTCATCAATCATATGTTGGTTTGTTTTACTTTCAATTGGCTTCTCTAAATCAATTTTTGATTTGGATCTTTGATATAATTTGGACCTCCCTTGATTTCTTGATATTTTGTCCAAATTGTATCTCCCTTTGGTTATTGAAGGTCATAGGCATGCATATCTACTCCATGTTTATTTTATGGCATGCTTTCCTTCTTTGTGCCAATATATAGGGGAAACTCCACGGAATCCTAAATCGGCTAAGATGTGCATGAAATTCAATTTCATATCTATATGCACATATTTATGTGGAGTTCCTTCTATGTATTGTAGTTTGACTAACTACTTGGACCCAATTAGTTTGGGAACAATTTTACTTGAATGTGTTTTAGGTAAATGGAGATGCATTGGATGCTTGTCTCATTTACAATGAAAGTATCTTCACCACATGCTTATTGGAGCCAAGCGAGGATGGTTGATGAAATTTTATCTACTACATCAACCCAATGTCATCTCGGTAACAAGTATTCACCCTCATGCATATTTTTCTAGCATCCAACCTTGTGTAGGTTGCATCATGGCATGAAAAGTATTTATTTGCCTTTGTTGTAGCTATTGCAAATTCTATTCGGCTCTTATGATACTTGTTGATTTCCTCAATGCATCCCAACTATCTCTTTTCCCTTAGTGATATTTGTGATGCTTGTGTTGAGGTTGAATTTGAAGTTCATTATTACACAATATGAAATCATTGAGCTATGGGCTATGATCCTACACAACTATCATATGTGTATAATATATGACTTTATTTTGGATATCTTGTTCTTTCCTTTAGTAACTAATTTTATGTGTACATGTTTCTTTGTGGATATATATCTCATGATTGTTGTACACTTAGAAACTTATATACATGAGAGAAATTACATCTTTACTAGAGATCCTAATTCTTCGGTGTCACCTCTTTTATTCCCTTTTTTCTTTGGTGTGACTCCGAAAAGAATTTGGTTTATGAGTGCATATCCTATTTTATCACATCTTGGTGCACTCATCTTGGTGAATATCCTTAACCTCATGCTTGTCTTTACAAGTCAATAATCTTCACCTTGGGATATGACACAAGCTTTGTTTTTCTTTTGCATCTTATTGAGCTTGTGAATCCATTTGATTTTGTGTTTTAGAGGATACGAAGGAGTGAGGATTCCATGTTTGTACACCTTGTATTCAAATACAATAATTCTAAATTGTGTACAAATATTGGGGAGCTCCTCTATTTCTTTAAAACACTCTTTTGTCAAATCATAATATCTTGTGTTTATTTGGTTAGTTGGATCTTTTTGATTGCTTACATTTTATTTGGAGAATTGTAAAAAGTTTCCATATCATTCTTTTGCAATCTTTGGATCCTCAATATAGTTTGTGCTCTCCCAACTATTCGTCATTGGATATGTGTATTTGATTTCACTCATATTTTGAGAAATGCACACGTTTATGGGGGAGCTCATACTATATTGACCTTCTAAGATTTTTCGCCCATTTTGAAATGGATGCCAATGGGGGAGAAGTTTTATAGGGTTTAAGGGAATTTGGTGTTATGCTTTTGTTTTGGTCATAAGCATTTACCTTTCATGCTCATGCATCTATGCTCGTTGATTTGCATAGTTGCTTAATTCATTATATAAACCCTTGTAAAAGAGATTGTCATCAATTACCAAAATGGGGGAGATTGAAAGGGCATGGCGCCCCCATGTGTGGTTTTGGTAATTAATGACAATCCCTATGGACTAATGGTTGCATTGAGTTTTACTTGTAGTGTTTGTCCATAGACCATGCTTGAACTCCATATGTTGGATTCAAGGTTGATGCCATGAATATATTGATATAATGAAGTATTTGGCATCAAGATCATCGAGTTGAGCATATTGCAAGTATGTCTTGAAGAAAAGAATTATGTGATCATTCATGGTTATCTTCAAGACATCATCTATTGAAAAGAGAAGAAAAGATACAAGGTTGATCAAGTATTGATCAACACACAAAGCTACAAGATGTACCAAGTGGGATCATGTATCTCTTGGTATGGTAAGCAATTGTCCATATAGCTTTGTGAACTAACCCATGATATGTGTGTAGCATTTATGTGTGGTTAGGTATCTTTCATGGGCTTGCATCAAATGAAGATTTCATATGGCCCATGATCGATGACGTTAAGTGGTGATCGTCATCAATGTTGAGAAGCGCAAGTTCAAGAGGAGCATCTCGAAGAAATCCTAGCTTGAAGCTTGCCACCCATTTAGAGATAATGTTCATGTGAAGATGTGCCTAAGAGAGGCTCTCCCATAGTGGAGTATGGGGGAGCAATGTTTGAGTCTTCACCAAGCGAAGCGCAATCAAGAAAGGTGGTCCACTTGAAGAGATCAAGATCGACGTCATCTAGCTCAAGTGGAATGCGCAAGGCAAAGGTATGATAGGGTTTCTATTTTACCGGTCTCGTGGTACTAGTTGGGAGACCGGGTTATAGGATAGATACCGTACTATCAAGAGGGGCTCTCGATTGAGCTTTAGCGTATCAGTTGGAGAGAGCTCAAACCTTTGCATACTTGCCTTCATCATCTTTCTTGGTTCTTATTTGGATTTTCTCCTTGTTGGGTTTTGGTGCTTGTTGTGATCTTCATGACAAGCCCAAGTTCTCCGAAAACGGATTTCGTATGGAAAACTTGTTGCGTTTTCTGGTTGGAAATATTATCGGTCCACCTTCGAGATAGGGTCCACACCTTCTCATGTGTGGTATCCCCTCTATATTTGTGACCCTTAATATTTCCACTTTTGTAGTAAAGCTCTTGTCGCTACCTTTCCAATAGAATTGGATTCATCTCGTTTGGAGCTTCCTTGCAAAAGTTATTGCGGTTCTCCTTTCCTGGTTCTGCAGTTTCTTCTTAGTCCGGTAGTACCGACCCTAGCCCGGTACTACCGGGTGACCCCTTGCGGAACTACCGCGGGCAGTACCGGGCCCAGTACCGCATCTCCGGATGGCTCTCTGCCTCTCGAAGTTTTAACCCGGTAGTTGCCCCGGTAGTGGCGCGGTACTACCGGGAAGGGAGCACTACCGGGCCAGGTGGTCCGGTACTACCGTTGCGCGCCGAGTCAGGGAGCGCTGACTGGCCTTCGTTCTTCCTCGAGTCAACGCGGCTCGGTACTACCGGGATCGGCCGGTACTACCGCTGCGGCCTTTTTCGTCTGCAACGGGCAGATTTTTGAGAGGACCTATTTAAGGGGGTTTCTTCCCCAACGGTTCTTTCATCCCTTGAGCTAGCTTTTCCCCTCTCTCTCCTCCATTGTTGACCTTTGGAAAAGCTTGCCTTCCTCTCAATCCCTCCCATGATTCTTGCATATCTTTGAGGGAATTTGAGAGGAGATCAAGATCTACATATTCATCCAATCCATTCCTCTCTAAGTGAGGGGAACCTAGTAGATCGTGATCTTGAAGTTCCATTTGTTGAGTTCTTCCTTGTTCTTCCTCTCTTCTCCCCCCACAAGCATTAGTTGCTTTTGGTGGGATTTGGGAGTGAAGGATTTGACCACTTCTAGTGGTCTTGCCTTCTTGCATCGGTTGCATCGGTTTGAGTTCTCCACGGTGATACGTGGAAATCGAAGTTGAGAAGCTTGTTACTCTTGGGTACTTGGGGTGCCCTAGAGCTTGTCCTCTTGGGTACTTGGAGTGCCCTAGACGGTCCTTGTTGATCTCGGAGTTTTGGTGGCTCGCGGGATAGTTGGGAGCCTCCAATTAAGTTGTGGAGTCGCGCCCCAACCTTGTGATTCTTGTGGCTTTGGGAGCCGCGGGAATTCGGTGAGAGCCTCCAATTAAGTTGTGGAGTGTGCCTCATCCTTGTACGGGTTCGGTGACCACCCTCAAGTGTCCCATAGTGGTTCGTGGCACTCCGCATTGGTGGAGGCACGAAGGAGATTACGGTGTGCCATTTGACGGTTATTCGGGGATCACTTTGTGACTCCGCACCGCTCCAACGGAGACGTAGCTTCCATTGGGAAGTGAACTTCGGGATAAATCATCGTTTCCAAGTGCCTCGGTATTTCTATACCCGAGCTTCTTACTTATGCTATTTACTTTGTGATAGCCATCGAGCTTGAAGTAATATATCTTGCTATCACATATTTGCTTATCTTGTTTAGCATAAGTTGTTGGTGCACATAGGTTAACCTAGCTTGTTTTGGTTTCATGCTTGATAAATTAAACGTTAGTTTTATTCCGCATTTATTCAAGCCTAAACCGCAAAGAATTTTAATCGCCTATTCACCCCCCTCTAGGAGACATCTGTGTCCTTTCAGCTGGCAAGTTACAAAATTGGAGCATGGTTTCACTAGGGAGCATGGAGAAGAGACTGAAAAAAGCAAAGAAGGAAGTGGAGAGGTGGAGAAGGATGGCGGTGAGTAAGGAAAAGGTGGCGGGAGAGGAGGTGGCGAGGAATAGGCTGGAAAGATTGGAGGAACAGGTTAACACCTACTGGAAGCAACGAGCTCATACCAACTGGCTAAGAAGAGTTAATAGGATTGGGAAGTTAAAAAAGGAGGATGGGGGGTGGGCGGTGAAGGAGGAGGAAAAGAAGGAGCTTATAACTAACTATTTCTCTCAGCTTTTCTGGTCCGACGGCGTGGTGGACCACTCACATGTTCTACAGGCTGTGAGAGGCAAGGTCACGAGGGAGATGAATTCTGATCTCTTAGTGGAGTTCACACCGGAGGAAATTAAGGCAGCTCTTCAATAGATTGGTGACCTCAAGGCCCCTGGAGAAGATGGAATGCCGACAGTTTTTTACAAGCACTACTGGGATGAGGTGGGCGAGAAGATCACTCGGGAAATTCTCAACTTCTTGAATGGGGGCCCGATGCCTAAAGATTGGAACAACACTACTATTACCCTAATACCGAAAGTGAAAAACCCTGACTGCATCAAGAATTTGAGGCCGATCAGCCTGTGTAATGTGGTGTACAAGATCATTTCCAAAGTGCTGGCAAAAAGGTTGAAGGTAGTTCTGCCGGACATTATTTCCCCTGCCCAAAGTGCTTTCGTCCCGGGAAGATTGTTGACTGATAATGTGCTGATTGCATATGAGGTAATACATCACATGCGAAATAAAAGGCATGTCAAGGAGGCTTTTGCTGTGGTCAAGCTGGACATGAGTAAGGCATACGATCGGGTGGAGTGGCACTTCCTAGAGGCTATGATGATAAAACTGGGGTTCCATAGAAGATTTGTGGACTTGATCATGCAGTGTGTGAAAACGGTGAAGTATAGAGTGAAAGTTAATGGAGACCTCACTGAGGAATTCAGCCCGAGCAGAGGCCTGCGACAAGGGGATCCCCTATCCCCTTACCTCTTCCTCCTATGTGTCGAGGCGTTCTCAAGCATGCTTCAAACTGCTGAAGATGGGAACTTGATCCAAGGAGTAAAAATGATTCCCACCTTCTGTTTGCAGATGATTCTCTAATTCTGTTCACCAAGTATTTCCCACCTTATGTTTGAAGATGATTCTCTAATTCTGTTCACCAAGTATTTCCCACCTTCTGTTTGCAGATGATTCTCCAATTCTGTTCAGAGCAAACAAAGAGAGTGCGGACCAGATGAAACAAATCCTGCATGTCTATGAGACCAGTTCGGGCCAGACAATCAACAAGGATAAATCTGCCATCTTCTTTAGTGCAAATGTGAAGAGGACAAACAAAGAAGCTGTGATGACAACATTGGGAATAATAAAGGAAGCCCTTAATGAAAGATACTTGGGCATGCCGATCCATGTGGGCAAGTCGAGAGCAAAAACATTCAGGCACATCAAAGATAGAGTGTGGCTGTTGATCCAGGGGTGGATGGAAAAACTCTTGTCTAGGGCAGGAAAGGAGATTATGATCAAGGCGGTAGCGTATGCAATTCCTACCTTCACTGTGTCTTGCTTTGATCTGACGAAGACGGTTTGTGAGGAGATTAGCACGGCTGTGTGCAGATATTGGTGGAGCCAACAGGACAAGACCAACAAAATTCATTGGCTGAGTTGGGAAAAGTTAACGAAATCCAAAGCGGATGGTGGGCTAGGGATGCGTGATATCCATTGTTTTAACCTCGCAATGTTGGCCAGACAAGCGTGGAGAATTCTACAGAACCTGGACTCCCTGTGTGCCCAAGTGCTGGGGGGCAAATACTTCCTAGATGGTGACTGCCTAAAAGCTACGGAAACAACAGGCATGTCCTATACCAGGAGAAGCATTCTTAAAGGTTTTGATGTGCTGAAGAAGGGTTTGATATGGAGGGTGGGTGATGGCAGCTCAATTGATGTTTGGAGCGATCCATGGATCCCTAGGGGCTCGACCAGACTACCGGCTACTCCGAAAAACAACATGATCAGCAAGGTTAGCAATCTAATAAATCCAGTCACGGGTGACTGGGATGAACTTTTGATCAGAGACAACTTCTGTGCCGAGGAACTGCTCTCATCTTGGCCATCCCAACAAATGGGGAGGTAAATGACTGGCCTTCCTGGCATTTTGACCCTAAGGGGTGTTTCTCTGTTAAATCGGCCTACTGGGTCGAATCTATGAATAGGAAGCTTGTTGGACCTCATGGGGTTAGCTCCTCTTCTGCTGAAGCTGACAGGAAAACTCCATGTAAGGAAATCTGGAAGCTCTCTGTCCCGAACAAGATTAAGCATTTCATTTGGAGACTGGCCCACAACACCATTCCGGTGTGTGCGACTCTGAGGAAGAAAGGCATGGATATCAGCCCGAAATGCCATGTGTGTTTAACACAGCATGAAGATGGTGGCCACTTGTTGTTCAAATGCAAGAGAGTGAAAGAAATTTGGGGTCTGTGCGGGCTGGAGGCTGAAAGAAACCTGCTAGAAGATAGGCAATCTGCTCTCGAGGTGGTGGAGGCACTGGTGGCTTTTAACCATGAGAAAAAGGCGCTGGTGGCAAATTTGATGTGGTGCTGGTGGTGCGAAAGAAATAGTGTGAGAGAAGGGAAGAAGGCGTGTTTACCAGAAGAGCAGGCATGGACAATCATGCACCAGGCCAAGGAATTCTGCATTCTGGCTAAAACCCCAACTGAACAGAAAACTGTTGTGAAACCAAGATGGGTGGCGCCGGAAAAAGATTGGATAAAAATCAACATCGATGGGTCATTTAGACCTGGGTCGGCTACTGGGGGTTGGGGAGCCGTGTTCCGAGATTCTGACGATGATGCTGCAGTTTGTGCAGCTGGGCACATTCCCCATCTACTGAATGCCCTGCACGCCGAAGCTTTGGCTGCGGACTTTGCTGTCCAAATTGCTCAGCAACATGGTATGGGATTGGTCTGCCTAGAGACCGACTCTCTGCTTCTGAAGAATGCTCTCGAAGATAAGAATGTGGACCTGTCTAGTGTGGGATCCATCATTGATCGATCAAGACTTTTGCTCGCTGTAACTTCAGTGATTTCGTTGTTCGGTTTGTTCCTAGATTATGTAATCAGGTTGCTCACATCCTTGCAGCTAAGGGTGCTGACATGGTAGGGCAAGATGTACTTGTAACTGACGGTGTTGATCCGTCTGTATCGGTACTAGTGGCGAGCAATTCCGCTTCGCTCACTGTTTAATGTTAATGCATTTAATTTCAAAAAAAAAAATCCCAGGTTGACCACTGTTTTTTTCTCGCACAGAGCACACAAAAAATTAATCTGTATATATGTAGATCACTTGATATGTTTGTTACCATTTTTTCAGAATTTTTGAAATATTTTGTTAATTTCCTAAAAGGTTAGGAGCCGTTTTGAATTCGGAGTGTCTTGTGATAATTTTTATCTTATGTTTCGCTTATTAATTGTATGGCTCGACTAAGTTGGCTTATGACTGTTTTTGTGCGGAGCACAATGTTTATTATTGCTATTGTCGACCGAAATAAACGGAATAACATTCTCCAGCACACAGATGTTGCCGCCAAATGATTAGATGGCGAGGGCTGTTTGAGTTTCGATACTTGAGTAGTTGAGTTGTGTCCGATCTATCCGTTGGAAAGAAGTGACGCTGTCTCCAAATAAGATGACTACTATGCTGCTCATTTTGTCCGTAGCATGTACTGAAGTGAGGACAGGTGGGCCGCGCACGTTAGACGTGAGGTCACCACACGTACGTTCGTCGTCTCGCCCATGCATATATACGACGGCAACTATCGTCTTCTTCGTCTGTATATATAGACACACACGCCGCGATGGATGCCACTACTCTCATCGACATCGAGCACGGCGAGTTCAGTAGTTGAGGTAGCATCTAGCATGAGGCCGTCGATCGTGCTGCTGGGCGACTCGATCACGGAGGAGTCGTTCGGGGAGGGCGGGTGGGGCGGCTACCTGGCCAACCACTACTCCCGCTCCGCCGACGTCGTCCTCCGCGGCTACAGCGGGTACAACACTCGCTGGGCCTCCCTCGTCGCCCACCGCGCCATCTCCGCCGTCGTCTCCCCCGCCGTCGCCGTCCTCTTCGGCGCCAACGACGCCTCCCTCCCCGACCGCGCCAGCGCCTTCCAGCACGTGCCCCTCCCGGAGTACATGGACAACCTCCGCGCCATCTGCGCTGTGCTCAAGAAACGGTGGCCGTCGGCGGCCGTTATCCTGATCACGCCGCCCCCCGTCGACGAGCGCGGCCGCGTCCGGTACCCCTACGGCGGCGACGTCTCCGGGCTGCCGGAGCGGACGAACGAGGCGGCGGGACGGTACGCGCGCGCGTGCGTGGAGGTGGCGAAGCAGTCCGGGCTCAGGGTCATCGACCTCTGGTCCAGGATGCAGAGGTTCCCCGGCTGGGAGGCGTCGTTCCTCAGGTACGTACGACACGCGGCGCACGTGAACATGTCTGAATTTTCGACATGGAATCCTCCCGAAGCTTACGGCGTCCGTTTGTGCAGGATGGGCTGCACCTGACGCCGCGCGGGAACCGGCTGCTGTTCGAGGAGGTGGTGCTGGCGCTCAAGGACGCCAACCTCAGCCTGGAGGCGCTGCCGGCCGACCTGCCGCTCTGCAGCGACATCGACCCCGACAACGCCGTCAAGTGCTTCCAAGATCAGTGATGATGATGAGATTTCACAAGACTCGATCGACGCGAAATTCTTTGTTCGTTTCTACGGAAGATGATATGTTTTCTTTTATGAAGTTTCGGCTACGTTTGTCTTGTGTCGGATTAGTTTGTTGTATGCATTCGTTATTTGTTTTGTGATGTGGAATAAAGATTCTACCTAGGAGTACTTATCAAACTTAATCTCCGGAGCAAGCTGTAGTTTTGGGAGTATCGTGTCCCATCAGATTGCCCTTGCCGACCGCGTGAATTTCCGATTTCGTCCCAAATAACTGGGCCTCTGGGCCTAAGGGCATCTCTAACCGATCCCCTAAAATTGGTTAGAGGAGTAAAAATACGCGGCGGCGGCACCTAACCGAACTCCTAAACGGTTAGAGGAGTAAAATTATACTCATCGGAGGAGTAAAAGTGGCGGCCGTCTCCTAAATTTACTCCTCCGAAGCCAATTCCGAGAAAACCTCCCGCCTCCTGACCCGCCGCACGCATTCTCGTCGGCGTCGCCGCCGGTGATCCCCATACCCCGCCGCCCCCATCCTGGTCCCTCCGCCGCTCTCCGGCCCACCTCTCCCTCGCTCGCCGCCTCTCGCCGTCGCCGGAATCGACGGGGCGAGGTCATTTTCGCCGGCCGCCGGCCCGATTTGGAGGAAATCGGGCTCCATCGCCGTCGATTTGCCGCAACCCGGAGCCGGCGTGGCCTCCGGTGACCACGGCGTGGCGTGGTCGGCCACCACCGATGTCGCGACGCGGCTCGCCCCCTCCTCCTAGCCCACCACAGATCTCGCGTGACCGACGGTTGCCCCCGCCTCCCCCGCCGCCCACGACGGGTTTCGTCTGCGTGCGGGACCTCTGGCCGGAGTTGGAGGATGCAAGGCCGGCGTCCGTCGATGCTGCTGCCGGGGATGGATCGCCGGCACCGCCGGTCGCAACATCAAACGACTTCTACATGGACCGAGGATGAAGACAATGAGTTGTATTTTGCATGGCAACATCAAACTCTTGTAGATGACGCAATATATGAAGCGAGTGGTGTTCGTCCGGAGATGACGCCATTGCAACTTTTTTGGGAGAAAATTCATAAGAATTTCAATGAAAAGACAACCGGAGATGGTAGATCGCTTTCATCGATGTTAAATAGATGGCACATTCTTGTTATGCGTTCTAATGCATAACAATAACACTTTGGTTTGTGCCGGATTCTATCGGGTTGTATCGATATCTATGGGGAGAAGTATGTACTCTCTATGTATCAATTGTATCGGTATCTATTTTGGTGTATCGGGTTGTATCGGTATCAAAACCTATGATACTATATGTGTTTGTATCAACCTATTTGTATTGCAAATGATGAAAAATAATTTTACTCCTCTAAAAATAGGTGTTCGGTTAGGTGCCGACCACCTTTAGAGGAGTACTTTTACTCCTCTAAAGTTTACTCCTCCGTTTACTCCTCTGGATCGGTTAGAGATGCCCTAATGTATCCATATTAAAAATTACAATAGCCCAAACGCTAAAAAGGAAGTGCTCAGACAGAAACGAAGCCGCGCCCTGAACTCGTTTCCTGCAGGTCCCGCGCCAAGAATCTCAGGGTCAGGGGCTCAGGGCGTGTCTTTGTTGTGTCACTCTTTTTTTTTTGCAAATTGTGCCGCGTCACATCAGCAACTAATCCAATAAAAAATGGGCAGCGCTGAGCGTCCTCCGAAAGATCGGGGCTTCCGATCCTCCGCATGGAGCTAGCGCCACGTGTCCCGGTCAACCACCCCATGTGCATCTTCCCTCCCTCCGCAGAAAAAATCCCCCCATCCCCAACAACCGGCAGACACGACGAGACACACCCATAACTCGCAGCTCCGGTGACCGGCTGGCAGCGCCTCTCGCCGGCGGTGGCCGGCGGCTGGTAACACTAGCCGTGCCCTGGCAGCACCGTCATGCTACCCTAGGAGCAACGCCGCTCTGCCATGGAAGTACCGCACCTCCACCATGGCAGCAACGTCTGGGAGCAGCTTGCCTCACGCAGGTAGCACCGCGCCTCCACCATGGCAGCAATGCCCTTGAGCCTTGGGAGCACCTTGCCTCCACGCTGGTAGCACCACGCCTCTCGCCGGCGGCGGCGCCGCCATGCCCTAGAAGCACAGCGGTTCCACCATGGCAGCAATGCCCTTGAGCCTTGGGTGCACCTCGCCTCCATGCTGGTAGCATCGAGCCTCTACTCTGGCAGCAGCCGTGCACCACGGCAGCACCGCTCGGCACTAGCGCGCCGTGCCTTGGCAGCAACAGGCGGCGACAGCGTCTCGCCCGCTGTGGCGGCACGTTCGTGTACCTGGATGAGGCAGAAGACCGGAGAGGGTCGAGGGAGGAGGAGCACGTACGGGGACAGCAACGTGGGTGGTGGCGGGCAAGAAAGGGAGGCGGAATTTGGGGCAGATGCGCTGAGCTAGGGTGCTGGAGCTTGTGATTTGGGCGAGGCTCGATGGGGAAGATGATTCCTGGTGGAAAAAAAGCTAGCGAGAGGATAAGGAAGGAGCGGTAGGTGCGCTATGTATGGGGCCACGGGTCACCTGGCGTGCGTGCGGACTGCGGAACGACCCGGAGGATTGATCCTCCGGGGGTACACCAGCGTTTTCCATAAAAAATTCAGCGTTTCAAACCCGTGTTTTCTTTTCTTTTGTGTTTTTTCCGTGAGTACTCGTTTATTCTTTTCTTTTTTTTTGAACTGGAACACACTCATTCCATTAAACTAGCGCACTTGCCACCACAACACGAACATCATCCGGGAGATTGTCCAACCATCTACTCCTATCATAGTTTGGTTGGCACCATATGCTGCAAGCGCATGCCCCACTTTATTACAAGCCCTTGGGCAAAAGGAAATTTCAAACGAAATAAAATTCAACCTAGCAAAAGTTTTGATCTCCTTGAAAATTCTTATTTTCGAAGACAACTACATATTTAAACGAAGATCGTGGGTCCACAAGTGTCGAATCGCCTATCTGAAGTGTGAAGGGCCATTGCTCATTCATTTTTCTAAAACAAGATAAAAAATTGTCATTTCATTGATTAAAATAGGGAAAGAAAAGTCACAAACAAGACCTAGGCCAGAAAATAAAAGCAGCGAGAATGCCACTCATAAGACCATGAGTGGCAAAAAAAAACCTACTCTTCAGGAATAGTGTCCACCAAACACTTGGAACAGGCGGAGCCGAAAGTCACCTTCTTGTCCAGAATGAGGCGAGATAACATTTGAGAACTATTCCGGGACACCACAACATTACGTTCATTTCAAATCTTCCATGAGACTAGTGGGATGATGGAGGCGATGGCCTTGCGAGGGAGGCGGGGGTGTATGATGGTCGCCGTCCAGCAAGACTTGACATCCAAGAGGGTCACCCAAAGAATTTGAGACATATGGTGGATGCTAAGCCAGGAAAAATTCCGTTCAAAATATCAACAATGGAAGAGAACATGGACCGCCGACTCCGGGACTTGCCGGTAGAGAGGACAACTTCCGCGACTTGGCCAGCCACGCCGTTGCAAACACTCGATAGTCCAGATGCGATTTTGAATGATAATCCAAGCAAAGAACTTGTATTTTAGTGACGCCCAGGTTTTCCAAACTAGAGCGTTCATTTTGGATGGAACTGCCCCAAGAAACTACATATGGTAGATGGAGGAAACCGATTATAAGCCGGATGTAGTAAAACGCCAAGAGATGACGTTATCAGCGATGAACGATAAGGAGAAACCGGCAATTTTTCCCATGAGAAGTGGACTAAGAGAGCTGAGGAATCGAGACGCCTTGGGAGAAGTCACTTTGTTCCACCCATGCAACATTGTCCAAGCATTCGGCAACAGACGAGTGCTTCGTTTGCAAATGGATAAATTGTCCGGCGCCAAAAGCTTGGGGCAACACCCAAGTATAGACAGAGATAATGCCAAAAGTTAACGTTTGCACCGTCAGGGACGAATGAAGGAGGGGCGAGCAGGGGCTACTCATGCTAATACTTAGAAATTCACTAACAATCTGCTTTTCTTCGTAAACATTTTCTGATTGCTCATCCTAATACTTAGAATTCTAAAACATTTTGCTCCCTCTGATATGATTATGCCCCCTCCAAGCCTAATGGCTGGCTCCGTCCACCGTCTCCCACAGTAATGTGGGTGGCGACACTAAAGAGCGCCATATCCTCCGAGCACGGGCTTCCAACCCCGCCCACACCTTCTGCGATTCTTTATATAGTTCAACATCATATTCACTAAATTTGAAGGAAAATACATCTTACTACAATGCATGCATAATTGCATACACAGTAGTGGAAGATGCCATTTATTATGATTTCAGCTTACCACGTACGTACGACAAGTTACATGCAAGAGCTTGCACGTCGGGGCCATCGAGGTTACTAGCTTAATGGTGCTGAGGGTCCGGGCCGCCGGGGCTGGACCTCTTCGACTCAGAGTACGGCATCGCGGCCCTCTCAGCTGACAAGTGACCAGAGTCTGCCGACTGGGAGAAGATGACGGCACCATTGCTCCCGTCGATCAGCATTCTCCGACCGACGGTCTTCACCTGCCCGAGGCCGGCCTCGGAGCGCGAGATAATGGACAGCAGCAGCAGGAGGAGCACGGCGCATATCGCCGGCGCCCTCAACGAGCTCGAGCCGGACGCCATGAGAGAGGTATGGGATATCGGAATAGCTATAGCAAGCTTCGTCGTGTAATGCTATGTCAGTCTGTGCCGATCGATAGTGACCGAGCTCGGTATACGACGTAGCTGCACGACGCCGGGCATATTTATAGAGCGAACGATTTTTGCTGTTAATTATGACCAAATTAAGCTTTGACATATGGACCCATGGTGGAGAACTCGCCTGTGTCGCACTGACTTGCGGCGAACAAACGTCGACGGGGGAGATGACCTCACCGCCGAAAAACAGGACAACTGGCTGTGTTCTGCTAATGGCCCGGCCGGTGTGCTTTGTAGGTCTAAGTTTATCTTATATATGCCAAGTTGCACACTAAAATTGGCATGTTGCACATTAAAAATAGGACCTTTTTTTTAATAATATTATTTTTAATAATAATTTCGCCTAATAGCACGCGCGTTGCTGTTATTTGAAAAATAGGGCGGCGTCGGCCCGGAGCGGGCCGAAAGTCAGGTTTCGGCCTGGAGGGGGCCGAAAGATGGGTGTCGGTGCGCTAAGCGACGACAGCTGCATGCAGCTGTGCGCGCGCGGCAGGCGGGGCCCACGAGTTTCAGCGCGGAGCAAGCCGAAAGCAACTTTCGGCCTGGAGGGGGCCGAAAGCTAGCAGATCCCGTCGACGCGCCTCCTTTCTTCTCCCCTTTCTTCTCTTCTTCCTTCCCTGTTTTCCCGCCACCGTCTTATGCCAAATTTCTTACCGCCACCTTTTCCCGCACAATTTCTTCGCGCCACCGTTTCCCGCCCAATAATTTCCAGCTTCGTTCCCGCCAAATGTCGGCACCGTCCAATTTCTTGCCGCCACCGGTTGTTCTATAAAACCCAGTCGGAAGGTAGGCATGATAATCACTTGAGCGCAAGCATGGTGTGTATTGGTCCTTGCGAGAAGTGTGTGTCCGGGTTTCACATTTCCGCATTCGAGCATCTCGCCAGGCTTTCGAGCAATTTGAAGGTAGATGCTAGGGTAGTTCCAATTGAAGAAATTTTGCACACTGAGAGTCATCTCGCTTTGCTTGGGGCGAAGCTATGCCGCGATGGGTTTCCGTATAGGACCCCGCTCCAAATTCGTGCAGAAATGCTTAGGCTTGCAGATAAGTTTGACAGGAAAGTTACGAATAGTCCGTTCTACCGAACTGAAGCTGACCGTCATTTGTACGGTCGTTCCTGTCTCTGGGTAGTTGACAGCGATGATGACGATGATTTCATGCCGTCGTCAAAGGAAAGGAGGGTTGAAGCACTGAGCAAGGGCAAGGAGAAGAAGGCTGAAGCATCGAGCAAGGGTAATGGCAAGAAGGCTGAAGTTTCGTCCAAGGGCAAAGGTAAGAAGGCAGAATCTTCGTCAAAGGGTAAGGGTGGCAACACGGCGGATGGTGCAGGCTGCATCGATGGGAGATAGGTAGAGACTTTGTTTTACTTGTGTTGTATCGTAATTTAAAGTTGTATCTTAATTTGTTCTATCCAGTATTTAGAACTAGTGAAGTTGTAACGTAGATCTCTAGTTGTATGTTAAATTAATTTATCGATTCAATGTGGGATGTTTCGTATCAATTATAATATGTCTCGTACATAGATAATAATATGTCTCGTACATAGATTATAATATGTCTCATACAGACGAACATAAATATGAATATGTCTCACATAGAAATAGATATACGGATATGTCTCATACACCTAAGTACGAATATGTCCCTAATATATCACTGACCCCTGCGTGGCCGAGCCTGACAAGGAGGGGGCTGGACGGGCGTTGTCCTGCCGTACCTGTGAGGTAACCTTAATTGACGAGGCACTGTCAAGTCCACGTCATCCTATTGCGGCTGCGTCCCACGACCTTGCAGCGGCAACTCCTCGTCCTCGTCCTGCGTAGGCTGTGTGACGGGCGGTGGCGTACAGTACATCGGATTCTCCTGGTCAAATCGTGGAGAGTTGTATGCCGAACCACCTCCACCTGCAGATGATAGTATGTTAGTATGTGATGTTGGTGAACAAGAGTAATATGTGGAAAAAAATAAAACATACTAACCGAGATGGAGCATTGGCTGAGTCATAGGCGGTGCAACCCCGCTCCAAATCATCTCTGCATAAGACAGTTGACCGTACATACTAGGGTGTTGCCCGAAACCTTGATCACGTGGCATGCCCCACTGATGCACACCAGGCTGCTGCATAATCATATGAGGGGGCATGACCCACGACGAAGTACCCGGCTGGGAAGGAACTGGCTGAGAAGGACCCGGCTCGAAATGCTCCGGCTGGTGAGATGATGAACCGACCTCGAACGTAGGTCGTGTGCTCCTAGGCTGAGGAGGTGTAAAACGAGGTCTCGGGTCGTGTCGATGTGTGTACTGTGCGGAAGGTGATACATGTGCATCCGGAGTGGGTGTAGAGTGGCGCGGAGGACGTGGAGCTGGCTGACGTGGCACAACATCGGCAACACCGGAACAGGTAAGCACACTGTACACACGTCGTAGCTTGTCCTCTAGTCGTCTGAACCATGGCCTGCACTCAGGTGGCGGGTTGTACGTACTCACATCACGCTAAATCTCTGCTATCTGCTCAGCCTGTTTAGTAAGGAAAAAATGTTGAAATTTGTTTGAAGGCATAGATTATACAATGGAGGCACATAAATTTAGTACGTACCGCAGAGTACCGCGGCCCCACAATACCGTGTAGTGTGTACATGTCGATCACACTAGCTGGCTGCATCTGATCAGGCTGTAGCGTCGGAAGTAACCGTACGCGAGTGGATTGTCTGTATGTCTGGAGGTACTGATCAAAATCAGCACGAACAAACGCCACATTGTCTAGCCATAGATTTTCAATCGCGGTCGCAGTCGCCCATTCTACCATGTACGGTTGAAGCTTCTGTAGCCAAGTTGCAAGTGGTATGTCTCCTTGACGACTTAACATGTAGCATATATACGTGTAGAGCAATTAAAAACAACTGGATGCGTACACAAAATAGAAAAAATAGTTTCATCCAGAAGAGTTACCTGTGCACGTGGGAAGGGAGCTGAGGTCGAGTAGGAGGCACCGGCAACTGCCGTCCTCCAAACTGTCTCATGATCCGATGTTGTGCCATCTGCTCCACCGAGACGTCGAACACAATACGAGTTGTAGTCAACCAGTACCTCCGATCTCTCGTGCACAGGTCAGAAAGCCCGCCAGGGAATCTACTCTGCCTTGCGACATCCCCGTATGGCTCCCATATAACCTGGTGGTCATGAAGCGCATCGAACCACTCAGTGAATGCTCTTTAACAATTCCTGACTTGGACTCCCCTGAATCTTCTCTGTACATAAACAAACTAGTTAGTTGACCGTAAAATAACAAAGTAAGTCGAGCGAACACAACTAAATGATGTAAATGTTTACCTCTCGCTGTGCCCATGTGCTGCCAAACGTAGGCGCTTCGGCTAGGTTATGCTCCATGAGTGTGTAGTCCCAGGGGATGTGCGCATTGACGTCAGGTCTACCAACAGGGAACCTCTCCCAAGACCAAAGGTGCAGAAAAGTGGACATCCAAGTAGCGAAGATGTGGTGTTACTCTTCACGCACGCGTTGCACATCGCTCTGTAAGTAGCGGCTAAGAGTGCAGACCCGAAACTCCGGGGCACAATGTCCTCCTCCCTCTGCGCTTCTGCAATCTCGTGCGCCAAAGGTATCCAGCGTGCAGTAATTGTGTCCTAGTGAGTCTCAGTGAACATAACCTTGCCAAATAGCCACAGTAGATAGGCCTCCAGACTTCTAGTAATCTGCGGCTGACTCAAAGCCATCTCAGGGTACCCTAAGTTATGAATCTTCAATGAATAAGAATTTCAGTTAGTATTGACATACCGATCGATGAAGACTAAACATTAAAAATAACGCTGGGTTTACCTGAAAATTGTTCAGCCATGCCTGTCTCACACCGTGAGAACTGTACAACAACTGTGGATTCTCCGGATGCACGCTTGCGAACCGTGCCTGCATGGCGTCACGCTAACCGACTGGAGACTCCGTCGGTCCAATCACCTCGCCCGATAAAGGAAGTCCCAACAAGTTTGACACATCCTGAAGAGTAGGTGCCATCTCCCCCCACGGAAAGTGGAACGTGTGGGTCTCGGGCCTCTACCGATCAACTAAGCAGCTCACCAATGACTTGTCCACGCCGACACGACTACTAGCACTACGGTGGAGGTGCTGGGCCTCCTGTCCGTCATCCTCTGGCTGAATCTCAACCGACAGCTCTGTACTCATCTCAACTAGACGAGCAAGTGGTAACAGACCAGACCAAGCCAGCCTGCATACAGAAGACCCGATTCAATCAGCAATTTTTAGCGTACTAGTGAAGCTTATAATTGAACATAAAGTTTCACGTACCGATCAACCCAAGCGGGGTGCAGCACCCAATTAGCTCCTGGAGTCCAAGTACGCAACACTGGTGGTTGTGTACCAGACTCCCAAATCCTAGCCCGATGCTTGGCATCAATCGTGTCGTCAAGCAAGTCACGTCCAGCCATCTACATAGTATAGATTAATTAAGTAGTTCATAATAAATTGCAAAATAAACTAACGGCAAGACACACAAAAAATAAAAACATAGTCTTCACGATTTATTACTAGTTCATAATAGTTATGACACGTACAAATAAAAACATAGTCTTCACGATTTATTACATATTCGAACATAGTTTTGACACATACAAATAAAAACATAGTCTTCACGATTTATTACATATTCGAACATAGTTATGACACATACAAATAAAAACATAGTCTTCACGATTTATTACATATTCGAACATAGTGATGACACATACAAATAAAAACATAGTCTTCACGACATATTACATATTACAAATAAAAACCACGTGCTAGCCACGCTGTGCACGCCCTCGTCTTCCTCTGTTGCCTTGACCGCGTGCAGGAACAGCTCTCCGTCGTTGGTTCGAAGGACCGGCTCCTTGGTCGTAATCAGGACAATTCTTCTCCAAATGGCCGAACTGAGTGCAAAGCAAGCATTGTCGAGTGCTTCCACCTGCTTCAGACTCGTCCATATCATTCCGGATGCGCAGTGACTGTCGTCTCCCTCTAGTTGTCATTTTCAGAGCCGGATGCGGAATGTACATTCGCTTTGCAGGATCAACCTTGTTGAAGTTACCGACAACTCTATATCCCGCCATCTCCCCGGTCCAGGTATGCACCACTGCCTCCTTCATGTAATACGGTGACATGAAATAGTACGGGTTCAAACCCATCTGCCCAATAACTGCCAACACATGAGAGCAAGGGAGGTGAAGTAGCCTCGGCTTGTTGCATGTACACTCACAAGCACTACTACAGAACACCCTATTAGTGGCGCACGTTTTTAACTTTCTGTGGCGCACCGGGAGGTTTGCAGGGTGCGCCACAGAATTCTCGCCACAAAAAATATTTCTGCGGCGCACCCAGGGCGTGCGCCACAGAAAGTGCTACTTTCTATGGCTACTTTCTATGGCGCACCCAGCGCGGTGCGCCACAGAAATAGCTCGGCAGCACCCCTATGCAGAGGAATTCTGTGGCGCACTGTTCCTTGGTGCGCCACAAAAAAAAGCGTGCACCACAGAAATATGAAACAGAAATACGGTATTTTTTTGTTTTGTTGTACAAATACAGGTATATACATGATTTATACAGGTTTATACATAAATATAGGTATATTTGACAGGTATATAAACAGACAAACACATTAATCAATATGTCATCACACATATTACTTAGTGCCCGATCGAGATACATATATACACATAGTCACAAAAGTGCCGAATGTTTCATCATTTCACACTACACATTACAAATCAAGTGTTCGCCCTAACTATGATCAAATGTAGTACACATCGGCGATGATGGTGAGCAAGAGCGCGCGGGAGCATGCATGATCATGGAGTCCTCTTCTTGAGCGGCGCCGGGAACGGTAGAAAGCCTTCTTTCGTCTCCACTCCCTGGTGTCATTCTGTGCCTCTAGTCGTTCTTCGATATCCCTTGACACAACCCTGAAGATGGATTGGGATATATATTGGTTAGTGATATAAATAGAGTATAATTTATTCATCTAAGTAGAGAGGCAAGACAATCAATCAATTGTCATGGTTGGAAATCATATGGCTATCCTATTTGGGTTTCATAGCATAGCATATATAATATATAACCCTACACATGCACTTCTATAATACCTCTGGGGTAGTGGAAGGACCCTGATTTGTGAATGACATCGTCGAGGATGATCGTTGACAACTGCAGCCGGATGCGATGGAAGTCTGTTCTGTAATCAGCATCGGTGAGAGCATCCGCCATTTTGGTGTATTCTGCGAGACCAGATGGAATCTTCGTTTTCTCGTAATCCCGGACAATCGCTTTAAGGTGATGGAGGGCGTAGTAGGCCTCCTTCACGCTGCCATCCAGTTGCTTGATGCAATGGAAGCCGGTCCCATGCTGGAACTTGTGTGTGTTGTCCTCCGTGAAGAATTCCGACTTCTTATGGAAGGGGCCGCCCTTTTGGGCATAGGCCTCGAGAGCGTCATCGAGAACACCCTTTATTCTGGTGTATCGTCTCGGCGTGGATTTATTCCCCGAGTCCAAATAAGTGGCAATGGACCACCTCGGGGATACGTAGATGAGTGCGCAGTACTTGTCCCTGCTCAACACAATTGAAACAGAATGTTGGACAAAGGATCAGCGATGGAAGAAATGTACAAGAAGGCATAAGATCCGACGGTGGCGAGCGGATGTGTACTTACTCGAAAAAGAAAGGCAGAAGAAGGGCGTTCTTCCTCTTGTTGGCCAGCATGACCCTTACGAGGTACTCCGTGGCCGTTTCCCGTGTCTTTGATCCTTCCACCAGATGGCTGTCGCGCATGTAGTAGGGATCCACTATCGCGACGTACGGGGTATCATCTCTCCTGATCTTCATCGCCATATCGAGCGCATATAGGCGGACCATGTTATAGTCCAGCCGTTGAGTGTGAAAGAGTTTGAAGATGTCCTCGTACGCTATGAAGAACACATCCGCGGGGTCTTCCTGGACGAAGTCCACCAGCTCCTTTGGCACCTGGACCGCGAACGCCGGGTAACTCGGCTGCTTGTCTTTAAGAAGGAGCTCCTCTAGATGCAAGATAGATTCCTGCAAGGCAATCATGGGTCCTTCTGCAAGGCGGAGCAAGTCCCCAGACAAGATAGGTTTACCAGCTTCATGAACTCGGGGGAAGCCATCCGCACGGGGTGGAATCGTGTCTTCAAGACCCCGGATCTTAGGAGCTGGCTGGCTCGCAGAGGTGGAGGATCCTTTTCTCTTCCTGTGCTTCTTCTTGTTCTTCATCTCTGGGATTGTGGGGGTGAAGTGAACCCCGCTTTAACAGTTTCTTGCAGTGTGTTAGGGCTGAAAATGTTACCCGGTTGAGCTTGATGATCGCCGGCATCCGGAGGTGTCGGTGAAGGCCAGGCGTTGTGTGCATGAAGTGGGACGAGCAGGTTGACCGCGGTGGTCGCGGAAGGGTTCTTCATCCACAAGAGGCATGTACATACCATCCATGCAGGCGCCAGTGTTGATGTAGTCATCGACGTTGACATCATTCTCCTCCTCCTCATTGTCGTCGTTGCCACCAAGTTGAGGTGCAACGGCTTTGTCCTAAACATAAACAATAGCACATCCGTTAGTCGGGAAAGTCGGAAAGTCGGGGAATTCGGAAAGTCAGAACTAACCTTGGACGGTTGCGGTGAAGATGTTCCCAACAACTGTTTGTGGCGGTTGGTGGCGGCGACGACCGGCGGTAGCTTCCGGCCGGTGGTGGCGGCGACCGGCGGTTCCTTCTGGGTGGTGGCGACGGCTGCTTGTGGCGCCGGTTCATCCGCAACAGCTTTTTGTGGCCGCCTCGACGGGGGCCGAATGACCGGGGGCCGGGCCTCGAGGTGGCGCCGCCGGTGCGCCTGACCCCATGAAGAACATCCCCAAGACGAATCTGGGTCTTCGGCCATTCCATCATCCACTTCCCGCATTCGCCAAGCTTCATGTGTTTCTCGGCTCCCGGAGGTTGCGTGGGGGGGTCGATGTCACGGAACTCAGGCAGTACCTCGCTCACATTGACTTTCATCACGACCTCGCTCATTCGGGTGTTGTGCATATCGCGGGTCAAAGGTTGTATGATCTTGGCCGTTGCGACTTCCTTCAACTCGCCGCCGACCCCCACCCTATGCAGGAGTATGCAAGGCATGTCCTGGGAGTCAACACATGTTGGGCACCATGCATGAGATATGGCAGTCATCAAAGGCATATATAGTCATAGAAGATGTCGCGGACTAACTAATTAGTTACCTTGGTGATGGCGTCGAGCTCGGCTAATGTCGAGACAAGGGCGCCGGTGCCGGCGGCCGGCCTATCATTCTCCGGCCGCTCGTGCGCATTATCATTATTCTCCGGCCTTGGTGTATGTTGATCCACGACAGGGGCACCGGTGGGGTCACCAGGACCGGCGACACGTTATTGCTGGAGGTGCTGCCGGCGAAGCTGGGCACGTGTATCGGCCCCTGTTGACCTCCGCGTTCCAGCAGCTAACCCCTCCATCAACCAGGGGGTAACATCGTCCGGAGCTGCTCGTTCACCTTCTCGGCCACTAGCTTGTCCACCATGCTAGAGTCCACCTTTTCTTTCTCTAGTGTCTCCAGCTTCTTCCTTAGCTCGAGAACCTCGGCTCTATCTTTAGCCGGCTTCCTCCTCTCCTTTTTCTTGTCGGTGTCCGTGCTGTAGTACTCGATGAACTTCATCGCCGTACCAAAGCCGGTCACACGGCCAGCTGACGTCGGCGGCTTTGACTTGTCCCTCCCCTTGAAAACGTTCATCGCCCGGTTGAAAGTCGTGTCCCACGGGCCGGCCTGAGCCTCCTGGGACGACGGGCCGGCCTCAGCCTCAGCCTTCAACTCAGCCTCCTGCGGACAAAGGAAATAAACGTGAACCCATGTAGAAATCAACGCAAATGGACTTTGAGATATCCGCGGTAATTAAGTTCCTTACCAGCGTTTTCTCGAAATCCAGCACATCTTGATAGTCGGTAACGAATTCCCCCGTCCCCGGCTTCAGATAGTAGCGGGACCGAACAAAGTTCCTAACTTGCTCGTCCGTGATTTTATGCCACATGTTCTCTTTCCCAAGTCTCGCAACCTCGGCATCCTCCTTGTCCCAAACGGGTTGTTTTCCTGCGTAACCGCCGCTTCCCAAATGGTGGTTACCTAAGTTCAGTGCCCGCATTTTCTTCCCCCACTCGGTCCATTTTTCAGCCTCCGGAGATGCCAAGGACAACTTCAATGCCTCGAACTCTTCTATGTCGATGTACGGCTCTTTGGCACTGATCTCTTCCCAGCTAAGACCCTTTCAATCTTCGCCTTCACCCGGCCTCTCCAGCTGGTCAAGGCGGTGTTCATCTTCGTGATGGCGAAGCTCTCCACCTTTTTGTTTCCATCATCCGGGAAAATGTATCGTTCGTGAAGCTTCTTGAGGAGTTGTGTGCGCAAAGCCTCATTCTCCGCGCTCCTGAGGTCATACGTGTTGATCGACACGGTTTCCCGGAGGATGCACCCTAGTTGCATGTCGTACCCTTTTGCGATGTTCCTAGGCTCCTGGGGTAGGCCACTTTTCGAGACCTTAGTGAACGTGTCGGTGATGTTGCCGACCGCTTGCGGTGTCCGGTCCTTCCTCTGCTTCTTAAGCTTCTTAGCGGTCGGGTTACCACCACCACCGCCATCCGTGTGGTCGCCACCCCCGACATCCGTGTGGTCGCCGCCCTCGGTGGTGGTGGTTGCGTCCCCATCTCCATCGGTGTCCTCCGCATCCTCCATCTCCATCTCTAACAGAAAGTCACCATCGCCGTCACGAGCCAGTTCGGCGGCCTCCGCATCCTCCATCTCCGGGTTCACTTCCCAGAACAACATGTTCTTTTCTCTAGCTTGTTCTTCGACGCTCATGTGCTTAGAAGGGCCGCCTCGGAGGACATGTTTGCACTGCATTGAAAAAGAGGAAAAAAGTTAGTACAACAAATATAACAAAAGCATCACTTAATTTAGTACTAAGATACCCCGGCCCATGCATTAGCCGCAATACCCCATATGTCCTATTTTTAGCAAAGTCATGCTAAATTTCACGAATTTTTTTGCATGACCTTTGCTAAAAATAGGACATATGGAGTACCCAAATTTGCCGGAACGGAAGTTAATCGACGTTCCGGCAATCTCAAGGGCCTCACGGGGTACCTGCACAAGCATTTCACAAATAATGGCCGGCATCGCTGGCCGGCAACAGCATCACATCAACAACATTTCCCCCGGCATAGCTGGCCGGCAACAGCATCACAAACAACCACGACACGATGGTCGTGGTAGCACAGAACACGTACATGGTCGTCACAGGAGCTCACCAGGGGCGTCTTCTTGCCTAGCTACACACACCTCTGCACATGTACAACCAAAAAAAATGAGCATGCATGTCTCTAGTGGCAGCAAGCTAACATAAAAGAATAGCTTATTCATCAACAAAAAACAGAGGGCTAATTATTGGAACCTAGCTAGCACTAAACTAACAGCAAGCAAGCAAACAACACAAGCCATATGGTGGAATTTCACGACATTTCATTCAGCAAATCATATTCAACATGCACTTCAAAGTCTTAAAAAAAGTAGATATTTGTCATGCGTTTCCAAAATACAGCCATATGATGTGAACAATAGGTGCATCTGCTCATGCGTTTCCAAGACCTAATCAAACAAGGATATCGTCTACCAGTGCCATGGTCGTATCCTCTATCTCATCAAATTTCATCAGTTTGAAGCTAGACAGCAGCACTATACATGTTGTGACTAGAAATCAGTTAAAAGCTACGTGTTCTACTGACCCTATAAATCAAGATGCGATCCACATATCAGAATATGGGCACATTCAAAACATGTTGTCAGGCACACTGACTGACAGGTGGCGGCATACAAGTGGCTAGAAGGAGCACAAGACCGTCATCGACCAAGACTTGCTGAGATGGACGAATCCTAGCTGGCATCGCCAATACAGGAAGTGAGGAGCGATATATGGAAGGCTGCCATGCCAATCTGGGCATCATGATTGTAATAGCAAACTGCATGTTCTCTTCCTGAACCCCTTTGTGCTTCTATCTCCTCTCGAACCTCCTTATTCCTCTCCCAAATCCCCAATTCTGTATGAACTAGTCGAGTAATACTAAGAGAGGACCGTGACACATGTATTACAACAAGAGATGGTTCTGCTCATGTGCACTGATCCTAGCTAGGATTTTTGTCGAACACGTTGCGTGCAGGTTTTGGGAGGGGAAGGAGGAGGAAGAGAGGGGAAGCTCACCGGGCAGGGAAGGGGAGGGGGGAGGGAGGGGACGGCCGTGGGCGCAGGGGAGGTCGCCGGGCGCACCGCGGGCGACGACGGCAGAGGGAGCGGCGTGGGCGACAACGGCGCAGGGGAGGTCGCCGGGCGCGGTGTGCGGCGCGGCTCGGGCGGGGTGGCCGGGGCGCAGGGTGAAAGGACATTTTGTGATCTCTTAGTTTTGTGTGTTAGTTAACAACACTGTGGATGTTTTAATCTGGTGATAAGTGATGCAGGTTTTATTATATACAACATGTGCATCAACACCAAAAAGAGTTTCTGGAGCTTTTCAGGCCGGAGTTTCCGGCCTCCAAGGCCGGAGTTTCCGGTCCCTGGACTTGTCCTGAGGACCGGAGTTTCCGACCCTGGCCAAACATTCCGGCCCCAGGGCACCGGAGTCTTTGCCCAAGTCGCTGCTGCAGATTTGTTGCTCAGCCCCTGGTGTGGGGCGGAGTTTCCGGCCCCCACGGCCGGAGTTTCCGCCCCTGGCCAAACATTCCGGCCCCAGTACACCGGAGTTTTGGCCCAAGTCTCAGATGTGAAGAAGTTGCTCAGCTCCTGGTGTGGGGCAGAGTTTCCGGCCCCTGCTGGCCGGAGTTTCCGCCCAAGGCCGGAGTTTCTGGTCACTAGGACCGGAAACTCCGGTGTGATTCTTCTCTGCAACGGCTACTTTTCTGGGAGGGGTATATATACCCCTCCATCTACCTCCAGCCAGCGAGCTCGCCCAGAATTCAAGATCCCCATTGTTGCAAGCTCAAGAATCACTAGATCTCCCAATCCCTCCACCCAAACTTGTTGATCTTTAGAGGATTGAAGGAGAAGGCCCCGATCTACATCTTCACGAGCCGTTTGTCATTTCCCCCTCATTCACTTGAGGGACCATTAGCTAGGGTTTCCACTAGGAAAACCTAGCCCCCTATTGTACTCACTTGATTGTCTTTGTGACAGATTGTAGCTATTTGGGAGCCCCCAATCCTTTGTGGGTTGAGCCCCAAATCGTTGTTGTAAAGGCTCCAGACTCCGCCTCGAAGGTTTCCGATAGTTGAAGTGAACCAAACCTTTGTGGTGCGGTTCACCGGAGAAGAGGGTGAGGCCTTTGTGGCCGTTGAACCATTGTGTTGGTTCACACCTCTCCAACGAGACGTACTCCCCTAAAAAGGAGGAACTCGGGATTACATCCGTGTCTCCGCGTGCTTTGTCTTCGGTTACCTCTATCCTTGTTTACCGCCTTATTATATCATGCTTAGTTGCTAGCTTGTCATATAGGTAAATTCACCGTAGTTGCATATCTAGAGAATTTACCTTTTGTGTCAAGCTTAATTTGAAAAAGACTAAAATTGGAGTAGCACCTATTCACCCCCCTCTAGGTGTCATACCGATCCTTTCAATTGGTATCAGAGCCATCCAACACCAATGATCCTAGGTTTCCAAGGAGAGAGCAGCAGCTGATCATGAATGAGATATATGCCCGCATTGAGAAGCATATGGTGTGTGAGCAAAAGGTGTTGAGCCTTGAGAGCTTGTACAAGAAACCTTATTTTCAAGAGGCCGTGTGGATTGCTCGGAAGCTTGGACTTGAGAGGCTCATCTCCCATGTTCATGAAGATTATGATATTCAGCTTGTGCATCAGTTCTTTGCCACAGTGGTTTTTGATAATGATGAAGATATCACCATGACTTGGATGACCGGTTCTCAAAAGTGCACCTCTAACTTTGTGGAGTTTGGAAGATGCTTGGGATACAAGTTCAAGGGTGCCACTACTTGTGTTGGGAAGAGGATGCATGTGGACGGGGTGGCTTACAACAAACGCCGCTTGCGCCCTTTATATTTAGTTGCATCATCCGTTGGCACCAATCAAGACCTCCTCCCCACCTTCAACATTTTCCTTCGCATGGTTCGGCTCAATCTTGCTCCTCAAGCCGGAAATGTGGATGCCATTCGAGGAGGGCTTGTCAATCTCTTATACCATGCTTACAAGGTGCTCCAAGCCGGTTCGGATTGTGAAGGCCAAGAAGTTGATGTCATGGATTTCATCAAGTGTGAATTGCTTTGGGCCATTTTTGAGCACAAGAACCCTCTCTATGCACCTTATGTGATGAAGCTCATCCTCTCCAAGGTCTCCAACATCGATACCTCTCGCCTCACCAAGCATGCCATGGGGACTCTCCACCAACTTAGCAAGCACACCAAGCAACCGTCTTCCTCTCGTGCACCTCCTCCGCAATCTAGTAGTGAGGAAGCGGAGACCGAGGCCCCAATGCCTAGAAGGAGAAGCAAGAATGCCGACCCTCCCTCATATCTTCAAGGAAGGGCTCAAGTGAACTCGGAAGTGAGTAAACTCTCTTGGTGGAAGAGAAAGTTGCTTTGCATGGATGTTGCACTTCACAAGGAGAACCATGCCTCATATGTGAGAGAGAAGCATATCATTGACAACCAACAAATCATGATCAAGGAGTTGCGCAAGCTCAACAATGGTAGTATCACTCCCCCTCCGGAAGAAGATGAAGATGGCAACCTATTGTCTCCTCCTCGTCGGCCGAGACTATCCCTCTTGAGAAATGGAACGAAGACGTCTTTCCTTGGTCGGATTATGCGGATGTGACTTCATTGCCCTCCTCTTCTCGCAACACCGGCAAGGCTCCCATGAACCTTTCTGATGAGGACTACAATCAAGAAAGGGAAGGTGATGATGACATGGAAGAAAGCTCCGGGTGATCTCCATGGGTTTCGTGTAGTTATGCTATTTTCCCTTTTTGGCGTCTCGATGCCAAAGGGGGAGAAGTAGTTCTATTAGGTTCTCTCCGGGATTTCATGGGTTGGACACAAGCATGTGCTTTTATCATTTTATTGCGCTTGTGTCCATTTTATGTTATTTGGAACTTATTTGCATCTTGTGTTGTGAACTATGTGAGTGTAAGACATATGGATTTCTATTATGTATGGTTGAACCTACTTTATTGTGCTATGGTTATATGGATATTTTATCTACATTTATATGCACAAGGTATGGTTTTTATCTCTAGGCTCAACCTACTTTGTGATATGTCTTGTTTATGAAATCTTTCGTTTACATATCATGTCGCCTTGTTGTGGAACTTGTTTCTCTATATGTGTGCATTTGCATTCCAAAGCAAATGACTTATATGCACACATCTAGGGGGAGCTTTTCCTTTTGTTAAACATGATAGTATGGTGAATTTTATTGCAAATCCGTGTGTTGTCATCTAACACCAAAAAGGGGGAGATTGAAAGGACATTTTGTGATCTCTTAGTTTTGTGTGTTAGTTAACAACACTGTGGATGTTTTAATCTGGTGATAAGTGATGCAGGTTTTATTGTATACAACATGTGCATCAACACCAAAAAGAGTTTCTGGAGCTTTTCAGGCCGGAGTTTTCGGCCTCCAAGGCCGGAGTTTCCGGTCCCTGGACTTGTCTTCGAAGAAACAGCAAAGCTGCTGAAGTGTTGCTCACTTTTTTATTTTATTTTCTTTTCAAATATTTTTGGTTAAATTTGGTTCAAAACTACACATAATTAATGTCTTTGGTACATATTGAATTCATTGAATACATATATATGGTCTTGCATGGTCTCACACACAATGTCGCATACATATATATGCTTGCATTGCATTGTCGCTCACACACACACACAAATTAAATACACCAAAAAAGTCTCTTCTTCGTCTCGGTTCCGCGAGCTAGATTCTCTTCTTTCCCTTCTTCACGGTTGAAAACTTTAGGCCGGTGACCTTGAGATTTCTTCGCGTGAACGGACAACCTTTGGTAGGTAGGGAGGTCTTCCTTCTTTGTGTACTAGTAGTAGGCATGTCGAAGAACTTGTCGAATTCCTCCTCGATCTTTGGCTCGTTGTCCAAGTCTTGCTCGGTGGTGCGTCCTTCCATTCCGATGATGCTCCTCTTGCCCCTCCTCACGACAACACGGCTAGGCTTTGACGGGTCGGTAATGAAGAAGCATTGCTCAACTTGGCTAGCGAGTACCCATGGCTCATTTTTCGCGGAGGCGTTCTTCGATTTGGCATCGGGTATTACCATGGTGGTGAAATACCGGCCTTCTTTGACGACGTCCTTGGCCCATCTTACACGGAACATTGGCACCAACTCTCCACAGTAGTTGAGCTCCCATATGTCCTCAATCCTTCCGAAGTATCTTTCCTTGACAGTAGCCTCCTCATCGCCGTAGGATAGCATAGTTACTCCTGAGTTTTGATATTCGACTTCTTGTCCTTTTCCTCGGTGTAGAATCTGTAGCCGTTGATGTCGTACGCCTGATAGGTCTTTACGTTGTGCGAGGGACCCCGTGATAAGGAGAATATGAGTCTTTCATCTTCCGTAGATGGTGCTTTGTTCTTTGCTAGCTCCAGTTGCTTTTGCTTGAACCAACGCGTGAAGCTAGAGTTGTGCGCTCTGGTTACGTCTCCCTTCTTCCTCGGCCGGCCCAGTTTGATGTAATGTTGCTCGAGTAAGCATTTGTGCTGTTCCACCCAAGTTTCGATCAATTGTAAGTGTTGTAGCGCGACCCGGTGAGCCCTGTCGAAGTCGTCCTTTCGACCCTGCATGCTGACAAAGGTTGAGCTGGTGCCCTCTCGGTGACCATATCCATTGAGCCTGCCGAAGTGTTTCCTCGTGGGGAGACCAACATCCTGGTTCTCGGTGCTTAGATAATTCTGGCAGAAGGAGATGCACTCGTAGGTTAGAAAGCCCTTGGCCATGCTTGCGTCTGGATGGGACCTGTTGCGGACGTATCCTTTCATGACACCGTTCATCCTTTCGAACGGCATCATGTAGTGCATGAACGTTGGCCCGAGCTGCCTGATGTCATCAACGACATGGAGAAGGAGATGCACGCAGATATCAAAGAATGCTGGCGGGAAGTAAATCTCGAGCTCGCATAGTATCAGCACGATCTCTTCCTCTAGCCTGTCGAGCTGCTTCACGCCGATCGACTTCCTGTTGATGACGTCGAAAAAGTTGCAAAGGGCAAGCAGCGTATCACGGACGTGCTCGTCCATTATCCCTCGAATCGCAACGGGAAGTATCTGCGTCAACAGCACGTGACAGTCGTGAGACTTCATCCCGCTAAACCTCTTCTTCGTTCCGTCCAGATATCTGCTTATCTGCCCCGCGTAACCATGAGGAAATTTGACTCCTAGGAGACACATGTAGAATTGCTCGAGCTCCTCCGGACTCATAGTGAAGCACGTAGCGGGAAGCACCACAGTGTTCTTCTTTACCCTTTTGCGGCGACCTTGAGTCCCTTCCGTCTGATCATCATCATCATCGTCATCGCTATCGGGAGCCTGAAGATCTTTCCTGACACCAAGCCATTTCAGATCGTATCTTGCTTTCGTCCCATCCTTGGTCTTTTCCGGCATGTTGGAAAGAGTGCCAAGCAGAGCCTCGGTGACATTCTTCGTAATGTGCATCATATCGAGGCTATGTGGCGTCTTGAGGACCTTCCAGTACTCCAAGTCGTGGAAAACAGACCTCGCTTTCCATACACCCAGCAGCGGATCTACCTTCGGTCGTTTCTTTCCCGGCGCGGGGCACTCCTCCCAATTTTTCAACAGCTCGTCGATTTCTGTGCCGCTCCTCGGGCTCGGGGCTCCTTCGATCTCGTCCTTACCATTGAACAGGTCACCGCGTTTTCTCCACGGGTGATCCATGCGAAGCCACCTTCGAGCCCCTGGGTACACGGTTTTCGAAGACCCGGGATTCCTTGGTAGCTGGAGATGCGGGGTCTTATCCATGCACCTGACACATGCGCAGAATCCGTGGCCTACCTGGGCCGATACATATGAGCAACCAGGATAGTCCTGCACCGTCGTGAGCAACGCGGCTCTCATGTCGAAATAATCTCCAGTGTAGGCATCCCACGTACGGGCTGGCGTCTCCCACAACGTGGCTAACTCCTCTTTCAACAGCGCGAGATACAGATGTATGTGGACACCTGCTTGTTTCGGCCCCTGAATGAGAATACTCATGTGTATGTACCTTTGCTTCGTGCACAACCACGGGGGAAGGTTGTAAGGCCATACAAACACGGGCCAGGTGCTATGCGTGCTACTCTGGTTGCCGAACGGATTGAGTCCATCGGTGCTCATACCGAGCCTGACGTTCCTTGCGTCGCCTCCGAAATTTCCGACGGCGTCCAACTCTTGCCACTGGCTAGCGTCTGAAGGGTGTGTAAGGATCCTGCCCTTCTCCGGATCTTCTTCGGGCTTCTCCCTTTCCGTGCCATTGCATGAGCTTTGCTTCCTTAGGGTCCACGAAGTACCGCTGCAGACGGGGAGTGATAGGAAAGTACCATACCACTTTTCGAGGAACTTTCTTCCCACGGCTCTTGTACCGTCCTTGGCCGCACACCGGACATGTGGTTCTGTCCTCGTACTCGCCCCGATAAATTGCGCAATCATTGATGCAGGCGTGGTATTTAACGTGCGGTAGGTCAAGAGGGCAAACGACTTTCTTGGCCTCCTCGATACTAGTTGGCAATGTGTTCCCCTCGGGAAGACGCTCGTGGAAGAATTGCATGTTCTTGTTGAAGCTCGCGTCGGTCCATTTGTTTCCCGACTTCATCTCCAGAGCATCAAGCGTTACTTGCAAGCGCGTATCCTGTGGCCGGCACCCAGGATACAACGGAGTCTTCCCGTCTATCTCCATTTGCGCCAGCTTGGCTTTCTCTCTAACGGTGCTCGCGTTCTTGAGGAGCAGTTCTTGAACATGAGACTCCATCAAGGCCGACATTAGCGAGCTCTGCGGCGTGTTCGCGTCTTCTCCACCACCATCATGACCATGTCCGTCGGCATCTCCTTCGTCACGATCATCTTGCCCGCCCTCGTCTTCAGGCGCAACATTTGCTGTCGGCGCTTGGTTGAAGCCTTCCATGAAACCGCGCC